>CM055128.1:174495494-175695494 GCA_029206835.1 Rana muscosa | reverse complement strand
ACCCTTTTTAGGACAATAACATGCATAATAGTTGTTATAATTAGCACTTTAGATTTCGAACGTTCGCATCCATTGTATTTAATAGGGTTCTAAAGTTCGTGCGAACTTTCGGTCCTTTCGCGGGTTTTGGTACGAACCGAACCCGGGGGTGTTCGACTCATCACTACTGATGACCATCTGGTCACCAGTCATCTCCAAATCGTTCTCTGAGCCCCAGATGGCACGGGAGAGCCCGGAGAAGTACCGGATGGCGGCAAGAGAGGGGAGGGGGACGTCCCCTCCCCCCGCCTATAAGAACGATCAAGTGGCGGAACTGCCATTATGATCATTTTTATTGTGCACAGAATCGCCGGCTGAAAAGAATGATATCTGAATGATGCCTGCAACTGCAGGCATCATTCAGATGTCACCGCCCAAAGCCAAGGATGTCATTTGACGGTGGGCGGTAGGAAACTGGTTAATATTTTTAAAAAAGGTAATTTTTCTTCTTCATTGATGTACACTGATGAGACTGCACTGATGGGCACCGATAAGGTGGCAAGGGTGGGCACTGAGAGGTGGCATTGCTATTTAGCACTGGTGGGCAGTGAGAAGTGGCACTGCTAGGTGGCAATGATAGTTGGCAGTGATGGGCACTGATAGGCACTGGCAGCACTGCTAGGTGCTACTGATTGGCACCAGTGGTGGGCATTGATAGGTGGCACTGGCAGGGGCTACTAATTGTCACAGATGATGCAGAATTGCCTCTTCCTCTTCGGGCCCCATGTCCCTTGCACATAAGCCGGTGATTGCCTTTTTTTTATGCTCACGCTGTCAGCACAAGGAGAAAACAAAAACCATTACCCAGCTTGTTTACATCACGTGATCATCTGTCATTTGCTGACAGCTGATCACATGGTAAAGGGCAGGGATCGGCCCCTTACTTGGATCTGTCATCACCCGAGTCACAGTGACTCTGTGACCACAGCGCGCGCACAAAGGGGAGGACGTTTATTGACGGACTCCCGGCAATTGAGGACCATGCTGTGGCCGTCGATCAGTTATAGCGCTGATCTCAAGTGATTAAAGAGGGAGGGTCAAAATGGGCCATTGACATACATCACAATTCAACTTAGGAATGAGTCTTTGAAAAGTTAAACTAAATAATTTGGCTACTTTATCCTTCCAAATAATTCACTTCCTGTCACATAGCCACACAGGAAGTGAGGGAAAATCCCTAACAATGTCTTTCCTTGGGGACACACAGGTCAGTCTAAATACTTTCCCCATTATGCACATTGCACTCGAGCATATTGCAGGGTACACCACAAATTATTATTAGGTTGGACTGTGGGGTTTATTTACTAAAGGCAAATCTACTTTGCACTACAAGTGCACTTGCTGTACATCTGAGGGGGACATGCAAGCCAAAAAAAAAACATCTTTGCTTTTACATATATGTAACATCCAATCACCAGTACTTTCCCTCAGATTTTCAGCAGCTACACTTTTACTGCAGAGTGGATTTGTCTTTACTAAACCCCAAACTACCCAATGATTTGGGGTGTACACAACAAAGTGCTAGAGTGCAATTTGCTTAATGGGGACACTAGTTAGATTGATCTGTGTGTCCCCAAGAAAAGCCATTGGTAGGGTTTTACCTTCACTTCCTGTTTAGCTGTGTGACAGGAAGTGAAGCCAATGTTAAGAAAAGGAGACAAAGGCCAAACTACAAAAAAAAAATATAAAAAAAAAAACACACACGCAGGGGCTCTAACACTTACTTCGTTTCCCTCAAAATGCCCACAATTAGAATTGTATGGCCTTGAGCTATTTTTAAGTGCAGTGCTCTAAATCAGTGCTTCTCAAGTACCCCCAACAGGCCATGTTTGCAGGTTTTCCTTCATCTTGCACATGTGCTTTAAATCACAGTCAATGGTTTTGATTTTTGGACAGCAATTCTCGATAAGATAAATTCACAAAACATGCCCTGTTGGGGGTACTTTAGGACTGAGGCTGAGAACCACTGCAGTAAAAAAAGGAAAATTGAATACTTACCGCTCTGTATTTCATTTCCTGGTGACACTCCATGGCAGCACACAATCCATGCATATACTACCATGAAGGCACCAGGGTAGACAAATCACACCTGTTTTGTTTTGACATGCCAATCAGCTGTCACATTTGTTGCAAAGAAAAACACAAAACAAACATCAAAACTTTCCATCTAATTTTATTGTTCAACAAAACAAAAGGGAAGGCAAAATAAAAAACATGGTCAATTTGAAACAGTTACAGACTCAACATCTTGAGCAATTTTTGGCCAAAAAAATGCAGCAGACAATTAAATCAAAGTGAACAAACAACACACATTAACAACATCAGAATTATTTCAGGGGAACATATCTCCCCCACACCAAAAATATACAATCCACATAAGTTAACCAATCACTTGTTTTGCAAAGACATAACAAATAAAATACATGTGTTACAAACGCGATAAGGACACCAACATGTACATTTTGACACACACACACACACACACACACACACACACACACACACACACACACACACACACACACACACACACACACACACACACACACACACACACACACACACACACACACACACACACACACACACACACACACACACACACACACACACACACACACACACGCCTCTTCTTAAGGCAATCGACCGACTGCTCTGTGAGCTTTATATAACATATGTTTGTGTGCTAATGAGGCAATTGAAAACACATGCACAGTCCATGAAACACCCAGAATGCAAGTTCACTCAATGTAGAGACTGAAATTCAAAGTGGCTACACCTGTTAAGATGTCCTTCAATTTCTAACCCATAAAAACACTCTCTGAGTGAGCATGCCCAGAAATATCCAGGCGCTGTTCACACACAAAAAGCACGCCAAAAAAAAATAACTGGCTGGGCATGTGCAGAACAACACCAATGCAGCTAGCAAAAAATAACCCCCCCCCCTCCCCCCGTCCAAAATTAAGCACATCATCCAGCATGCTACAAAATTAGAGATGGGACAATCACCCCTCCCCCCCCACCAACAAATACTATTGCAGTCTATGGGAACTGACTTGTTAATTTTGCTAGTCCCCACTTGGCTGGCTTATCTTCTAGTAAAGTTATTGGCCTTAAAATGGGGGCCCAGGTCCCACCCTAAGGGACATATATCAATGTCACCAATTTGGAAAACACCAAAAACAAAACAAGGAGAAGTGCCTTTAAATATGCCAAATTGCTTAAGGGTCATTTCACACCACATGCAGTGCATTGCGTTTTTTATGCATCCAAAATGCATGGAAAGTTGGTTATATGGCTCTAAATGGCAGTGTTTGTTCCAGTGCGTTCCAGTTCCACCCAAAAAGTAGAACATGCTGCATTTTACCTGCACTGGACTGTACTGGAACGCATCAAAACGCATCATAAACGCACTGGAACGCACAGGAACACACCTAAATGCACCAAAAACGCACTGGAACACACTTGTCCTTATCTATGGTTAATAAAAAAGAGGGGTGAAAACAAAGCACTGGACTGCATCAAAAACTTACCAAAAATGCACCGGAACGCATGAAAAAAGTGCATGCAGAAAAGCACCTGGAACGCATCCGGATTGTGTTTCTATAGTGTGAACTGGCCCTAGTTCACACTATAGAAACGCAGTCTGGGTGCGTTCCAGGTGCTTTTCTGCATGCGCGTTTTTGACACATTCCAGTGCATTTTTGAGGCGTTTTTGATGCAGTCCAGTGTTTTTTTTCCGCCTCTTTTCACTTAGGACAAGTGTGTTGCAGTGCGTCTTTGGTGCATTTAGGTGCGTTGCGGTGCATTCCAGTGCATTTTTGGTACGTTCCGTGGCGTTTTTGATGTGTTTTACTGGGGTCCAGTACAGTTTTGTACCTAAAAAATGCAGCATGACCAATTATTTTTTGGTTTTCTGAAATGCACTGGAACGGACTGCAGTGGTGTGAACTATGCCATTGGCATTAATGTGATCAACTTTCTTTGCGTTTTTCAGGCATCAAAAAAACGCACTGCACTGCATCCGGTGTGAACTGGCCCTAAATATCATCCCCAGGGGGTGTCTATAGTATGCCTGTAAAGTAGCACATGTTTTCCATGTTTATAACAGTTGGAGAGCAAAATGACATTTCTAAAGTAAAATAATAGTCATTTAAAAGTCCTTGTGACTGTAATGAACTGCTGGTTCCTGTCAATACAGATAAAAGTCATTGAAAGTCTTTGCTAACCAAAAAAAAAAATGCGTGGGGGTTCCCCCAAACTCCATAACCAGGCCCTTCAGGTCTGGAATGGATATTAAGGGGAACCCCGCTGCAAATTTTTTTTAAAAATGACGTGGGGTTCCCCCCAAATATCCAAACCAGGCCCTTCAGATCTGGCATGGATTTTAAGGGGAACTCCACCCCAAATTAAAAAAAAAATGGCGTGGAGTCCCCCTAAAAATCCACACCAGACCCTTTATCCGAGCACATAACCTGACCGGCCGCAGGGGAAGAGGGGGGGGACGAGAGAGCGGCCCCCCCTCCCTCCTGAACCGTACCAGGCCACATGCCCTCAACATGGGGAGGATGTCCCCATGTTGATGGGGACAAGGGCCTCATCCCTACAACCCTTACCCGGTGGTTGTGGAGGTCTACGGGCGGGGGCTTATCGGAATCTGGAAGACCCCTTTAACAAGGGGGACCCCCAGATCCCGCCCCCCCTGTGTGAAATGGTAATGGGGTACAAATGTACCCCTACCATTTCACAAGGAAAGTGTAAAAAATGACAAGAGCCGGTTTTTGACAATTCCTTTATTAATGTCTTTTCTTTTCTTCCATCTTCTTCCTTCTTCTTCTTCCATCTTCTTCTTTTCTCCATTCGGGTTTCATCCTCCATCTTCATCTTCCTCTTCATCTTTATCTTCATCTTCATCTTCATCTTCCTTCTTCCTTCGGTGTTCTCGTCCAGCATCTTGCTCCGGCGTCTTCCCTTCTTCTTTCTTCTCCGGCCGCTCCGTTTGAATTGGAGGTTCCCGCTGTGCGACGCTTCAGTTCGCCTCTGGGTCCGCTTACACCCGTGACCCCGCCCCCTCTGACGCACATGGATTTCACGGGGACTTTCCCCGTGGTGACAGAGGGGGGCAGAGCCACCGGGTGTAAGCGGACCAAGTAGAGAACTGAAGCGTCGCACAGCGGGAACCTCCAATTCAAACGGAGCGGCCGGAGAAGAAAGAAGAAGGGAAGACGCCGGGGCAAGATGCTGGACGAGAACACCGAAGAAAGAAGGAAGATGAAGATGAAGATGAAGAGGAAGATGAAGATGGAGGAAGAAACCCGAATGGAGAAAAGAAGAAGATGGAAGAAGAAGATGGAAGAAGAAGAAGGAAGAAGAAGAAGGAAGAAAAGAAAAGACATTAATAAAGGAATTGTCAAAAACCGGCTCTTGTCATTTTTCACATTTTGACACTTTCCTTGTGAAATGGTAGGGGTACATTTGTACCCCATTACCATTTCACACAGGGGGGGGCCGGGATCTGGGGGTCCCCTTTGTTAAAGGGGTCTTCCAGATTCCGATAAGCCCCCCGCCCGCAGACCCCCACAACCACCGGGCAAGGGTTGTGGGGATGAGGCCCTTGTCCCCATCAACATGGGGACATCCTCCCCATGTTGAGGGCATGTCCCCCCCTTTTCCCCTGCGGCCGGCCAGGTTGCGTGCTCAGATAAGGGTCTGGTGTGGATTTTTGGGGGAACTCCACGCCATTTTTTTATAAAATTTGGGGTGGAGTTCCCCTTAAAATCCATGCCAGATCTGAAGGGCCTGGTTTGGATATTTGGGGGGAAACCGCACGTCATTTTTTTTTTACATTTGCAGCGGGGTTCCCCTTAATATCCATTCCAGACCTGAAGGGCCTGGTTATGGAATTTGGGGGGACCCCCACGCTTTTTTTTTTGGGTTAGCAAAGACTTTCAAAGACTTTTCTCTATATTGCCGGGAGCCGACAATTCATAATAGCCGCGGCTGCTTTTAAATGTTTTTTTTTTCCTTTAGAAATGACATTTTGCAGGCGCACTGGCAATTTCAGAGCTGCGCCGGTTCAACTTATGCAAATTGATTTAGGTGACTTGACATTTACTAAGATTTTGCCGGCACAGTGAACCGGCGCATTTAAACCATTGAAATTCCCGCGCTGAGCTAAAAAAAAATTCCCGCAGCTCGAATCGGAATTGCCGGCGCAGCGGGCTGGTTTTGAAAAAGTTACTTTCCCACTCTATTTTGGCCATGTTTGTTATTTGGGCAGGTGTCACTACACTTCCTCACATCACCCCACATCACCCCCATTATATTCTCACTTCCAACTTCTTTATATTTAGATTTGAACATGCTGTGCGCCAGGTCCATAGTAGCGCACTGAGCGCCTCCTCCCGGGCGCAGAGAACACTATAGTAAATGGGAAATACGGCTGCGCTACAGGCGCTAATGTTTTGTAAATACCAAAACAGCCATTGCGCACGCAGATGCGCCAATACTCATGGCGCAAACGTTTGGTAAATCAGCCCCATTGTATTTATGACATCTTATTGCTACTCCCAATAAAAATAAATAGGCAAGTATTTTTCCGAAATCAAAAATCTATTTATTCTGGCAAAAAATAAATAAACAGGAAGGGCAACAATTGTTAAATTAGGGGAATTTATGAAGACTTTGGACCCCAAAGGCAGACATTACTATGATGAACAATAAAATCAACAACATGAGGAAATCAGGAGCAGCAGCCGAAGACATACATCATCCCAAGCTGTGGTACTCCTACAAACTGCTACTTCTGGAAGAGCAGCTTGAAGCCAGGGAATCACCTTCTGCTCTTCTTGGTAGCCTTCCCTCCACGCTTTCCTCCAGCATTTGTTCCACGACCCCGTCCACGCACCCTTCCAGGCTGTGGCTCTGTTGGTGGTAATGCGGCAGGAGGAGGAGGATAAGGATGGGGCAGATGGCAGAGATGAGTGGCCTCTGTCAACTGCCCAATCCCCGCCATGTGAATGGCCGTATAAACCAGGTGCTCACAGAGGGCACGTTGTCCCTCCTCCAGTTTCATCAGCTTTTCGGACAGATAGTTACTAAAGCCCCTCAACTGGGTTGAGGGGTGCCCTCACTATGGCAGTAGCGTCCCTTATCATCTTAAGTGACTCCTCCTCCACCTTTGACATCCGCCGGTGTTTTGGGGGTCTGACGTGGAGGGGAGCCACTTGGGACTGTGTGCTGCCACTAGGCCTGGGGACCTGGTGAGTGCCACTTGGGCCAGCCTCCTCCTGGCTGCCACTCATTCCTGCCTCCTTCTGCCTGCCACATTCCAGAGCCTCTTCCTCCTGGCTGAGCTCATCCTGTGTAGAAAAAAGGGACATGGTTAAATTTTTTGTTGAATCAATCACACACACTTTTTATCTCATGACTGTTGCAATTTGAATCGTACAAAATATAAAAGACTCTCATTGTGACCCTGCTTTTTGATATACTGTACCAATCCTTGGTGGAAGGGAAGGGTGGAAGGAACGCTGGAGGGAAGGGTGGAAGGAACGCTGGAGGGAAGGGTGGAAGGAAGGGTTGAGGGAAGGGTGGAAAGTGATTCCCTGGCCTCAATCTGTTCATCCAGAAATTGCAGATGCTTGTAGTACCACAGCTTGGGCTGAACTACTTCGTCTGCTGCTGCTCCTGATCTCATAGAAGCACGCACTTCTTTATATCTTTTTTTGTACGCATTCCTCATGTTGTTGATTTTACTATTCATCATAGTATAGTCTGCCTCTGGGATCCAGGTCTTCATATATTCCGCTAATTTAACAATTGTTGCCTTGCGTACTTGGCTATTATGGTAGGAGCTATTTTTTAGCTCCCAGAGGTTGCGCATTTCCTTATACTTTTCTATAAAAATTAACATGATGTCAGGCTCACGCAATTTATGCATAGTTCAGTCTACAAGATAAAACACAAGACAAAAACAGGAGGTCAGCTTCAATTGTCCTAATCATAGTCCAATATAGGCCTCTACAATCATGAACCAGTATAGGCCACTGATGCCCCAAGTTAATTTCTTACCTTCGTAGGATTCGTTCGGCATTTCCGGTTGTCATTACTCCACGCAACCAAAACCTTGTTTACCCTTTATATACCCTGCGCATGCGTGAAACTCCGGCCGCGTCGCCCGCCCATGACGGTCTTTTTCAGACTTTCCCCGCCCCTTCTCGTTCGGCGCACAGTGGGAGACGACGACATGGCGGTGACACAAGTGCGTGCTTTATTAATAAGTACCGACGAGGAATGCCCGGAGGCGGGAACGTCCCGATCCAGGAATAAAAGATTCAAGGCGACTAATATGCCATTTGTCTGACCTGAAGCTGAGGGAGCCGGACCAGTATAGGAAGCTTAAAAAATTCCTGGACAAAAGTAAGTTTTTTGTTTTAATGTCTTTAATCAAATTGGAATATGTATTCTTGCATGTTTTGCTCCATGTGCTTGGATTGTCTGGTTTCATATTGTAGAATGGCAACTTTCATGTGAAGTTGAGTGGACACATTTTTGGGAATGTTTCCCAGTAAACAGCGAACGTGAAAAAAAGAACATGTTTTGCACATATACACGTAAACCACATGTGGTCATGCCTATTTGGCATAAAACAACGTTTATATATACATTGTTGTCTAGATGATGTGTTGTAAGTTAAGTAGAATGTTAAATGGTAAACTAGATTCTGGGTAAAGGAGAGGACACTCAAGCAGCTGGTTACACATCTTGACTCAGGAGCACTATAGTGTGGGCCACCCGAACAACCTTTTTAGGGTGTCACACACAGGTGCTCCAGTGGATACCTTGGGCTGTCTCCTTTTTTTTTTGAGGACCAAGAATGAAAGTATTCTTGCTTTGTTGAATTCCCAAAATATCATATGTTCATCTTGGAACTCTGGCAAAACCAACAATTGTACCCCACTTCCAGGCAAACTTATAACATTATGCCCTCAAATCTATGTATGCTAAAGGATACCTTTTGATTGTTTCATTCTCATAGGGGAGAGGAGACTGGGAGGACACCAATGTGAGGAGCCTAGGAAGCACAGACCACATAAAGAAAACCAAGATCCAAAAGAACCCCAAGATCAGCATGTGGAGGAAGAAGAGGTGGAGGAAGGAGAGATGGAGGAAGGAGAGGTGGAGGAAGCAGAGGTGGAGCTTATCACCACAACAGGTCAGTGTCTGTCACCACAGCTTCTGGTAAAAAGAGATGTAGGCCTGCATATTTCTAATCCATATTTTTTTTTAGGGGATGAACATGGTGGTGTGTCAGAAACTCAGACAACTCCATTCTCAAGTGCTAGTGCCCAAATCGTCATTCAAGAAATAATGGAATGTAGTAGCGAAATGGACATTATGAGGAAAAGGATGAATGTGATTGAGCAAAAATATAAAAACATCATAGATATTATGGGGCGAATAGTCTGAACCACACCCCCCTCCCTTTTTTAGTTTTCTTATGTTTTCCAAAATTGCCATTTGTTTTAACACAAGCCCAAATTACAAGATGCACACAGTGTGTCAACATGTGCTATCTGCCGTCACAGGACATCTATGTCCCAGTTTTGGGGGTGCAACCTTTTCCTTGCTACTCAAGTAGGTGAGAGGAAGGGTTTGCACCCCCAAAACACATCCATTGATCCCCCATGATGGCAGATAGCACATGTTGACTTTAGCCATGGGGTCAGGATGAAAAAAACTATTTTGCACATCAAAAACTGTGTGCATCTTCTAATTTTGGATGGTTCAGGGGTGACATCACCCCATCTCATGTTTACATTTTTAAGGTTGAACTTTGTAAATTCCTTTTTTATTTTTATTTTTTTGACCCATGCATGTTTCTGCAAACCCCAAAAAAAAAAATTCTCCAAAATTTGGAGGCCAAAATTTCAAGATTGTATTTTGAATAAAAAATGACCGCACATGTTGTGCACAGAGTAAAAAAAAATTGGTACACTCAACAATGTGTGGCTTGTTCTTTCTATGCTCAATAGCAGTTATCTAAAATGGTAAAGGTCAGGTTTTTAAGTGTGACCATTGTGGCTATTTACTAAAGACAAATACACTTGGCACTACTACAAAGTGTACTATGATAACCTGGGAGACACATAATTAGCACAAAATAAATTCTGACAAAACAAGGTATTCCCAAAAAAAATTATTTATTTATTTTTGTAAAAATGCATCAAATGTGGTCTGGCATTGCGATGGCCCCTCTACCCGTGAAGTACTCAACGTATTTCTCACAAAATTCACGGGCGCTTTTGGGGGCCAAGCCAGTACGGCCAGTGTCCAGGCCAGTCAGATTGTCCAGGTCAGTTCCACCGGCCTCTGGTCCAACAGTAGACATATATGTAGGAGAGTTTTGTCTCATAAAATTATGCAATATGCAGCAGGATAGGATGATGTGGTTCAGTTTGTATTCCGCCATATGCATGGCTGTCAGAAACAGGCAGAACCGGCTGGCCATTATGCCAAAGGCATTCTCCACAACCCTCCAGGCTCTGGCCAGCCGGTAATTAAAAACCCTCCTCTCCGGGGTGAGAACAGCCGCATCAGGTGTGGTCCAAGTCCAAAGGCTTCATTCGCTAGAAAAACAAAGGGAAGTCCATCCACGTTGTCTGCATCTGCAGACAGTGCCAGGCCCCCAGACTGCAGACGGTGAGCGAACTCCGTCTGAGCGAACACTCCGCCATCGGACATCCGGCCGTTCTTACCCACGTCCACATACAGGAACTCATAGCGTGCTGACACCACCGCCATTAACACTATACTATAAAAACCTTTATAGTTATAATAGTACGACCCCGAACGGGGTGGTGGCACTATGCGGACGTGCTTCCCATCAATTGCCCCTCCGCAGTTGGGGAACTTCCACCGCTCGACATATTGGGAGGCCACAGTCTGCCATTCCTGTGGCGAGGAAGTCAAACAAAAAAAAGAAATTAGTACTTTTGCACATTACATTGCAAGCAGATTACCCAAATACATTCTTGGCTAGGGATGAGCTTTGAGTTCGAGTCAAACTCATGTTCGACTCGAACATTGCCTGTTCGCCCGTTCGCCGAACAGCGAACAAATTGGGGTGTTCGCGGCAAATTCGAAAAGTCTATGGGAGAAATATAAAGTGCTAATTATAAAGGCTTATATGCAAGTTATTGTCATAAAAAGTGTTTGGGGACCCGGGTCCTGCCCCAGGGGACATGTATCAATGCAAAAAAAAGTTTTAAAAACGGCTGTTTTTTCGGGAGCAGTGATTTTAATAATGCTTAAAGTGAAACAATAAAAGTGAAATATTCCTTTAAATTTCGTACCTAGGGGTGTGTATGATATGCATGTAAAGTGGCGCATGTTTCCTGTGCTTAGAACTGTCCCTGCATAAAATGTCATTTTTGAAGGAAAAAAAGTCATTTAAAACGCACTCGCGGCTATTAATGAATTGTCGGCTCCCGGCAATACATACAAAAGTCATTGATTAAAAAAAAAAAAAAGCGTGGGGGTCCCCCAGAATTCAATTACCAGGCCCTTCAGGTCCGGTATAGATATTAAGGGGAACCCCGCCGCAAATTTAAAAAAAAATGCGTGCGGTTCCCCTAAATATCCATATCAGGCCCTTCAGATCTGGCATGGATTTTAAGGGGAACACCACCCCAAATTTAAAAAAAAATGGCGTGGAGTCCCCCCAAAAATCCATACCAGACCCTTATCCGAGCATGCAACCTGGCAGGCCGCAGGAAAAGAGGGGGGGATGAGAGAGCGCCCCCCCTCCTGAACCGTACCAGGCCACATGCTCTCAACATGGGGAGGATGTCCCCATGTTGATGGGGACAAGGGCCTCATCCCCACAACCCTTGCACGGTGGTTGTGGGGGTCTGCGGGCGGGGGGCTTATCCGAATCTGGAAGACCCCTTTAACAAAGGGGACCCCCAGATCCTGGCCCCCCCATGTGAATTGGTAAGGGGTACATTGTACCCCTACCATTTCACGAAGAAAGTGTCAAAAAATGTAAAAAAAAACACACAAACACCTTGGAAAAGTCCTTTATTAAAAAATAAA
Organism: Rana muscosa; assembly: GCA_029206835.1. Taxonomy (NCBI): domain Eukaryota; kingdom Metazoa; phylum Chordata; class Amphibia; order Anura; family Ranidae; genus Rana; species Rana muscosa. The sequence goes on along the minus strand of CM055128.1, from coordinate 175,683,356 downwards.
AAATAAATTTAAAAAAAAACATTCCAGCGGTGAAATCCAGTGTCCCGCGGCGATCCGATGTCCAGCGCTGTCCGTCATTGGCTGAGCCTGAGCGGACCTGATGGGGAACATCCTCCGCAGTCTATTACATGTATAGACCCGCCCCTTCTAAAGTTCCCCATCAGGTCCGCTCAGCCAATGACTCGATGTAAGGCTGAGGACCTGATGCGGAACATGAGAAGGGGCAGGTCTATACATGTATTACACAGTGAGGGAAGTTCCCCATCAGGTCCGCCCCCTCGGTATGTCAGACCCCGCCTACGTCATTGGCCAGAGCGGGCCTGATGGGGAACTTCCTTCACTGTGTAAATTTAAATTAAACAGTGAAGGAAGTTCCCCGCTCAGGCCAATGACGTAGGCGGGGTCTGACATACCGAGGGGGCGGACCTGATGGGGAACTTCCCTCACTGTGTAATACATGTATAGACCCGCCCCTTCTCATGTTCCGCATCAGGTCCTCAGCCTTACACCGAGTCATTGGCTGAGCGGACCTGATGGGGAACATTAGAAGGGGTGGGTCTATACATGTAATAGACTGCGGAGGAAGTTCCCCATCAGGTCCGCTCAGGCTCAGCCAATGACGGACAGCGCTGGACATCGGATCGCCGCGGGACACTGGATTTCACCGCTGGAATGTTTTTTTGTTTTTTTTTAAATAAAGGACTTTTCCAAGGTGTTTCTTTTTACATTTTTTGACACTTTCTTCGTGAAATGGTAGGGGTACAATGTACCCCTTACCAATTCACATAGGGGGGGGCCAGGATCTGGGGGTCCCCTTTGTTAAAGGGGTCTTCCAGATTCCGATAAGCCCCCCCGCCCGCAGACCCCCACAACCACCGGGCAAGGGTTGTGGGGATGAGGCCCTTGTCCCCATCAACATGGGGACATCCTCCCCATGTTGAGGGCATGTGGCCTGGTACGGTTCAGGAGGGGGGGGCGCTCTCTCGCCCCCCCCTCTTTTCCTGCGGCCTGCCAGGTTGCGTGCTCGGATAAGGGTCTGGTATGGATTTTTGGGGGGACTCCACGCCATTTTTTTTTAATTTGGGGTGGAGTTCCCCTTAAAAGCCATGCCAGATCTGAAGGGCCTGGTATGGATATTTGGGGGAACCGCAAGCATTTTTTTTTAAATTTGCGGCGGGGTTCCCCTTAATATGCATACCAGACCTCAATGACTTTTGTATGTATTGCCGGGACTTTTTTTTCCTTCAAAAATGACATTTTATGCAGGGACAGTTCTAACCACGGGAAACATGCGCCACTTTACATGCATATCATACCAACCCCCCAGGTACGAAATTTAAAGGAATATTTCACTTTTATTTTTTCATTTTAAGCATTATTAAAATCACTGCTTCCGAAAAAACGGCCGTTTTTAAAACTTCTTTTTGCATTGATACATGTCCCCTGGGGTAGGACCCGGGTCCCCAAACACTTTTTAGGACAATAACTTGCATATAAGCCTTTATAATTATCACTTTAGATTTCGAACGTTCGAGTCCATTGTATTTAATAGGGTTCTAAAGTTCACACGAACATTCTGTCTGTTCGCAGGTTCTGGTGCGAACCGAACAGGGGGGTGTTCAGCTCATCCCTGTTCTTGGCCAACGTCAGTATAACATTTATTAGGAGTATTTAAACACAAGAATAGAAGGCCCACTTATCAGATGACTCACCCCTGCTGATGGGCCATTGGAAAAAATTATAAGAGGGGGGATGTTGACCTTGAATGTCCAAAAAAACTTTATGACACATTTTAGGGGGGGAAGGGGTTCAAATGTACAATGGCGCAGAGAAAAAGATCATTAAAGAACAGACTAGGCTAGGTGTATATGGGCCCAGGATAGCATGCAGGAGAGGTTAGTGAAGGGAAATAGGCATGTAGGCCAAAATAAACACAATATGAAAGAAAAAACATGCATGGGGAGAAAGGGGACATTCCCAGAATCTTACAATCATGGCAATTTGGGAAGGATGAAAGAAATGCAATACTTTAGCAAACCATCAAAACATCTAATATGATGTTAAAGGATAAAAATTACCTTAATATAGTCCTTCTGCATGACTTGTATGATGGCAGAACACGTTTCAGGGAAAATGATCCCAAGAGCCTGGGGGGAGATGCCTGTTGAGAACTTGAGGTCCTGCAAGCTTCTCCCAGTCGCCAGGTATCTCAACGTGGCAATAAGCCTCTGCTCGGCAGTGATCGCCTGGCGCATCACAGTGTCCTGCCTCATGATATAGGGGGACAGCAAATCCAACAGACGGTGAAAAACGGGGTCCGTCATCCGGAGATAATTCCTGAAATCATCAGGATTATTCTCCTGGATTTCCCGCAGCAGAGACATATGAGAGAATTGGTCCCGCTGGAGCAACCAATTCTTGGTCCATGAACTCCTCCTCACCCTGTTCATGGACTGAACTCGGGTTACAGTGTTAACCACAACACCAAGTCCGTAGCCAGCACGAGCTCTACAACGAAAACGTACTTCCAACATGGCTTTAAACCGGTCGGCTGGTCAGAACGAACCCAAACAGAACGCAACGAGGAACAGCAAGCCTGAGAAGAACGACCTGAAAAACAGTAACGAATGGCTAGGAAGGCACTGCAAAACAGTAACGACCTGACTGCACGCACTGAATGACAAATACGAACCCACAAGCACAAACTGAACACCCAAAAACGATCTGAAAAGCACGGAGACTGAAAAGCGCAAATCGGCTCTCACCAAACTTTTACTAACACGCGGTAACACGAAATCAGCAAAAGCAGCCCAAAGGGTGGCGCCATTAGATTTGAATTTCCCCTTTATGGTGACGTTTTTGTGTCGGTTTTTAGACTGATGGTGTGTGGGCAAGACTGATGGAAGACAGTTTCATCGGATTTCCGATGGAAAAATCCATCGGATTAGAATCCATAGGATATCCGATCGTATGTACAGGGCTTTACATATTTTATGGGGATATCATATGCGAAGCATTCCAAAAAATTATGATAAAAACAAGAAAAATAGGCGGGATCGTGTCTCCAAAGAAATGCCTGTTTGCAATTTGTTTAATCTTCAAAGTATGTGAGGGCATAGCATCAAAATATGGTCAGGTACACCCGGGGATAGTAAGTGCCTGACAATGCTGAAGTCAAAAAGACGCGACCCTGTAAATGAGGATAATTAAGTGTATTCTTAGTTGAGTTAGTTTATAATGATTGTTTTTTATCTTTATTTAAACTATAAATTTAAATTTAAGAAGTATAAGATATACATGTACAGGTATTGTAGGTATGTGGTAGGGATGAGCCGATGCTGTGTCTACCCCTCCTTGTGTTTAATATACAGTTGAGTAAGGTGTTGAGCTGCGTTCAGTGAACAGATGCTCACCGCTAGGGATGAGCCGAACACCCCCCGGTTCGGTTCGCACCAGAACCTGCGAACGGACCGAAAGTTTGCGCGAACGTTAGAACCCTATTAAATACAATGGACGCGAACGTTCGAAATCTAAAGTGCTAATTATAACGGCTAATATGCATGTTATTGTCCTAAAAAGGGTTTGGGGACCCGGGTTCTGCCCCAGGGGACATGTATCAATGCAAAAATAAGTTTTAAAAACTGCCATTTTTTATGGAGCAGTCATTTTAATGATGCATAAAGTGAATAAAAATAAGTGAAATATTCCTTTAAATATCGTACCTGGGGGGTGTCTAAAGTATGCCTGTGAAGTGGCATGTGTTTCCCATGTTTAGAACTGTCCCTGCACAAAATGACATTTGTAAAGGAAAAAAAGCCATTTAAAACTGCTTTCGGCTTTAATGTCATGTCTTGTTCTGGCAATATGGGTGAAAATCATTGAGAAAAATGGCATGGCTACCGCATCACTCCCCCCCCTACCCCAGCCCATTACCAGACCCATTGGGTCTTGTATGGATATTAAGGGGAACCCTGCACCCAAAATAAAACCCTATACCTAAAACCCTATATACTCTGAATAGCAGTATACAGGCGGTGCAAACAAGACAGGGACTGTAGGTTTGTTCTTAAGTAGAATCTGTTTGTAATTTGGAACAGGTAAATTGTTAAGTGTAGCTTCAGCCAAAAAATCTATTTTTAAGCTTTTTGGAGAACATAGGGAAGGGTTATCACCCCTGTAACATTTGTTTTGCTGTCTGTGCACCTGTTCAGAACATTTCACCTCACTTTCCGTCTCAATGACAAATGTTTTTGGAAAAGTGGGGTTTTTATTGAAACAAGGATTGGTGATAAAGCATCAGTAGAGAGGAGACACCTTTTTCCCATATTAACTCTTACAGGAGAGAATTTCCCTTCCTAGGGGTAGATTTCCTCTCACTTCCTGTGGTCTCCTTCTGTTTGCAAGTAGGAGTCGTTTGTAAGTTGGATGTTTGAAAGTAGGGGCCTGCCGTATATACTCTGCAGAAATTTGCCCCTTAGATGTTGGTGTTGCCACAACACTGTGAGCCCTCACAGTTACTCTTGGTGGGCGCTGGAACGCCCTGCTGTGAACTATTATATCAGGAATTGTAATTACATGCCATTGTTGAACAGTGGTAGGAAAAATTGGGCCTTTGGTGGTGGTGCTGGTGCTACAACACTGTAAGCACTCACAGTTACTCTTGGTGGACGCATGAATGGGCCCTGCTGTGAATTATTAGATCAAGAATTGTAATTGCATGCCCCTGTTGAACAGGGGTAGAAAAATTGGGCCTTTGGTGGTGGTGGTGGTGTTGCCACAACACTGTAAGCCCTCACAGTTACTCTTGGTGGGCGCAGGAATGGGCCCTGCTGTGAATTATTAGATCAAGAATTGCAATTGCATGCCCCTGTTGAACAGGGGCTGAAAAATTGGGCCTTTGGTGGTGGTGGTGGTGGTGGTGGTGGACGGTGTTGCCACAACACTGTAAGCCCTCACAGTTACTCTTGGTGGGCGCAGGAATGGGCCCTGCTGTGAATTATTAGATCAAGAATTGTAATTGCATGCCCCTGTTGAACAGGGGCAGAAAAATTGGGCCTTTGGTGGTGGTGGTGGTGGTGGACGGTGTTGCCACAACACTGTAAGCCCTCACAGCTACTCTTGGTGGGCGCAGGAATGGGCCCTGCTGTGAATTATTAGATCAAGAATTGTAATTACACGCCCCTGTTAAATAGGGGCTGAAAAATTGGGCCTTAGGCACTGGTGCTGGTGCCACAACACTGCAACCCCTCACAGATACTGTACTTGGAGCACAGCAATGAGCCCTGTTGCAAAGTATTGCATCAAAGATTGTAATTACACGCCCCTGTTAAACAGGGGCTGAAAAATTGGGCCTTAGGCACTGGTGCTGGTGCCACAACACTGCAACCCCTCACAGATACTGTACTTGGAGCACAGCAATGAGCCCTGTTGCAAAGTATTGCATCAAAACTTGTAATTACACGCCCCTGTTAAACAGGGGCTGAAAAATTGGGCCTTAGGCACTGGTGCTGGTGCCACAACACTGCAACCCCTCAGAGATACTGTACTTGGAGCACAGCAATGAGCCCTGTTGCAAAGTATTGCATCAAAAATTGTAATTACACGCCCCTGTTAAACAGGGGCTGAAAAATTGGGCCTTAGGCACTGGTGCTGGTGCCACAACACTGCAACCCCTCACAGATACTGTACTTGGAGCACAGCAATGAGCCCTGTTGCAAAGTATTGCATCAAAAATTGTAATTACACACCCCTGTTAAACAGGGGTTGAAAAATTGGGCCTTAGGCACTGGTGGCGGCACCCAGAAACAAAAATGTTCTTCCAAGCTATCATCAGGATCATTGAGGAGGAAGAGGATAGTCAGTCAACATAACATGACAGTCACTCAGCATTAGGGATGGGCCCGGTGCTCGATTCGAACCCATGTTCGAATCGAGCATCGGGCGTTCGCTCGCTCGTCGAGCCCAGAACTATTTGGGCAGTTCGCATCACATTCGTGTGATGCGAGCGGCCCCGCAATGCATTGCGGCCGGCGCGGCCGGCGCAGTGCATTGCTGGCTGATGATTGGCCAAGCATGCACTGTGACCCCGCATGCTTGGCCAATCACAGCGCCCGAAACTCGGAGAGCAATAATTGGCTACAGGCAGGACGCCTGTAGCCAATTACAGCTCAGGGGCTTTAGTACACGCCCCACCATTTAAAAGGCCGCCACGCCATCGGCCCCGGTCACATGAGTTCCGGCTTTAGGAGAGATTAGTCTGCTGATTCTGTCTTTGCTTGATACTGAAAGATTTGCTCTTCTTTGCTAAACCATTGGCTATTTCTTTGCTAAACCATTGCTACCTAAGTCATTGATCGTTCATTGCTGCTGATTGCACAGTTAGTGTGTTATTAGCTGCTGCTGGGGATTAGTCTGGTGCGTGCTTACTGTTAGTACAGTATTGCAGTAGTACCAACCGCAGTGCTGTTAGCACAGCATTGCACCCCAACAGCACCCATAGGACTTCTAGTGTGTTAGTGGCAGCAAACAGAGCTCCTATACAGGTCCTTCTCAAAAAATTAGCATATTGTGATAAAGTTCATTATTTTCTGTAATGTACTGATAAACATTAGACTTTCATATATTTTAGATTCATTACACACAACTGAAGTAGTTCAAGCCTTTTCTTGTTTTAATATTGATGATTTTGGCATACAGCTCATGACAACCCAAAATTCCTATCTCAAAAAATTAGCATATCATGAAAAGGTTCTCTAAACAAGCTATTAACCTAATCATCTGAATCAACTAATTAACTCTAAACACCTGCAAAAGATTCCTGAGGCTTTTAAAAACTCCCAGCCTGGTTCATTACTCAAAACCGCAATCATGGGTAAGACTGCCGACCTGACTGCTGTCCAGAAGGCCATCATTGACACCCTCAAGCAAGAGGGTAAGACACAGAAAGAAATTTCTGAACGAATAGGCTGTTCCCAGAGTGCTGTATCAAGGCACCTCAGTGGGAAGTCTGTGGGAAGGAAAAAGTGTGGCAGAAAACGCTGCACAACGAGAAGAGGTGACCGGACCCTGAAGAAGATTGTGGAGAAGGACCGATTCCAGACCTTGGAGGACCTGCGGAAGCAGTGGACTGAGTCTGGAGTAGAAACATCCAGAGCCACCGTGAACAGGCGTGTGCAGGAAATGGGCTACAGGTGCCGCATTCCCCAGGTCAAGCCACTTTTGAACCAGAAACAGCGGCAGAAGCGCCTGACCTGGGCTACAGAGAAGCAGCACTGGACTGTTGCTCAGTGGTCCAAAGTACTTTTTTCGGATGAAAGCAAATTTTGCATGTCATTCGGAAATCAAGGTGCCAGAGTCTGGAGGAAGACTGGGGAGAGGGAAATGCCAAAATGCCTGAAGTCCAGTGTCAAGTACCCACAGTCAGTGATGGTCTGGGGTGCCATGTCAGCTGCTGGTGTTGGTCCACTGTGTTTTATCAAGGGCAGGGTCAATGCAGCTAGCTATCAGGAGATTTTGGAGCACTTCATGCTTCCATCTGCTGAAAAGCTTTATGGAGATGAAGATTTCATTTTTCAGCACGACCTGGCACCTGCTCACAGTGCCAAAACCACTGGTAAATGGTTTACTGACCATGGTATTACTGTGCTCAATTGGCCTGCCAACTCTCCTGACCTGAACCCCATAGAGAATCTGTGGGATATTGGGAAGAGAAAGTTGAGAGACGCAAGACCCAACACTCTGGATGAGCTTAAGGCCGCTATCAAAGCATCCTGGGCCTCCATAACACCTCAGCAGTGCCACAGGCTGGTTGCCTCCATGCCTCGCCGCATTGAAGCAGTCATTTCTGCGAAAGGATTCCCGACCAAGTATTGAGTGCATAACTGAACATAATTATTTGAAGGTTGACTTTTTTTGTATTAAAAACACTTTTCTTTTATTGGTCGGATGAAATATGCTAATTTTTTGAGATAGGATTTTTGGGTTTTCATGAGCTGTATGCCAAAATCATCAATATTAAAACAAGAAAAGGCTTGAACTACTTCAGTTGTGTGTAATGAATCTAAAATATATGAAAGTCTAATGTTTATCAGTACATTACAGAAAATAATGAACTTTATCACAATATGCTAATTTTTTGAGAAGGACCTGTATTTTCTTCTCAGCAGCACCCATAGGACTTCTAGTGTGTTAGTGGCAGCAAACAGAGCTCCTATATTTTCTTCTCAGCAGCACCCATAGGACTTCTAGTGTGTTAGTGGCAGCAAACAGAGCTCCTATATTTTCTTCTCAGCAGCACCCATAGGACTTCTAGTGTGTTAGTGGCAGCAAACAGAGCTCCTATATTTTCTTCTCAGCAGCACCCATAGGACTTCTAGTGTGTTAGTGGCAGCAAACAGAGCTCCTATATTTTCTTCTCAGCAGCACCCATAGGACTTCTAGTGTGTTAGTGGCAGCAAACAGAGCTCCTATATTTTCTTCTCAGCAGCACCCATAGGACTTCTAGTGTGTTAGTGGCATCACACAGAGCTCCTATATTTTCTTCTCAGCAGCACCCATAGGACTTCTAGTGTGTTAGTGGCAGCAAACAGAGCTCCTATATTTTCTGCTCAGCAGCACCCATAGGACTTCTAGTGTGTTAGTGGCATCACACAGAGCTCCTATATTTTCTTCTCAGCAGCACCCATAGGACTTCTAGTGTGTTAGTGGCATCACACAGAGCTCCTATATTTTCTTCTCAGCAGCACCCATAGGACTTCTAGTGTGTTAGTGGCAGCAAACAGAGCTCCTATATTTTCTTCTCAGCAGCACCCATAGGACTTCTAGTGTGTTAGTGGCATCACACAGAGCTCCTATATTTTCTTCTCAGCAGCACCCATAGGACTTCTAGTGTGTTAGTGGCAGCAAACAGAGCTCCTATATTTTCTGCTCAGCAGCACCCATAGGACTTCTAGTGTGTTAGTGGCATCACACAGAGCTCCTATATTTTCTTCTCAGCAGCACCCATAGGACTTCTAGTGTGTTAGTGGCAGCAAACAGAGCTCCTATATTTTCTTCTCAGCAGCACCCATAGGACTTCTAGTGTGTTAGTGGCATCACACAGAGCTCCTATATTTTCTTCTCAGCAGCACCCATAGGACTTCTAGTGTGTTAGTGGCAGCAAACAGAGCTCCTATATTTTCTTCTCAGCAGCACCCATAGGACTTCTAGTGTGTTAGTGGCATCACACAGAGCTCCTATATTTTCTTCTCAGCAGCACCCATAGGACTTCTAGTGTGTTAGTGGCATCACACAGAGCTCCTATATTTTCTTCTCAGCAGCACCCATAGGACTTCTAGTGTGTTAGTGGCAGCAAACAGAGCTCCTATATTTTCTTCTCAGCAGCACCCATAGGACTTCTAGTGTGTTAGTGGCAGCAAACAGAGCTCCTATATTTTCTTCTCAGCAGCACCCATAGGACTTCTAGTGTGTTAGTGGCAGCAAACAGAGCTCCTATATTTTCTTCTCAGCAGCACCCATAGGACTTCTAGTGTGTTAGTGGCAGCAAACAGAGCTCCTATATTTTCTTCTCAGCAGCACCCATAGGACTTCTAGTGTGTTAGTGGCAGCAAACAGAGCTCCTATATTTTCTTCTCAGCAGCACCCATAGGACTTCTAGTGTGTTAGTGGCAGCAAACAGAGCTCCTATATTTTCTTCTCAGCAGCACCCATAGGACTTCTAGTGTGTTAGTGGCATCACACAGAGCTCCTATATTTTCTTCTCAGCAGCACCCATAGGACTTCTAGTGTGTTAGTGGCAGCAAACAGAGCTCCTATATTTTCTGCTCAGCAGCACCCATAGGACTTCTAGTGTGTTAGTGGCATCACACAGAGCTCCTATATTTTCTTCTCAGCAGCACCCATAGGACTTCTAGTGTGTTAGTGGCAGCAAACAGAGCTCCTATATTTTCTTCTCAGCAGCACCCATAGGACTTCTAGTTTGTTAGTGGCATCACACAGAGCTCCTATATTTTCTTCTCAGCAGCACCCATAGGACTTCTAGTGTGTTAGTGGCAGCAAACAGAGCTCCTATATTTTCTTCTCAGCAGCACCCATAGGACTTCTAGTGTGTTAGTGGCAGCAAACAGAGCTCCTATATTTTCTTCTCAGCAGCACCCATAGGACTTCTAGTGTGTTAGTGGCAGCAAACAGAGCTCCTATATTTTCTTGTCAGCAGCACACATAGTACCTATAGTGTGTTAGTGTCAGCACCCATAGGACCTACAGTGTGTTGTGAGCACACATAGGAGTTCTATTTTTTATACTATATACACTACCGACTACAATGGCTGGAAGACCGCCAAGGAGAGGCAGAGCGTGCCGAGGCAAGAACACAGGGCAGGCAGGCTCTGTTTCTAGAGACAACAGTGCTGGCCGTGGACGTGGTCGTGCATCGTCATCAGCACGTGGCCATGGGACACGCTTGTCTTTGTTTTCGGCAGCTGGACATGTGGAGCCGCATCATGCCGAAGGCTTGGTAGAATGGATGACCAAGCCCTCCTCATCCTCCTCATCCTCTCTCACCCAGGCTCAGGGTACTGGCAGAGCAGCTGCCAACGCGTACTCAATGGCATCATCAGCCACCCCTTCCCTAGACCCACCATGTCCTCCTGAGGAGTCCCCCGAACTGTTTGAGCACAGTGTTGGGTACATGCTCCAGGAGGATGCCCAACGATTCGAAGGCTCGGATGATGATACCCAGCTTGAGGAAGTCAGTAGTGTGCGCGCAGAGAAAGGGGATGCTGAAGGACAGCAATCTGGCAGTAGTGTTCCACCAGCTGCAGCTTACTGCCAGGTTTGCTCTAGTGGTGAAGAGGGAGGGGATGATGAGGTCACTGACTCCACGTGGGTGCCTGAAGGGAGAGAGGAGGAGGAGGAGGAGGATGCAGCGTCACATGTCCAACGAGGCAGGATGCCCCCTGGAGGCCAGCTAGAGGCCAGCACAGCAACTGTACCACACCGCAGAGCTCCGCCTGTGCAGGGCGCTGCCTCTGCACGTTATCACAAAAGTTCTTTGGTGTGGGCCTTTTTTGAGACGAGTGCATCAGATCGCACCACTGCTATTTGCAATATTTGTCTCAAGCGTATCTCGCGTGGCCAAAACATCAGCCGCTTGGGCACCACAAGCATGAGCAGACATATGAAAGGAAAAACGTACCGCTCAAAAGCTTGAGAATTCACCAAATAGCTGCTTCCGCCCGGTCACTCACACAGGTGCTGGCTCTGCACTGATGCATGGGAGAAAAAGAAACCCTGGACTGCCGCACTCTGTATAGACAGTTATTTATTCCAAAATTTCAGGTAAAAAATCCAAATTCAAAATAAATCCATAAATCCAAAACAACAAATGCAGATGGTGTGCATGCAGGGAAGGGTGGCTAACGCGTTTCACGTCACGAATTGACGCTTACTCATAGCTATTAGCCGTTAGCCACCCTTCCCTGCATGCACACCATCTGCATTTGTTGTTTTGGATTTATGGATTTATTTTGAATTTGGATTTTTTACCTGAAATTTTGGAATAAATAACTGTCTATACAGAGTGCGGCAGTCCAGGGTTTCTTTTTCTCCCATGAGCAGACATATGTCGACCTGCCATGCAGCTCGTTGGCAAGCACACATAAAAGACCCACACCAAAGAACAAAGCGGACCTCTCCTTGCTCCTCATCAGCTGGGATCTCCATCCCCACTATATCTTCAGTCCTCTCTGAAAGCTGCTCTGAGAGGACTGAAGGTGTAGAATTAGGTGTGTCACAACCAAGTACTTGCAGTACACCGACGTCCGATTGTAGCAGGCAAATTTCCCTGCCCCAGCTGCTGGACCGTCGAAAGAAGTATACTCCCAGCCATCCACATGCCCAGCGGTTGAATGCTAGCTTGGCTAAATTGCTAGCACTTCAACTGCTGCCTTTTCAGTTGATAGACTCGGCCCCCTTCCGTGAGTTTGTTCAATGTGCGGTTCCTCAGTGGCAGGTTCCCAAACGCCACTTTTTCTCACGGAAGGCAATTCCGTCTCTCTACTGGCATGTGGAAGGCAATGTCCATGCCTCGCTGGACAGGGCGGTCAGCGGTAAGGTGCATATTACCGCTGACTCATGGTCCAGCAGGCATGGACAGGGACGTTATCTTTCTTTCACGGCCCATTGGGTCACTCTATTGGTAGCTGGGAGGGATGCAGGACAAGGTGCAGTAGTGTTGGAGGTTGTTCCGCCACCACGCCTCCAAAATGCTACTACTGGTTGTGACACACCTCTCTCCTCCACCCCCTCCTCTTCTTCTTCCTCCATGTCCTCTTCGAGTGCTCTGTCCTCGGAACCAGCGGTGCTCCGTAGGCGTACAAGGGGCTACGCGAGTACGCAGGCAAAAAGATGCCATGCCGTGCTTGCGCTGGTGTGTTTGGGGGACAGGAGCCACACTGGGCCAGAGGTTCTGGCAGCTCTGCAGGGGCAGGCCGAGAGGTGGTTGACGCCACGCCAGCTTAAGCCAGGAATGGTCGTTTCTGATAATGGCACCAACCTCCTCTCCGCCCTGCGACAGGGGCAGCTCACCCATGTGCCCTGTATGGCTCACGTCCTCAACCTGGTGGTGCAGCGGTTCTTGGGCAGGTTCCCAGGCTTACAGGATGTCCTGAGGCAGGCCAGGAAAGTCTGTGTGCATTTCCGCCGATCTTATAATGCCAGTGCTCGGCTGACTGAGCTGCAAAAGGAGCTGAACCTGCCCAAGAACCGCCTAATATGTGACATGCCCACCAGGTGGAACTCAACGTTGGCCATGCTGCAGCGACTGCACACGCAGCAGAGGGCCATCAATGAGTACCTTTGCGACTACGGCACCAGGACAGGGTCAGGGGAGCTTGGCTTTTTTTCCCCACGCCAGTGGAGCATGATCAGGGATGCATGCACTGTCCTCTCACCATTTGAGGAGGCCACGAGGATGGTGAGCAGTGACAGTGCATGCATCAGTGACACTGTACCTCTTGTCCACCTGTTGGAGCATACGCTGCGTGGGATAATGGACAGGGCACTTGAGGCAGAACAGAGGCAGGAAGAGGAGGACTTCCTTGTCTCTCAAGGCCCCCTTTATCCAGACAATGTTCCTTCTGTCCCACCCATCACACAGGAAGAGGAGGAGGAGGAGGAGGAGGAGGATTGTGTGAGCATGGAGGTGGAGCCTGGCACTCAGCATCAGCAGCAGCAGTCTTTTAGGGATGATGTACAGTCCCAACAAACCAGTGGACTTGTACGTGGCTGGGAGGAGGTGGCTGGCGATCATGTCATCCTCAGTGACCCAGAAGACTCCGGACCGAATGCCTCAGCTAACCTACGCTGCATGGCCTCCCTGATCCTGCAAAGCCTGCGGAAGGATCCTCGTGTTCTTCGGATCAAGGAGAGTGACCATTACTGGCTGGCCACTCTCCTTGATCCACGGTACAAGGGTAAGGTTGCGGACCTTATCTTGCCGTCGCAGAGGGAGCAGAGGATGAGACATCTCAGGGAGGCCTTGCAGAAAGGTCTGTGCAACGCGTTCCCAGAAACTGGGAGGTTACAAACTCCTGGTCCTGGACGACGAGTTGCTGAGGCTTCGGTCAGTAGCAGAAGGAGCGGTGGGGAAGGTGGACGTCTGACCGATGCGTTCAGACAATTTTTTAGTCCGCAGCCCCAAGGTATGATCGGTTCCAGCAACCATCGCCAGCGTCTGATATACATGGTGCAGGAATACCTAGGGGCAAGGTCAGACTTGGACACCTTTCCCACCGAAAATCCTCTGGCTTACTGGGTCCTGAGGATGGATCACTGGCCAGAGCTTGCACAGTATGCAATTGAGCTACTGGCCTGTCCTGCATCCAGCGTTCTTTCCGAACGCACATTCAGTGCTGCTGGAGGATTTGTCACCGATCATAGGGTGCGCCTGTCCACCGACTCGGTTGATCGACTGACCTTCATAAAAATGAATCAGTCTTGGATCACCACCAGCTACCAGACACCTGAAGCGGATATAACGGAATAATTTATAATGTCACATCCCTTCAAGACTGCCTATGCTGATGCTGAGTGACTGTCCTGTTATGTTCACTGACTATCCTCTTCCTCCTCCTCAATGATCCATGCCACCACACCAGTGCCTAAGGCACAATTTTTCAGCCCCTGTATAACAGGGGCGTGTAATTACAATTTTTTAAAAAGATGCTTCGCAACAGGTGTGACTGCTGTGCTCAGAGTACAGTATCTGTGAGGGGTTGCAGTGTTGTGGCACCAGCACCAGTGCCTAAGGCACAATTTTTCAGCCCCTGTTGGGGCGTGTAATTACAATTTTTAGGCAATGCTTTGCAACAGGTCTCATTGCTGTGCTCAGAGTACAGTATCTGTGAGGGGTTGCAGTGTTGTGGCACCAGCACCAGTGCCTAAGGCACAATTTTTCAGCCCCTGTATAACAGGGGCGTGTAATTACAATTTTTTAAAAAGATGCTTCGCAACAGGTGTGACTGCTGTGCTCCAAGTACAGTATCTGTGAGGGGTTGCAGTGTTGTGGCACCAGCACCAATGCCTAAGGCACAATTTTTCAGCCCCTGTTTAACAGGGGCGTGTAATTACAAATCTTGATCTAATAGTTCACAGCAGGGCCCATTCCTGCGCCCACCAAGAGTAACTATGAGGGCCTACAGTCTTGTGGCAACACCGTCCACCACCACCACCACCACCAAAGGCCCAATTTTTCTGCCCTGTTCAACAGGTGCATGCAATTACAAATCTTGATCTAATAACTCACAGCAGGGCCCATTCCTGCACCCACCAAGAGTAACTGTGAGGGCTTACAGTCTTGTGGCAACACCGTCCACCACCACCACCACCACCACCAAAGGCCCAATTTTTCTGCCCGGTTCAACAGGTGCATGCAAGTACAAATCTTGATCTATTAACTCACAGCAGGGCCCATTCCTGTGCCCACCAGTCTTGTGGCTACACCAACATCTAATAGGGCAAATTTCTGCAGAGTATATACGGCAGGCCCCTACTTTCAAACATCCAACTTACAAACGACTCCTACTTGCAAACGGCAAGAGAAAACAGGAAGTGAGAGGAAATCTACCCCTAGGAAGGAAAATTCTATCCTGTTAGATTTAATTTGGGAAAAAGGTATCTCCTCTCTACTGATGCTTTATCACCAATCCTTGTTTCAATTAAAACCCCACTTTTCCAAAAACATTTGTCATTGGGACGGAAAGTGAGGTGACATGTTCTGAACAGATGTGCAAAGACAGCAAATGTTACAGGGGTGATAACCCCTCCCTATGTTCTCCAAAAAGCTTAATAATTGATTTTTTTGGGATGTAGCTACACTTCATAATGTACCTGTTCAGATTCTACTTAAGAACAAACCTACAGTCCATGTCTTGTTTGCACCACCTATATACTGCTGTTCAGAGTATATAGGGTTGTAGGTATAGGGTTTTATTTTGGGTGCGGGGTCCCCCTTAGTATCCATACAAGACCCAAAGGGGCTGGGGTGGGGGGGGGGGGGTGATGGGGTAGCCATGCCATTTTTCTCAAGGATTTTCAGCCATATGGCGGCCAGGACAAGACATGACATTAAAGCCGCAAGTGGTTTTAAATGGCTTCTTTTTTTCCTTTACAAATGTCATTTTGTGCAAGGACAGTTCTAAACACGGGAAACACATGCCACTTCACAGGCATACTTTAGACACCCCCCAGGTACCGTATTTAAAGGAAAATTTCACTTTTTTTTTTTTCACTTTATGCATCATTAAAATGACTGCTCCCGAAAAAACTTTAGTTTTTAAAATTTCTTTTTGCATTGATATATGTCCCCTGGGGCAGGACCCGGGTCCCCAAACCTGTTTTATAACATTAACATGCATATTGGCCGTTGTAATTAGCAATTTTGATTTCGAACGTTCGCGTCCATTATAACGAATAGGGTTCGAAAATTCGCGCGAACTTTCGGTCCGTTCGAAGGTTCTGGTGCGAACCGAACCCGGGGGTGTTCGGCTCATCCCTACTCAGCATCAGCATAGGCAGTCTTGAAGGGATGTGACATTTCAAAATAAATTATTCTGTTACATCAGCTTCAGGTGCCTGGTAGCTGGTGGTGATCCAAGACTGATTCATCTTTATGAAGGTCAGTCGATCAACCGAGTCGGTGGACAGGCGCACCCTGTGATCAGTGACAAAGCCTCCAGCAGCACTGAATGTGCGTTCCAAAAGAACGCTGGATGCATGACAGGCCAGTAGCTCAATTGCATACTGTGCAAGCTCTGGCCAGTGATCCATCCTCAAGGCCCAGTAACCCAGAGGATTTTTGGTGGGAAAGGTGTCCAAGTCTGACCTTGCCCCTAGGTATTCCTGCACCATGTATATGAGACGCTGGCGATGGTTGCTGGAACCGATCCTACCTTGGGGCTGCGGACTAAAAAATTGTCTGAACGCATCGGTCAGATGGCCACCTTCTCCACCGCTCCTTCTGCTACTGACCGGAAGCCTCAGCAACTCGTTGTCCAGGACCAGGAGTTTGTAACCTCCCAGTCTCTGGGAACGTGTTGCACAGACCTTTCTGCAAGGCCTCCCGGAGATATCTTATCCTCTGCTCCCTCTGTGACGGCAAGATAAGGTCCACAACCTTACCCTTGTACCGTGGATCAAGGAGAGTGGCCAGCCAGTAATGGTCCCTCTCCTTGATTCAAAGAATACAAGGATCCTTCCGCAGACTTTGCAGGATCAGGGAGGCCATGCAGCGTAGGTTAGCTGAGGCATTCGGTCCGGAGTCCTCTGGGTCACTAAGGACGACATGATCCGCAGCCACCTCCTCCCAGCCACGTACAAGTCCACGGGTTTCTTGGGACTGTAAATCATCCCTAAAAGACTGCTGCTGTCAATGCTGAGTGCCAGGCTCCACCTCCATGCTGACACAATCCTCCTCCTCTTACTGTGTGATGGGTGGGACAGAAGGAACACTGTCTGGGAAGTCCTCCTCTTCCTGCCTCTGTTCTGCCTCAAGTGCCCTGTCCATTATTCCATGCAGCGTATGCTCCAACAGGTGGACAAGAGGTACAGTGTCATTGATGCATGCACTGTCACTGCTCACCATCCTCGTGGCCTCCTCAAATGGTGCCAGGACAGTGCATGCATCCCTGATCATGCCCCATTGGCGTGGTGAAAAAAAACTGAGCTCCCCTGACCCTGTCCTGGTGCCATAGTTGCACAGTTACTCATTGATGGCCCTCTGCTGCGTGTGCAGCCACTGCAGCATGGCCAACTTTGAGTTCCACCTGGTGGGCATGTCACATATAAGGCGGTTTTTGGGCAGGTTCAACTCTTTTTGCAGCTTAGCCAGCCGAGCACTGGCATTATAGAATCTGTGGAAATGCACACTTTCCTGGCCTGCCTCAGGACATCCTGTAAGCCCGGATACCTGCCCAAGAACCGCTGCACCACCAGGTTAAGGACGTGAGCCACACAGGGCACATGGGTCAGTTGTCCCTGTCGGAGGGCAGAGAGGAGGTTGGTGCCATTGTCGCAAACCACCATTCCTGGCTTAAGCTGGCGTGGCGTCAACCACCTCTCGGCCTGCCCCTGCAGAGCTGACAGAACCTCTGCCCCAGTGTGGCTCCTGTCCCCCAAACACACCAGCACAAGCACGGCATGGCATCTTTTTGCCTGCGTACTTGCGTAGCCCCTTGAACGCCTACGGAGCACCGCTGGTTCCGAGGACAAAGCACAGGAAGACATTACGGTGCTAAAAAACGGAGTGGCCAGTAGCTTATTGGTGGTCCAGTACCATTTCTGGAGCGGTTTCCCCACCACCCCCTGAAGAATGATGAGTCCCAGAAACTGCCAGATGTCCTCTTTCTTCACCGGTTCCCACTTTCTGCTTCGGGAAAATCTGGCATGCAGCATAGCGGATTGCTGATCATGGTAACGATTTGTCTCTGTGACAATTTTTTCAATTACCTCTTCAGTGAGGAATAATTGCAGGTATGCCAGAGGGTTGTCACACTCCACATCTACCTTCATCCCAGGTGATCCAGTGAACGGAAATCTTGGGGGCGCTACCTGGTCCGTATCGGAGTCTATAGGGCACCAAGTGCGCACATCGCTGAGGTCGCTGAGGTCAGGTGCAGGATCATCGCCGTTGTCACTTGCCAGATCCGTGTCGGTGTCAGTGTCAGACGACAAATCTCCCCACGACTCACTATCGCTCACTTCTGCGAGCAACTCCGTGTCGCTGCTGCTGTCACTCATCTGGTCCAAAAGCGCCCTTTTGGTAAAGTGGCGCTTTTTTGATGCCATATTTTTATGGGCAAAGATGACAGGCAAGGGGGCACTGTACAGGGCACTGTATGGTGATCAGAGATGATACAGTGTAATACAGTGTAATCAGATACAATATAACCTCTTTTATTTTTATGTTGTGTTGTGTGAACTTTTGAACTTTTAAATTTGCCGCCCAGTTCCGCTCCCATGCGACGCTGCGGCTCGCAGGGAACGGAACCAGGAAGTCATACTAAAGTGCTTACACTCGCCGGTGATCTCGCTGGCGATCACAGCAGAGGACATCATCGCTGGATCGCCAGGAGAAGATAAGGAGACTCCGCTGCGGACTCTGCAATGTTACCCCGAGCGTGACTCGGGGTTACCGATCCTAGCAAAAAAAAACAACCCGGAGTCACGCTCGGGATTACCGCCTGGGAGGTTAAAACAGATGGGCTTAGGTGAATGGATGGTCCAATAGATAACAGGAGTATATACGGGGCCCTCGGGCAATGGTAAAAGTAAACGGGGTATATTCCAGGCCCTATAACAAATGTAACCCGGCAGGGCTGGCCCCTGTCGCCTCTTTTATTTGCTTTGACATTAGAACCTCTTCTAAATAAGATTTGACAGAACCCGGATATTGTGGGAATTGACGTGGGGGGAAAGCAATATAAAGTATCGGCTTATGCGGATGATATGCTCTTCTCACTAGCAAGACCACAAATTTCATTACCTAATTTAATGAAAGAAGTAGAATAGTCCCTATGTCAAACTTAAAAATAAATTACATTAAATCAGAGGCGATGGGGGTGGCACTTCCGGATTTCATCAAGAGTGGACTGGAACATAGTTTCAAGTTTAGATGGACAACTAAAGCATTGAATTACTTAGGAACACGAATTTCCCCTAACTTAACAGATATTTTTGAGTTAAATTGTGTACCATTACTTAGCAAAGTTAGAACATTATTGGAAAGTTGGAGTAAAGGAACACACTCATGGTTTGGGAGATGTAATATTTTAAAAATGAGCGTGGTGCCAAAATTTCTTTATCTCTTTCAAGCACTGTCGGTTAGAATCCCCACATCTTACTTCAATCAAGTCCGTGGCATATTTACTAAATTTATCTGGGCCAGTAAACAGCCAAGGATAAGTAGAACATTGTTGACCTTACCTAAAAGAGCTGGAGGAATATCGGCACCAGACATGTATAAATACTATCAGGCGGCCCAACTCGGCAGGATAGTAGATTGGAGTAGACACGGGGAGTTTAAAATGGATTGTTTTGCGAAATGGGAGCGAGATCTAGGCCAAACTTTCTCTCCAGCACAATGCCAGAATATTATAGACCGGTCTTTAAAATCTACAAGGTGTACGAAAATGCAGGAATCAAATTATAAAATATTAACATGTTGGTATTATACGCCATCGGCCTTGAATAAAATTTTTCCAGAAACGTCTGACAGGTGCTGGAGAGGATGTGATGAAAAAGTGACAATGATACACATTTTCTGGGCATGTCCAGTAATTAGACAATTTTGTCAAACTGTACAGAGAATTACTCAAATATTTACTGAAGACCAGATTGTAGAAGACCCCGCTTTCTTCTTGCTACACCATAAACAAATTCCACCAAAAAAATACATAAACTCAGCTCTGTGTCACCTAATAAATGCGGCCAAAAGTTGCATTGCGATTATTGGAAAGATCCCAGTGCCCCTACGATCTCAATGTGGTTAAACAAAGTTAGAAGAGTGGGAATATTGGAGAAACTCCTACCAATAACGTTGGAGGGAAAAAAACAAATACAAGAAATATGGGTACCATGGGAGCAATTTGAAGAAGAAGGGAAGAGGTTATTAGGAGAGTAAAGAAAAAAACTAGGTTGACAGGCAGAAAGAGTAAGTAGGGTTTTTTTGAGAAGCTCCACATTTAAATCATTTTTTTTTTCTTTTGTTGATAATTGATCAGATGTCCCACTGCGTAAGCAGTGGTAAAGGAAGGAGGAAAATGGAGTCGAAGGGAGGGAATTGGGGGAGGACTAGGGAAATAGGAAAGGGAAATAGGGATTAAGGAAGAAGGAGATGCAGAGGGGAAAAAAAGGGGGGTAGTAGGAAGAAGAGTTTAGAAGACGATAGTGAAATAATGAAAGTGAAATAATAAGGTTTAAATAAGGTTTTCTTTATTGATTCATATATGATGAATTACCCGTCCTTTTTTCTTTCCTAAATGGCAATGTTATATCTGTATACCCTGTTTTAAGAAAATAAAGAATTGGAAAAAAAAGAGCTGGTAAATGCAAAGGGTTAGTGGCTGTGACTGTGACCAGAACAGATACGGCAGCAGATTGCGGTTGAGTTTGTCGAACCGGGGGTCCTAAGGAGTAGGGATGAGCTCAGTGTTCGAGTCGAACATAAGTTCGACTCGAACATCGGCTGTTCGACCGTTCGGCGAACATCAAACGATTTGGGCCGTTAGCGCCAAATTCGAGTGACGTGAAGGGCCCACAATACACTGCGCCATCACAGTGCAATCCCGGCGCTGTGATTGGCCAAGCATGCACTGTGACCCCGCATGCTTGGCCAATCACAGCGCCGGCAGCTAGGAGAGCCATAATTGGCCACAGGCAGGTTGCCTGTGGCCAATTATAGCTCAGGGGGTTTAGCACACGCCCCACACTATAAAAGGCCGCCAGCATGGCGGCCTTGTGTAGTGTGTTCCGGCGCAGGGAAAGAGTTTCATAGGCAGGGACAGTGTCAGTGCTATTTGTACCTCAAACTTGTGTGTAGGGAGAGAGAAGGATAGGTAGGGAGAGTGTCAGTGTCATATTCTTTGCTAAACCTTGTGTGCAGGGAGAGAGAAGGATAGGCAGGGGACAGTGTTAGTGTCACATTCTTTGCTAAACCTTGTGTGCAGGGAGAGAGAAGGATAGGCAGGGAGAGTGTCAGTGTCATATTCTTTGATAAACCTTGTGTGCAGGGAGAGAGAAGGATAGGCAGGGGACAGTGTCAGTGTCACATTCTTTGCTAAACCTTGTGTGCAGGGAGAGAGAAGGATAGGCAGGGAGAGTGTCAGTGTCATATTCTTTGATAAACCTTGTGTGCAGGGAGAGAGAAGGATAGGCAGGGGACAGTGTCAGTGTCATTGTTGCTAAGCCTCCTGCACATTATACACCTGAAGTTAGCCCGTATTGCTGTGTTTTCCTGGTGTGTTACACCAACAGGCATTTGCAGAACTTACAGCGGGCGGAGTGTGCCTCCTGCACATTATACACCTGAAGTCAGCCTGTATTGCTGTGTTTTCCTGGTGTTACACCAACAGGCATTTGCAGCACTTACAGCGGGCGGAGTGTGCCTCCTGCACATTATACACCTGAAGTTAGCCTGTATTGCTGTGTTTTCCTGGTGTTACACCAACAGGCATTTGCAGCACTTACAGCGGGCGGAGTGTGCCTCCTGCACATTATACACCTGAAGTTAGCCTGTATTGCTGTGTTTTCCTGGTGTTACACCAACAGGCATTTGCAGCACTTACAGCAGGCGGAGTGTGCCTCCTGCACATTATACACCTGAAGTTAACCTGTATTGCTGTGTTTTCCTGGTGTGTTACACCAACAGGCATTTGCAGCACTTACAGCAGGCGTAGTGTGATTCCTGCAAAATATACTCCTGAAGCTAGGCCTTATTGCTGGTTTTCCCATCTCCCTACAGGCCATTAGAATGTCTGGAAGGCAAACAAGGAGAGGCAGACAGTCAGGAGCCAATAAAAGAGGGCAAGCAGGCTCTGTGTCTAGAGACAACAGTGCTGGTCGTGGACGCGGTGCATCGCCATCAGCACGTGGCCATGGGACACACTTGTCCTTCTTTTCGGCAGCTGGACGTGTTGAGCCGCATCATGCTGAAGACTTGGTAGAGTGGATGACCAAGCCCTCCTCATCCTCCTCATCCTCCCTCACCCAGGCTCAGGGTACTGGCAAAGCAGCTGCCAAAGCGTCCTCTTCCCTGGTATCAATGTCATCATCAGTCACTCCTTCCCTAGACCAACCATGTCCTCCTGAGGAGTCCCCCGAACTGTTTGAGCACAGTGTTGAGTACATGCTCCAGGAGGATGCCCAGCGTTTCGAAGGGTCTGATGATGATACCCAGCTAGAGGAAGGCAGTAGCGTGAGAGCAGAGAGAGGTGATGCTCAAGAAGGACACCAATCTGGCAGTCATGTTCCAGCAGCTGCAGCATACTGCCAGATTGGCTCCAGTGATGAGGAGGGAGGGGATGATGAGGTCACTGACTCCACGTGGGTGTCTAATAGGAGAGAGGAGGAGGAGGAGGAGGATGAGGAGGAGGCACATCTCCAACGAGGCAGGATGCCCTCAGGGGGGCCAGCGTAAGGGCAGCACACCGACGGAATCACACCGCAGAGCTCCGCCTGTGCAGGGCGCTGCCTCTGCCTGTTATTCAAAAAGTTCTTTGGTGTGAGCCTTTTTTGAGTCGAGTGCATCAGATCGCACAGCTGCTGTTTGCAACATATGTCTCAAGCGTATATCGCGTGGCCAAAACATCACCCGCTTGGGCACCACATGCTTGACCAGACATATGTTGACCTGCCATGCAGCTCGTTGGCAAGCCTACCTTAAAGATCCACACCAAAGAACAAAGCGGACGTCTCCTTGCACCACATCAGCTGGGATCTCCAACCCCACTATACCTTCAGTCCTCTCTGAAACCTGCACTGAGAGGAATGAGGGTGTAGAATTAGGTGTGTCACAGCCAAGTACTTGCGGGCACTCTGCTAGCAGTACACCAACGTCCGATTCTAGCAGGCAAATTTCCCTGCCCCAGCTGCTGGACCGTCGAAAGAAGTTCACTCCCAGCCATCCACATGCCCAGCGGTTGAATGCTAGCTTGGCTAAATTGCTAGCGCTTCAACTGCTGCCTTTTCAGTTGGTAGACTCGGCCCCCTTCAGTGAATTTGTGCAATGTGCGGTTCCTCAGTGGCAGGTTCCCAAACGCCACTTTTTCTCACGGAAGGTGATTCCAGCTCTCTACCGGCATGTGGAAGGCAATGTCTTGGCCTCGCTGGACAGGGTGGTCAGCGGTAAGGTGCATATTACCGCTGACTCATGGTCCAGCAGGCATGGACAGGGACGTTACCTTTCTTTCACGGCCCATTGGGTCACTCTTTTGGCAGCTGGGAAGGATGCAGGACAAGGTGCAGTAGTGTTGGAGGTTGTTCCGCCGCCACGCCTGCAAAATGCTACTACTGGTTGTGACACACCTCTCTCCTCCACCCCCTCCTCTTCTTCCTCCATGGCCTCTTCCTGTGCTTTGTCCTCGGAACCAGCGGTGCTCCGTAGTCGTTCAAGGGGCTACGCAAGTATGCAGGCAAAAAGATGCCATGCCGTGCTTGCGCTGGTGTGTTTGGGGGACAGGAGCCACACTGGGGCAGAGGTTCTGTCTGCTCTGCAGGGGCAGGCCAAGAGGTGGTTGACGCCATGCCAGCTTAAACCAGGAATGGTGGTTTGCGACAATGGCACCAACCTCCTCTCCGCCCTCCGACAGGGACAACTGACCCATGTGCCCTGTGTGGCTCACGTCCTTAACCTGGTGGTGCAGCGGTTCTTGGGCAGGTGCCCGGGCTTACAGGATGTCCTGAGGCAGGCCAGGAAAGTCTGTGTGCATTTCCGCAGATCTTATAATGCCAGTGCTCGCCTGGCTGAGCTGCAAAAGAAGTTGAACCTGCCCAAGAACTGCCTTATATGTTACATGCCCACCAGGTGGAACTCAACGTTGGCCATGCTGCAGCGGCTGCACACGCAGCAGAGGGCCATCAATGAGTACCTGTGCGACTACGGCACCAGGACAGGGTCAGGGGAGCTCAGGTTTTTTTCACCACGCCAGTGGGGCATGATTAGGGATGCATGCACTGTCCTGGCACCATTTGAGGAGGCCACGAGGATGGTGAGCAGTGACAGTGCATGCATCAGTGACACTGTACCTCTTGTCCACCTGTTGGAACATACGCTGCGTGGAATAATGGACAGGGCACTTGAGGCAGAACAGAGGCAGGAAGAGAAGGACTTCCTTGCCTCTCAAGGCCCCCTTTACCCAGACAGTGTTCCTTCTGTCCCACCCATCGCACAGGAAGAGGAGGAGGAGGAGGAGGAGGAGGAGGAGGATTGTGTCAGCATGGAGGTGGAGCCTGGCACTCAGCATCATCAGCAGCAGTCTTTTAGGGATGATTTACAGTCCCAAGAAACCAGTGGACTTGTACGTGGCTGGGAGGAGGTGGCTGCGGATCATGTCGTCCTTAGTGACCCAGAGGACTCTGGACCGAATGCCTCAGCTAACCTACGCTGCATGGCCTCCCTGATCCTGCAAAGTCTGCGGAAGGATCCTCGTATTCTTCGGATCAAGGAGAGGGACCATTACTGGCTGGCCACTCTCCTTGATCCACGGTACAAGGGTAAGGTTGCGGACCTTATCTTACCGTCGCAGAGGGAGCAGAGGATGAGACAACTCCGGGAGGCCTTGCAGAAAGGTCTGTGCAACGCGTTCCCAGAGACTGGGAGGTTACAAACTCCTGGTCCTGGACAACGAGTTGCTGAGGCTTCGGTCAGTCAAAGAAGGAGCGGTGGGGAAGGTGGCCGTCTGACCGATGCGTTCAGACAATTCTTTAGTCCGCAGCCCCAAGGAATGATCAGTTCCAGCAACCATCGCCAGCGTCTGATATACATGGTGCAGGAATACCTAGGGGCAAGGTCAGACTTGGACACCTTCCCCACCGAAAATCCTCTGGCTTACTGGGTCTTGAGGATGGATCACTGGCCAGAGCTTGCACAGTATGCAATTGAGCTACTGGCCTGTCCTGCATCCAGCGTTCTTTCGGAACGCACATTCAGTGCTGCTGGAGGATTTGTCACGGATCACAGGGTGCGCCTGTCCACCGACTCGGTTGATCGACTGACCTTCATAAAGATGAACCAGTCTTGGATCACCACCAGCTACCAAACACCTGAAGCTGATATAACAGACTAATTTATTTTCAAATGTCACATCCCTTCAAGACTGATGCTGATGCTGAGAGACTGTCCTGTTATGTTGACTGACTATCCTCCTCCTCCTCAATGATCCGATTGATGATGATAGCTTGGAAGAACATTTTTGTTTCTGGGTGCCGCCACCAGTGGCTAAGGCCCAATTTTTCAGCCCCTGTTTAACAGGGGCGTGTTATTACAATTTTTTATGCAATGCTTTGCAGCAGGGCTCATTCCTGCACTCCAACTAGAGTATCTTGGAGAGGTTGCAGTGTCGTGGCACCAGCACCAGTGGCTAAGGCCCAATTTTTCAGCCCCTGTTTAACAGGGGCGTGTAATTACAATTTTTGATGCAATACTTTGCAACAGGGCTCATTGCTGTGCTCCAAGTACAGTATCTGTGAGGGGTTGCAGTGTTGTGGCACCAGTGCCTAAGGCCCAATTTTTCTGCCTCTGTTTAACAGGGGCATGTAATTACAATTCTTGATCTAATAATTCACAGCAGGGCCCATTCCTGCGCCCACCAAGAGTAACTGTGAGGCCTTACAGTGTTGTGTTAACACCACCACCACCACCACCAAAGGCCCAATTTTTCAGCCCCTGTTCAACAGGGGCATACAATTACAATTCTTGATCTAATAATTCACAGCAGGGCCCATTCATGCGCCCACCAAGAGTAACTGTGAGGGCTCACAGTGTTGTGGCAACACCAACATGTAAGGGGCAAATTTCAGCTGAGTATATACGGCAGGCCCCTACTTTCAAACATCCAACTTACAAACGACTCCTCCTTGCAAACGGAAGGATACAACAGGAAGTGAGAGGAAATCTACCCCTAGGAAGGCAAATTCTCTCCTGTAAGAGTTAATATGGGAAAAAAGTGTCTCCTCTCCACTGATGCTTTATCACCAGTTCTTGTTTCAATAAAAAAAACAAATTTTCAAAAAACATTTGTCATTAGGACGGAAAGTGAGGTGAACTGTTCTGGACAGGTGCACACTGCACAGACAGAAAAACAAATGTTACAGGGGTGATAACCCTTCCCTATGTTTTCCAAAAAGCTTAAAAATAGATTTTTGGGCTGGAGCTACACTTAAAAAATGTACCTGTTCAAAATTACAAAGAGATTCTACATAAGAACAAACCTACAGTCCCTGTCTTGTATGCACCGCCTGTATACGGCTGTTCAGAGTATATAGGGCCTTTTTTATTTTGTGTGCGGGGTTCCCCTTAATATCCATACAAGACCCGAAGGGGCTGGTAATGGGCTGGGGTGGGGGGGGGGGTGTGATGGGGTAGCTATGCCATTTTTCTTAAAGATTTTCATCCATATTATCGGGACCAGACATTACATTAAAGCCGCAAGCAGTTTTAAATGGCTTTTTTTCCTTTAGAAATGTAATTTTCTGCAGGGACAGTTCTAAACACGGAAAACACGTGGCACTTCACAGGCATACTTTAGACACCCCCCAGGTACGATATTTAAAGGAATATTTGACTTTTTTTTTTTCACTTTATGCATCATTAAAATGACTGCTCCCGAAAAACGGCCGTTTTTAAAACTTATTTTTGCATTGATACATGTCCCCTGGTGCAGAACCCGGGTTCCCAAACCCTTTTTAGGACAATAACATGCATAATAGTCGTTACAATTAGCACTTTAGATTTCAAACGTTTGCATCCATTGTATTTAATAGGGTTCTAAAGTTCGTGCAAACTTTCGGTCCGTTCGCGGGTTCTGGTGCGAACTGAACCCGGGGGTGTTCGGCTCATCACTACTAAGGAGGCCTGAAGCTGTTCAAAGCGGGAAGCCAAATCCTGAAGGAATTGCATCACCTGGGTCTGATTGGATTCCTGGGTCTCGAGTCTGCGGACTATGCCCTGCAGCTGATCATCGGCAGGTAGCGGCACATCAGCCAGGTCCATGGCCCGAGCAAACTGACAGGTCACCTAAGGCCAGGTGACAGATGCACATCGCTGGAGTCAGGAGCGCACCGCTAAGCTTGTGGACCCTTCGGCTGAGTGCTGCGGATGGAGCTCTGGGTGGTTTAGGAAAGCAGCTCCACCTGAGCACCAACATGGATCGAACAAGGAGATAGGCATAGATTTCCCAGGGCACGGAGTCTTATGCCCCATACACACGATCGTTTTTCATGCCGTTAAAAATGCCATTAAAAAAAATGGCCATTAAAAATGATCGTGTGTAGGCTCCAGAGCATTTTTAACGACGTGAAAAACGGCCATTAAAAATTTCGAACATGCTCTCTTTTTTCACGTCGTTTTTCATGTCGTTTTTTTTAACGACGTGAAAAACGATAGTGTGTATGCTTTAACGACGTGAAAAAAAACGCGCATGCTCAGAATCAAGTATGAGACAGGAGCGCTCGTTCTGGTAAAACTAGCGTTCGTAATGGAGATAGCACATTCGTCACGCAGTCACGGACTGAAAAGCACGAGACTGAAAAGAGCGAATCGTCGCTCAACAAACTTTACTAACATGAAGGGTGGCGCCATTCGAACGGATCTTCCCCTTTATAGTGCCGTCGTACGTGTTGTACGTCACTGCGCTTTGCTTGATCGTTTTTTTTAAATGATCGTGTGTACGCAAGACAGGCTTGAGAGGAAACATGAAAAAAAACGACGTGAAAAACGGCAAGAAAAAAAATTGCAAGAAAAACGATCGTGTGTATGGGGCATTAGAGCCAGCAGGTTTTCACCAGAGCCTCTGATGGTGAGGATGAACTTCGCTGCAGCTGACTCTAGGTCATGCCCCCCAGGGTCTCGCAGCTCACAGCAGGCTATGGTGGATGGAGAGGAAACAGCAGTGCAGGGCAACAAGGAATAGTCAGAAAGACAAGCCAAGGGTCGGGATAACAAGCAGATAGGGATAGTCAGGAGAACACACCAAATATCGGGGGAACAAGCAGACAGGGATAGTCAGGAGAACACGCTAAAGGTCGGGGTAACAAGCAGACAGGGATAGTCAGGAGAACAAGCCGAAGTCGGTACAGGGAATCAAACGTAGAGCACACAGCAAGAAACACACAGGGGAGCCTAAGCACACTATTGCTCGGACAAGGCTGGCTTGCAGTGCACGGTGTTAAACAGTGTTTCCTTTTAGAGTCTTGGATGGAGCCATGCTGAAAGAAGATTACTTAAACATGCAGGTGTGAGAGTGCGGTCCCTAAGCTGATACACAGACCAGAGGTATGCAGACAGACAGGGCATGAAACATTACTGCAGATTCGTGACAACCGATCACTCACTGTGTTCATTCAGAAAAGCAGGGGCCAGTAAATTACACATGTACCGGCCTCTTCTCCTCTCTTCATCCTGAAATTATGGGGACAGGGGGGACCAGGGGAGCACACAGGGGGACCTGAGCAGCAGAAAGAAGAGAAACAGGGACAGGAGGGGTGGCGGGAGTGGCATATATTGGTACAGATCCCCTGCATTTTCCTCCTGTGGCAGCTGAATGTCGGCGAGAGGGAGAGGAGAAGCCTACTCTCAGCTGCTGCAGGAGGAAAATACAGATTGGTTTCACTAAATTCCAGGGCCCAATGCCCCTCCTGTCCAGATTCTGGGGGTTGGCAAGGAAGGATTGCAGTTTATCCGTCACTAACCTGATGATGGATAAATTGTGATTGATGGGTTGCCAACCCCAGGATTAGGATGTGTCCAGGCACACCTGGCACACCCATTGCACATGCCTATGACTGTCAGAATACAAAGGGCTGCAGCCTCTTACTGAGAAAAGTTTTTCAACATTTCTGTTTGTCAAAAGTTAATCTGATGATCGACTTCTGTTGAATGGGGACAGACATAAATCGATCCAAATTGAGCTGCTCCCTGCTGAACTGGCTGAATTTTGATTAATCTATGGCCAGCTTTACTGTACAGCCTACTGTGTGTGTCCAGCTTCCTCAGCATTTTGTGGAGCAAAAAAATTATGTTATCCTCTGCACTACAGAATGGTGGCTATGAATGCAGTTTGCAGAGTCTTAAGCCCTGTACACACGATCGGATTTCCTATGGTTTTTAAACCAATGGATTTTTCCATCGAAAAACCGATGAATCTGACTTCCATCAGTCTTGCCTACACACCAGCAGTCAAAAAACCGACCGTTCCAAACGCGGTGATGTAAAACACTCCGATGAGCCAAGAAAAATTAAGTTCAATGCTTCTGAGCATGCGTCGACTTGATTCTGAGCATGCGTGGGTTTTTTAACCATCGGATAAATTTAAAACATGTTCTATTTTTAAACACCGATGGTAAAAAGACAGATGGGGCTCATACACGATCGGTTTGTCCGATGAAAAAAGTCCATCGGACTGTTTTCATCGGTAAAACCTATTGTGTGTACACGGCTTTAGTGCCGGTGACCTGTCAGGCGACTTAGCCACCTGACAAGTCACGCTCCATGCAGTGCAATGGAACCGTTCTAATGGGAGTGACTCAAGTCTCTTCAACTTAGAAAAAGGTTCCTGTACTACTTGGGGGCGACTTCGGAGTGAGTTGCATTGATTTCTATTAAAGAAGTTGTTTGCAAGCCACGCTGAGGTTGCGATGTGCGAGGCAGCTTCAGAGTCAAACGACTTTGAAGCTGCCCCAGTATTAACCGGCACTGAGGCTAACAAACGCTCCGACATTGGGAGCTCATGTTGCATAACGTGTGCAAAACAATGATTCCGTATGAGAGACGTTTTAGCTGGTCCGACACAAGTCGGTCCAACTTTGAAAATGCTCCCTGCACTACTTTGGTACGACTTCAGCCCATTGAATATCATTGAAGTCAGATCAAAGTAGGATCCTTGTCATAACCATCTGACTTGTGACATCCGGCATGGTGATTATGGCCTGGTTCACACTGGTACGACAAACGCTTCTGCCCCGTACACACGATTAGAAATTCCGACAAGAAAAACGTGGATTTTTTTCTGACGGAATGTTGGCTCAAACTTGTGTTGCATACACACGGTCACACAAAACTTGTCTGAAATTCCAACCGTCAAGAACGCGGTGACGTACAAGATGTACGACGAGCCGAGATCAATGAAGTTCAATAGGCAGTTCGGCTCTTCTGCTTGATTCTGAGCATGCGTGTTTTTTTTGCGCGTCGGAATTGCATACAGACGAGCGGAATTTCCAACAAGAACTTTTTCCGTCGGAAAAATAGAGAACTTGCACTCAATCTTTTGCTGGCGGAAATTCTGATAGAAAATGTTAGATGGAGCATACACAGGTCGGAATATCCGACCAAAAGCTCACATCCAACTTTTTTTGACGGAAAATCCTATAGTGTGTACATGGCATTCGACATTGGAAGCTCATGTTGCATGACGTGTGAAAATCAATGTTTCCCTATGGGAGTCTTAACTGGTCCGACACAAGTCGGTCCGACTTTGAAAATGCTCCCTGCACTACTTTGGTCCGACTTTGATCCTACTTCAGCTTATTGAATATCACTAAAGTCATAACTGACCTGACTTTGGCATGCGACTTGTGCTCTGATGATCTTGAAGGGAAACTCCACGCCAAATTTTACGAAAAAAAACGGCATCGGGGTCCCCCCCAAAATCCATACCAGACTCTTAATCGTGCACACAGCCTGCCAGGTCAGGAAAGGGGGTGGGGACAAGTGAGTGCACCCCCAACTGTACCAGGCCGCATGCCCTTAGCATGGGGGGGTGGGCCCTGCGCCTCCCATTCCAAAGCACCATGTCCCCATGTTAATGAGGACAAGGGCCTCTTCCCGACAACCCTGGCCATTGGATGTCCGGGTCTGCGGGCAGGGGGCTTATCAGAATCTGGTAGCCCCTTTTAACAAAGTGTCAAAAATAAAACGCTTTACACACGTTTTTAAAGTAATTTATTAAGGCGTCTCTTCCGAATTCTGTTTTTTCATTGCCGGCATTCTTTTTACAAGTCGCACACAAGTCCCATGTATATCATGCAGGTGCGACTTTCATGCAACTTTTGAGGGTTTACATTGAAGTCTATGGCCCTCAAGTCACATGAAAGTCAGACTAAGTCGCACAGATATGAACAATACTCATTGGGAAACATGGGATGCAACTCATGATGAGGGGAAAAAAATTTACAGACTCACTCAGGGCTTCTGTTAGAAAAAAAGAAAGAAGGGCGCACCAGCCTAGTGTATTATCGTTTGGATACATTTTAATAAGAAGAAAGTATAAATAATACTCACAAATGAAGCAGGAAAATTCACAGTAAAAAGGTTATTTCCATAGGTAGCTGCAACATGTAGAACCCAAACCGCACTCCAAATGGTCATGGAGGATATGATGAGGGCCACTGCCGGCTAACGCGTTTAAAAGCGCAAGGCTTCTTCCTCAGAGCCCAGTAGTGTAACCACCTCATGCAGTCCCTTTAAATAAGCATCCATACATGTGCACCACAAATCAGGCAATGGGGGACCTCCCAAAGGTGATGGGGGCTCCTCCCACTCAAGTGGGCGGTCTATGACTGCAGGTGACGCCCACTGAGTCGGGCCAAATAAAAGAATCCAAAAAAGGGGCAGAGCAGGTCACCAGCAGGGGGACTTCATAGACTAGCAAGGTGTGATCATGTAGGGCCTAAACCATGTAGTGTATAATGTATAATGTAATACTAATAGTAGCAGTACTAGTGGCAATAGCTACATCATTAGTATTGCCAATGATACCAGTAAATCAATCAGTGCCAGGGAGGGAGCACACATAAAGGAACGTAAAGTAAGGTAAAATAAATGGCCATTAAAGTGTGCAGACAGTAACCATAACCATTGCCGACCCAAAGGACACCATGAATGGTGTTAATAAATGTACACGTATACAGAAGCATAGGCATAGGAACAAGGGGGGAGGAGGGAGGGGGGGAGAAGGCGCCCCATATAGCCTACCTGACAGGGCCCTCCCCCTAGTTTGGAGGCTGCCATTAAGCCGGCCATAGATGGTTCAGCGGGGACCAGACGAGATTCAAACCATTTATGGGCAGGCTGAATGTACCCAAGATGATCGATCTCTCAACTTGGGTACAACCAGCCTGTGGGATCTTACATGTGATTATTGCTAGTGGCTATTATAGCCTCTAGCTGTAATCACTGTATTCTCCCAGTGAAGGCGGCTTCCCCCAGGTAGGAGAACACAATGGCTCAGCGGGAGGGATTGCCCCATCAACACAGCACGATTTTCTGCGGCCGGCTTTATAAATCATGGGATCTGTACTGTGTGAATCAACGGTTTGATTATTTCACTGGAGACACCTGGAGCACAGCTCCAGGTCCAAATTTGAGAGGCATGTGGGCACAGGTGTATGTCCCCAAACATAGTGAGCATTCGAAGCTGCTCACTTGAACCTACACATCTGTCAAATTAGGACCTGTGGCTGTGTCCCTACAGCTTCTACAATGTAATTTTTTTAACAGCCCTGTGGGGGGAGGGGGGCTTTGGTGAAATATCAGGGGTCTAAACAGACCCCTGATATCTCAACTTTTGAAACAAAGAAAGTGATTGAGGACTAGGGATGAGCTTCGTGTTCGAGTTGAACATACGTTCGACTCGAACATCGGCTGTTCGTTCGTTCGCCGAAGATCGAATGTTATGGGCCGTTCGCGCCAAATTCGAGTGACGCGAACGGCCCA
The DNA here is from genome assembly GCA_029206835.1 of Rana muscosa. NCBI lineage: Eukaryota > Metazoa > Chordata > Amphibia > Anura > Ranidae > Rana > Rana muscosa. Next base: position 175,650,376 of record CM055128.1, on the reverse strand, counting down.
CAATACACTGGCCATCGCAGTGCAATCCCGGCGCTGTGATTGGCCAAGCATGCACTGTGACCCTGCATGCTTGGCCAATCACAGCGCCGGCAGCGAGGAGAGCCATAATTGGCCACAGGCAGGATGCCTGTGGCCAATCATAGCTCAGGGGGGTTTAGAACACGTCCCACACTATAAAAGGCCGCCAGCGCGGCAGCCTTGTGCAGTGTGTTCCGGCGTGCAGGGAAAGAGATACATAGGCAGGGACAGTGTGTTCTATGTTCTATTCTTTTCTCAGGCATCTGCAGGAGTTAGTGGGTGTTGTGTGCCTCCAGCACAGTATACACCTGGATCTACACTTTATTGCTGTTCTCTAAGCAAGATAGGCAGGCAGGGAAAGAGATACATAGGCAGGGACAGTGTGTTCTATGTTCTATTCTTTTCTCAGGCATCTGCAGGAGTTAGTGGGTGTTGTGTGCCCCCAGCACAGTATACACCTGTATATATCCGTCATTGCTGTTCTCTAATACAGGCATTTGCAGGAGTTAGCGGCACAGTATACACCTGTATATACCGGTCATTGCTGTTCTCTAATACAGGCATCTGCAGGAGTTAGTGGCACAGTGTACACCTGTATATACCCATCATTGCTGTTCTATAATACAGGCATCTGCAGGAGTTAGTGGCACAGTGTACACCTGTATATACCCGTCATTGCTGTTCTCTAATACAGGCATCTGCAGGAGTTAGTGGCACAGTATACACCTGTAGATACCTGTCATTGCTGTTCTCTAATACAGGCATCTGCAGGAGTTAGTGGCACAGTGTACACCTGTATATACCCGTCATTGCTGTTCTATAATACAGGCATCTGCAGGAGTTAGTGACACAGTGTACACCTGTATATACCCATCATTGCTGTTTTCTAATACAGGCATCTGCAGGAGTTAGTGGCACAGTATACACCTGTATATACCCGTCATTGCTGTTCTCTAATACAGGCATCTGCAGGAGTTAGTGGCACAGTGTACACCTATATATACCCGTCATTGCTGTTCTCTAATACAGGAATCTGCAGGAGTTAGTGGCACAGTGTACACCTGTATATACCTGTCATTGCTGTTCTATAATACAGGCATCTGCAGGAGTTAGTGGCACAGTGTACACATGTATATACCCGTCATTGCTGTTCTCTAATACAGGCATCTGCAGGAGTTAGTGGCACAGTATACACCTGTATATACCCGTCATTGCTGTTCTCTAATACAGGCATCTGCAGGAGTTAGTGGCACAGTATACACCTGTATATACCCGTCATTGCTGTTCTCTAATACAGGCATCTGCAGGAGTTAGTGGCACAGTATACACCTGTATATACCCGTCATTGCTGTTCTCTAATACAGGCATCTGCAGGTGTTAGTGGCACAGTATACACCTGTATATACCCGTCATTGCTGTTCTATAATACAGGCATCTGCAGGAGTTAGTGGCACAGTATACACCTGTATATACCCGTCATTACTGTTCTCTAATACAGGCATCTGCAGGAGTTAGTGGCACAGTATACACCTGTATATACCCGTCATTGCTGTTCTCTAATACAGGCATCTGCAGGAGTTAGTGGCACAATATACACCAGTATATACCCGTCATTGCTGTTCTCTAATACAGGCATCTGCAGGAGTTAGTGGCACAGTATACACCTGTATATACCCGTCATTGCTGTTCTCTAATACAGGCATTTGCAGGAGTTAGTGGCACAGTGTACACCTGTATATACCCATCATTGCTGTTCTATAATACAGGCATCTGCAGGAGTTAGTGGCACAGTGTACACCTGTATATACCCGTCATTGCTGTTCTCTAATAGAGGCATCTGCAGGAGTTAGTAGCACAGTATACACCTGTATATACCCATCATTGCTGTTCTCTAATACAGGCATCTGCAGGAGTTAGTGGCAGAGTATACAGCTGTATATACCCGTCATTGCTGTTCTCTAATACAGGCATCTGCAGGAGTTAGTGGCACAGTATACACCTGTATATACCCGTCATTGCTGTTCTCTAATACAGGCATCTGCAGGAGTTAGTGGCTCAGTGTACACCTGTATATACCCGTCATTGCTGTTCTATAATACAGGCATCTGCAGGAGTTAGTGGCACAGTGTACACCTGTATATACCCGTCATTGCTGTTCTCTAATACAGGCATCTGCAGGAGTTAGTGGCACAGTATACACCTGTATATACCTGTCATTGCTGTTCTCTAATACAGGCATCTGCAGGAGTTAGTGGCACAGTATACACCTGTATATACCGGTCATTGCTGTTCTCTAATACAGGCATCTGCAGGAGTTAGTGGCACAGTATACACCTGTATATACCCGTCATTGCTGTTCTCTAATACAGGCATCTGCAGGAGTTAGTGGCACAGTGTACACCTGTATATACCCGTCATTGCTGTTCTATAATACAGGCATCTGCAGGAGTTAGTGGCACAGTGTACACCTGTATATACCCGTCATTGCTGTTCTCTAATACAGGCATCTGCAGGAGTTAGTGGCACAGTATACACCTGTATATACCCGTCATTGCTGTTCTCTAATACAGGCATCTGCAGGAGTTAGTGGCACAGTATACACCTGTATATACCCGTCATTGCTGTTCTCTAATACAGGCATCTGCAGGAGTTAGTGGCACAGTATACACCTGTATATAACCGTCATTGCTGTTCTCTAATAAAAGCATCTGCTGGAGTTAGTGGGTGTTGTGTGCCTCCAGCACAATATACACTACCCAATTGCTGGTTTTCCCATCTCCGTGCAGGCCATTACCATGTCTGGAAGGCCAACAAAGAGAGGCAGACAGTCACGAGTCAATAAAAGAGGGCAAGCAGGCTCTGTGTCTGGGGGCAACAGTGCTGGTCGTGGACGCGGTGCATTGTCATCAGCACGTGGCCATGGGACACGCTTATCCTTATTTTCAGCAGCTGGACGTGTTGAGCCGCATCATGCCGAAGACTTGGTAGAGTGGATGACCAAGCCCTCCTCATCCTCCTCATCCTCCTCATCCTCTCTCACCCAGGCTCAGGGTACTGGCAAAGCAGCTGCCAAAGCGTCCTCTTCCCTCGTATCAATGTCATCATCAGTCACTCCTTCCCTAGACCCACCATGTCCTCCTGAGGAGTCCCCCGAACTGTTTGAGCACAGTGTTGAGTACATGCTCCAGGAGGATGCCCAGCGTTTTGAAGGGTCTGATGATGATACCCAGCTAGAGGAAGGCAGTAGCGTGAGCGCAGAGAGAGGGGATGCTCAAGAAGGACAGCAATCTGGCAGTCATGTTCCAGCAGCTGCAGCATACTGCCAGATTGGCTTCAGTGATGAGGAGGGAGGGGATGATGAGGTCACAGACTCCACGTGGGTGCCTGATAGGAGAGAGGAGGAGGAGGATGAGGAGGAGGCACATCTCCAATGAGGCAGGATGCCCTCCGGGGCCCAGCGTAAAGGCAGGACATCGACTGAATCACACCGCAGAGCTCCGCCTGTGCAGGGCGCTGCCTCTGCCCGTTATTCCAAAAGTTCTTTGGTGTGGGCCTTTTTTGAGTCGAGTGCATCAGATCGCACCGCTGCTATTTGCAACATATGTCTCAATCGTATCTTGCGTGGCCAAAACATCAGCCGCTTGGGCACCACTTGCTTGACTAGACATATGTTGACCTGCCATGCAGCTCGTTGGCAAGCATACCTTAAAGACCCACACCAAAGAACAAAGCGGACCTCTCCTTGCTCCTCATCAGCTGGGATCTCCAACTCCACTATACCTTCAGTCCTCTCTGAAACCTGCACTGAGAGGAATGTCACAGCCAAGTACTTGCGGGCACTCTGCTAGCAGTACACCGACGTCCGATTGTAGCAGGCAAATTTCCCTGCCCCAGCTGCTGGACCGTCAAAAGAAGTTCACTCCCAGCCATCCACATGCCCAGCGGTTGAATGCTAGCTTGGCTAAATTGATAGCAATTCCACTGCTGCCTTTTCAGTTGGTAGACTCGGCCCCCTTCTGTGAGTTTATGCAATGTGCGGTTCCTCAGTGGCAGGTTCCCAAACGCCACTTTTTCTCACGGAAGGCAATTCCGGCTCTCTACCGGCATGTGGAAGGCAATGTCCATGCCTCGCTGGACAGGGCGGTCAGTGGTAAGGTGCATATTACCGCTGACTCATGGTCCAGCAGGCATAGACAGGGACGTTACCTTTCTTTCACGGCCCATTGGGTCACTCTTTTGGCAGCTGGGAAGGATGCAGGACAAGGTGCAGTAGTGTTGGAGGTTGTTCCGCCGCCACGTCTCCAAAATGCTACTACTGGTTGTGACACACCTCTCTCCTCTACCCCCTCCTCTTCTTCTTCCTCCATGGCCTCTTCCTGTGCTTTGTCCTCAGAACCAGCGGTGCTCCATAGGCGTTCAAGGGTCTACGCAAGTACGCAGGCAAAAAGATGCCATGCCGTGCTTGCGCTGGTGTGTTTGGGGGACAGGAGCCACACTGGGGCAGAGGTTCTGCCAGCTCTGCAGGGGCAAGTCGAGACGTGGTTGACGCCACGCCAGCTTAAGCCAGGAATGGTGGTTTGCGACAATGGCACCAACCTCTACTCCGCCCTCCGACAGGGACAACTGACCCATGTGCCCTGTGTGGCTCACGTCCTTAACCTGGTGGTGCAGCGGTTCTTGGGCAGGTACCCGGGCTTACAGGATGTCCTGAGGCAGGCCAGGAAAGTCTGTGTGCATTTCCGCAGATCATATAATGCCAGTGCTCGGCTGGCTGAGCTGCAAAAGGAGTTGAACCTGCCCAAGAACCGCCTTATATGTGACATGCCTACCAGGTGGAACTCAACGTTGGCCATGCTGCAGCAGCTGCACACGCAGCAGAGGGCCATCAATGAGTACCTGTGCGACTACGGCACCAGGACAGGGTCAGGGGAGCTCGGGTTTTTTTCACCACGCCAGTGGGGCATGATCAGGGATGCATTCACTGTCCTGGCACCATTTGAGGAGGCCACGAGGATGGTGAGCAGTGACAGTGCATGCATCAGTGACACTGTACCTCTTGTCCACCTGTTGGAGCATACGCTGCGTGGAATAATGGACAGGGCACTTGAGGCAGAACAGAGGCAGGAAGAGGAGGACTTCCTTGCCTCTCAAGGCCCCCTTTACCCAGACAGTGTTACTTCTGTCCCACCCATCACACAGGAAGAGGAGGAGGAGGAGGAGGAGGATTGTGTCAGCATGTAGGTGGAGCATGGCACTCAGCATCAACAGCAGCAGTCTTTTAGGGATGATTTACAATCCCAAGAAACCCGTGGACTTGTACGTGGCTGGGAGGAGGTGGCTGCGGATCATGTCGTCCTTAGTGACCCAGAGGACTCCGGACCGAATGCCCCAGCTAACCTACGCTGCATGGCCTCCCTGATCCTGCAAAGTCTGCGGAAGGATCCTCGTATTCTTCGGATCAAGGAGAGGGACCATTACTGGCTGGCCACTCTCCTTGATCCACGGTACAAGGGTAAGGTTGCGGACCTTATCTTGCCGTCGCAGAGGGAGCAGAGGATGAGACAACTTCGGGAGGCCTTGCAGAAAGGTCTGTGCAACGCGTTCCCAGAGACTGGGAGGTTACAAACTCCTGGTCCTGGACAACGAGTTGCTGAGGCTTCGGTCAGTAGCAAAAGGAGCGGTGGAGAAGGTGGCCGTCTGACCGATGCGTTCAGACCTTTTTTAATCCGCAGCCCCAAGGTATGATCGGTTCCAGCAACCATCGCCAGCGTCTGATATACATGGTGCAGGAATACCTAGGGGCAAGGTCAGACTTGGACACCTTTCCTACCGAAAGTCCTCAGGCTTACCGGCTCTTGAGGATGGATCACTGGCCAGAGCTTGCACAGTATGCAATTGAGCTACTGGCCTGTCCTGCATCCAGCGTTCTTTCGGGCTTTGTCACGGATCACAGGGTGCGCCTGTCCACCGACTCAGTTGATCGACTGACCTTCATAAAGATGAACCAGTCTTGGATCACCACCAGCTACCAAGCACCTGAAGCTGATATAACAGAATAATTTATTTTCAAATGTCACATCCATTCAAGACTGATGCTGATGCTGAGTGACTGTCCTGTTATGTTGACTGACTATCCTCCTCCTCCTCAATGATCCGATTCTTGATGATAGCTTGGAAGAACTTTTTTGTTTCTGGGTGCCGCCACCAGTGGCTAAGGCCCAATCTTTCAGCCCCTGTTTAACAGGGGCATGTAATTAAAATTTTTGATGCAATACTTTGCAGCAGGGCTCATTCCTGCACTCCAAGTAGAGTATCTGGGAGAGGTTGCAGTGTCGTGGCACCAGCACCAGTACCTAAGGCCCAATTTTTCAGCCCCTGTTTAACAGGGGCGTGTAATTACAATTTTTGATGCAATACTTTGCAACAGGGCTCATTGCTGTGCTCCAAGTACAGTATCTGTGAGGGGTTGCAGTGTTGTGGCACCAGTGCCTAAGGCCCAATTTTTCTGCCCCTGTTTAACAGGGGCGTGTAATTAAAAATTTTGATGCAATACTTTGCAACAGGGCTCATTGCTGTGCTCCAAGTACAGTATCTGTGAGGGGTTGCAGTGTTGTGGCACCAGTGCCTCAGGCCCATTTTTTTTTACCCTGTTCAACAGGGGCATGTAATTACAATTCTTGATCTAATAATTCACAGCAGGGCCCATTCCTGCGCCCACCAAGAGTAACTGTGAGGGCTTACAGAGTTGTGGCAACACCACCACCACCACCAAAGGCCCAATTTTTCTGCCCCTCTTCAACAGGGGCATGCAATTACAATTCTTGATCTAATAATTTACAGTAGGGCCCATTCATGCGCCCACCAAGAGTAACTGTGAGGGCTTACAGTATTGTAGCACCAGCACCACCACCAAAGGCCCAATTTTTCCTACCACTGTTCAACAATGGCATGTAATTACAATTCCTGATATAATAGTTCACAGCAGGGCATTCCAGCGCCCACCAAGAGTAACTGTGAGGGCTCACAGTGTTGTGGCAACACCAACATGTAAGGGGCAAATTTCAGCAGAGTATATACGGCAGGACCCTACTTTCAAACATCCAACTTACAAACGACTCCTACTTGCAAACGGAAGGAGACAACAGGAAGTGAGAGGAAATCTACCCCTAGGAAGGGAAATTATCTCCTGTAAGAGTTAATATGGGAAAAAGGTGTCTCCTCTCTACTGATGCTTTATCACCAATCCCTGTTTCAATAAAAACCCCACTTTTCAAAAACATTTGTCATTGGGACGGAAAGTGAGGTGAAATGTTCTGAACAGGTGCACAGACAGCAAAACAAATGTTACAGGGGTGATAACCCTTCCCTATGTTTTCCAAAAAGCTTAAAAATAGATTTTTTGGCTGGAGCTACACTTAAACAATGTACCTGTTTAAAATTACAAACAGATTCTACTTAAGAACAAACCTACAGTCCCTGTCTTGTTTGCACCGCCTGTATACTGCTGTTCAGAGTATATAGGGCTTTTTTTTTATTTTGGGTGCGGGGTTCCCCTTAATATCCATACAAGACCCAAAGGGGCTGGTAATGGGCTGGGGTAGGGGGGGGTGATGGGGGGGGTAGCCATGCCATTTTTCTAAAAGATTTTCATCCACATTACCGGGACAAGACATTATATTAAAGCCGCAAGCAGTTTTAAATGGCTTTTTTTCCTTTACAAATGTCATTTTGTGCAGGGACAGTTCTAAACACGGGAAACACATGCCACTTCACAGGCATACTTTAGACACCCCCCCAGGTACGATATTTAAAGGAATGTTTCACTTTTTTTTCCACTTTATGCATCATTAAAATGACTGCTCCCAAAAAATGGACGTTTTTAAAACTTAGTTTTGCATTGATACATGTCCCCTGGGGCAGAACCCGGGTCCCCAAACCCTTTTTAGGACAATAACATGCATATTAGTCGTTATAATTAGCACTTTAGATTTCGAACGATCGCGTCCATCGTATTTAATAGGGTTCTAACGTTCGTGCGAACTTTCGGTCCGTTCGAAGGTTCTGGTGCGAACCGAACCGGGGGGGTGTTCGGCTCATTCCTATATGAGGACACAGATTCCTCAATCTTTTTCCCAGCAGCCTCAGCTGCACTGCAGAATTAACAAACTGGAAGAGCTCTGTATGTATGCTATCTGCTGCTGTATGTAGGAGCATATTCACATAGGTATAAGAAAATTGTTAATGTATGGCTGGCGTAAGTATTATAGTGCAAAACCAAAATATGTATAAATTTATATTTATATGTGATGGACTTGCTGCTGGAAGCTGTTATGTGTTGCCATATCCAATAAAACCTATAAATGCAAAAAACTCAAATATCATGTGCAAAAATGTTCTATTTAAAAAAGTCCAACTATAAGTGAACTGTCCGTTTTAAATAAAGTTCTTAATTGAAATCCACTTCCGTTATGTTCTTAAATTGCGACACTGTGTAAACTCTGCCACCAATCATACCACGTGCTCACTTCTCACTTTGACCTATATATAAATAAGTCCCAAAGCACCTTCCCCCTCCGAGGATCTCCAAATTCACCAACAACTCTCCTCATTTTAACCTTCAACTACGTATCAGTTTTCAATGTTCCAGGATTAGCTGCAATTATTTTACACAAGGAGGGATGCAGGGCATGGGCTTATTTCAGTCTGAAGGAATCTGAAGGAAGGTTTCCACATGATATTTGAGTTTTTTACCCTAAGGGGTGTCCACCATCATTCATAATTGCACAATTGTTTTAACCACTTGCCCCTTCCTGCACTTAGCCCCTTCCTAACCAGGCCAATTTTAAGCTTTCAGCGCTCTCACATTTTGAATGACAATTACTCAGTCTTGCAACACTGTACCCATATTAAATGTTTGTCCTTTTTTTAAAAAAAATAGAGCTTCTTTTTGGTGGTATTTAATCACCACTGTTTTATTTTAAAAATTTTGCGCTATAAATATAAAAATACCTAAAATTTGGTAAAAAAATTAATTTTTCTTAGTTTTAGTGATAAAATTTAGCAAATTAGTTATTTTTCTTCATAAATTTTGGCCAAAATTTATACTGCTACATATCTTTGGTAAAAATAAACCAAAATCAGTGTATATTATTTTGGTCTTTGTGAAAGTTATAGAGTTTACAAGCTATGGTGCCAATCACTGAAAATCGATCACACCTGATGTACCTATCTAATTTCTTAAGACACTAACAAGCCAGGACAGTACAAATACCTTTCAAATTACCCCTTTTTGGCAAGTAGACATTCCAAGGTATTTAGTAAGAGGCATTATGAGTTTTTTGAAGTTGTAATTTTTTCCCACAATTCATTGCAAAATGAAGATTTTTTTTCTTTTTTTTCCCACAAAATTGTCATATTAACAGATATTTCTCACATGACATATGCATACTTGCAACTACACCCCAAAACACATTCTGCTACTCCTGAGTATGGCGATACCACATGTGTGAGACTTTTTCACAGCCTGGCCAAATACAGAGGCTCAACATGCAGGGAGCACCATCAGGTGTTCAAGGGACATAAATTATACATTTCATTTCTTGACTTCCTATTAGGCATGTGCATTTCGTTTCGTTACGAATCGAAATTCGAACAAATTTTCATTATTTGGACGTTCGGATGCATCCGAATGTACGAATTACAATGCTAACGAATTCAACCGAATCCGAACGTTTTTTTTCGAAACGAAAAACCACGGACGAAATTCGAATCGAATTCGAAAAAAATTCTAGTCGAATCGAATTTGAAAACAATTAAAATAAAATACAATATATATATTATAGTTTATTCTATTCTGTTCTATTTTTTTCTAGTCTCTTTTCTATTTCTATTCTAATCTTTTCTAATTGGAATTCGAAATAGAAAATAGACTAGAAATAGACTAGACTAGGGAAATGGCCCTAGTCTAGTCTATTTCTAGTCTATTTTCTATTTCTATTCTAATCTCTTCTAATTGGAATTTGAATTCATTCTATACGAAATTTGAATGTCGAAACATGGTCTTTTCTATTCGGTTGGAATAATTTAGAATCCGGTTGAAATATTATCGAATCCGGTTGAAAGACGATCGAATCCGGTTGTAATTTTGTGGAATTCGGTAGAAATATTTTCGAATCCGGTTGAAATATTTTCGAATCCGGTCGAAATATTTTCGAATGCGAATGATTTTACGAATTCGGTCGAAAACGGAACGAAATCCGAAAACGAATTTAACGAATTTAACGAATCTAACTAAACAAAATGAATTAATTAACGAATTAAAACGAAACAAAACTAAACAAATTTTTTCCTTTTGCACATGTCTACTACCTATTACAATTTTGAAGACCCTGGAGCACCAGAACAATGGAAATGGCCAAAAAATTACCCCATTTTGGAAAGCAAAGACCCCAACACATAATCTAGGAGGCATAATGAGTCTTTTGAACATGTAATTTTTTCCCACAAGTTTTTGGAAAATGTGGAAAGAAAATGAAAACACATTTTTTTTTTAAACAAAGTTGTCAATTTATAAGATTTTTTGAACAAATAGCATGTGCATAGTAAAAATGACACCTCAAAATACATTCTGCTACTCGTTATTCATGTCATGCAAAAAAAAATGCTTGAGCAAAGCGCGGTGACGTACAACACGTACGACGGCACTATAAAGGGGAAGTTCCATTCGAATGTCGCCACCCTTTGGGCTGCATTTGCTGATCCTCGTGTTAACAAAGTTTGGTGAGAGACGATTCGCGCTTTTCACTCTTCATGCTTTTTAGTCTGTTACAGCGTGACGAATGTGCTATCTTCATTACGTACACGCTAGTTTTACCAGAACGAACGCTCCCGTCTCATACTTGATTCTGAGCATGCGCGTTTTTCCCCCTCGTAAAAGCATACACACGACCATTTTTCACGACGTTAAAAAGAACGACGTGAAAAACGACGAGAAAAAATAGAGCAGGTTCTAAAAAAAATTCCGGCAGTTTTCTCGTTGAGAAAACTGCTATGGAGCATACACACAACCGTTTTTCACGACCATTCTAAAAAATTGCAGTTTTCTTGTCATAAAAAACGGTCGTGTGTACGTGGCATAAGGCTTTTACACAGCCTTGCCACATACGGTGCTCCCTGCATGTACTGGGAGCACCGTCAGGTGTTCTAGGGACATAAATTACACATCTAATTTCCTGATTACCTATTACACTTTTGTAAGACACTGTAGTGGCACTGATGGGCATTGTAGTGGCACTGATGGGCACTGTAGTGGCACGGATGAGCACTGATGTGGCACGTATGAGCACTGATGTGGCATGGCTGAGGCACGGATGAGCACTGATGTGGCATGGATGTGGCACAGATGAGCACTGATGAGGCATGGATGAGCACTGATGTGGCATGGATGAGCACTGATGTGGCACGGATGAGGCATGGATAATCACTAATGTGCCATGGATGAGCACTGATGTGGAATGGATGAGCACTGATGTGGCATGGATGTGGCACGGATGAGCACTGATGTGGCATGGATGTGGCATGGATGTGGCACAGATGAGCACTGATGTGGCATGGATGTGGCATGGATGTGGCACAGATGAGCACTGATGTGGCATGGATGAGCACTGATGTGGCATGGAGGTGGCACGGATGAGTACTGTTGTGGCACAGATAAGTACTGATGTGGCATGGATGTGGCGTACTGATGTGGCATGGATGTGGCACAGATGAGTACTGATGTGGCATGGATGAGGCACGCATGAGCACTGATGTGGCATGGATGAGGCACGGATGAGCACTGATGTGGCATGGATGAGGCACGGATGAGCACTGATGTGGCATGGATGTGGCATGGATGTGGCCCGATCGACAAGTGGTTACATTTTTTGTTTGTTTTTTAAACTTGTTTTCCCTTCACATGTTGATTTGAGTTTTTCACCCTAAGGCAGAGGTGTCCAAACTTTTTTCAAAGAGGGCCAGATTTGATGAAGTGAACATCCGTGAGGCCATTTTGCCTGACATTCTTTGAACCATTAAAATTCGGTCAAGGTGTGTTCGTCCGAGCACTAATACACTGCCCAACAAGAATTCTCTTCCATTTGTGGCTGTGTGTGGTGAAAAGATGAGCTTGGGCGTGTTAGTTGGATATATATATATATATATATACTGTGAGGGGGCTAGCTCGGCAGCGGGTATGTGTGACCCCCGGGATGGGCTCCCCACCCAAAACAGGCCCGGCAGACGGAGGTTGTGGTTTTCAAAATCAAAAAGGTGCGGTTTATTTTCTATTTACAGTGACAAAAACACAGCAAGGCAAAAAAAACATAAACAAAATAAATCCTGGTCAACTTGACCTCTGACTAAACTTACAGGTTTCCTAACTAACGACTGGGATCAGCCTAGTGCTGTCCTAGTCCCTGGTTTTAAATGTCCAAGCAAAATATAGCCACACAGGCTTTCTCTCACCGCACAGGGGTTCACTCTCCCTAGACAGTCCACACAGGTCTGCTTCCAGGCATGAGCTAACATCTAATGAATCTGGGAGTTTTTTATAGAGGCCTAAATGAGCTGACAAGCTTCAGCTGGCCTCATCAACTCCCTGTCTGCACGACGCCCAGCCCTCTCCCTAGAGGTATGAGTCATCAATGAGCCCACTAGTCTCAGCTGGGCTTATACAACTCTCCACCTAGCTGTATAAGTCAGCGTAAAGCCTGAATCTGGGCGAAATATATCTACCCCCCTGGATGCAACCAGGTGACTTTACCTTCCTGCTGTCACATACCCCCCCCTCTTGTTTTAACCTCGGGGTTGGAACACCAGCAATCAGGCATTCATGTACTCGAGACAAAGCATCCACATTCCCCATTTGAACGCCAGGGCGATGCTTTACTGTGAAGTTGAATTCCTGGAGGGCCAGGAACCACCTATTCACTCTTCTATTTGTTTCCTTGTTTTGAGCCATCCACTTTAACGGAGCGTGATCCGTAACCATGTCAAAGTGCCTACCTAGCAGGTAGTACCGAAGGGAATCTAGAGCCCACTTCACCGCTAAACACTCCTTTTCAACGGTGGCGTAATTTACCTCATGGGACTTCAACTTCCTGCTGAGGTAAATGACTGGGTGCTCTTCCCCGTTCCAGACCTGGGACAATACTGCTCCTAACCCCACATCTGACGCATCACTTTGTACGACAAAGTCTCTAGAGAAGTCGGGTGAGTACAACACTGGCTGGCTACATAAGGCTTGTTTCAAGAATTGGAATGCTGCCTCAGCCTCGGGGGTCCATTTAATCATGACCGACCCTTTCCCCTTCGTCAGGTTGGTTAGGGGCACAGCCTTAGAAGCAAAGTGGGGAATGAATCGCCGATAATACCCAGCGATTCCCAGAAAGGCTCGTACCTGCTTCTTGCTGTTGGGACGTGGCCAACTCTGGATGGCCTCGACTTTGTTGAGTTGGGGTTTTATTACTCCCCTCCCAATGGTGTACCCAAGATATTTGGCCTCCTCCTGCCCAATGGTACACTTCTTGGGGTTAGCCGTAAACCCTGCTTCCCGAACAGAGTCCAGGACTGCTTGCACTTTTGGCAGATGTGAGGCCCAATCTGTGCTATGGACAATTATGTCATCCAGGTAAGCCGCAGCATACTTCCGATGGGGCCTCAGCATCTGGTCCATTTTCCGCTGGAATGTGGCCGGCGCATTCTGTAACCCGAACGGCATTCTTTTATATTGGAACGCCCCGTCTGGGGTTACAAATGCGGTTTTCTCTTTGGCCGACTTGGCCAGGGGGATTTGCCAATACCCTTTTGTGAGGTCAAGAGTCGTCATGTATCGGGCTGTTCCCAGCCGGTCGATCAACTCATCTATACGTGGCATGGGGTAGGTGTCAAATTTTGTAACTTTGTTCAACTGACGAAAATCGTTACAAAATCGCCAGCTCCCATCCGGTTTAGGCACCAACACAATGGGACTAGACCAATCACTTTGGGACTCCTCTATCACCCCTAAGTTCAGCATTCTCTGTACTTCCTCCCGTATTGCCTCCCGTCGGGCCTCTGGGATCCGATAGGGTTTTAACTTCACCCTTTCACCGGGCGGGGTAATAATGTCATGCTCTACCCCAGATGTTTGTCCCGGCAGCTCAGAGAATACCTCCTTGTTGCGAAGTACAAACTCCTTAACCTCCTGTTGTTGGGGTTGTGACAAGGTGGCTGCGATTCCAACCTCAGGAATCACGCAACCAGTTTGAGCTGGTGACCAAGTGTCTGCGACTAGGGACTCTCTATCCCTCCAGGCTTTCAACAGATTAACGTGATAGATCTGTTCGGGCTTTCGCCTTCCTGGTTGTCTGACCTTGTAATTCACTTCACTCACTTTTTCCATTATCTCGTAGGGGCCTTGCCATTTGGCAAGGAATTTACTTTCAACCGTAGGGACAAGTACCAATATCCTATCCCCCGGGGAAAAGGTACGGGTCTTGGCTCCACGGTTGTACACTCTCTGCTGTGCCAACTGCGCTTGGGCCAAATGTTCCTTCACGATGGGCATTACCTGTGCAATTCGATCTTGCATCAGGGCGACATGCTCAATCACACTCCTGTGGGGAGAACTCTCACTTTCCCAAGTTTCCTTGGCAATATCCAACAGCCCTCTTGGGTGTCTCCCATACAGTAACTCAAAGGGGGAGAATCCCGTAGAGGATTGGGGCACCTCCCTAATAGCAAACATCAAATAAGGAAGTAGACAGTCCCAATCCCTTCCATCTCTATCCACCACTTTCTTCAACATTTGTTTTAGGGTTTTGTTGAATCTTTCAACCAGCCCATCGGTTTGGGGGTGATACACAGATGTACGCAATTGCGTCACTTTGAACAATTTACACAGCTCTTTCATAACCCGGGACATAAAGGGTGTACCTTGGTCCGTAAGCAGTTCTTTACAAATACCCACCCGGCTAGAAACAAGAGATAGCTCTTTGGCTATGGTTTTGGCCGAGGTATTTCTGAGAGGGATCGCTTCTGGATAACGGGTGGCATAGTCCATTATAACCAATATGTACTGGTGCCCCCTAGCGGACTTGATTATAGGACCTACCAAATCCATTGCGATTCTCTCAAACGGGACCTCAATGATGGGTAGAGGGACCAGCGGGCTACGGAAATGTGGCATCGGGGCCGACCTCTGACACACAGGGCAGGAGGAACAATAATTTTCTATGTCCTTCATCACCCCAGGCCAATAGAATCTCTGTAATACCCTCTCTCGGGTTTTCTCTGTCCCCAGATGACCTCCAAGAATGTGCCCATGGGCCAACTCCAACACCAACTTCCTGTAAGGTTTGGGCACCACAAGCTGCTCAACGGTTTCTTCTGCCCTTTTTGCCACCCGATACAGTAGGTCCTTCTCTACGCTGAAGTATGGGTAAGTGCCAGTATTATCTGGGTTCACTAACTCGCCATCTATTTTCACTACGTTTTCCCGTGCCTTTATTAGGGCGGGGTCTTTCAACTGTTCTGTGGCAAAGTTTTCCCTGTGAACCTCAAGATCAGAAAACTCCACAGACGGTAGGTTTTCGTCTGAGGAGGTGGGCTCCTCTCCAGTTTCTTGAGTCTCCCCTGCCAATACTGACAAGGGAAATTCCGGAGAGTCCTCACCACTCTCAGGGGAGTTCTGGCTATCACATTCCTGGTACATAGGGGCACCAGTGGGGGGCTCAGGATCATCCCACAGTTCCCAGAACTTCGGAAAATCCCTTCCCACAATGGCGTCATGCGGTAACTGAGATACTAAGCCCACTGGATGAGAGAGGGTACCTTTGGGGGTCTCGAAACACACCGTAGTCACTGGATACTCTCGGGTGTCCCCATGCACACAAATAACGGCTACCTTGCTATTCCCAGAGACCTCTGTTTTAACTAACTCAGCCTTTATCAGGGTCACAAGGCTACCTGAATCCAGCAATACCACAACATTTCTACCATTAATACACATTTTGCATAAATGTTTCTCAGTTCCCCGAATGGCAGTGCATGCGACTGTCGCACACAGCGACTGACGTCTGCCCGTCAGAAAGTCACACTGCATGGGTTCCTCCACAACCGGGCAATTGGCTGCAATATGTCCCGCTTGCCGGCAGCGGTAGCAAACGATACTTCTTGCGGCCTCTTGAGCCGCTGATTTCCCAGGCTGTTCTCGCCAAACTTGGGGTAGAGCTCCCACCCTCTCACTCTCTCCACCCTCACCCCTTGGAATCCTCTTATCCGCCCCTGGGGATGGTCTGGTCTTAGGGTGGAAAGTCCGAGTGTCTCTGGAAGAGGCCGTCAGGTTCTCTGTAGCCAAGTATTTCTCCACACGATCCACAAGACCATCGGCCGTCTCTGGGTCTCCATGGCTTACCCACTTTTGGATGGCAGTAGGAAGAGCTCTCAAAAACCGATCCATTACAACACGTTCCACAATCTTTGGTGCGGACAAAGTCTCTGGCTGTAGCCACTTTCTGCTCAGGTGAATGAGATCATACATTTGAGACCTGGGGGGTTTTCCAAGCTGGAAAGTCCAGTTATGCACACGCTGAGCCCGGACAGCCAGGGTGACACCCAGCCTTGCCAATATTTCAGCTTTTAGCATCACATAGTCTTTTGCTTGGTTAGGCTCTAGGTCATAGTAAGCTTTCTGCGATTCACCAGTTAACAGAGGAGCCACTAGTCCAGCCCACTGCTCCTCAGGCCACTTTTCTCTTTCAGCGGTCCTTTCAAATGTGGTCAAAAATACCTCTGGATCATCCTCTCCAGTCATTTTTGTCAATAAACGACTCACCCCAAAGGACGCGGTATTAGTGGGACGGCTTTCCTCACTGGTCTGCGGACGTTGCTGCATTACTGCTTCCATCTGTTGTTGTAGTCTCTGCTCTTGCTTCTGCAACAGGTCTATGAAGCGGGCCTCAGATTGCTGTTGGGCTTGTTGCTGAGCCTCCAGACTCTGTTGTAAAGTTGCAAGGCTCTGTTGATGAGCTTGCTGCTGGGCTGCAAGGCTCCTTTGCAAACCTGCATTTGTCTGCTGTTGATTGGCATTTGCTAGAGCCAGCTGTTTCAGTATCTCCTCCATGCTGGCTTAAAAAAAAACTGCCACTGGTTCTCCACCAACTGTGAGGGGGCTAGCTCGGCAGCGGGTATGTGTGACCCCCGGGATGGGCTCCCCACCCAAAACAGGCCCGGCAGACGGAGGTTGTGGTTTTCAAAATCAAAAAGGTGCGGTTTATTTTCTATTTACAGTGACAAAAACACAGCAAGGCAAAAAAAACATAAACAAAATAAATCCTGGTCAACTTGACCTCTGACTAAACTTACAGGTTTCCTAACTAACGACTGGGATCAGCCTAGTGCTGTCCTAGTCCCTGGTTTTAAATGTCCAAGCAAAATATAGCCACACAGGCTTTCTCTCACCGCACAGGGGTTCACTCTCCCTAGACAGTCCACACAGGTCTGCTTCCAGGCATGAGCTAACATCTAATGAATCTGGGAGTTTTTTATAGAGGCCTAAATGAGCTGACAAGCTTCAGCTGGCCTCATCAACTCCCTGTCTGCACGACGCCCAGCCCTCTCCCTAGAGGTATGAGTCATCAATGAGCCCACTAGTCTCAGCTGGGCTTATACAACTCTCCACCTAGCTGTATAAGTCAGCGTAAAGCCTGAATCTGGGCGAAATATATCTACCCCCCTGGATGCAACCAGGTGACTTTACCTTCCTGCTGTCACAATATATATATATATATATATATAGGAAGGCCAGTATGCTGGCCTGAAATTATGGGAGGAGTTCAAGGGGTACTTATTCAGACCATCCACAATGGTCAGTGTCGGCTCTAGTGCGCGGTATTCGTCGTCATCAGCCAACGCCATACGACTCGCAACGCCCGTGTAGTTGCTTTCGTACCTTCCAGCTTCGCTCGCAGTTGATCGTATCCCCGCTCGCTGTCGCAGGTAGGACCGGCCGTTACCGTTACCATTCGTACGAATCGTAGCACCGGTACACGTTTTCTTTTACAAATCACACGGTTCATAACCCCGTGTTTTCCGTCTGCATCGTATGTTTACCGACTAGTCCAGTTGTCTTTCGAACCCTGTCGCACGTACGTTACCACCGTAACGGCCCGCCTAGACATTACGTCTCACAGAGCTGTTGTACGAATTACTCGCAGCTCGCAAACCTCTTACCTCAAGTCGCACATTCGATACCCAGTCGTCGGACTGGTATCCCACACTTCCTTTCTTCATCCCTAGTCACTGATGCCCTACACCTCCTACGATACTCTCCCTTCACCTTACTGATGCCCCACACCTCCTACTACTCACACCATACACCGAACAGTCCGGTCCGGCCCTAGTCGCAACAATCGACACTACAGGTCGGACCCTAGGCAACCACAAGCCCCTTCAACTTCGAAACACCATAACAGCCGTCCGAGTCCAGCCGTATCTCCGGCACTTTGATTCGGACCCGGCAATTCAAACCTCCTCCTCTTGCACCCGTTATCAGCCCGAATACAGGCACAGCATCGGCTCAGAGATTCGGATCTCTGGCATTCACGATTGGTCCGAGCACAGTCGCACCACCGGCTCATCGGCTCGGATCTTCTAAACATCAAACTTCTAACCATCCGAAGTCAGTCGTAGCATCGGCTCAAACTTTCGGACCTATGGCATTCCCAATCGATCCGAGCCCGGTCGCAGCACCGGCTCGTCCGTCTCGGATCTTTAGCTACGAACCATTCTATCCGATCCGAACGCAGTCGTAGCATCGGCTCAAGGTTCGGATCCCTCGTTAAACACGTCCGATTCAAGCATAGTCGCACCACCGGCTCGAACGGCTCGGATCCGCACCATCAAAGTTTCGACCGATCCGAATCCAGTCGTAACGTCGGCTCCAAGATTCGGATCCTTTACTAACCCAGTCGTTTCCAAAAAAAGAGAAAAACGAAATGCAACTTTCTTCATGCATCACATACGCACCTGACTTTAATTACTTCATGTTCATCTCCCACGGTCATCCCTACATACTCACGATTCACAAACTTTCCTTCCTTCGTCTCTCAGCAAGGCTGCTTTTCCTCGCAATCGCTGCGAGCATTCGACAAGTGGTTCAAAAATCAGCCACTCATCATCTCCAGTAGCGACACGGCTACTCACCGTTTTCTCTATCACTTTCCCCACACAGGTCAGGTTACAGTTAAGCTTCACTTGGTCCACCCTGCTCCAGGTTCGGACACTATCCTTCCCAGGTAAAAAAGAAAAAAAATATATATAAAAAAAAAAGGGGGGGAATATGTCAGTTATTCACACATAGATACATGTCTCCGTGTCACCCTTGTCTCAGGTTTCCGGTCGACCCACGTCTCGACCTCTACCAGACTCCAACTACCGGCGCACCAGACAGGTGCGTAAAACAATGCAAGGCCCCTCCTTGCTTTCTTCTCGCACTCTTTCACGACATATGTTTCTTCACATACATCAATTCGACCGCTCATGAGGCGCTAGTGACTGTCACATACTTCTGTGCATTACACTCTGTTTTCGAAGAGCGATCCGAGATCCTTCACCACACAGACAAGGTCGCTTAACATCCACCTTGCTGGCAGTGCAAGGGTTAGCAGACCGGCCACACGTCAACCACTACAGATCGAAACATTCTTACTTAGCATACCAGACCTTTGCGGCACGCCCCAGCACGCCCTGAGGGCTCTGGTTCATCAGTCTGTGCCGAGCACAGACGGCACCTGAGCTATCGGTTACCTAGCCAGTCACCTCCTGGCTCACCTCAGTTGCCGCGCATTCTTTTGAGTTTTCCAAATTTTCACTCAACCGCGCTCGTACGCAAACTAATCTGTCATCTACGCCTATCGCTCCTTGCCCTATCCTCACTGCTCTCCTTTTCATTCCCCGTTGCCTATACTTCTCTATCCCCTCCTATCTGGCATCTTATTCTATAACATATGCATTCCCCTTCTCCTAGCCGACAACATGTCGCAGGCCGACAGCGAGGACTTCGCCTCCGACCCACCATCACCCCTCGCGGGCACTCCGGACGGCTCTACGCAGCCCCTCAGGGCATGGACCATCCCCAGGCTTACGTCCGAACTTCGCCGTAAAGGCATCCCTTACCCTGCCACCGCCAGGAAAGCCGAGCTGTTTCGGCTGTTGTTCCCACCACCAGCGGCTGCCCCATCCAATCCACAAGCGTCTCTACAGTCCATATCCTCCGCCATCACCCAGCTCCATGACTTAGTGGCTTCGCTAGCCACATCACTCACCGACGTCCGGCTTAGAGTAGGGGTCCTGGAAACACGTCCAACTTCACCACCAGCAACCCTAGTCTCCACGGCTGTCGCAGTACCCACTCTCACAGGTACCCCGGGCAGTAGCACCACCGTCCTCCCTTCCCACCTTGTCCCAGCGGGCATCAGGAAGGACATCCTGGACGGCAAGGACGTGAACTTAGCCTCTCTGCTCATTTCCGTCCAGGACATGGCAGAGAATAAATCGTACTCCTGGGGGGACGTCTCTATTGTCCTAAAAGCCAAAGATCCCAGGCTCAACCGTAAGCTCTCGATCACTGAATTCGTATTGGCCTTCGGGATGTTCAGAGATGTGATCTGCTCAGCCAACCCCGACAGGAGGGAGGAACTCGACCTGTACCTCCACGCGATAGTCGACCTAGGCCACAAATATGGTGGGTGCTCTTTTTATGACTATCATCGTTCCTTTTCTGCAAAAGCCGCAGCCAGGTTGTCCCAGTTCCAGCTCGTCACCGACTGGAGCACCATTGACACGGAACTGTTCTGCCGCCATTTCGCTGGCCTTCGCTCACCACTCTGCACCATCTGCCAATCTGCCGCCCACACGGCGAATTGGTGCTCCGAGTCGAGTGGCAGACGTCCCCCCAGCTTCCCTTCCACCTCCAATGCTCCCCATACAAACATGCAGTCATCCCAGGCTGACAGGCTAGGACGCCCGGTTCGAGCGTTGGGGGGGGCACCCATATGTAACAACTTCAACTTTAAGGGTTGCTTTTACCCCAACTGCAGACTTCTACACATCTGCCTCCTGTGCCAGAAGGCCCATCCAAAAAGTGCCTGCAGCATCAAGCAGCTGGGTCCGTCCTGACTAGGCCGCATACACGTCGGGTGGCTCAGCTTCTACCTGTCCACTCACCCGACCCCGTCCCTTACAGCCTTTCTAGTGCAGGGGTTCACCACAGGATTCCATACCGGACTCATCGCCCTTCCCGACTCCACCTACGAGTGCAGAAACTTGCTCTCGGCAGCCTCAGACGAGGAAGCTATCTCCACCCTTCTACAGGTTGAGTTGGACCGGGGGTACATGATTGGCCCCTTTTCTCAGTCACCCTTTACCACCTGGAGAGTCAGCCCTATTGGGCTTGTCAAGGGCAAGTTCTCTAATAAATTACGCTTAATATACGACTTGTCCGCGCCTCATTCCTCCGTCATTCCTAGTTTAAACTCCCTCATACCATCCGAGGAGTTCTCCCTCAAATACTCCTCCGTTGATCTAGCCATCCAATCGATAATCAAAACAGGGGTTGGGGCTTGGCTATCTAAAGCTGACATCTCAGATGCCTTTAAGTTACTGCCCATTGAGCCGAACCTGTGGAGGTGGCACGGGCTCAAATGGAAAGGTCTATATTATTTTGCAACAAAGCTGACCTTCGGCTCCAAAAGTAGCCCCTGGCTCTTCGACACCTTTGCACAAGCCCTTTCCTGGATTCTTTCACACCAGGCTCACTGTCAGAAGGTCATCCACTATTTAGATGACTTCCTCCTCATAGAGTCACCTAGCAGGCCTCCAGTAGACCTAGAAAGCCTTAGAGAGGTTTTTAGAAATCTCAATGTTCCTATAGCAGAAAAGAAAGTCAAAGGCCCAGCACAGCTTATCACTTTCCTGGGAGTCAATCTTGATACTCGCTTTATGCAGGCCAGCCTGCCCCTTGATAAACTGATCCGCATCATAACAGTCGTCCACACCTTTACCATCTCACGAGTGTGCACCAAGAGACAGCTGCAATCCCTGCTGGGCATGCTCAATTTTGCTATGAGGGTCATCCCCCAAGGGCGTTCCTTCATCTCACGACTGTTAGTTTTCCTTTCCCACGCACAAGATCCTGACCAAATCGTTAAACTAGACTCGGCCGCTGTAGCAGATCTGGACATGTGGGATCAGTTCCTCGAGAACTGGAATGGTAGATCCATGTTCATTCCCTCAGCGTCCCCGTCCTCTCCTCAAGTAGTCACCGACGCAGCTGCTTCCACAGGTTTCGCTGCTATTTTTGGCCATCATTGGTTCGCCGGGCCATGGCCGCCAGAAATACTCGCCATTCCCGGTTTCAGTCAGTCCTCTTCCCTCTTTGAGATCTAACCCATAGTCGCTGCAGCTCGAGTTTGGGGCAGCACCTGGGCCGGTCAGACCGTCACCTTCTTTACAGACAACCAGGCCACGGCCGCTATCATCAATAAAGGCAGGTCCAAATCGTTGGCCATCATGTCCTTCCTGCGCAGGCTGGTGCTGTTATCCCTTCAACACCAATTCAATGTCCTCTGTGTCCACATCCCCGGTCATAGCAATTCCTCAGCCGACGCACTGTCACGCTTTAATTATACCACATTCTTTTCACAGGAGCCCGGAGCCGATCCAACCATGTCACACGTCCCACACTGGTCTCAACTGACCCTGGATTGAGTCAACACCTCCAGGGTGCTACCTCCCTGATCGACGCGTCCTTATCTCCCAACACGCTGAAAGCTTATCGCTCCGCCTGGAAGACCTACAACAGGTTCCTAGCCGCTAACCCCGGGGCACTCTCAGGGAACCTCAGCCATATCCTGGCCTTCATTTCCCACTGCCACACCCAGCTCAAGCTGTCGTGTAATACTATCAGGTTGTACTTGGCCGGCATCCAGCACTTCATGTCCCTACAAGATCCGACCACGCCTTCCTTGTTCGCCACCCATGCGGTCAAAGCCATATTACGCGGCATCCAAAGGCAGCAACCGCACACCGATACCAAGCGCCTACCGGTGACCAGCTCCATATTCCGGAGCATGTCCACAATCCTCACATGCGCTCCCTTCGGTGTACGGCCTAGTCTGGTCATACAGGCAGCCATATATCTAGCCTTCTACGGCTTCCTCCGGCCCAGTGAGTTTACTGTCACCAGCCCTAGCTGCCAGGTACTCCGTAGGCACCACCTGACTCGCCACCAGGATCACTTCGTCCTGCACCTAACGGTGTCGAAAACCCATCAAACCGGTCCCGGGGTTGACATCAGGCTTTTCCGGACGCACAATGCCTGGTGCCCCGTGGACGTCTTAGATCGTCTGGTTACCTTACTGTCCGACCTACCCGCGGACAGCCCACTCCTGCCTTTTCCTTCTGAACCCCTGAGCGGGAACCAATTCATCGCCCATGTCAGGACACTTCTAATTACCTTGGGCCTTGACCCCAGACGATACTCCGGACATTCCTTCCGCATCGGAGCCGCCTCCGCAGCATCACGGAACGGAGTCCCGGACCACGTCATCAAGACAATGGGCCGATGGAAATCCATGTGTTTCGCTCGTTATGTCCCCGATCCTCAGTCGGAGGTAGCACGAGCCTTCAACAGTCTCGCTTTGTAGTCATCTACCTTCATAATAAATCCATTCCTCCCTAAACTTGTGTGACTTTTGGCCCCTTCTTTGGCATACCATACAGCAGGCCAGGCCACACTTCAGGTCTTATTTGTGTCGTTAGTCTTGTGGCGTGTCTATGTGATTCATATCTCTTCTGACAGAGGGCTCCGACCATAAATAGGAAGGCCAGTATGCTGGCCTGAAATTATGGGATGAGTTTGAGGGGTACTTATTCAGACCATCCACGATGGTCAGTGTCGGCTCTAGTGCGCGGTACCCACCCACCCATACCCCTTTTTAGGGCACTTCCCTTCAAACAATTCTCAACAGAATTATTCATTACTTCTATCTTAGGTATGGCCCCTTCTTTGGCATACCATACAGCAGGCCAGGCCACACTTCAGGTCTTATTTGTGTCGTTAGTCTTGTGGCGTGCCTATGTGATTCATATCTCTTCTGACAGAGGGCTCCGACCATAAATATATATATATCTTTTGTGGGCCCCAACGAATCCCCGAGCGCCACTCAGAACTAAGGATGAGCTTGGGCGTGTTATTTGGATATACCAAATTTAGTGGCGTATATTCACTTTATGAGGCAAGTTTCAGGAAACAAACATACATTTTAAATAAAGAACTGTGAAGCAAAATAAGGGTCAATGCCCATCAATGCAGCCTCACAAGTGCCATGAATGCAGCCTCACCATTGCCATGAATACAGCCTCACCATTGCCGAAGGACACCGGAGAGCGGAAGAAGACGCCGGAGAGTGGAGAAGTCGGAAGAGACCCCCGAAGACGGAAGAAGACCCCCGGAGTCGGAAGAAGACCCCCGGACCTGCCTAATAAATTAATTTAAAAATCAGTCTAGTGTTTTTTTTATTGACACTTTTTTCCCCCAGGTGAATGAGTAGGGGTATGATGTACCCCATACTCATTCACATAGGGTGGGGGGGCCGGGATCTGGGGGCCCCCTTATTAAAGGGGCTCCCAGATTACGATAAGCCCCCCCGCCCGCAGACACCGACAACCAACGGCCAAGGTTGTCGGGAAGAGGCCCTTGTCCTCATCAACATGGGGACAAGGTGCTTTGGGGTGGGGGGTGCAGTGCCCCCCCTGCCCCAAAGCACCAACCCCCCATGTTGAGGGCATGTGGCTTGGTATGGTCTAGGAGGGGGGCGCTCGCTTGCCCTCCCTTTCCTGACCTGCTGGGCTGCGTGCTCGGATAAGGGTCTGGTATGGATCCTGGGGGAACCCCGACGCCATTTTTTTTGGTGTGGGGGGTTCCCCTTAAGATCCATACCAGACCAAAGGGTCTGGTATCATCCTGGAGGGGAACCTCACGCACATTTTTTTAAAAATTTTCGCAGGGTTCCCCTTCAGGATTCTCCACACACGAGTCGACCCGCAAGTAGGATCATCTGGATCCAATTTCTGGTGCGACCTCTATTCAAATCAATGGGCTCCCATAGGGAACCATAGATTTTGAATAGAGAAATAAATGCCGGACAAAGCTTAAGCCCCGATAAATCGTGTTTAACACCCTTTTCCGGTGTCTGATGTCTTTACAGCTCTAACGCTGGAGTTTCAGAACGCACTGGTCCTGGGTATTTTTTGCAGCTCAAAAACGGCTATGCCATTTACAGCTCAAAAACGTCATGGTGGGCATGAGGCCATAGGCTAACATGGAGAGCCGTTTTTAAGCTGCAAAAAACGCTCATAAAAGTGGCTGTAAAAATGCACACGGGACGCTGTTAAACTCGCGTTCAGAGGCAGTGGGACACTTTTTTCAACTGCCCCAGAACTTATTTAATATTATCCTATGTGACCATGTACACTGTCTCGTTTATTGCCGTTTATATGCAGTTGCGTTTAACCTCGTTTTTCTGAAAGCAAAAAAATGGGTTCAGACGCGAAAATGTCCACGTTTTAGACGCAAAACGTGGCTAAACGCGGCCAAACGTGGTACCGGCATTTTACCGCAATTTCGTTTATAAGCGTTTTTAAAGGTGACCTTTTTTTTACATTAGAAATCTCAAAAATGATGGCAAATGATGAAAAACCATTTTAAAAAAAATGTAATTGCTTGCATTGCATTGTGGACAATCCACAACTTGTGGCAGGTGACGTGGCAAGTGGACAATCAACAACTTGTGGCAGGTGATGTGGCCAGGTGACGTGGCAGGTGACGTGGCCAGGTGACATGGCAAGTGGACAATCCACAACTTGTGGCAGGTGTGACGTGGCCAGGTGACGTGGCCAGGTGACATAGCAAGTGGACAATCCACAACTTGTGGCAGGTGACGTGGCAGGTGACGTGGCCAGGTGACGTGGCCAGGTGATGTGGCAAGTGGACAATCCACAACTTGTGGCAGGTGACGTGGCCAGGTGACGTGGCCAGGTGGCGTGGCAGTGGACAATCCACAATTTGTGGCAGATGACGTGGCCAGGTGACGTGGTAGATGACGTGGCCAGGTGACGTGGCAAGTGGACAATCCGCAACTTGTGGCAGGTGACGTGGCCAGGTGAAGTGGCAGGTGACGTGGCCAGGTGACTTGGCAAGTGGACAATCCACAACTTGTGGCAGGTGATGTGGCAAGGTGACGTGGCAAGTGGACATTTCACAATTTGTGGCAGGTGATGTGGCCAGGTGGCGTGGCAAGTGGACAATCCACAACTTGTGGCAGGTGATATGGCCAGGTGACATGGCCAGGTGACATGGCAAGTGGACAATCCACAACTTGTTGTAGGTGACGTGGCCAGGTGACGTGGCAGGTGATGTAGCAAGTGGACAATTCACAACTTGTGGCAGGTGACGTGGCCAGGTGACGTGGCAGGTGACGTGGCAAGTGGACAATTCACAACTTGCGGCAGGTGACGTGGCCAGGTGGACAATCCACAACTTGTGGCAGGTGACGTGGCAAGTGGACAATCCACAGCTTGTGGCAGGTGATGTGGCAAGTGACACGCTAAATTCAAGTACACTGCTGCTATCTCAGCTGCTGCTACTCACTCTGGTCTCACAGAATGGCTGAAATGGTTAAATAATACTGTTTTTTGAGCTTAGGGAGAGTCTTAGGCCTCATGCCCATGGTCGTTTTTACAGCTACTCTCTTCTTCGATGTTGACACGACGCTCTCCCCCACTGTAATACCATGTGCGCGGTTCGCAATGACTTATATAGGCATGGGGCGTGGTCACCCGGTGACCCCACCCCTTATGGCGTCACAGTCCCGGGGCACATGATGGGACTGTGATGCCATAAGGGGCAGGGTCACCGGGTGACATCACCCGATGACCACGCCCCATGCCTATATAAATCATTGCGAACCGCGCACACGGCATTACAGCGGGGGAGAGCGTTGTGTCAACATTGAAGAAGAGAAGAGGGAAGAAGACGGCGGAGAAGACCGGGCCAACGCTAGCAAAAGAGCAGCAGAAGATAGCGGAGGAGCCCGGCAGAAGAAACGGAGAGCTGGAGAAGAACCGGAGAGTGGGAGAAGAGAGCGGAGAAGTCGGAAGAGACCCCCGAAGTCGGAAGAAGACCCCCGGAGCTGCCTGAAAAATTACTTTAAAACCCTGTCTAGTGTGTTTTTTTTATTGACACTTTTTTCCCCCCAGGTGAATGGGTGGGGGCCGGGATCTGGGGGCCCGCTTATTAAAGGGGGCTCCCAGATTCCGATAAGCCCCTCTCCCGCAGACCCCGGCAACCAACGGCCAGGGTTGTCGGGAAGAGGCCCTTGTCCTCATCAACATGGGGACAAGGTGCTTTGGGGTGGGGGGGGGCTCAGTGCCCCCCCTGCCCCAAAGCATCAACCCCCCCATGTTGAGGGCATGTGGCTTGGTATGGTCTAGGAGGGGCCTGCCGGGCTGCGTGCTCGGATAAGGGTCTGGTATGGTAACCCCCACACCATTTTTCTTTCTCGTACATCACGGGACACAGAGCGACATAGTCATTACTAATGGGTTATATAGATACCGTCAGGTGCTGGCACTGGCAACTTCCAAAACCGGAAGTACCCTCCCCTATATAAGCCCCTCCCATCCGGGAGCACCTCAGTTTTTTGCCAGTGTCTAAGGTGTTGGCCAAGAAGAAACATGTGTTTTTCACTGAGCTTGCGTACAGGTTCTTTTGGGCCTCAGTAAGCTATTCCGGATCCGACCAAAAAAGCTTCATAGCTAAACGGTCGATACCCGGGCCTTGCAGAGAAGAGCAAGGTTTTGCCTGTAATGCTTCTCTTAGGAGAGCTGGACCCTGGGATCCAGAGCTCTGGTCATACCCACGACCAAGATGTTTTCTGTGCAGGGTGCTATACAGGTCCAGGGGAGTGGAATCCTTGGGAACCCGGTCCCTGAAGGTTTGATTACAATGCCTGCCGTGATAGGTGAAGTTTGGGCTTCTGTGGACCAAACAGAGTCCTGCGGCGAGGAAAAGGTAAGTGGGGGCCCTCGGGAACTTGGTTCTATTGAGGGACCCCCAAGCCTATTTTGTCTTTCTGCCTGTTACCTAAGGTATTCCCGCTAATATTCTGTGTATGCCTGTTACTACTGAGAAAATGTAAAATTTTTAATAGTAGGCAAGAAAAAAAAAAAAAGTAAGACCGCGGTACCTGTGTTAGACACTAGAGGCCGCTATGGTTCTTTTTTCTTGTAATGTGGATTTTTTTCTTCCAGAATCAAATCCAGGCAGTTGGTATGTTCTCTCCTGGGAAGCTGTCTCCTCTGCCCTGTTGCTGCGCTCATCCATCCCTGGGCCCTGTGGCAAAGGGACCCTGGCTCCCATCTAGCTCCTTGTTGTTTTCAAAAAAGGCGCCGAAGGCGCACGTGCCCGCGCGCGAGCGCGTGCACGCGCCTCTATTCATAGAGGCGATCTGGAAAAAGGGGCGGAGCGGGTGGATGACGCTCAGGTGTGCGCCGCGGCGCTACTGCGCATGTGCGGGCGTCCAGCGTGTTTTAAAGCACATTATAGCTGGCTGTTGAAGTGCACAGACAGAGCTAGCAACAATATAAAGGCACACAGAGGCGGTTGATGCAGGCATCCCCTAGAAAGGCACTTTAGTAGACACCAACTGTGATATAGCAGCAATTGTGCTAGACTATTCTCAGTAAAAGTGGTGTATTACGGCTGGAATACCTCAGCTTTAGGCTTAGCAATATGCCGTCCAGAAGCTCCGGAACTGAATCTTCCAGGAAGCGAAGGGGGTCTCATCGGGCTCTGAGGATCTTGGGCATACTTCTGCTGCACCAGTCTCCCCTGAAGTTCAGAGGTAAGTGACCGTAGAGACCCCGCAGGGGTACTTTGTACTGTGGCTGTCCTCAGTTCACCTGCTCCTGTGTATGTAACAGAGGAGGTTTTTTCCTCAGCTCTGGGAGGATTAGAGAGAGATTGTCAACATTGATCGCTGCCTCCCTGTCAGGGAAAGCACGCCCGATCTCCGTCTCCTCCTTCAGAGTGCCTGTTAGCAGAGCAACAGTCCCATACAGGGATCGACCTGCCTGAAGGGGATCAGGATAAGGTTGATTCTGTTATAGAGGAGTCAACAGTGGGGGAACCTTTTCTCAGCATCTCAAGCTGAAAGATTATGGGTTCAGTCTCTGACTAACATGGTCCGATCAGCATTTAAAAATGCACCTTGCGGAACCATCAACCACTACTGTATCCTCGTTGGGGTCGCTAGAAGCCCCCAGACTGTCTGTTCTTTTCCACTTCACCCTTTACTGAAAGGGCTTATTTACCAGGATTGGGAACGTCCTGAGAAAATATTTATTCCCCCAAGAGATTTCCGGTGGTCTATCCCATGGAGGATAAGTTCATCAAAAAAAAAAAAAAAATGGAAGGTCCCTACAGTGGACGCAGCCATCTCTTGTATGTATAAATCACTGACATGTCCAGTGGATAATGTCCAAATGTTCAAGAACCCAATAGATAAAAGATTGGAGTCCTTATGAAAGTCTGCTTCTTTCTACAGCAAGCTTGGTGACACAACCAGCAGTAGCAGCTATTGGGGTCTGCTAAGCAGTGAAGGATCAGTTGAAACAGGTCTTGAGGGACTTGACAGATCAGCAGGCTTTGCCCTAGCTGATCTACCTAGAGCCTTAGGCTTTGCGGTTGACGCCATAAAGGATTCAGTCCATCACGCCTCCCGCCTTACGATGTCTATAGTACATATGCGTAGGCTTCTATGGCTCAAAAACTGGTCTGCTGAAGCTCCCTGTAAAGAATGGCTGGTTAGCGTTTCATGGTGAACGCTTATTCAGGGAAAACCTGGACAAATATATCCAGAAAATTTCCAGCGGTAAATACGCTCTTGCCGGTTAAAAACAGAGTTAGAGGTCCCTCTTTAAGAGGCCTGCTTCTCCAGTCCCTGAGGCATCGGCTGTGTAACAGTTCCGACGGCCTCCTCGGTCAATTCCCGGGGGTAAAAAACAGGGACAATAGCAGGGTAATGAGAAACCCTGGGTCAGGGGAGGTACAAAACCTCCCCCAAAGTTAAATTCATTGAAGGGTTGCCCCCACTCAGTTGGGTGGGGGGAGGACTCCAGTTGTTCGCAAGAGACCTGGCGGGACACGATCAAGACAGATAGGTGCTCTCCGCGGTATGTTTGGGATACAGTTTGGAGTTAAAAGACTCTCCTCCTTCCCATTTTTGAGGTCAAACGTGCCAAGGGATCCCCGGAAGAGAGAGTCCCTCCTGTGGCACTAGAACAACTATTGCTCCAAGGAGTAATTATGGAGGTTCCCCTGGAAGAATGAGGGTTCGGGTTTTACTCAAACCTCTTTACAGTCCCGAAGCAAATGCGGACGGGAGGCCCATATTAATTCTAAAAGGGCTATACAAATTCCTGTATATCAGGACTTTCCGATGGAGTCGATCCGATCGGTGGCCACTACCCTACAAGGGGAGGATTGGTTAGCCGCGATCGACATCAAAGATGCTTATTTGCACATTCCCATCTTTCCAGTCCACCAAAAATTTCTACGCTTTGCAGTAGAAGGGCGCCATTTTCAGTTCAGAGCCTTACCCTTCGGTTTGGCCACAGCACCACGAGTGTTTACAAAAATTCTGGCCCTTTATTGGCCAATCTAAGAACACAAGGTGTAATGATAATGGCATATCTAGATGACTTGTTGCTGATAGACCACTCAGTGAAAAAACTAGAAGTGGTTGTTCACGAGACAATCAAGTATCTGGAATATCACGGTTGGATTATCAACCGAGACAAGTCAGCCCTAAAACCAGTCAAAAGTCTGGAATACTTGGGGCTAAGGTTGGATTCAGGCCAGAGAAAAATATTCTTGCCTCGAGGAAAGGTGTTGTCTTTGAAAGATTTGATCCACTTAGTGGGTACAAAAAAGACAGCCGTCCATACGCCTGTGCATGAGGCTGCTGGGAAAAATGGTGGCATCATTCGAAGCAGTACCCTACGGTCAATTCCATTCAAGGAATTTGCAAGGGGCCATACTGTCAGCCTGGAACAAAAAAGTTCAGGCCCTAGACTTACAATGTCCTTGTCCCCTTCCGTTCGCAAGAGCCTCCGTTGGTGGTTGGTTCCCCAGAATCTGGAAAAAGGGAAATCCTTCAGTCCGATTTCTTGGAAGGTGGTCACTACAGATGCCAGCCTTATAGGCTGGGGAGCTGTACTGGAGCAATAGTCTCTCCAGGGCAGATGGTCGGATGCAGAAAAGGCCCTGCCCATCAATCTCTTAGAGATACGAGAGCCCGGTATGCCCTAGTAGCATGGACATCCAAACTCCAAGGGTCCCCTGTCAGAATTCAATCAGACAATGCCACAGCAGTGGCATATATCAATCATCAGGGGGGCACCAGGAGTCGTGCAGCCCAGAGGGAAGTAAATTACATCCTGAAATGGGCAGAAAGATATGTCCCAGCCATATCTGCGGTATTCATTCCAGGAGTGGAGAATTGGAAGGCGGACTTTCTAAGTCGCCAGCAATTATGCCCAGAGGAAGGGTCCCTTCACCCCGAGGTTTTCTGGACAATATGTCAGCGGTGGGGAACATCGGATGTAGATCTTCTAGCATCCAGATTCAACGCAAAGGTGGACAGGTTTGTCTCTCGGACAAGGGATCCCCTAGCTTGCGGCTCGGATGCCCTAGTGTTCCCTTGGGATCAGTTCAAGCTGATATATGCATTTCCACCGCCACAATTGTTACCTCGATTACTCCGCAGAATCAGGGTAGAAAAGAAACCAGTGATTCTGGTGGCTCCAGCGTGGCCCGAAGAGCGTGGTACGCGGAGATTGTAAAATATCAGTGGGGAGTCCTTGGACTCTCCCACGTCGTCCGGACCTGCTTTCGCAAGGACCGATATACCACCCTTCCTTACCAGCCCTAGGTTTGACGGCCTGGCTATTGAAGCCCACATTCTAAAAAAGAGAGGGCTCTCTAATTCTGTGGTATCTACCATGATCAATGCCAGGAAGCCGGTATCCAGGCAGATCTACTATAGAATCTGGAAGGCGTACATCGCCTGGTGTGAGGCCAAGAAATGGCATCCACGTAAATACGTAATAGGTAGGATTCTGGACTTCCTACAATGGGCTGTAGATAGGAAGCTTGCCTTGAGTACTATCAAGGGTCAGATTTCGGCCTTGTCAATATTTTTTCAAAGGCCCTTGGCTTCGCATTCACTAGTCAAAGCCTTTATACAAGGAGTGATGCGTATTAGTCCTCCGGTTAATATTCCCATATGTCCATGGGATCTAAACTTGTTTAGATGAATTTATAATGTGATAATGTAGTATTACTAACCACAAAACTTCAGTGCTAAGTGTATAATACAACATACAAATATGCTTAAGTGAACACCACAAACTATAAATAAATAAAATCGTAAGGTCCACCCAAAACTGAATTGATGCTCAAAAATAATAGATGTATCAAGTGTTCCACCCCAAATAGAATCAAACTAAATTGGTGTCTAAAAATAATACGAGAAATTGAAATGTATCCATTGCTCCAGCCTAAATAGAACAAACTAATATACAAAAGATGCTTCACCCAAAACTAAAAGCCAAAAACTGATGCCCAAAGAACTCAGTAGAGGAAGATGGGATCTTCAAACTATGGCCCTCCAGCTGTTGCGGAACTACACTTGACATTCACAGACATTCACAGACTTTGACATTGAATTTTTTTGACATTTTGACAAACTTTTTTTATTTTTATTTTTGACATTTTGACAAAACTTTGACATTCATAGACAAGCATTATGGGAATTGTAGTTCCTGAACAACTGGAGGGTCATCGTTTGGAGACCCCCAAATGTAGGGAGAATGATCCACCAGTGTTTTATCACGTAATTTTGCGCATATACCATTAATCAATAGCAAGACTCCCAGGATCTCGTATCGTGTGTGTGTGTATCAGATATGGACAACGCCATCGGTGAACTGGCTCATAATAAAGGAAAAATAAGCCAGCCAACAACTACACTATTTTTAAAAATGACGGCACAGGATTCAGAGCCCAGGCAATTAGAACCTGTAGGAAAGAAGCAAGTAAAGAAAGAAGCATGTTCCCATTGTCAAGTTGAGGCCTCATGCACACTGGACGTTAAAATAACGTTATAAAAACGCCAGTAGCTTTGCAGTGAGTTTTTCAACTTTTTTCAGCTTTTTTCAAAGTTTTTGCAATAGCGTTTTTTAGCATTTATTCGCGTTTTTATAATTTTTTTTCAATGGATCAAAAACTTTAAAAAAACTCTGGTGAGTGACGTT
This sequence comes from Rana muscosa, assembly GCA_029206835.1. Classification (NCBI taxonomy): domain Eukaryota; kingdom Metazoa; phylum Chordata; class Amphibia; order Anura; family Ranidae; genus Rana; species Rana muscosa. The sequence goes on along the minus strand of CM055128.1, from coordinate 175,616,899 downwards.
TTTGAGCGTTTATCAGTGTTAGAGCGTTTTTACAACTGAAAAACGTCTCTCAGAACCCACTAGTTTTGAGTTTTTTTTACTGTTCAAAAACGCCACTGCCCAAAACTGCTGATAACAGCCTATGTGTGCATGGATACATAGGATAACATAATGGAGAGTTTAATGACTGTAGAAAAAAAACGTCTACTGACAAAAACAGCTGCTGTAAAAATGTCCAAAAACGTCCAGGGTGCATGAGGCCTAACTGGTTTCCTAAATACTGTACACTTACTTATTGTGGGCTGTTTAAAAGGGGGTAGGAAGGTCTTCTTTATTACTTTTTGCCTTTGTTTATGGAATTTCACAGTTGAGAGATTATACTGTATTACATTTCACTAAAGGTAACATTCAAATTTTACTGCCCATTTAAATTTGTTTACAGGGAAATAAATCCTACCTATAAACCATGTAACTTTCGGCAATCATTTATAGATACACTTTTACAGATATAACGCTTTGTATTTGCAGGGTATCCATAAGCTTGTGTTATGTTTGCATTGACTGGTGATGTCCATCTCACCTATAGCTGATAAAAGGTCAACATGTGGGACTGTCTGTGAATGTATACAGAGAGATTGAACTTAGTCTGTTTGCGTTTGTATACATATAAACAGCTTCTACAGTGTGATGTCTCTTTTTGTGTATATGTATACACACACTCACAAAGAGCAGGGCTGTCCTATTCAGATCAGCCAATGATAACAGAGAGCAGGCGATAAGCAGCCAATGGCGGAGCTTCTCATGACATCCACCTGCTGTATAAGAATAGTCTTGGCCTGGGTGTATCCTGTCCTAATTACTGACATCTGGCTGCTTTGGAATTTTAAAGTGAACGTCACAGCACTTCTTCTATACATCTAACAAGTAACCATGCTGCTTTGGCATAGCCAACCTGAACACTTCTGGCCTACTCCTGCTGAACATTATCAGAGCCCACCCAATGCATTCTACAGGTAAGAATATGAAAGCATGAGACTTACAGTTAAGGCTCTGTTCACGTCTATGAAATGCAAGAATGTTTGTGATATTGCATGCGTTCCACATGAAAACACTATGGAGTTAATTCATTAAAAATCTGGTGCACCGCTGCATAGAGTTTTTTTGTCAAAGCTTAATTGAACAAGATGAAGTTAGAAGCTGATTGGTTACCATACACAACTGCACTAGATTTTGCACCAGTTTTAGTAAATCAACCCCACTACATTCTGGCAGGTGCAACATGGTGCCATTCAATCTTAATCGCACCACAAATGCACTAGGTGTGCCCGTGCTTCTTTTGTGTAATTGTCACCTGTAAAGCACTTCATTGAAATAGATGTAAATGAGATGGCTGAACTGGAATATCGTGGTAATGTGGACACAGGCTAGTTTTCACAGTGGCAATAAGATCCACCCTCCTTTTTATCTTAGTGTGAATGTAGTTGCTCAAATGTATTGTTCCTTATGGCAAAGGGAATGGCCCCACACTCTTGCTATAGTTTTCAGCATTTCGAACAATAATTGTAGCCAGTGTGAGGCCTCGTACACAGACCCGGTTTTCTCGTCAAACGACAAGAAAACTGCCGGGAGAGCTTTCTTGCTGAGAAAAACGCTCGTGTGTACGGTTTTTCGTTGAGAAAACTGCCGGGAATCTCGACGAGAAAAATAGAGAACCTGCTCTCTATTTTTTCATCAGGATTCTCGTTTTTCTCGTCGGGATTCTCGTCGGCCTGTTTCCCGACGAGAAAACCGGTCGTGTGTATACTTTTCCGAGTCTTAAAAAATCGCGCATGCTCAGAATCAAGTATGAGACGGGAGCGCTCCTTCTGGTAAAACTAGTGTTCGTAATGGAGTTAGCACATTCGTCATGCTGTAACGGACTGAAAAGCATGAAGACTGAAAAGCGTGAATCGTCTCTCCCCAAACTTTTACTAACACGCGGTAACACGAGATCAGCAAAAGCAGCCCAAGGGTTTGCGCCATTGGAATCGAACTTCCCCTTTTATACTGCCGTTGTACGTGTTCGTCACCGCACTTTACAACGAAGAGATTTGGAATTGACAGTGTGTATGCAAGGAAAGCTTGACAAGAATCTCGTCGAGAAAAACTACGGGTTTTTTTACGACGAGATTCTCGGTCGTGTGTACGAGGCTTTACAGTTTAAATTTGTCATGTTGCGCTTACTACAATTTGATCAGTTACTTCACTAGTAAAACCTGTTTGGCGAGTATCTGTGATATATGCTTAAAAAGTAATTACAGCATAGCTCCCAACTGTCCCCAATTTGGAGGGACTGTCCCTCTTTTAAAACAAAGTAGCTCTTTCTTCCTCAGCTGTCCCCTTGGTCTGATGTATAGATCTGTAAAAATATGTGCTATTGAAAAAAATAACGAATTATTTATTTAAAAAAAAAATTATTTAACAAATTATGAAAAGAGTTTTTTTTTTTCTACATCCAACTTCAAAATGATTGCATTTGTTGATTTCAAAAAGGTAGTACTAAAGAAAAAGCATTGGAAAAAAAAAAGACACTTGTGGGTTTAAACAATTTGTGTTTTATGTTTTACTCCATATTACGGGGATACAGAGGCGTAACTATAAGGCCTCATGCACACTGGACATTTTTGGACGTTTTTACAGCAGCTGTTTTTGGCAGTAGATGTTTTTTTCTACAGTCATTAAACTCTCCATCATGTTATCCTATGTGTCTATGCACACATAGGCTGTTATCAGCAGTTTTGGGCAGTGGCGTTTTTGAGCAGTAAAAAAAAAAAGAAGAGAACTTGTGGGTTCTGAGAGAAGTTTTTCCGCTGTAAAAACGCTCTAACACTGATAAACGCTGAAAAATGTTGATAAAAGCTCAAAAACTTCGCTCACCCGCGTTTTTTAACGTTTTTGGATTCATTGAAAAAATAAAGATAAAAAATAATATTTTTTTTGTCTTAAAAATAAAACGCTAAAAAACGCTAATGTGGAAAAACGCTAAAAAAACTTTGAAAAAAGCTGAAAAACTCACTGCAAAGCTACTGGCGTTTATATAACGTTATTTTAACGTCCAGTGTGCTTGAGGCCTTAGGGTCGCAATTGCCACATGGTCACATTCTTCAGGGGGCCCGTGCAGCCCCCCCTGTCACATCTGTCTCCATTTGGATGAGAGGAGCAGCAGGGGTGGCGGCATATAACGGAATTGATGCCCTGCATTTTGCTCCTGCAGCCGCTGAATGCCTGCGGGAGTGAGAGGCGGAGAAGCAGGCATTCAGTGGCCGCAGGAGCAAAATGCAGGCCATCGGTTCAGCCATTCGCCGCCCCTAGGGTTGCCACCTCATCCTTTTAAAACCGAATACATTAATTACACAGGTTCTGTGGCTTTTTAAGGTGGTAATTAAACTCACTTGGTGCCTTATGTGCAATAAATTAGCCTCAGAACCTGTGCCATTCATACGTGTTCAGGTTTAAAGGGATGAGTTGGCAACACTGCCGCCCCTCCTATCCAGCCTGGTGCTAGGTGTTTTGTCAGTTGCCAGGATCATGGGCCCCGACTCCCACTTTTTGCCTCTAGGTTACTCCTGCCGAGTAAGGTAAGCCTGGCTCCTGAGCATACTGTGTGTCCTACTGTAACCATGTCCCCTCCTGTCACCAATGGCGTCCCTAGGGGGGGCCAGAGGGGGCCCTGGCCCCCCCAACATTATGCTGTGCCCCACCATGTGCCCCCCCAAAAAAAAAAAAATGTTTTTCTTTTTTTGCATTTTTGTATTTTGCTCGGGCTGCTCCTGGGGTAACAGTCTCTCCTGAGAGGGAGAGCGTCCCCAGTCAGCTCCTGTGGGGGATTCCTCCCCCCTCCCTCTGCTCGCTGACACTGCATAATGAGAGCGCTCACACAACCACAGCCACCCGATCTGCTCTTTCCCCTGCATCCTCATTGGCACGGAGAAGAGCGAGTTGCAGAAAGGACTCCACGAGCACTGTGGGGGGGGGGGGCACAAGCCTTCATCTCAGTTACTGAAAAAACAGACTGATTTCTCCCGTCCTTAGGACAGGAGAACCAGCCTGTAAATTCCGAGAGTGGTGACTGCAAGCTGGGCCGAGTGTCAGTCTATGACACTCTTTCACAGCCCATCAAGTCCAGCCACCCCCCCTCCCTCACTCTCCTCACATACGAGCAGGGAGGAATACAGCTCCTCCTTCCAGTCCCACCCACACTATCCCGGCATGCTGTATCTGAAGAGAGGGGATGTGTGGGCGGGAAATATGAAAATCAGCAGCATTCCTGGCTGTGTGTGACTGATGCCTGAGATTCTAGACTGGACCGTGGGTAAGTGTGTGCACTGCAGTACACTGTAATCACTGAACTGCATTATCTCCATCCCTTCTCTCCCCCCATCTGTCTCCCTCCCCCTCTTCTGTTCTTTTAAGACCTTCACAATTTACTTTCATTTCAGTTAGGCAGGTAATATACGGTGCAAATTTCTTTCCTGCATCCACAGATTGCAGGAAAGAAACTTCCATAATTCCCCCATCAACACAGACAGTGGTGACAGGGGAATATCCCTCCTGCTCAGCAATTGTATTCTCCCGACAAACAGTGATTATCATTAGTGGCTATAGCAACCACTGGTGATAATCATAAGAGAATCTGGTCATTAATGGTTCAAATCTCAGCCAGTTCCTGCTGAACCAGCTGAGATTTAAACTGTCTATGTCTGGTCTTAGCTCTTAGGCCGGGTTCACACTGGTCCGACAAACGCTCCGACATGAGCTCATGTCGCATGACGTGAAAATCAATGTTTCCCTATGAGAGCCGCCTTAACTGGTCCGACACAAGTCGGTCTGACTTTGAAAATGCTCCCTGCACTACTTTGGTTCACCATTGATCCTACTTCAGCCCATTGAATATCATTGAAGTCGGATCAAAGTAGGATACTTGTCCTAACCATCCGACTTTTGACATCCGACATGGTGATTACAGCAGCAGTAAAAGGAATTTATCTCACACTGGGATTGTTTTGATTGGTCAAAGGACAAGTCAGACTAGCACAAAGTCGGATCAAAGTAGTATCCTGTTCATGAAAGTCGGATGGATGTCGGACCAATGTAGGATCAATGTAGGACTGATGTCGCAGAGCAAAGTAGGATGAAAGTTGTATGACTGTCGTGTCATACCAGTGTGAACCCAGCCTTAGGCAGCCCATACATTGATCACTTTTTTCATTCAATTATTAGGTTGAATGAAAAAAAAAAGAAATGATCCAATTCCCCCATCTACACATTATAGGTGGATGGGGGAATGTTCCCAGCGTGGACCAGTGCTGGAACAACCAGAGTTGCTGTCCTGTCCCGGCTATTCACAGTGCTGGTCTCTGTCTCCATGGTAGCGGCGGCAGCACATTGGAACCCAGTGCTGGTTACTTTATGGGGCTGATGTACAGTAAGGTGACCAGATTTTTAAAATGAAATCCGGGGACATATTTTATTTTTATTTTTTTATTGGCTAATGGTAAACTATTTTGTAAGCATATTTTCCTCAAATGATATATGCAGTGTATGTGGTGTTTATGGAATGATTGTATGATATATACGTTCTTTCCCACATTTCGTCCATGAGATGAAAAAAAAAAAAATACTTCTTAGAATTTTTTGGGATATGACTACCAAATGTTATGAAAAGAAGATAGAGAAAAACTTGGGAGGGATGGGGTCCCAAAATTTTAATCCAATACAGGCAGGGGTGGCTCCAGACAATGTTTTTTTGGGGTGCTATGGTGGTGCTTGAAGTAAAACTGAGGGTGCTAATGCGGTGCGCTACCACACACCTGTGGGAGTGGCCAGCAAGTGACGGTTTCATCATGGCGTCCAATGATGATCAGTAGGTCCTGGCCTCTGTATACCAATAAAAAGCCAAAAAATGCAGCACAACCCTACACTTCATTTATACATTTCTACAAATGGACTTATAAGTGAAATGGTAAAACCTATAAATGAATATCCAATGCAAATCAACCAATGTATTGCAATATAGTAGTGATGATGTCACCTCCTCTGCAAAAATATTTTGAGAATTTGCAGAGCAAATAATGGTGAAACCCCCTACATACAAAAATAATAACAGAGACGCAAATCAACCCATGTATTAGAATATAGTAGTGATGGTGTCACCCTCTCTGCAAAAGGTAAGAAATATTGCAGAGCTGCAATGTGCAAATAGTGGTAAAGCCACCTATATATAATCATAATAATGATAATAATAAAATGTACACTTGATGTATATATTTTACATTTTATTATTATGATTATATATAGGTGGTTTCACCACTATTTGCACATTGCAGCTTTGAAAAATGTATTACTTCTTGCAGAGAGGGTGACAACATCACTACTATGTTCTAATACATGGGGGTTGATTTGTGTCTTTGTTATTATTATTATTATATGTAAGGGGTGTTACCGCTATTTGCACATTGAAGCTCTGCAATTTCTCAAAATATTTTTGCAGAGGGGGTGACACCATCACTACTATATTGCAATACATTGGTTGATTTTCACTGGATATTCATTTATAGGTTTTACTATTGCACTTATAAGTCCATTTGTACAATTTTATAGATGAAGTATAGGGCAGCGCTGCATTTTTTGCTTTTTATTGATTCGCGTTAGATGAGGAAACCAGCTAAAAAGATTCTCTTATTGCTTTTGAGATATTTTTAGTTGCATGGTAATTGATTTACCTGATTTGTTATGTCCTCTGTATACTGGTAACCACTGGCCATGCATTTTGGTGGTCAGTGTGCCCCCTTTATGCTGGTGCTACATGCAGGGTGCAGGTGGGTGCTGGATGCAGGGCTCAAGAGGATGCTATGTAGAGAGTGCAAGGTTCAGGAGTGCGTTTTGGAAAGAGTGATGGTCAGAGACTGCAGACATACTACAGGAGATGTTCAGAGACTGCGGATATTATACAGGAAATGGTCAGAGACTGCGGATATAATACAGGAGACGGTCAGAGACTGCAGATATTATACAGGAGAGAGACTGCGGATATTATACAGGAGAGAGACTGCGGAAATAATACAGGAGACGGTCAGAGACTGCGGATATTATACAGGAGAGAGACTGCGACTATAATACAGGAGACGGTCAGAGACTGCGGATATTATACAGGAGAGAGACTGCGGATATTATACAGGAGAGAGACTGCGGATATTATACAGGAGAGAGACTGTGGATATAATACAGGAGACGGTCAGAGACTGCGGATATTATACAGGAGAGAGACTGCGACTATAATACAGGAGACGGTCAGAGACTGCGGATATTATACAGGAGAGAGACTGCGGATATTATACAGGAGAGAGACTGCGGATATTATACAGGAGAGAGACTGCGGATATTATACAGGCGAGTGACTGCGGATATTATACAGGCGAGAGACTGCGGATATTATACAGGAGACGGTCAGACTGCGGATATTATACAGGAGAGAGACTGCGGATATTATACAGGAGACGATCAGACTGCGGATATTGTACAGGAGAGAGACTGCGGATATTGTACAGGAGAGAGACTGCGGATATTATACAGGAGAGAGACTGTGGATATTATACAGGAGAGAGACTGCGGATATTATACAGGAGGGCCAGCACAATTTGTTGTTAGAGATGGGCTGGGCATGTTCAAAATTCCACATGCCAGAGCCTGCCAGGAAGCCCACACTGCACAGCGCTAATCACAGGCAGTGAGACATTTCTCGGCCCGCAGCTGCACAGATCATGAAATGTCTCACTGGCTGTGATTAGCACTGTGGAGTGTCGGCTTCCTGGCGGGAGATCGGGCATGTGGGATTTCAAACACACCCGAGCCCATCTCTATTGGTTGTAGACAGTTGAGCTCCCTGCAGGTTGCTTAGCAGCAGCGGAGCTTTCTCTGACATGCTGATCGGGATGCAATCCAGGTGATGCTCCTAGTCAAATCCTAGTGTTAAATATCAGTGATTTTATTGATCAAAGTCCACACTTTACAGGCATAGAGCCCACATGGCTGCTGAGCATACGGTTGATTATATATATGTGGTTGTACTCTTGATGCTAATAAATACTGTGTTTATTAGATCTGACTGGGAGCATCAACAGGATCACATCCTGATCAGCATGTCAACAGAGAAGGTTATACAGCATTACTGCTGCTAGTTGACCAGCTGGGGGCTCAGCTCACTATAACCAATAGTGCCAGCCTTCCCCTGCATGCACCCATAATGTCACCAGCACTAGGTCCTAATAGACTGCCGCCGCTGCCAAGGAGACAGATGCCAGACCAGTGCGGTCAATAACAGGGACAGGACAGCTGGGGAACCCCACAGTGGCAGAACACCAGGGCCCGGTGGCAAGACAACCTTTACAACCCTGAGGCCTCATGCCCACGGACGTTTTTACAGCCACGTTTTTGAGCGTTTTTTACAGCTTAAAACCACCTGTCCATGTTAGTCTATAGCTTCATGCCCACCTAGGCGTTTTTGAGCTGCAAATAGCATAGGCGTTTTTAAGCTTCAAAAAAAACCCAGGACCAGTGCGTTCCGCAGCGTTGGCGTTAGGCATAAAAAAAGCGAATCGTTAAACGTGCAAAAACGCCGCAATTGGGTTTTTAAGCTCCGGCGTTTTTTTTTTTCAAAAAAAATACGGTCGAAAAATGTATACAATACCATGGACACAGAGGCGGCTCTCTAATTAGGCAGATTAGGCGAGGGCCTCAGGCCTCGCAAGAGTCGCAAATTCCAGGGGCCCCGCGCGGCCGCCTAATTAGTCACTATCACTAGTCATCTGGAATGCCTGCAGCTTGTACGGGCTATTTTCGTTCCCGCACACCGCCCGCAAGCTCCACTTTTCACTGCAGAGAGAGCCACACCGCCCGCAAGCTCCACTTTTCACTGCAGAGAGAGCCGAGTCAGCCGACATCTCTCCCCGCAGTCCCCAGCTGCCTGGCCCTGCTGACACACACAATCATTGCAGACTGCAGAGAGGCGTGGAGAACTGGACCCGCCCCCTCCTTCTCCTGCTCTGTGTGATGTTTCCTGTGTGTACACAGAGGGGGAGGGGGAGACTCAGCATGCTGCCGAGACAACTCTGCTCGTCTGACATTTACTGCCTGAACTAATGCAAAGTAAGTCTTCCAGAGGAGAGGGGGAGAGGAGGGGGGAACAAGCCTACAGTTCACTTTGAGTGATTTTGGGGGAGAGGATATGTTCTAGGGGGCACTTTAGGACTTGTGCTACAAGGGGGCTTGGATATTAAATCCACCCCATTAGCACATATCCTCCCCCCCAAATTAAATAGATGCTGTCTGCCACAGAGGGGGTGGCCCTTGGCACCCCACAAGTGATGTGCAAAATTGCTCCAGGTGCCCAAACTGGTGCCCCCCCCCCCTGCAGGTAAGTTACTGCAGCAAAGTGAAAAACACAGGAACATGCTGTGTGATCTGTGCAATGCACGTGTGACCCGGGTACAATTTCAGCCCAATTATGTCTGCACACTCTCTGACCATCTCTTGTATCATGTCTGCAGTCTCTGACCATCTCTTGTATCATGTCTGCAGTCTATGACCATCTTTATATCATGTCTGCAGTCTATGACCATCTCCTGTGGTATGTCTGCAGTCTCTGACTATCTCTTGTATCATGTATGCAGTCTATGACCATCTCTTATATCATGTCTGCAGTCTATGACCATCTCCTGTAGTATGTCTGCAGTCTCTGACCATCTCTTGTATCATGTATGCAGTCTATGACCATCTCCTGTAGTATGTCTGCAGACTCTGACCATCTCCTGTTTCATGTATGCAGTCTATGACCATCTCTTATATCATGTCTGCAGTCTCTGACCATCTCCTGTATCATGTATGCAGTCTCTGACCATCTCCTGTATCATGTATGCAGTCTCTGACCATCTCCTGTATCATGTATGCAGTCTCTGACCATCTCCTGTATCTTGTATTGCAGTCTCTGATCATCTCCTGTATCATGTATTGCAGTCTCTGATCATCTTCTGTAGTATGTCTGCAGTCTCTGACCATCTCTTGTATCATGTATGCAGTCTCTGACCATCTCTTGTATCATGTATGCAGTCTCTGACCATCTCTTGTATCATGTATGCAGTCTCTGACCATCTCTTGTATCATGTATGCAGTCTCTGACCATCTCTTGTATCATGTATGCAGTCTCTGACCATCTCCTGTAGTATATCTGCAGTCTCTACCGTCTCCTGTAGTATGTCTGCAGTCTCTGACCGTCTCCTGTAGTATGTCTGCAGTCTCTGACCGTCTCCTGTAGTATATCTGCAGTCTCTGACCGTCTCCTGTAGTATATCTGCAGTCTCTGACCGTCTCCTGTAGTATATCTGCAGTCTCTGACCGTCTCCTGTAGTATATCTGCAGTCTCTGACCGTCTCCTGTAGTATGTCTGCAGTCTCTTACCGTCTCCTGTAGTATGTCTGCAGTCTCTTACCGTCTCCTGTAGTATGTCTGCAGTCTCTTACCGTCTCCTGTAGTATGTCTGCAGTCTCTTACCGTCTCCTGTAGTATGTCTGCAGTCTCTTACCGTCTCCTGTAGTATGTCTGCAGTCTCTTACCGTCTCCTGTAGTATGTCTGCAGTCTCTTACCGTCTCCTGTAGTATGTCTGCAGTCTCTTACCGTCTCCTGTAGTATGTCTGCAGTCTCTTACCGTCTCCTGTAGTATGTCTGCAGTCTCTTACCGTCTCCTGTAGTATGTCTGCAGTCTCTTACCGTCTCCTGTAGTATGTCTGCAGTCTCTTACCGTCTCCTGTAGTATGTCTGCAGTCTCTTACCGTCTCCTGTAGTATGTCTGCAGTGTCTGACCATCTCCTGTATCAGGTATGCAGTCTATTACCATCTCTTGTATCATCTATGCACACTCTCTGATCATCTCTTGTACCATGTATGCAGTCTATGACCATCTCTTGTATCATGTATGCAGTCTCTGACCCTCTCCTGTATCATGTCCACACACTCTGTGACTATCTCCTGTAGTATTTCTGCAGGGTCTGACCATCTCTTTTATCAAGTCCTCACAGTCTCGTAGTGTAATATAGGATGAAACGAGAGCCCTCAAGCTGGAGCCCAGAGAGGACCATCTGACTGAGCCCTGCACGGTGCACCTGAGTGGTGGTCAGTAACAGCGTAGCAAGGCCAGTCTGAGGGGGGATCACTGATGTAGGGGGCAGTGAATACAGTAAGGTAAGGAGGCACTGATATAAAGGTTCCCCCTTATATCAGTAACCCCCCCTTACATTAGTGCATTCACTTTGCGAAAGGTGCTCTATGGTGACCAGAGTCCTCCGCACATTAAAGTTTCCATTTTAAATGCAAGTTGGAACTCTGTGGACAATGACATAAAGGGGAACTCTGATATAAGGTGATCTCGTCACCAGAGTTCCCCCTTACATCAGAGTTCCCCCTTACATCAGAGTTCCCCCTTACATCAGAGTTCCCCCTTACATCAGAGTTCCCCCTTACATCAGAGTTCCCCCTTACATCAGAGTTCCCCCTTACATCAGAGTTCCCCCTTACATCAGAGTTCCCCCTTACATCAGAGTTCCCCCTGCACTGTAAGGGGGAACTCTGTGCTGGGTTATATTAACCACTTCATTAGCAGGCACTTACGCCCCTTCCTGCCCATGACAATTTTCAGCTTTCAGCGCTGTCGCATTTTAAATGACAATTGCACGGTCGTGGTACACTGTACCCAGACAGAATTTTTTATCATTTTATTCCCACAAATAGAGCTTTCTTTTGGTGGAATTTGATCACCTCTGCGGTTTTCATTTTTTGCTAAACAAACTAAAAAAGACCAACATTTTTGAAAAAAAAATAGTTTTTCTTTGTTTCTGTCATAAAATTTTGTTTTCCCCTTCACTGACAGACACTGACAAGGAGGCACTGATATGTAGAATTGATGGGCACTGATAGGCGGCACTGATATGCAGCACTGGTGGGCACCAATAGGTGGCACTGACATGCGGCTGTGATGGGCACTGACAGGCGGCACTGATTGGCACTGACAGGTGGCACTGGTGGGCAGCACTGATGATGAGGTACTGATAAGTACTGACAGGTGTTACTGCTGGGCAGCGATTGGCACTGTGGTGGGTAGTGATTGGCACTGTGGCAGGCAGTGATTGGCACTGTGGTGGGGGCTGGCATCATTTAATGTTGGGACATTGCTGGGCACTAGTTGGGAGGTGATTGGCACATCTGAGGGGGCTGTGTTTATAATCAATGTGCTGATTATCAGCACAGACCCCCCTTCTGTCAGGGAGAGCCGCTGATCGGCTCTCCCTGTCTGCGTGAACTGAGGAATGCCGTTCACCGGCACTTCCTGGTTCAGGTGATGATCAGCTGTGATTGGTCACAGCTGATCACGTGGTAAGAAGCCTCTGTCAGAGGCTTCTTATCATGATCGAAGATGCGGGGTGTCAAACTGACACGCCGCGCTGCGCGCCCCCATGGGCGTGCGCCGGCATGTTATCCAGCTGGACGTCATATGACACCCAGTCAGGATAACAGAACCACTTCCTGGCCGTCATTCTGCATATGGTGGACGGGAAGCGGTTAACCTGACCTTCATGTAAATGGAGAAATATGGTTTTGACTCTTGTTATACCTTAAAAATATTGCTAGTAGCAGCTGCACAAATGTTATCTATATTTGTGTGTGTGTAATATTTATATATGTAGTATACTGCATATATTTAATTAAAGAAGAATTGGTTAGAGAAAGTTCTAGAAACTGTAAATTCATAGTTCATAGGATTTAAGACTCTTTATATATGCAATTTATACCGTTAATTTTTATTGCTTGAATTATTTTTTCCATTATGGGAGTTAGTAGGGCCTCATGTCTAAGGTTTGCCTAAGGCCTCACAAAGCCTAGAGCCGCCTCTGCATGGACAGGCGTTTTTAAGCTGTAAAAAAACGCTCAAAAACGCAGCTGTAAAAACGTCCGTGGGCATGAGGCCTGATAGTTCTCCCACTGCTTTGGACCCTTATATTTTCTTGGGTGGCCCCAGTATAGTAGGAAGGGAGCTCACTGCAGAGCATGTGAAAGGGCCCGTTGTGGGATCGTAGAAAAGGGCCCAGGATATATATATATATATATATATATATATATATATATATATATATATATGATTGCATTTTATAGTTGGTCCCCCTACTTTTGTCCCTGTCCCCCCATGTGCCCCCCCTAAATATGAAAGCTGGAGACGCCACTGCCTGTCACACTACCCCCCTGTCATTCTGCCAGACTCTGTCACACTGCCACTTCATCATACTGCCCCCTCTTGTTACACTGCTCCCCTTCTTTCACACTGCCCCCCTCCTGTCACACTGCTCCTATTATACTGCTCCTTTTTGTCACACTGCCCCCCTCCTTTCATAGTGCCTCCCTTTTATCACACTCCTGTCACACTTCCCAGGTACCCTTCTCCTGTCGCACTGTCCGTCACAATACCCCTTTGTCATACTATGCCCCTCCTGTCACACTCCCCCATCATACTGCCCCCTCCTGTCACAATACCCCCCATCATACTGCTTTCCCCATCACACTGCCCCTCTCCACCCCCTTCCTTTTCTGAATGGACACAGTGAGTGATTGGTACCACGCTCACTTTGTCCATTTATAACTGAAGCACAGTAAACGGTTTACTATGCTTCTGTTTGTGAATGAATGTGAAGCTCTGTACAGAGCTATTCCTGTCCATTCTGCTGAGCCTGCAGAGATGGAGATTGAGGACCCCGGGCTCGGAGGAAAGGACCCCTGCTAGAGTCGAGGGGCCCTTCAAGGTTCTAGGTACGCCTCTGCGGGGGTATGACAGTGGTGTGTCCATTGCATAATTTTGCTAATTGGTATCCCTCTTTCCCATCTCAGAAAGTTGGGAGGTATGATTAAACTGTATGTAATGTGAAAGTGTATGTAAAGTTTTCATTGTGGTCTGTGTACTACTGGGGAGATTAAAATGTATCTAATTCCAAGAACAAAAATGAAAAATCTATCAGTTTACCAGTCCTGTGTGGTGGACACATTGGTTTATTTTATTTTTTTCAGTGTACATAATTTTTTTTGCAAGAATAGGAAAATATGTGATAATGCTATCAGAAACCTTCTGTCCTTGAACTTCCTGTGGACTGAACAGAAACCTCAAACAATAGCTTGTGCATCTATCTTCTGTGAACTATAATGCAACTCTACATAATGAGGGGGAAGTTTCCAAAAGTCCAAATCAGGAGAAATGCCTAGGGTGACAACACTACTACTCCTTAGATACAGTGCCATGAGTACGAGTTGTCACCCTAGTACAGGAAGTGGATTTGGCAGAATCCCCATGTTATAATAAAGTAAAAAAAAAAGCATGAAAACAAAACAAATGCAGCTATCGCATCTAAGGACTGGTAAGCTGCAAAATATTGTTTGTTTTTGGATTTTGGTACACTTTAATCCCTCTATTTTCCCTGGTGACCATTGTCACTGAGACATAAAGCAAAGGAAAACCCTAAATTTTGGAGTTGTCATTAAAGCAGGAAATATTTTGATGGGGACAAATGGTATGTACCGTGTTTCCCCGACAATAAGCCCTACCCCGAAAATAAGCCCTATCTTGTTTATCAGGGAGGGCTGCAATATAAGCCCTACCCTGAAAATAAGCCCTAGTAAAGTTAATGCAAAAGGCTGTAATCCGTTTTGGAAAGAGATCCCAGGTGCAGCGTGTCTCCCACTGCAACAGCACCATGTAAAATACCCCATTTATAACCGCCAGAGATCTTCTCCTCTCCTTCTCCACCCGGCCCCTCCCTCTTTAGTGCTTGGTTCGGGCTGACGTCAGTGGGGATCACGGCTATTCCTTCTCTGCTCCTCCCGGCTGACGTCTGCAGGCCCTCCATCTGCCGTTCTCGGAGCTGGCTGACGTCAGCAGGGAATCGCGGCTCTTCCTTCTCTGCTCCTCCCGGCTGACGTCTGCGGCCCCATCCTCTTTTTTCATAACTGCCACAAATGGAGACACACAGCACCCTACACCAGCACAATCCCCCCTATAAAACAGACCACAGAATTGTATAAGGTTTTTAACTAAGATAGTAGTTTGATATTTTAATTCCCACAAAAAAATGACTCCTGACCTGACAGGGGGGAGAAGACGGGGAACTTTTTAAGACATCCCCTGAAAATAAGCCCTAGTGTATTTTTTGTACCCAAAATTAATATAAGACCTAGTCTTATTTTCGGGGAAACACGGTAGTGCTACAGCTCTCTTTATACTCGGTTTGCATAGGGAAGTGTAGTCCTATGGTCTATTAACTGCCAAAGCCAAATTTATTTTCCAAACCTAATTACTCTTTCGTCCATGGACCGACACAGCTTCTCTATTGACAAAGTGGGTATTATCCGTTAATTAGGAGTGACTAGGCAGAAAAACTTGTAAAAAGTGTTGCATCACACCTTCTACAGTACCGCCCAGGGGGCGGACCCTCTGGGTATACCCTCTCAGTCTGCATCTTCGCAGATCAGTTTTTTTCTGTCTAGCAAGGAGTAGGACATGGCTCCCTTCGGGCCCATTGGTCCGGGGAAAAAAGATATATATATATATATATTTTTATTTTTTTTGCTACATTTGTTGTTTCCTGCGATCTTCGATCAACTGCCGACTGGGTGACAGGCTGGATCCTCGATCCTTGTAGTCTCCCCAGTTTCGGCCATCGAGCGTGTGCCGACCCTAGCTACGCGCTGGGTTTTCCACGACATGCCCGTCGCTCCACGGGTGGCCGGTGAGCTTACGCTCCAGGGCCTGCATCGGACCGCTCAGCTTCGGCTGACCTTACGGCCGAGTCGCAGCAGCCTGGCCGGTGAGCTTACACTCCAAGGCTTGCATCGGACCGCTCAGCTTCGGCTGACCTTACGGCCGAGTCGCAGCAGCCTGTCCGGTGAGCGTCATGCTCCAGGGCATACATATGATCGTCCCTTCTGGGTCCAATCACAGCATGCCTGGCCAACAGTCACCTTCCGCGCGCGGACGATGATCTGTTTGGAATGTCTTCCAGCAGAATACATGCAGGATAGGTAAGTAAAACTCCCCTGCCTCGGCTGGGTGATTTAGCTGGACATTCCTGGAGAGATCAAGTAAGTGGTTGTGGCCCCTTTCTTCCCTCTCTCCCTGCCTTTCCCTCCTCCCTGGGCTTCTAGCTAAAGGTTGCTGGGTGCTGGGGGTCACCTAGGGGGTCCCACTGGAGCGGGGCTGGCTGTAACTAACATTTAAAAGAAATGTCATTTTTTCTTACCTGTGTTTGTGTCCTTCCTCCTCCATGCTGTCGGCGGCCATTTTGAGGTGGTCCATGCCAAGTTTGGCCTCTTGTGACTGCCCGGCGGCCATCTTCCTGTGGTTCGGCCACACCCACTGGCCCCTATCAGCTGATCGGCGGCCATGTTTGTCCACCCTGTATGCAGATATTGCCGTTCGGCGGCCATCTTTTTGTGGGCTATGGCTGCTTGACCTCTATCTTCTGTCGGCGGCCATTTTCTTAGAGCCCACATTATCTTCCATACAGACGTTTTTGGCAACCATTTTTCGAGAGCCTCCGGCCTCTAGGGTGCATTACACTGGCGCGAAAATTCACACAGGAAGTGCTGATAAAAGAAGCAGACTGACACAGCAGCAGCGGGACAGCATCACAGGCGCAGCATAGCAGTACCTATCCAGGGTGGTGAGTCCTCTGGGTGACCCGGCCTCTCTGCAGCACAGGAGGGTGGCCTATTGATATCTTGCCTAGAGCCCTGTGAGTGTCAGCGTGTGGTCAGCATGGCATCTGAGCCAGATGTCTTCTCCCCTGAAACACCAGATTTAGCAGCTGGTGCCCCTGAGGTGTCTATGAACGCTATGACTGCAATCCTAGAGGCATTTGCTGCCAGGGTGGAAGCAGCACACGGGAATACAGGGGGTAGTAAACGCCCCATCCCCTGCAAGCTTCTGGGGATAATTCTGGTGCAGAACCAGGTCCAGCTACGGCTCGGGGCCCAGATTCTGACGCATCAGAGACTGCAGACCGTGACCGGACAGTGAGGATGACTCAAAGTCCAGGTCAGTACGCGAGACGGCTTTGGTATCTGACCTTATTACTGCAGTGCGGGATATGCTAAAATTGGAAAATACTGCAGAAGCAGCAGAGACTCCGGTCCACTTGGGTTTCATAGACCTGCCCGCACTGCTAAGGTGTTCCCTTGTGTGTCTTTTGATAAACTCTTATACAAGGAATGGGAGAACCCACTGAGGGTCTTTACAGCCCCAAAGAGGTTTGCGGTACGGTACCCCTTTTGAGGAGAGTTTTTTGAAGAAATGGACCTCTCTCCCCTATAGTGGACCCTCCGGTGTCCAGACTTGATAGAGCCACCACAATTCCTGTAGAAGGGGCTCCTGTTTTCAAGGACCCTGTGGATAAGAAGGCTGAAGCACTCGCTTGCTACCTATACTCAGTGGTAGGCTCAGCAGTACGGCCGGCATTGGCGGGGGCCCTAGTGTCTCACACACTTACTGAATGGGCAAGATTGCTACTCCAGGGGTTAAGGAGCGAGATGCTCCTCCTGATGAGATAACATTGGCCGACCTGTTGGTCCAGGGCCTTAGGTTTGTCTGTGAGTCAGACATGAATACTATTCCCCTGCTGTCTAAAACTTCAGTTTATGCAGTAGCAATACGCCGCCTGATCTGGCTAAAAGGCTGGTCTGCGGACCAGACTTCCAAGAAAGCCCTGTTGGATCTGCCTTTTAAGGGCGACAGACTTTTTGGGGCTTCTCTGGATGACATCATCAAGGATGCCACAGGAAGTAAAAGCACTTTGCTTCCCCAAATTAGCAAGGGTAAGGGGCTATGCCAAGGGCAAGGGCCCTCCTTTACTGCACGCAAGTGGTTTTTTCGTCCCCCTAGGGCGACAGGGAAAAGACCCCAGGCCGATAAAGCGCCTGCCCAAGGACAAAAGCGTCCCTGGTCCCGCATACCCAATAAGCCTGCGGACAAATTTGCATCCGCATGAAGGTCCACCCCCACCCAGCTCTCGGGTGGGGAGACGTCTTCGCAAATTCGCGACTCAGTGGACAGCACTAATCTCCGACAGGTGGGTTTGCGAAGTAATCTCCTCAGGCTACAAGATAGAGTTTCTCTCTTGTCCACCGGACAGATTCAACACCTCCAATCTCCAGCTACTACCGACCCGCCGGGAGGCCCTGTATGGGGCGGTCCAGGGTCTACTGGAACGCGGGGTAGTTATTCCAGTTCCAGAACTGGAACGGGGTTTTTACTCAAATCTGTTCATTGTGCTGAAGAAGGAGGGGGTTCGTCCAAGCTTGGATCTCAGAGCCCTCAATTGCTTTGTGAAGGTACAAAGTTTTCGGATGGAGTCGGTTCGATCTGTAGTCACGGCTCTCCATCCGGGGGACTTTCTGGCCTCCTTGGACATCAAGGACGCATACCTGCATGTCCCCATATACTCCAGACACCAGAGGTTTCTGCGATTTGCTATCGGGAAGGACCACTACCAGATTGTGGCCCTCCCGTTGGGCCTTGCCTCAGCACCCAGGACGTTCACCAAGGTGCTCGCTCCGATTCTGGCACTTCTAAGACAGCGGGGTTTCGCTATCACAGGCTACTTAGACGACCTTCTACTGAAGGCCCCTTCAAGCTCAGAATTAGAGGTAAGCGTGTCCTTAACCTGTCAGACTCTTCGAGACTGTGGTTGGATACTAAACACGCAAAAGTCAGTATTGGTGCCCACTCAACGCCTAGGGTACCTGGGGTTGATTCTGGATTCTTCCGAGGCAAAGGTATTCCTCCCTGTGGAGAAGTTGCAGACCCTCCGGGCTGCAGTACGGCAGCTGACTTCCAGGAATTGGTCGTCACTCCGTTTTTTGCATGCAAGTGTTGGGCCTCAGGGTAGCCTCCTTCGAGGCGGTTCCATATGCTCAATACCACACTCGAGTGTTACAGAAGGAAGTTCTGTCCAGATGGAACAGATGTCCATCATCTCTGGATTATCAAATCCGAGTGAGCCACCTAGTCAGGAGATCCCTGGTATGGTGGCTGACAGCACCGGCTCTAATGGCCGGGAAGTCATTTCTTCTGGTTTACTGGATAGTGATCACGACGGACGCCAGCCTTACAGGTTGGGGGGGATTCTGGGGTGTTCAGTCGGCGCAAGGTCGCTGGACCCCAGAGGAAGCCCTCCTGCCGATCAATGTCCTGGTAATCCGGGCGATCAGGCTGTGCCTCTTCAAATGGTCTCAGAGGCTGCAAGGGCGTCCAGTCAGGATCCAGTCAGACAACGCCACAGCAGTGGCATATGTCAATCATCAAGGAGGAACAAGAAGCTCAGCTGCAACATCAGAGATCGCTCGCATCCTGAAGTGGGCAGAGAGGAGCGTACCGGCACTGTCGGCCGTGTACATTCCGGGTGTAGAAAACTGGCAGGCGGACTACCTGAGCCGCCAGATGCTGGACCAGGGAGAAGGGTCCTTACACCCGGAGGTGTTCCAACTCCTCTGCCAAAGATGGGGCACACCAGACGTAGATCTTCTGGCTTTCCGACTCAATCAGAAGGTATTGAGATTTGTGGCCCGGTCAAGAGACCCATGGGCAGACGCAACGGACGCGTTGGTAGCATCGTGGGGTCAGTATCGGCTAATCTATGCCTTCCCTCCCTTAAGGCTTCTTCCTCTTCTGCTCCGCAGAGTGGAGGCAGAGGGAATTCCAATGATCCTAATCGCTCCAGATTGGCCTCGGCGTCCTTGGTACGCCGATCTAGTACGTCTGGTTAGCAGACGTCCCCTGGCGCCTACCACTACGGAAGGACCTGCTATCGCAAGGTCCCATATTCCATCCTGCTTTACAGTCATTGGCTTTAACGGCATGGCTGTTGAGAACCAGGTACTGAGAGACCGGGGCCTGTCAGACTCAGTAATCTCTACTATGAGAAGTGCTCGAAAACCGTCCTCTAGGAAGGTCTATCACCGCACTTGGAAGGCCTACATCTCCATGTGTGAGGAGATGAAATGGCATCCGCGTACCTATTTGGTTTCCAGAATCCTGCTGTTTTTACAGCATGGGGTGGACCAAGGGCTTGCCCTAAGTACGATTTAAGGGACAGATATCTGCCCAGGCTGTCTTTTTTCAGCGACCCCTGGCGACTCACTCTCTCGTGAGTACATTTGTGCAGGGGGTCCGACATGTGGCCCCTCCGGTCCGTCCCCCATTACCTCCGTGGGACTTGAACCTGGTCCTCTCGGTGCTTCAGAAGGCACCGTTTGAGAATATTAGAGATATTCCCCTGTTGACACTTTCTCAGAAAGTGGTCTTTTTGGTGGCTGTTACGTCAGTTAGACGAGTCTCTGAGCTGGCAGCCTTGTCCTGCAAGGCTCCCTATTTGATTTTCCACAAGGATAAGGTGGTGCTGCGGCCGCAGCCTTCCTTTCTTCCGAAAGTCGTTTCGGCTCTTCATCTCAACGAAGACATTGTACTTCCATCCTTGTGTCCTCAGCCGTCGAATCCTAAGGAGTCGGCGTTGCATTCCTTGGACGTTGTCCGAGCTTTGAGAGTATACCTATCTGCTACTTCCCTGTTCCGGAAGTCAGACTCACTGTTTGTTTCGGTGGCTGGTCCCAAGAAGGGCCAAGCAGTCTCATCGGCCACCATCTCTAGGTGGATCCGACAGATAGTAATCCAGGCTTACGCCTTAAAGGGTCAGGCGCCCCCCTTTCCTGTCACGGCGCATTCGACCAGGGCAATAGGTGCCTCTTGGGCTTTCCGACATCAAGCGTCTGTTTCCCAATTATGTAAAGCGGCGACTTGGTCGTCCGCACACACTTTCACAAAATTCTACAAAATTGATGTAGGTGCATCTTCGGATGCCTCTTTTGGCCGCAAGGTTTTGCAAGCGGCTGTTTAGAGTTGCAACTCCTCCGTTGGAGGAGTGCTGTTTTGTGTTTGGGGTGAAGTTTATTTTTATGCTGTTACCACCCCTCGTTTTTTCTCTGACACTGCTTTGGGACGTCCCACTTTGTCAATAGAGAAGCTGTGTCGGTCCATGGACGAAAGAGTAAATAGGATTTTTTACTCACCGTAAAATCCTTTTCTCTGAGTCCATGGACCGACACAGCACCCACCCCTCCTTTTAAGTTTGTACTGCTTTTTGACGAACTGATCTGCGAAGATGCAGACTGAGAGGGTATAACCAGAGGGTCCGCCCCCTGGGCGGTACTGTAGAAGGTGTGATGCAACACTTTTTACAAGTTTTTCTGCCTAGTCACTCCTAATTAACGGATAATACCCACTTTGTCAATAGAGAAGCTGTGTCGGTCCATGGACTCAGAGAAAAGGATTTTACGGTGAGTAAAAAATCCTATTTTCCCATGATTTATTGCTGCCAACCATCAAGTCTCTTGAGCTCCTTCTGTTCATCAGCTCCCCCTAGTGGATGAAGGAAAGGTAGTGTTAACCCATTCAGCTAAAGTCCATTGAGAGACACAGAAAGCACTGCAGCACAGTCCTGAATCACTCTCTGTCTCTAGCCAAGCTCCTAGCTAAAGTTATTATGAAAATGTCTAAGATGGGAATACTCCTCAGTGTGGATATTTATTCTCGCTTCTTATTGGGCATCTCCAACAAGAGACAGACAGCAAAAACACCTGATATGGGTTTTAATCCTTTCAGGTATTTGTTGGGGAAATTACCTGACCAGGAAAAGATCTTTTATACCAGGGGTCTTCAAACTTTCTAACCAAAGGGCTAGTTTACTATCCTTCAGACTTTAGAGGGGCCGGACTGTGGCTAGTGGGAGTAGAAAATGTCCTGGTGTCAATAACCATGCCTCTTGATTGGTGTCCATGAGAAGAATAGCACCCCATTATTGGTGTCAGTAAGAGGAATATTGTCCCATCATTGGTCTCAGTGGGAGGAATAGTGCCCCAGTAGCAGGAATTATGCCCCATTGTTAATGTCAGTGGGAGAAGTAGTGCCCCAAGGGCTGGATAAAGGCAAGCAAAGGACCGCAGTTTAGAGACCACTGCTTTATACAATCAAGATACAAATAATCTTTCAACACAAATTCACAAGTAGGGATGAGCGTTATGTTCGGGTCGAACATGAGTTCCACTTGAACACTGGCTGTTCGCCCGTTCACCGAATAGCGAACAATTTGGGGTGTTTGCGGCAAATTCGAAAGCCGCGGAACACCCTTTAAAAGTCTATGAGAGAAATTAAAAGTGCTAATTTTAAAGGTTAATATGCAAGTTATTGTCATAAAAAAGTATTTGGGGACCTGAGTCCTGCCCCAGGCGGCATGTATCAATGCAAAAAAAAGTTTTAAAAACGTCAGTTTTTTCGGGAGCAGTGATTTTAGAAATGCTTAAAGTGAAACAATAAAAGTGAAATATTCCTTTAAATTTCGTACCTGGGGGGTGTCTATAGTATGCCTGTAAAGTAGCGCATATTTCCCGTGTTTAGAACAGTCCCTGCACAAAATGACATTTCTAAAGGGAAAAAAAGTAAAAAAAGTAATTTAAAACTACTCGCGGCTATAATGAATTGTCGGGTCCCGGCAATACAGATAAGTCATTAAAAAAAAGGCACGGGTTCCCCCCCCAGTCCATTACCAGGACCAGGTCCAAATTTCATACCAGGCCCTTCAGGTCTGGTATGGATATTAAGGGGAACCCTGCGCCAATTTTTTTTTTTTATTTTGGTTCGAGGTTCCCATGTTGATGGGGACAAGGGCCTCATCCCCACAACCCTTGCCCGGTGATTGTGGGGGTCTGCGGGCGGGGGGCTTATCGGAATCTGAAAGACCCCTTTAACAAAAGGGGACCGCCAGATCCTGCCCCCCCCCCATGTGTATTGGTAACCGGGTACATTGTACCCCTACCATTTCACCCAAAAAAGTGTAAAAAAAATAAAAAACCACAGTAGACAGCTTGGGACAAGTCTTTTATTAAAAAGAAAAGAAAAATTCCAGCAATGTAAATCCATTCTCGAGCGGAGGATACGGAAAACACACCGACACGATCCTGTCTCCATGGGAGGCACCCACTGTATGACGCTCTCCCCTGTGACAGCTGTTAAATAGCTGAGGGCGGGGCCACCCGTCACGTGTGCGGGTGACCCCATGGAGGCAGGATCGTGTCGGCGTGTTCTCTGTATCCTCCGCTCGAGAATGGATTTAAGTTGCTGAAATTTTTTTTCTTCTTTCTTTCTTTCTTTTTAATAAAGGACTTGTCCCAAGCTGTCTACTGTGATAAGGGTCTTTTTTTTCAGCCATGTGAATGTAAAGTCCATTTTTAAAAAAAAAAAAAAAGATCCTTACAGGTACCTTGGTATGTGCGCTTTGAGTGGAGCTGATTGTATATCACTGGACACTTACTGGTATTTAAAACATTTATTTGAACACAACTGCCTTAGTTTTTTTACATGTCCCAATGTTACATATTGGATATCCTAAATGATAATGTATCACAAGTGCCCTTTTGCATTTGATCTCTTATATCATGGATATTTCCATAGTCCTCAAATAAAATATAACTACCGTATTTATCGGCGTATAAAACGCACAGGCGTATAACACGCACCCTAACTTTAAGAGGGAAGTTTCCGGAAAAAACTTTCCACAGCCCCCTACGTATAACACGCAGGCACAGTTTACTAGGAATCTAATCGCTGCATTGGTGCATCGCGATTCGGGTGTCCCCGATGCGGCACCAATACATGCGACCCTAATAATCGATATCTAGCCCTGCCCCTTCCCTCCCGGGAGAGCAGTTACCTTATTTGTTAGTGTTTGTATATGACGCGCTCATGTGACTGCCCGGCCTGCCTCTCTCCTCTCTGCTTTCACGTCTCACGTCTCTCCTGGCATCAGGAGAGACGTGAAAGCAGAGAGGAGAGAGGGCAGTCACATGAGCGCGGCAAATACACACTGATAATTCCAGGTGTTGTGCCGAGAATTGTTCCCCCGCTGGATTCTGTTCCCCCTAGCTCTCGGCTCCTATCAAAACTCCGCCCCCCCAGCCCTGTACATTGCCGCTCCCTCCTACTGTTCCTTACGAATGCAAATGCTCCTAATACCACCCCGCCTCTTCAGCCCTCTGCTTTGCCGCTCACGCCTACTGTTATTTCAGGAATGCTAATGAGCAGAGGGCTGGAGAGACGGGGCGGTATTAGGAGCATTTGCATTCATGAGGAACAGTAGGAGGGAGCGGCAATGTACAGGGCTGGGTGGGCGGAGTTCTGATATGAGCCGAGAGCTAGGGGGAACAGAATCCGGCGGGGAACCAGGTATTATTTTTTCTTTAACCACCTCCCTACTGTGCACGAAAACCCCCTTCCTGCCCAAGCCATTTTTCAGCTTTCAGCGCTGTCACACTTTGAATGACAATTGCGCGGTCGTGCGACGTGGCTCCCAAACGAAATTTGTGTCCTTTTTTTCCCACAAATAGAGCTTTCTTTTGGTGGTATTTGATCACCTCTGCGGTTTTTATTTTTTGCGCTATAAACAAAAGAAGAGCGTCAAGTTTGGAAAAAAAACACTATTTTTTACTTTTTGCTATAATAAATACCCATTTTTTTTTTTTTTTAAATAAAATTTTCCTCAGTTTAGACCGATACGTATTCTTCTACATATTTTTGGTAAAAAAAAAAAAATCGCAATAAGCGCGTATTGATTGGTTTGCGCAAAAGTTATAGCGTCTACAAAATAGGGGATAGATTTATAGCATTTTTATTTTTTTATTAGTAATGGCGGCGATCTGCGATTTTTATTGTGACTGCGATATTGCGGCGGACACATCGGACACTTTTGACACATTTTTGGGACCATTCACATTTATACAGCGATCCCTGCTATAAAAATGCATTGATTACTGTATAAATGTGATTGGCAGGGAAGGGGTTAACCACTAGGGGGCGGGAAGGGGTTAAATATGTTCCCTCAAAGTGTTCTTACTGTGGGGGGAGGGGACTGACTGGGGGAGGTGACCGATGGTTGTCCCTATGTACAAGGGACACACCATCGGTCCCCTCTCCCTCACAGGACGTGGATCTCTGTGTTTACACACAGAGATCCACTTTCCTGCTCGTTTCCCGGGCAATCGCGGGTGCCCGGCGGCAATCGCGGCCGCCGGGCATGCGCACCGGGGCCTTGTCAACGCGGCGGGCGCGTGCCTCCTAGCTCGTTTTAAAGGGAGGACGTCATATGACGTCCTCCCAGAACGAGAGTATCCTCCGCCCGCCGTCAATTGACAGTGGGCGGGGGACAAGTGGTTAAAGTAAAACAGATATTATACTTACCTGCTGATCTTCTGTATCATGCCCGCAGTCTGAACATCTTCTGTATCATTTCTGCAGTCATTGACCATCTCCTGTGGCATGTCCGCAGTCATTGACCATCTCCTGTAGCATGTCCGCAGTCTCTCTGACCATCTCCTGTGGCATGTCCGATTTGTCCGCAGTCTCTCTGACCATCTCCTGTAGTATATCCGCAGTCTCTCTGACCATCTCCTGTAGCATGTCCGCAGTCACTGACCATCTCCTGTAGTATTTCCGCAGTCTCTGACCATCTCCTGTAGCATGTCCGCAGTCTCTGACCATCTCCTGTAGCATGTCCGCAGTCTCTGACCATCTCCTGTAGCATGTCCGCAGTCTCTGACCATCTCCTGTAGCATGTCCGCAGTCTCTGACCATCTCCTGTAGCATGTCCGCAGTCTCTGACCATCTCCTGTAGCATGTCCGCAGTCTCTGACCATCTCCTGTAGCATGTCCGCAGTCTCTCTGACCATCTCCTGTAGCATGTCCGCAGTCTCTCTGACCATCTCCTGTAGCATGTCCGCAGTCTCTCTGACCATCTCCTGTAGCATGTCCGCAGTCTCTCTGACCATCTCCTGTAGCATGTCCGCAGTCTCTCTGACCATCTCCTGTAGCATGTCCGCAGTCTCTCTGACCATCTCCTGTAGCATGTCCGCAGTCTCTCTGACCATCTCCTGTAGCATGTCCGCAGTCTCTCTGACCATCTCCTGTAGCATGTCTGCAGTCTCTCTGACCATCTCCTGTAGCATGTCTGCAGTCTCTCTGACCATCTCCTGTAGCATGTCTGCAGTCTCTCTGACCATCTCCTGTAGCATGTCCGCAGTCTCTCTGACCATCTCCTGTAGCATGTCCGCAGTCTCTGACCATCTCCTGTAGCATGTCCGCAGTCTCTGACCATCTCCTGTAGCATGTCCACAGTCTCTGACCATCTACTGTAGCATGTCCACAGTCTCTCTGACCATCTACTGTAGCATGTCCACAGTCTCTGGCCATCTCCTGTAGCATTTCCGCAGTCTCTGACCATCTCCTGTACTAGGTCTGCACTCTCTGACCATCTCCTGTACTATGTCTGCAGCCTCTGACCATCTCCTGTACTATGTACAAGTTGTTGTCTGCATTTTTTAGACTTTGCTACATGCAGGGAGTGTTATCTTTTTTTTTTAAACGAACAGATAGAATAAAAAAAATGGAGTTCTCCCGACTGCTTGAATTTTTTTGATGAAAACCATGCGCACTTGCGCTGTAATAGTGATGCATCGCGGAATTGAATCGAATCGACTCGTTTACCTGATAATCATAATCGAATCGAATCGTGAGGCCAGTGAAGATGCGTACCTCTGCAGTTTACCCATCTTTTTTCAGGGTAAAAATGTGAGTGTTATACGCCAATAAATACAGTAGGTTGTCTATTTTGGAATGTCTGTGTGTGGTAATTGTTTTACAGAACCAAGATGTCTGTTGGCAATATCCTATGTCATATAATAATTGAAAGTAGATCTAAGGACAAAATATTTTTCCATTGTGGAAGTAAGGCTAAGTTCACACCGCAGCAGTCTCTAAAAAGTGTTCTGTGGTGGATGACCTTTCAGAGGGTAGCAGCAGATTCCAGGCATTTAGGAGGTCATCCTGAATGCCTGTGTTGTGTCTTTTTTTTTTTTATCGAAAACTAATACACAGCAACCGCAAACCAAGTGTTTGGCTAATGGTTGTGGTGTGGCCCCATTGACTTGAATGGACAAGTTTGAAAGGCAGCACTGCCTGTCAACTTGACACGCTGTGTTAAATTGGCCATGGCCAAGAAGTAAATCATTGCAGTTGCAGCATGTGTACAGCCCCTCCAGCTGTATGTTAGGTTTTAGGTGGGTGTCCTGTAAAGGTGGTTATACAGTCAGGTCCATAAATATTGGGACATCGACACAATTCTAATCCAAAAGTAATGGGACAATTGGCTGCTCAGTTGTTCCATGGCCAAGTGTGTGTTATTCCCTCATTATCCCATTTAAAAGGTCCAGAGTTCATTTCAAGTGTGCTATTTGCATTTGGAATCTGTTGCTGTCAACTCTCAATGTGAGATCCAAAGAACTGTCATTATCAGTGAAGCAAGCCATCGTTAGGCTGATAAAACAAAACAAACCCATCAGAGAGATGGCAAAAACATTAGGTGTGGCCAAATCAACTTTTGGAACATCCTTAAAATAAGAGAATGCACCGGTGAGCTCAGCAACACCAAAAGACCCGGAAGACCATGGAAAACAACTATGGTGGATGACCGAAGAATTCTTTCCCTGGTGAAGAAAACCCTTTGCAACAGTTGGCCAGATCAAGAACACTCTCCAGGAGGTAGGTGTATATGTGTCAAAGTCAACAATCAAGAGAAGACTTTACCAGAGTGAATACAGAGGGTTCACCACAAGATGTAAACCATTGGTGAGCCTCAAAAACAGGAAGGCCAAATTAGAGTTTGCCAAACAACATCTAAAAAAGCCTTCACAGTTCTGGAACAACATCCTATGGACAGATAATACCAAGATCAATTTGTACCAGAGTGATGGGAAGAGAAGAGTATGGAGAAGGAAAGGAACTGCTCATGATCCAAAGCATACTACCTCATCAGTGAAGCATAGTGGTGGTAGTGTCATGGCGTGGGCATGTATGGCTGCAAATGGAACTGGTTCTCTTGTATTTATTGATGATGTGACTGCTGACAAAAGCAGCAGGATGAATTCTGAAGTGTTTTGGGCAATATTATCTGCTCATGTTCAGCCAAATGCTTCAGAACTCTTTGGACGGCGCTTTACAGTGCAGATGGACAATGACCCGAAGTATACTGCGAAAGCAACCAAAGAGTTTTTTAAGGGAAAGAAGTGGAATGTTATGCAATGGCCAAGTCAATCACCTTACCTGAATCCAATTGAGCATGCATTTCACTTGCTGAAAACAAAACTGAAGGGGAAATGCCCCAAGAACAAGACAGTTGCAGTAGAGGCCTGGCAGAGCATCACCAGGGATGAAACCCAGCATCTGGTGATGTCTATGCGCAGTGGCGTCTCCAGCTTTCATATTTAGGGGGGGCACATGGGGGGACAGGGACAAAAGTAGGGGGGCCAACTATAAAATGCAAATATATATATATATATATATATATCCTGGGGCCCTTTACTACGATCCCACAACGGGCCCTTTCACATGTTCTGCAGTGGGCTCCCTTCCTACTATACTGGGGCCCCACCAGGGTGGCAGAAAACAAGAGATATATGTCACCAGCACACCAAGAAAATATAAGGGTCCAAAGCAGTGGGAGAACTATCAGGGTTGCAAAGGTTGTCTTGCCACCGGGCCCTGGTGTTCTGCCACTGTGGGGTTCCCCAGCTGTCCTGTCCCTGTTATTGACAGCGCTGGTCTGGCATCTGTCTCCTTGGCACCGGCGGCAGTCTATTAGGACTTTGTGCTGTTGACATTATGCGTCCATGTAGGGGAAGGCTGGCACTATTGGTTATAGAGAGCCGAGCCCCCAGCTGGTCACCTAGCAGCAGTAATGCTGTATAACCTTCTCTGTTGACATGTTGATCGGGATATGATCCTAGTGATGCTCCCAGTCAGATCTAATAAACACAGTATTTATTAGCATCAAGAGTACAACCACATATATATATAATCAACCGTATGCTCAGCAGCCATGTGGGCTCTATGCCTGTAAAGTGTGGGCTTTGATCAATAAAATCACTGATATTTAACACTAGGATTTAACTAGGAGCATCACCTGGATTGCATCACGATCAGCATGTCAGAGAAGACTCCACTGCTGCCAAGCAACCTGCATGGAGCTCAACTGTCTACAACCAATAGAGATGGGCTCGTGTGTGTTTAAATCCCACATGCCCGATCCCGCCAGGAAGCCGACACTCCACAGTGCTAATCACAGCCAGTGAGACATTTCCTGATCTGTGGAGCTGCGGACCGGGAAATGTCTCACTGCCTGTGATTAGTGCTGTGCAGTGTGGGCTTCCTGGCAGGCTCTGGCATGTGGAATTTTGAACAGGCCCAGCCAATCTCTAACAACAAATTGTGCTGGCCCTCCTGTACATCAGCCCCATAAAGTAACCAGCACTGGGTTCCAATGTGCTGCCGCCGCTACCATAGAGACAGAGACCAGCGCTGTGAATAGCCGGGACAGGACAGCAACTCTGATTGTTCCAGCACTGGTCCACACTGGGAGGATTCCCCCATCCACCTATAATGTGTAGATGGGGGAATTGGATCATTTCCTTTTTTTTTTCATTCAACCTAATAGTTGAATGAAAAAAAGTGATCAATGTATGGGCTGCCTAAGAGCCAAGACCAGCCATAGACGGTTTAAATCTCAGCTGGTTCAGCAGGAACTGTTTGTCGGGAGAATACAATTGCTGGGCAGGAGGGATATTCCCCTGTCAGCACTGTCTGTGTTGATGGGGGAATCATGCAAGTTTCTTTCCTGCAATCTGTGGATGCAGGAAAGAAATGTGCACGGTATATTACCTGCCTAACTGAAAGTGAAAGTAAATTGTGAATGTCTTGAAAGAACAGGAGAGGGGGAGGGAGACAGATGGGGGAGAGAAGGGATGGAGATAATGCAGTTCAGTGATTACAGTGTACTGCAGTCTGCAGTGCACACACTTACCCACGGTCCAGGCTAGAATCTCAGGCATCATTCACACACAGCCAGGAATGCTGCTGATTTTCATATTTCCCGCCCACACATCCCCTCTCTTCAGATACAGCACGCCGGGATAGTGTGGGCGGGACTGGAAGGAGGAGGAGCTGTATTCCTCCCTGCTCGTATGTGAGGAGAGTGAGGGGGGGGTGGCTGGACTCGCTGGGCTGTGAAAGAGTGTCATAGACTGAAACTCGGCTCAGCTTGCAGTCACCACTCTCGGAATTTACAGGCTGGTTCTCCTGTCCTAAGGACGGGAGAAATCAGTCTGTTTTTTCAGTAACTGAGATTAAGGCTTGGGCCCCCCTTCCACAGTGCTCGTGGAGTCCTTCCTGCAACTCGCTCTTCTCCGTGCCAATGAGGATGCAGGGAAAGGAGCAGATCGGGTGGCTGTGGTTGTGTGAGCGCTCGCATTATGCAGTGTCAGCGAGCAGAGGGAGGGGTAGGAATCCCCTGCAGGAGCTGACTGGGGACGCTCTCCCTCTCAGGAGAGACTATGTTACCCCAGCAGCAGCCTGAGCGGGGGGGCACATGGTGGGGCACAGCATAATGTTGGGGGGGGGCCAGGGCCCCCTCTGGTCCCCCCTAGGGACGCCATTGTCTATGCGTTCCAGACTTCAGGCTGTAATTGACTGCAAAGGATTTGCAACCAAGTATTAAAAAGTGAAAGTTTGATTTATGATTGTTAATCTGTCCCATTACTTTTGGTCCCTTAAAAAGTGGGAGGCACATATACAAACTGTTGTAATTTCTACACCGTTCACCTGATTTGGATGTAAATACCCTCACATTAAAGCTGAAAGTCTGCAGTTAAAGCACATCCTGTTCGTTTCATTTCAAATCCATTGTGGTGGTGTATAGAGCCAAAAAGATTAGAATTGTGTCAATGTCCCAATATTTATGGACCTGACTGTAACCTCTGTTCATTATTTGGGTATATTTCCACCACATTTCCTGTTAAAACAGGAAGTGAGAGGAAATCCCTCCAAGGTGGGGGAAAGCCCTGGTCCAGACCAGGGTCACCAGAACTACTGTCCCCTTTATTCCAAGTCTGGTAACAATTTGGGATATTTGTTTCACTTTCACGCTTGGTGATAATAATCAACAGCACAAGTAAAGATGGTAAGTTTCCCTAATAGATGTTTTAATCCCTCTCAACTCTGCCCAAACTATCTAACTAGTTGCCTGGCAGTCCTGCAACATCAATTCTTTACCAAGCTCAGACCTTGAACACCTGTCCAGTCTTGACCCGGACAGTTTGGGTTTAGAATGCTGTGCCCGGGTTTCCCTCTGCCTGACACCCGGACACCAGTGGCGCTGACAGGGGAGTACCATGGGACCTCCTGAAGGGGCCCCAGCACACAAGGGGGACCTGGACAGCAGGGGGATTGGAGCGGGGGGGGAATTACAGAGGTGTCAAAACATAAGGGAGAGAGAGGCAACAGGCAGCTGCTGGTGCAGAAGTTTTTAATAATTAAAATTGTTTAAAAACAATCCACTCTGCCGAATTTAGGTCAGGGGGTTAGACTTTGATTTAGTATGATGAGAGCATAATATTGTGTACTTGTTTGAGATTATATTAACATTTGAGCTAGGCATCGTAGGATGTCAATAATATCTCTCTTTTCTTACTTAGAAGTGTGTAGAAGATACTGGTAAGGAGAGAGTGGACCTCTCATTCTTCCTTGAACACAGCGTGATCCCTTTAGCGGTGTCGGAGGGGGAGTGGGGCTCTAAATTTTCTTAGATTAGTAATGTTTATACTATGAAATGATATTGGAACAGTCAAAGTCACATAATTATATTTTATTTTTCTATATTGATAGTTCTTAATTGATAAAGAAGTATCTAAAATGCATTTGGAACCTTCTTGGAACCTTCTTATGATTCCTCTGTGAATTATATTGTAATGACTATTATGTGATGTTTATATTGTAATGACCTTCTTCTTCTTTTTTTTTTTTTTTTTTTTTATGATGATGAAAAAAAAAAAAAAAAAAAACAATCCACTCACTCTCCATGTCAAAGCTGTAGGCATGTCAGTCTGTAAAGTCTGCTGTCCCATTCTCCCAATCCACACTGCTGTTTCACTGAATCGCTGGAGGAAGCCATGGATACAGAGCCGTGGGGAAACTGCATTGAGCTGTCAGCCTGGGACGTGTGACCAATCAGAGCGTTCAAGAGGCTTAACCACGTCTCCATCATCAGAGGCTGATAGTTCACATGAGTTTCCCACGGCTCTCTGTTTTCTCCAGCAACACTGGTGCGATTTGACATTTCAAATCGGCGGCATTTGCCGGCAATGGCACGTCCTAATTTCAAAAAGTAGTTTCTGTACTACTTTTTGCGAAATCGGAACTGACAAGCGGGAGTGAAATCGTGCGAGTTCAGTTGAACTCGCACGGCTTCACTCCCGCAGCCTAGTGTGAACCTGGGCAAATAGCAAGGCTAGGTCACAATTTACTAGAGACAAAACGCACATTCAGGGGTTTTACTATAGGAATTCAGATATTGCAGAGAATAGAGCAGTGTTACATTGTCCAGTAGCAGAACAATTCTAATCGGGATATTAGGCCAATATGTATTAGAGACAAAGACGTGGACAGAACTCTGGATGGCACAACAGTTAAAAGTGCCCACTGATCTCCAGTTAACCACAAAGAGAAACCTGCACAGATGTCTCTGTAATCGTGGCCGAAATCGGGACCGACAAGCGGGAGTGAAATTGTGCGAGTTCAGCTGAACTCGCACGGCTTCACTCCCGCAGCCCAGTGTGAACCTGGGCTAAATTCATTAAAAACGACTGCACCAGAAGCACCTGTCGCTTCTCTCTCTCTCTCTCTACCCTTATGTTTTGACTCCTCCTGTAATTTCCCCCCTCCTCTGTAATTGCCCCCCCCCCGACGGTCGCTCCGATCCCCATGCTGTCCGGTGCCCCCTGTGTGCTGGGGCCCCGTGGTACCCCCTGTCAGCTGCCATGGCCAATAGGAGGGAGAAGGATTTGTGCTGGTAGGGGAAGAAGATTTGTAATAGGAGGTAATGGGGATTATGGCACCCGAATCGCGAAGTGAAACTTCTTTTGGGTGACAGGCATCCCACGATTCTGTTTATGTGATTTTTGCCACCATTTGTCGGGTGACAATCGCGGCAAAAATTGTGCCGCGGTTGGGGTGCCATGCCGTGCGCCGCTAAAGTGTAAGGGTTTGGTTTGAAGAAAAGGTGGCAACCCTAAGTTTGCTGTGGCTGTCCCTGTTCTTACTGATGCAAAACTGCCCTGCCACTGCCCAGTTTCTGTCAAGTTCTCATTAAGAATTTAGAGACAGCAGGTGATGCAGCAGCAGCAGCAGCACATTTTTTAATGAGGGAGAAGTGCCTGAGATGTGCTAATGAAAAATAGTACATGCTTGTTTTTACTACAAGAATAAACAGACTGCAGATGACACAGCCGTGTAAAATTGGTGAAGCAGCAGGACAATTTCTAAGCCCTGGTTCACAATGGTGTGATTTTAAATGCGATTTGACATGTCAAATCGGCGGCATTTGCCGAAATGACACTGTGCTAATCGGTGCGACGCCGCATCGATTTCAAAAAGTAGTTTCTGTACTACTTTTTGCAATTTCGGGCCGCGATTTACATTGACATCTGTGCAGAAACCTGCACAGATGTCTCTGTAATCGCGGCCGAAAACGGGACTGAAAAGCGGGAGTGAAATTGCGCGAGTTCAGTTAAACTCGCACGGCTTCACTCCCGCAGCCCAGTGTGAACCTGGGCAAATAGCAAGGCTAGGCCACAATTTACGAGACAAAAAGCACATTCAGTGGTTTTACTATAGGAATTCAGATATTGCAGAGAATATAGCAGTGTTGCATTCACATTGTCCAGTAGCAGAACAATTCTAATCGGGATATTAGGCTAATATGTACCAGAGACAAAGACGTGGACTGAGCTATGGATAGCAAAACAGTTAAACGTGCCCACTGATCTCCAGTTAACCACAAAATAAAATGAAAGACAAAAAGCCCCCATAATGAGAACAAAACAAGGCTGCAAATAAGGCTGATAGACCAAACAGCCAGTCATTAGATTTAAAGTACAGTTTCTTAACTGACCTTAACCACTTGCCGACCGCCGCCTGTACATATACATCGGCAGAATGACCGTGACCGCGGGACCCGCGGACTCTATATCCGCCGGGTGCCCGTGATCATGTCACGGAGCTGAAGAACTGAGAGATGCCAGCGTAAACACAGAATCTCCCCGTTCTGCCTAGTGACAGGACACTGATCGTCTGCTCCCTCTCATCGGGAGCAGTGATCAGTGTCATGTCACTGCTAGCTTATCCCCCAGACAGTTAGAACACATCCCTAGGACACACTTAATCCCTTCAGCGTCAGCTACTGGTTAACCCCTTCACTGCCACTCACATTTACATAGTAATCAGTGCATTTTTATAGCACTGATCGCTGTATAAATGTGAATGGTCCCAAAATACCGCCAAAAGTGTCCGATGTGTCCGCCATAAGGTCGCAGTCACGATAAAAATCGCTGATCGCCACCATTACTAGTAAAAAAAAAATATTAATAAAAATGCCATAAAACTATCCCCAATTTTGTAGATGCTATAACTTTTGCGCAAACCAATCAATAAACGCTTATTGCGATTTTTTTATTTTTTTTTTTAACAAAAATATGTAGAAGAATACGTATCGGCCTAAACTGAGGGAAAAAAATGTTTTTTTTAATTTATTTTTTGGGTATAGTTATTATAGCAAAAAGTTAAAAATATTGCTTTTTTTCAAAATTGTCGCTCTATTTTTGTTTATAGCGCAAAAAATTAAAACCGCAGAGGTGATCAAATACCACCAAAAGAAAGCTCTATTTGTGGGGAAAAAAGGATGTCAATTTTGTTTGGGAGCCATGTGCAATTGTCAGTTAAGTGCCGAATCGCAAAAAGTGGCCTGGTCATTTGGCAGCCAAATGGTCCGGGGCTGAAGTGGTTAATCTCTCCCTATCCAGCTTGTCAGCTTTCCATATGCTTTTCCTACAAGAGCTTTCAATTTACTGACACTATGGCTGCTCTGTGCCCAGCTTTTTAAAATAAATGTCTGGCTAAACTAAAAGCCCTCTTACTGGCCATATTTCAGGATGAAGGACATGCAATGCATTATGATAATAAATTTTAAAAAAAACAAGGCAAATCTGCACATAAATAAAAGTGATTGTAAAGTCTCTTTATAGAAAAAATAACTAAAAAAACTAACATGTTACACTTACCTGCTCACCTCCCCACCGATTAGGTCAGGAGAATTCACGATCTTCCCCTCTGGCATTTTGATAGCCCCAATAGTGGGGGCACGTTGTTGTGAGTTAGCTATCCTGGCCAATAGATGCCCCGTGCTCTCCCCCTCCTCAAAGAAAGCCAACTTAGAAAAGAACAGTTTTTTTTCTGCCGTGGAGGACAGCAGCTGCTCATATGCTGATTGAGCCGACTGCCATGCCTCTCTGGCAGAGTCCGTGGGGGTTTGAACAAATGTCTCCTCTAGGGCCGCTACCTGTTTTTCAAGGTCCTCTCTGAGCCCAGAAGAGTTCTTTTTTACCTTATTAATTTCAGAGATAAGTAACCCCCTCAGATATGCCTTGAAGGCATCCCACTGTGACGCCGGAGAGTCAGCGAAGTCCCTGCCAGCCAGAAAGTCCCCCATGCTCCGCTCCACCCCCTCATGAGTCAAAAATGGTTTAAGCCAAAAGGCATTGAACTTCCATGGAGCCCTCAGAAGGGTGGAAGGGGGGGAGACAATCAAAGTGATCACTAGATGTGAGTGATCCGACACACTACGGGGCAGGACTGGGACCAAAATTTGGCCCTGGACTTCATCCAGACCGGCCCACTTTAATTCAATAAAATGCTGCCCCCCACCCCCCCAAAAAATCACGCCCACTAAACGGCCCCTACATCCATTATTGTATATCATGAGAGGGTGAGCGAGAGGGGAATGAGAGAGAGAGAGGGAGGGTTGAGGGAAAGGGGATGAGAGGGGGTGGGTGAGAGAGGGGGGTGAGTGTAAGAGAGAGGGAGTGAGTGTAAAAGAGAGGGGGTGAGTGTAGGACCCCTTACACACTGAGGCGTTTTTCAGGCGCTTTTGGGCTAAAAATAGCCTGTAAAGCCCCTGAAAAACGCCTCCGCTGCAGTCCCAGTGTGAAAGTCCTCCAAGCAGCATCTTAGCATCTTTGGGGCGGTGTACACACCGCTCCTGCCCATTGAAATGAATGGCTGAGAGACGGAGGAGGGGTCTGAGAGACGGAGGAGGGGTCTGAGAGACAGAGGAGGGGTCTGAGAGACAGAGGAGGGGTCTGAGAGACAGAGGAGGGGTCTGAGAGACAGAGGAGGGGTCTGAGAGACAGAGGAGGGGTCTGAGAGACGGAGGAGGGGTCTGAGAGACGGAGGAGGGGTCTGAGAGACGGAGGAGGGGTCTGAGAGACAGAGGAGGGGTCTGAGAGACAGAGGAGGGGTCTGAGAGACAGAGGAGGGGTCTGAGAGACAGAGGAGGGGTCTGAGAGACAGAGGAGGGAGGCTGAGAGACAGAGGGGGGAGCTGAGAGACAGAGGGGGGAGCTGAGAGACAGAGGGGGGAGCTGAGAGACGGTGGAGGGGAGCTGAGAGACGGTGGAGGGGAGCTGAGAGACGGTGGAGGGGAGCTGAGAGACGGTGGAGGGGAGCTGAGAGACGGTGGAGGGGAGCTGAGAGACGGTGGAGGGGAGCTGAGAGACGGTGGAGGGGAGCTGAGAGACGGTGGAGGGGAGCTGAGAGACGGTGGAGGGGAGCTGAGAGACGGTGGAGGGGAGCTGAGAGACGGTGGAGGGGAGCTGAGAGACGGTGGAGGGGAGCTGAGAGACGGTGGAGGGGAGCTGAGAGACGGTGGAGGGGAGCTGAGAGACGGTGGAGGGGAGCTGAGAGACGGTGGAGGGGAGCTGAGAGACGGTGGAGGGGAGCTGAGAGACGGTGGAGGGGAGCTGAGAGACGGTGGAGGGGAGCTGAGAGACGGTGGAGGGGAGCTGAGAGACGGTGGAGGGGAGCTGAGAGACGGTGGAGGGGAGCTGAGAGACGGTGGAGGGGAGCTGAGAGACGGTGGAGGGGAGCTGAGAGACGGTGGAGGGGAGCTGAGAGACGGTGGAGGGGATAAAAGAGGGGGGACTGAGAGACAGTGGAGGGGGAAGCTGAGAGACAGTGGAGGGGGAAGCTGAGAGACAGTGGAGGGGGAAGCTGAGAGACAGTGGAGGGGGAAGCTGAGAGACAGTGGAGGGGGAAGCTGAGAGACAGTGGAGGGGGAAGCTGAGAGACAGTGGAGGGGGAAGCTGAGAGACAGTGGAGGGGGAAGCTGAGAGACAGTGGAGGGGGAAGCTGAGAGACAGTGGAGGGGGAAGCTGAGAGACAGTGGAGGGGGAAGCTGAGAGACAGTGGAGGGGGAAGCTGAGAGACAGTGGAGGGGAGCTGAGAGACAGTGGAGGGGGAAGCTGAGAGACAGAGGGGATAAGAGGGGGGGACTGAGAGACACGGGAACTGAGACAGTGGAGGAGGGGTCTGAGAGACAGTGGAGGAGGGGTCTGAGAGACAGTGGAGGAGGGGTCTGAGAGACAGTGGAGGGGTCTGAGAGACAGTGGAGGGGAGCTGAGAGACAGTGGAGGGGTCTGAGAGACAGAGGGGATAAGAGGGGGGGACTGAGAGACACGGGAACTGAGACAGTGGAGGAGGGGTCTGAGAGACAGTGGAGGAGGGGTCTGAGAGACAGTGGAGGAGGGGTCTGAGAGACAGTGGAGGAGGGGTCTGAGAGACAGTGGAGGAGGGGTCTGAGAGACAGTGGAGGAGGGGTCTGAGAGACAGTGGAGGAGGGGTCTGAGAGACAGTGGAGGAGGGGTCTGAGAGACAGTGGAGGGGTCTGAGAGACAGTGGAGGGGTCTGAGAGACAGTGGAGGGGTCTGAGAGACAGTGGAGGGGTCTGAGAGACAGAGGAGGGGATAAAAGAGGGGGAGACTGAGAGACATGGGAACTGAGAGACAGAGGAGGGGTCTGAGAGACAGAGGAGGGGTCTGAGAGACAGAGGAGGGGTCTGAGAGACAGAGGAGGGGAGCTGAGAGACAGTGGAGGGGAGCTGAGAGACAGTGGAGGGGAG
Organism: Rana muscosa; assembly: GCA_029206835.1. Lineage (NCBI taxonomy): Eukaryota > Metazoa > Chordata > Amphibia > Anura > Ranidae > Rana > Rana muscosa. The sequence goes on along the minus strand of CM055128.1, from coordinate 175,578,644 downwards.
CTGAGAGACAGTGGAGGGGAGCTGAGAGACAGTGGAGGGGGTCTGAGAGACAGAGGGGATAAAAGAGGGGGGGACTGAGAGACACTGGAACTGAGACAGTAGGGGGAGAGCTGAGAGACAGAGGGGGAGAGCTGAGAGACAGAGGGGGAGAGCTGAGAGACAGAGGGGGAGAGCTGAGAGACAGAGGGGGAGAGCTGAGAGACAGAGGGGGAGAGCTGAGAGACAGAGGGGGAGAGCTGAGAGACAGAGGGGGAGAGCTGAGAGACAGAGGGGGAGAGCTGAGAGACAGAGGGGGAGAGCTGAGAGACAGAGGAGGAGAGCTGAGAGACAGAGGAGGAGAGCTGAGAGACAGAGGAGGAGAGCTGAGAGACAGAGGAGGAGAGCTGAGAGACAGAGGAGGAGAGCTGAGAGACAGAGGAGGAGAGCTGAGAGACAGAGGAGGAGAGCTGAGAGACAGAGGAGGAGAGCTGAGAGACAGAGGAGGAGAGCTGAGAGACAGAGGAGGAGAGCTGAGAGACAGAGGAGGAGAGCTGAGAGACAGAGGAGGAGAGCTGAGAGACAGAGGAGGAGAGCTGAGAGACAGAGGAGGAGAGCTGAGAGACAGAGGAGGAGAGCTGAGAGACAGAGGAGGAGAGCTGAGAGACAGAGGAGGAGAGCTGAGAGACAGAGGAGGAGAGCTGAGAGACAGAGGGGGGTCTAAGAGATAGAGGGGAGCTAAAAGAGGGGGGACTGAGAGACACGGGAGCTGAGAGACAGAAGGGGGAGAGCTGAGAGACAGAGGAGGAGAGCTGAGAGACAGAGGAGGAGAGCTGAGAGACAGAGGAGGAGAGCTGAGAGACAGAGGGGGGTCTAAGAGATAGAGGGGAGCTAAAAGAGGGGGGACTGAGAGACACGGGAGCTGAGAGACAGAAGGGGGAGAGCTGAGAGACAGAGGAGGAGAGCTGAGAGACAGAGGAGGAGAGCTGAGAGACAGAGGAGGAGAGCTGAGAGACAGAGGAGGAGAGCTGAGAGACAGAGGAGGAGAGCTGAGAGACAGAGGAGGAGAGCTGAGAGACAGAGGAGGAGAGCTGAGAGACAGAGGAGGAGAGCTGAGAGACAGAGGAGGAGAGCTGAGAGACAGAGGAGGAGAGCTGAGAGACAGAGGAGGAGAGCTGAGAGACAGAGGGGGGTCTAAGAGATAGAGGGGAGCTGAGAGACAGAGGAGGGGCTAAAAGAGGGGGGACTGAGAGACAGAAGGGGGAGAGCTGAGAGACAGAAGGGGGAGAGCTGAGAGACAGAAGGGGGAGAGCTGAGAGACAGAAGGGGGAGAGCTGAGAGACAGAAGGGGGAGAGCTGAGAGACAGAAGGGGGAGAGCTGAGAGACAGAAGGAGGAGAGCTGAGAGACAGAGGAGGAGAGCTGAGAGACAGAGGAGCCCCCCTTCGATGCGTACCACTCTGGAAGGTGGGTGAGGCGCTGAGGGCACCCCGGCCGAACTCTTGGTCTCCTCACACCCCCCTGTGGCTGAATCCTAACCTATCACATTTCAACACTATCCCGGATCCACAGGCCTGGGCCAAATACAAAATACTGACCCTTAAACATATTATCACCAACGGAGACCTCACCCCCTTTCACACTTTATGTACCAAATTTAATGTGCCTGCACAAGCCCATTATAGATATCTTCAAATTGCTCATGCCTACAGGTGTCAATTTTTAGGCCAACCAGTTGAATTGGTATACTCTGAGCTTGAGTCCACTCTCCGGGTAAAAGACCTGGAGAAACCCACGTCTCAGCTCTATGGATGTCTGTTGGTTGCTGCCATCCCCGAGTTGTCCTCCCTCCGCAGGAAATGGGTGTGGGACATACCGGGGCTGGATGAGGGAGATTTGGGACTTCCCCTTCTCCCCTCTGGTCTCAGCAAGGGACAAATTGGTCCAATACAAGATTGTACATAGAGCTCACTACACACCTCACAGGTTGCACCAGATGTTACCGGCGCATTCTCCGGCATGCTGGCGTTGCTCCTATCAACCGGGGGACTTTTTCCAAATTTTTTGGGTTTGCCCGGGTATTGCACATTATTGGAAAGCCGTTCTCCAGGTGATTACTAAGGTCACTAAGACTCGTGTTCCTTATGATCCTATATATTGTCTGCTAGGGCTGATAGAACAAATGCCAATGATCAGAGCCAGGAAAATACTCATATCCCTTTTATCATATTATGCTCGTAAAGCCATTACGATGAACCGGAAACAATCGTCTCCCCCCTCTATCAGATTCTGGAAAAGCCTAGTGAACGCCAGTTTGCCCCTATATAAAGCCACCTACTCGAGCAGGGGATGTCCACAAAAATTTGAGAAGGTATGGAGTTGTTGGCTGGATGATAATACCACGGCAAATGATGCAGTAACCAATGCCTAGATTGACAATATATTTTTTAGTCTGTAAGTTTATTGACCCAACTATTCTCACGTTGCATTATCCTGTCGGTATCAATTTGAGCACGGTTTATATATTGAACTGAACCTCTCCCCACATTGGGGTTATAGTATAAGTGTAGATAAGTTGTTTTGTATTGTGTGTTGTCCCCTGTGTTGTGCCCTGTTGGGGTGTGTCGCCTCAACAGAGGAACTGCCCCTGCGTGGGCGAATGTTCGGCCCCTGTGTGGGCCAATTTTGTATGATGACATAAACTTCAATAAAAAAGAGTTTGCAAAAAAAAAAAAAGTACATAGGTATCACTGACCAACAGAACAAAATTCTACAAATAAAACTTGCGGTGGATCAATTTTCAGAACGTAAATTTTAACCACTTACGGACCGCCCGCCGTCGTTTTACATCGGTACTTTGAAGAGGAATATCGTTGTTATGGCAGCAGCTAGCTAACATAACCCCGGTATCCTTCTTCAGCAGGCAGTCTGCTTCAAGATAAAAGTGGTCTCTGCGGCGGATTCACCGCAAGATCACTTTTATCGGCGGCGGGAGAGGGGTCGCCGCTCTCCGGTGTCCTCCGCTGCTTACCGGAGCCGCCGGCAGTGGCGGAGGCTGTCGCGTCTGCTCCCTGGCTTGGCATGGAGACGAGTGAGGGGAAGATGGCCCCCACCCGTCTCCATATCATTGTAGGGCGGAAGAGACATCAAAACGTCACTTCCGCTCCATAGCTCTTAAAGGGACTTTTTTTCAATTAACATCTAATTTTATTTAAATTTTTTATTGCATTTTAGTGTAAATATGAGATCTGAGGTCTTTTTGACCCCAGATCTCATATTTAAGAGGTCCTGTCATGCTTTTTTTTCTATTACAAGGGATGTTTACATTTCTTGTAATAGGAATAAAAGTAACACGTGAATAGCGCCCGCATATGAAGGCGGTGTTCAAACCACACATGTGAGGTATCGCCGCGATCGTTAGAGCGAGAGCAATCATTCTAGCCCTCTGTAACTCTCAACATGCAACCTGTAGAATTTTTTAAACGTTGCCTGTGGAGATTTTTAAGGGTAAAAGTTTGTCGCCATTCCACGAGCGGGCACAACTTTGAAGCGTGACATGTTGGGTATAAAATTACTCAGCGTAACATCATCTTTCACAATTTAAATATAAACTGGGCTAACTTTACTGATGTATTTTTTAATTAAAAAAAGTGAAATTTTTCCCAAAAAAGTGCGCTTGTAAGACCGCTGCGCAAATACGGTGTGATAAAAAGTATTATATATTGTGAGGGGGTTAGCTCGGCAGCGGGTGTGTGTGACCCCCGAGATGGGCTCCCCACACAAAAACAGGCCCAGCAAACGGTGGTTGTGGTTTTCAAAATCAAAAAGGTACGGTTTATTTTCTATTTACAGTGACAAAACACAGCAAAGCAAAAGAAACATAAACAAAATAAATCCTGGTCAACTTGACCTCTGACTAAACATACAGGTTTCCTAACTAACAACTGGGATCAGCCTAGTGCTGTCCTAGTCCCTAAGTCCCTGGTTTTAAATGTCCAAGCAAATAGCCACACAGGCTTTGTCTCACCGCACAGGGGTTCACTCTCCCTAGACAGTCCACACAGGTCTGGTTCCAGGCATGAGCTAACATCTAATGAAGCTGGGAGTTCTTATAGAGGCCTAAATGAGCTGACAAGCTTCAGCTGGTCTCATCAACTCCCTGTCTGCACGACGCCCAGCACTCTCCCTAGAGGTATGAGTCATCCATGAGCCCACTAGCCTTAGCTGGGCTTATACAACTCTCCACCTAGTTGTATAAGTCAGCGTAAAGCCTGAATCTGGGCGAAATATATCTACCCCCCTGGATGCAACCAGGTGACTTTACCTTCCTGCTGTCACAATATATATGTAGCGGCCTCACCCTCTCTCTCTTCTTTAGCGGTTACTTTTGGCTTCGGTCTAGGGGTACCTTGAAGGGGAGAGCGAGGTGCGCCACGGCCCATGTCCTCTAGATTACAGCATGTAGAGGTGAAGGCCAGCATCAGATTATCTTCGGGCTGTGTATACGCTCCGAGCCAAGTCTGTTCTGCTGATAACCCCCTTTGCTCCCAGTAACCGGAATACCACACACTGAAAAGGTCCAACACCTATTTATTCCATAACGGCAAACAAATAGTCCTTTGCGAGCAGACAGTTTGAGACCCATAGAACAGTTCAGCATTGGTGGGGAGTAGGCCAAGGCACAATCCTCAAAGAAAACTAAACCGTTGAGGTTTCACCAACGGTTGCTAAGCACAATGGCTGTAAAACGTACTTCTTGGCTTCAGAGTCTCTTCCAGCGACTCTAATGAACAGGAACTGGAGCTACCTTCGCTACGTTGCAGCCCCTGTCAGGGGGTAGACATCCCTCCAAGAGAGTCACCAGAGGCCCCGCCATCACCGGATTAATGCTGTACCGGGCTATCCGGAAGGGTTGCACTCCCCGGCCTCCTCACCTCAGATACGGGTCCCAACACCTTAGGGCCCCTCGGACTCCTCCACCCTCGTGGAACCCAGTCAAAGTTACTGGGCCCCAGGCCTTGGCCATAGTACCTCACCCCAGGCTTAAGGTGCCTGGGATGGACTCCATCCCTCGCTCCGGCCAGGTCAAGGGCACCTGGGCCTGGAACTCCGGAACGCCAGCACCCAGGCTGAAGGTGCCTGGGCGTGGCCGCGTCCTCCGACTCTGAACCCCTAGGTCAGGGCGTCCGCCCCTTTTATCTCCTCTCCCTTTGCGTCACAGCGGGTTCCCCGCCCCGCTGTACCAGCGCCAGGAAAGGACAAAAAGGAACAGTCTTGCGGTGCGGGTTCAACTCTGGCCCAGGGCGACAACGCCACCTGCAGGCCACAGGGAACCTTGCACCACCAGATTCCTCCAAGAACCACAAAAGGGATTCTCAGATTCTCTAACAATTAGTACATCTGGGTTAAATAACCCAGATGCTCCCCCCCAAATTTAAATGCCCGCTACATATATATGTGTGTGTGTGTGTGTGTGTGTATGTGTATGTGTGTATATATATATATATATATATATATATATATTGTGACAGCAGGAAGGTAAAGTCACCTGGTTGCATCCAGGGGGGTAGATATATTTCTCCCAGATTCAGGCTTTATGCCGACTTATACAACTAGGGAGTTGATGAAGCCCAGCTGAGGCTAGTGGGCTCATGGATGACTCATACCTCTAGGGAGAGTGTGGGGCGTCGTACAGACAGGGAGTTGATGAGGCCAGCTGAAGCTTGTCAGCTCATTTAGGCCTCTATAAGAACTCCCAGATTCATTAGGTGTTAGCTCATGCCTGGAACCAGACCTGTGTGGACTGTCTAGGGAGAGTGAACCCCTGTGCGGTGAGGCAAAGCCTGTGTGGCTATTTGTTTGGACTTTTACTAAACCAGGGACTTAGGGACTAGGACAGCACCAGGCTGATCCCAGTTGTTAGTTTAGGAAACCTGCATGTTTAGTCAGAGGTCAAACTGACCAGGATTTATTTTGTTTGTTTCTTTTTGGCTTTGCTGTGTTTTTGTCACTGTACATAGAGAAATAAACCGCACCTTTTGATTTTGAAAACCACAACCTCCGTCTGCTGGCCCTGTTTTTGTGTGGGGAGCCCAACCAGGGGGTCACACACACCCGCTACCGAGTTAACCCCCTCACAGTTGGTGGAGAACCAGTGGCAGTTTTTTTTAAGCCAGCATGGAGGAGATACTGAAACAGCTGGCTCTAGCAAATGCCAATCAACAGCAGACAAATGCAGGTTTGCAAAGGAGCCTTGCAGCCCAGCAGCAAGCTCATCAACAAGCCCAGCAGCAATCTGAGGCCCGCTTCATAGACCTGTTACAGAAGCAAGAGCAGAAACTACAACAAATGGAAGCAGTAATGCAGCAACGTCCGCAGACCAGTGAGGAAAGCCGTCCCACTAATACCGCGTCCTTTGGGGTGAGTCGTTTATTGACAAAAATGACTGGAGAGGATGATCCAGAGGTATTTTTGACCACATTTGAAAGGACTGCTGAAAGAGAAAAGTGGCCTGAGGAGCAGTGGGCTGGACTGGTGGCTCCTCTGTTAACTGGTGAATCGCAGAAGGCTTACTATGACCTAGAGCCTGACCAAGCAAAAGACTATGTGATGCTAAAAGCTGAAATATTGGCAAGGCTGGGTGTCACCCTGGCTGTCCGGGCTCAGCGTGTGCATAACTGGACTTTCCAGCTTGGAAAACCCCCCAGGTCTCAAATGTATGATCTCATTCACCTGAGCAGGAAGTGGCTACAGCCAGAGACTTTGTCCGCACCAGAGATTGTGGAACGTGTTGTAATGGATCGGTTTTTGAGAGCTCTTCCTACTGCCATCCAAAAGTGGGTAAGCCATGGAGACCCAGAGACGGCCGGTGGTCTTGTGGATCGTGTAGAGAAATACTTGGCTACAGAGAACCTGACGGCCTCTTCCAGAGACACTCGGACTTTCCACCCTAAGACCAGACCATCCCCAGGGGCGGATAAGAGGATTCCAAGGGGTGAGGGTGGAGAGAGTGAGAGGGTGGGAGCTCTACCCCAAGTTTGGCGAGAACAGCCTGGGAAATCAGCGGCTCAAGAGGCCGCAAGAAGGATCGTTTGCTACCGCTGCCGGCAAGCGGGACATATTGCAGCCAATTGCCCGGTTGTGGAGGAACCCATGCAGTGTGACTTTCTGACGGGCAGACGTCAGTCGCTGTGTGCGACAGTCGCATGCACTGCCATTCGAGGAACTGAGAAACATTTATGCAAAATGTGTATTAATGGTAGAAATGTTGTGGTATTACTGGATTCAGGTAGCCTTGTGACCCTGATAAAGGCTGAATTAGTTAAAACCGAGGTCTCTGGGAATAGCAAGGTAGCTGTTATTTGTGTGCATGGGGACACCCGAGAGTATCCAGTGACTACAGTGTGTTTCGAGACCCCCAAAGGTACCCTCTCTCATCCAGTGGGCTTAGTATCTCAGTTACCGCATGACGCCATTGTGGGAAGGGATTTTCCGAAGTTCTGGGAACTGTGGGATGATCCTGAGCCCCCCACTGGTGCCCCTATGTACCAGGAATGTGATAGCCAGAACTCCTCTGAGAGTGGTGAGGACTCTCCAGAATTTCCCTTGTCAGTATTTGCAGGGGAGACTCAAGAAACTGGAGAGGAGCCCACCTCCTCAGACGAAAACCTACCGTCTGTGGAGTTTTCTGATCTGGAGGTTCACAGGGAAAATTTTGCCACAGAACAGTTAAAAGACCCCGCCCTAATAAAGGCACGGGAAAACGTAGTGGAAATAGATGGCGAGTTAGTGAACCCAGATAATACCTGCACTTACCCATACTTCAGCGTAGAGAAGGACCTACTGTATCGGGTGGCAAAAAGGGCAGAAGAAACCGTTGAGCAGCTGGTGGTGCCCAAACCTTACAGGAAGTTGGTGTTGGAGTTGGCCCATGGGCACATTCTTGGAGGTCATCTGGGGACAGAGAAAACCCGAGAGAGGGTATTACAGAGATTCTATTGGCCTGGGGTGATGAAGGACATAGAAAATTATTGTTCCTCCTGCCCTGTGTGTCAGAGGTCGGCCCCGATGCCACATTTCCGTAGCCCGCTGGTCCCTCTACCCATCATTGAGGTCCCGTTTGAGAGAATCGCAATGGATTTGGTAGGTCCTATAATCAAGTCCGCTAGGGGGCACCAGTACATATTGGTTATAATGGACTATGCCACCCGTTATCCAGAAGCGATCCCTCTCAGAAATACCTCGGCCAAAACCATAGCCAAAGAGCTATCTCTTGTTTTTAGCCGGGTGGGTATTTGTAAAGAACTGCTTACGGACCAAGGTACACCCTTTATGTCCCGGGTTATGAAAGAGCTGTGTAAATTGCTCAAAGTGACGCAATTGCGTACATCTGTGTATCACCCCCAAACCGATGGGCTGGTTGAAAGATTCAACAAAACCCTAAAACAAATGTTGAAGAAAGTGGTGGATAGAGATGGAAAGGATTGGGACTGTCTACTTCCTTATTTGATGTTTGCTATTAGGGAGGTGCCCCAATCCTCTACGGGATTCTCCCCCTTTGAGTTACTGTATGGGAGACACCCAAGAGGGCTGTTGGATATTGCCAAGGAAACTTGGGAAAGTGAGAGTTCTCCCCACAGGAGTGTGATTGAGCATGTCGCCCTGATGCAAGATCGAATTGCACAGGTAATGCCCATCGTGAAGGAACATTTGGCCCAAACGCAGTTGGCACAGCAGAGAGTGTACAACCGTGGAGCAAAGACCCGTACCTTTTCCCCGGGGGATAGGATATTGGTACTTGTCCCTACGGTTGAAAGTAAATTCCTTGCCAAATGGCAAGGCCCCTACGAGATAATGGAAAAAGTGAGCGAAGTGAATTACAAGGTCAGACAACCAGGAAGGCGAAAGCCCGAACAGATATATCACGTTAATCTGTTGAAAGCCTGGAGGGATAGAGAGTCCCTAGTCGCAGAAACTTGGTCACCAGCTCAAACTGGTTGCGTGATTCCGGAGGTTGGAATAGCAGCCACCTTGTCACAACCCCAACAACAGGAGGTTAAGGAGTTTGTGCTTCGCAACAAGGAGGTGTTCTCTGAGCTGCCGGGACAAACATCTGGGGTAGAGCATGATATTATTACCCCGCCCGGTGAAAGGGTGAAGTTAAAACCCTATCGGATCCCAGAGGCCCGACGGGAGGCAATACGGGAGGAAGTACAGAAAATGCTGAACTTAGGGGTGATAGAGGAGTCCCAAAGTGATTGGTCTAGTCCCATTGTGTTGGTGCCTAAACCGGATGGGAGCTGGCGATTTTGTAACGATTTTCGTCAGTTGAACAAAGTTACAAAATTTGACACCTACCCCATGCCACGTATAGATGAGTTGATCGACCGGCTGGGAACAGCCCGATACATGACGACTCTTGACCTCACAAAAGGGTATTGGCAAATTCCCCTGGCCAAGTCGGCCAAAGAGAAAACCGCATTTGTAACCCCAGACGGGGCGTTCCAATATAAGAGAATGCCGTTCGGGTTACAGAATGCGCCGGCCACATTCCAGCGGAAAATGGACCAGATACTGAGGCCCCATCGGAAGTATGCTGCGGCTTACCTGGATGACGTAATTGTCCATAGCACAGATTGGGCCTCACATCTGCCAAAAGTGCAAGCAGTCCTAGACTCTATCCGGGAAGCGGGGTTTACGGCTAACCCCAAGAAGTGTACCATTGGGCAGGAGGAGGCCAAATATCTTGGGTACACCATTGGCAGGGGAGTAATAAAACCCCAACTCAACAAAGTCGAGGCCATCCAGAGTTGGCCACGTCCCAACAGCAAGAAGCAGGTACGAGCCTTTCTGGGAATCGCGGGTTATTATCGGCGCTTCATTCCCCACTTTGCTTCTAAGGCTGTGCCCCTAACCAACCTGACGAAAGGGAAAGGGTCGGTCATGATTAAATGGACCACCGAGGCTGAGGCAGCATTCCAATTCTTGAAACAAGCCTTATGTAGCCAGCCAGTGTTGTACTCACCCGACTTCTCTAAAGACTTTGTCGTACAAAGTGATGCGTCAGATGTGGGGTTAGGAGCAGTATTGTCCCAGGTCTGGAACGGGGAAGAGCACCCAGTCATTTACCTCAGCAGGAAGTTGAAGTCCCATGAGGTAAATTACGCCACGGTTGAAAAGGAGTGTTTAGCGGTGAAGTGGGCTCTAGATTCCCTTCGGTACTATCTGCTAGGTAGGCACTTTGACATGGTTACGGATCACGCTCCGTTAAAGTGGATGGCTCAAAACAAGGAGACAAATAGAAGAGTGAATAGGTGGTTCCTGGCCCTACAGGAATTCAACTTCACAGTAAAGCATCGCCCTGGCGTTCAAATGGGGAATGTGGATGCTTTGTCTCGAGTACATGAATGCCTGATTGCTGGTGTTCCAACCCCGAGGTTAAAACAAGAGGGGGGGGTATGTGACAGCAGGAAGGTAAAGTCACCTGGTTGCATCCAGGGGGGTAGATATATTTCTCCCAGATTCAGGCTTTATGCCGACTTATACAACTAGGGAGTTGATGAAGCCCAGCTGAGGCTAGTGGGCTCATGGATGACTCATACCTCTAGGGAGAGTGTGGGGCGTCGTACAGACAGGGAGTTGATGAGGCCAGCTGAAGCTTGTCAGCTCATTTAGGCCTCTATAAGAACTCCCAGATTCATTAGGTGTTAGCTCATGCCTGGAACCAGACCTGTGTGGACTGTCTAGGGAGAGTGAACCCCTGTGCGGTGAGGCAAAGCCTGTGTGGCTATTTGTTTGGACTTTTACTAAACCAGGGACTTAGGGACTAGGACAGCACCAGGCTGATCCCAGTTGTTAGTTTAGGAAACCTGCATGTTTAGTCAGAGGTCAAACTGACCAGGATTTATTTTGTTTGTTTCTTTTTGGCTTTGCTGTGTTTTTGTCACTGTACATAGAGAAATAAACCGCACCTTTTGATTTTGAAAACCACAACCTCCGTCTGCTGGCCCTGTTTTTGTGTGGGGAGCCCAACCAGGGGGTCACACACACCCGCTACCGAGTTAACCCCCTCACAATATATATATATATAATTAACTTGTAAACACCAAATCTCAGAAAGAGGCTCGGTCCTTAAGTGTTTAAATTGACCTCAATGACTGAGTCTGACAGGTGGTGCTGTCTGTCATACTTCGGAGTCTGAGTTTGGTGAGAAATACTTATTTGGCCCCACAGGCAAGACTTTTGATATTCTTCCAAATAAATGTGGCACAAAAGTAGGGAAAAAATTGTTACCTTTAGAGATGGACCGAACACCTCCCTGTTCGGTTCGCAGCAGAACTCCCGAACAGGGGAAAAGTTCTAACCCGAACGGCGAACTCAATTGAAGTCTATGGAAGCTGAACAGGAAAAATCAAAAGGCTTATATGCAAGTAATTGGCCATAAAAGGGGTTTGGGTTTTTTTTTTAACCACTTCCCGCCCAGTCAATGGCAAATTGACGTCCGGGAAGTGGTTGCATTATCCACACTGGATGTCTATTGACATCCTGCAGGATAATGCCTTGCGCGCGCCCGCGGGGGCACGCAGCGCGGTGATCGGGGATGGCGTGTGTCCCTCGGACACAGCGCTTCCCCGATCACGGTAAACAGCCAATTTCATTGGCTGTTTACCATGTGATCGGCTGTGTCAAAGTCACAGCCGATCACATGTCACAACAGACTCGGCGGCGCGCTCCGTGCGCGCCGCCAGAGGCTTGCAGAGCGGGGATCGGGGAAGGCGAGTATCCCTTGGACACAGCGCGTCCCCGATCAGGGTAAACAGCCAATGAAATTGGCTGTTTACCACGTGACCGGCTGTGTCCAATCACAGCTGGTCACAAATATAAACAAACCACAGGAGTTACTACCTGATCCCTGCTCTCTCCTCACACACCGATCTGTGAGGAGAGAGCAGAGATCAGTAAGTTAGCTCAGTGTAGTTTGTCTACATTAATTTACAGTGCACAACACGGCCCTCCCCCCAATAAAGAGGACCTGTCACACAGCCCATCTGTCAATCAATCAATCAGCCCATCTGTCAATCAATCAATCAGCCCATCTGTCAATCAATCAATCAGCCCATCTGTCAATCATCTGTCACAGGCCCACCTCCATCGGTACCGCCATTGGTACCGCCACACAGGCTACCAGTACCGCCATCGGTACCACTACCAGTACCGCCACTAGTACCGCCATCAGGCCCAGCATCTATACTGCCACACAGGCCCGCTACCAGTATCACCACTAGTGCCGCCATCGGTACCACCACCCGTACCACCGTCGGTAGTGCCACCACCACCTGTACCGCCATCGGTACCATCACCACCCGTACCACTATCGGTACCACCACCACCTGTACCACCATTGGTACCACCACCACCACCCGTACCGCCACCTGTACCACCATCGGTACCACCACCACCCGTACCGCCATCGGTACCACCTGTACCGCCATTGGTACCACCACCACCCATACCGCCATCGCTACCACCTGTACCGCCATTGGTACTGCCACCACCACCACCCGTACCGCCATCGGTACCACCACCACCTGTACCGCCATTGGTACCACCAGCACCCATACCGCCATGGGTACCACCACACAGACCCACCACTAATACCTCCATCGGTACTACCACACAGACCGCCACCACTACCACCAGCAGTACCATTACACAGGCCCACCAATAAGCACTGCCATAATGTCCCAAAGGGTTTACACACCTGAGGAGGCATATGCCATTCTTGCCATGTCGGATGATGAGAGCAGCGGGGAGCTCCCATTATCCGATTCTGGTTCGGAATACGAGCCAGTGGAGGATAGTGGCTCAGAGTCCGAGTCCCCAGAGGAAACCGTCCCTCCCAAAAGAAGGCGATCAGCACCAAGATCAGGACCAAGATCAGGAGAACTGCCCACCACCAGCAGCGCCATACCCCAGGAAGAGGAGCCCAGTACAAGTAATGGAAATGCACGCCCAACCCGAAGAATCCAGCCCCAGTCCTACCTTCCCGATGCCCTGGCAAACCCCTTATGGTTGCCTGCCAACTCAGGATCTGCTATCATCCCCCCTTTCACCGCACAGCCAGGTGTGCAGCCCGACACTACAAATCTTTCTAAATTTGATTATTTTTGTTTATTTTTCCCACAAGATTTGCTGCAGAATATAGTGGATCAAACGAATCTGTATGCATCCCAATTTATTGCTGCCAACCCCAATTCTTCCTACGCCCGCACATTCCAGTGGCGGCGTCTAACATTGGATGAATTTAAATTGTTTTTGGGCCTTATGTTCAATATGGGGCTTACAAAAAAGAACGAAGTCCATGCATATTGGTCCAAACGCCCCATCCAACACATGCCCATATATTCCGCTGTCATGTCCAGGAAAAGATACGACATGATTATGCGCTTTCTCCACTTCAATGACAATTCACAGTGCCCTCCCCGAGATCATCCCAACTACGACAAATTGTACAAGATACGCCCCCTAATCAATGCCTTTTCCCAGCGATTTCAATAAGTTTTCATCCCAGACCAAAACATTCGTGTGGACGAGTCCCTCGTACATTTCACCGGCCGACTGCAGTTCAAGCAGTACATACCAAGCAAGAGAGGCAGGTATGGGTTAAAATTAAATAAATTATGTGATCGAGCCACTGGATACGTCTTCAAATTCAGGATCTACGAAGGCAAAGACTCCCAGCTCCAGCCCCGTGATTGCCCCACATATATTGGAACCAGTGGGAAAATTGTCTGGGAGTTGGCATACCCCCTGTTCGGAAAAGGTTACCATTTATATGTTGACAATTACTATACCAGCCTGCCCCTTTTTCGCCACCTTTACAGTAAGCAAACCCTGGCCTGCGGTACCTTAAAAAAGAATGGAAGGGATTCCCACAAAATTTATTGACCAAAAAATTGCGACCTGGAGAATCGTCATTCATGAGGAACGAGGAGGTTTTGGCCATGAAGTGGAGGGACAAGAAAGATGTCCACATCCTCTCTATGATCCATCCACAATGACACTGTGGTGGAGATCCAAAGAAGACGCGGCCCCATTGTAAAGCCCGAATGTGTCCACGACTACAATTTGTACATGGGGGGGGGGGGGTGGATTTAAACGACCAGATGCTACAGCCCTACTTATCAACCAGAAAGTCCCGTTATTGGCACAAAAAAGTTGCGTTTCACCTGTTTCACATGGCCCTTTTTAATTTGTTTGTCTGCTACCAAAAAGCAACTCAAAATCAACAACTCCACTACCTCCAATATATCGAAGATATCATTGATGCCCTAATTTACCAACAAGATCCCGCCCCAGGAAGCATTCGCTCTCATAGTGTGAGTCAGCTTCACAAGCGACACTATCCCTTTAGCATCCCCCCCACAGAATCTGGAAGAAGACTCCAAAAGAAATGCTGTGTATGCAGCAGAGGAGGAGTAAGAAGAGACACCACCTATTATTGTCCTGATTGTCCCTCCCAGCCTGGCCTGTGCATCGTAAATTGCTTCAAAAATTATCATACATCCATTAGTTCCCCTTATTATTAACAGATTGCCATTTCCCCATTTGCCTGCTACCATGTTACTACCTTCCATGTTAATTAACTGACCCTGGCCTGTTTACCGACGATGTCTTTGCTTGCCGATTTAAACCACGTTTCTGACCTCCACGTGCACCAACCTCAGCCTGTTTACCGACGATGCCTCTGCCTGCCGATTTTAAACCACGTTTCTGACTTCCACGTGTACCGACCTTGGCCTGTTAATCGACCATGTTTTTGCCTGCCACTTGGACTGATCTTTTGGCCATCTACTTTTAGTACACAGGGGTCTCACATATGTGAGGGGCTTCAGAATAGCGTTCTGAGTAGAGAAAACCAGTTTTTCGTTTTCTGTGCTCCAAGAACAGGGTCTGGTTGCCCGGAGGCTTCAAAGCGATTTGGGTGGGAGAAGCCTGTACCCCTGTCCCCCTGGCCCTAAGCTTGATGGTCCTTCCTGCTGCCTGGACCAATACTTTGGCTGTGCTGACCATATTACTGCCTGTAATGACCCATGACATTATGGACCATGTTTCTTCCTGCTGCTTGGACCAATACTTTGACTGTGTTGACCATATATCTGCCTGCTGCCTCTACTGACTTTGGACAGCATTTCTGCCGGGACACCTCTGCCTGCTACCTGGACCTGTGCTTTGGCTGTGCTCTGGCTGTGCTGACAGTATCTCTGCCTGTGCGAACTATGGACAGTATTCCTGCCTGCTGCCTGGATGATTGCTTTTGCTGTCGCTGACCTCATCCCTGCCTGCTGCCTGGACCGATGCTCTCCTCTGTGGACCACTGCACTTCTAAAACCACAGGTAATCTTTTGTTATTTTGTATGTACCTGCTATGTGTTAGATATATGAAGGGCCTTCAAAAATGTGATCGGTAGTCAGAAAATGATATGTGCAATTAATGCTGCTAGAATGCCTGGAGGTGCTACTTGGATGTTGGGCCTCTGTATATGGCCAGGCTGTGTAAAAGTCTCACACATGTGGTATCGCTATACTCAGAAGGAGGAGCGGAATGCATTTTGGGGTGTCATTTTTGCTATGTATATGCTATGTGTTAGAAATATCTTATAAATGGACACCTTTGTGTAAAAAAAAATGCATTTTCATTTTTTCTCCACATTTTCCAAAACCTTCTGGAAAAAAAAGAACCGTTCAAAAGACTCATAATGCTTTATAGATTATACGTTGGGGTGTGTGCTTTCCAAAATGGGGTCATTTTGTGGAAAATTCCATTGTCCTGGTGCTCCAGGGCCTTCAAAAATATAATAGGTGGTTGAGAAAGGATATGTGCAATTTATGCTTGTAGAACGCCTGAAAGTGCTACTTCAATGTTGGGCCTCTGTATATGGCCAGGCTGTGTAAAAGTCTCACACATGTGGTATCGCTACACTCAGGAGGAGTAGCAGAATGTATTTTGGGGTGTAGTTGCAATTATGCATTTGCTGTGTGAGAAAAAAAATGTTAATATGACCAGTTTGTGTAAAAAAAAAAAAAAAAATCCAAATTTTCCCAAGAATTATGAGGAAAAAAATACAACTTCAAAAAACTCACCATGCCTCTTAGTAAATACCTTGGACTGTCTACTTTCCAAAAAGGGGTAATTTTGGGGGTATTTGTACTTTCCTGGCTTGTTAGTGTCTCAAGAAATGAGATATGCCTTCAGTACATCAGGCGTGATCAGATGTGATACATTTTCAGTGATTGCCACCATAGTTTGTAGACTCTATAACTTTCACAAAGACCAAATAATATACACTAATTTGGGTTATTTTTACCAAAGATATGTAGCAGTATACATTTTGGCACAAATTTATGAATAAAAATTACTTATTTGCAAAATTTTACAATAGAAACTAAAAAAAAGTGTGTTTTTTTTTTTAATTCGCTGTTTTTTTGCTTATATCGCAAAAAATAAAAAACCCAGTGGCGATTAAATACCACCAAAAGAAAGCTCTATTTGTGAGAAGAAAATGATAAAAATTTTGTTTGGATACAGTGTAGAATGACTGAGTAATTGTCATTCAAAGTGTGAGAGTACTGAAAGCTGAAAATTGGTCTAGGCGGGAAGGTGCATAAGTGCCTGGTATTGAAGTGGTTAAACAATCGTTTTTACAGGAGCAATGATTTTATTTACGCTTAACCACTTGCCTACCACCCGCCGTCATTATATGGCGGTTGTTTAAAGAGGAATACCAGATAGCTGCCATAACCCCGGTATCCTCTTCAGCGGGCGGTCGGCTTTCAGATAAAAGTGGTCTCAGCGGCGGATTAACAGTGAGAACACTTTTTTTTTCGGGGGTAGGAGAGGGCCCCCTCCCGCCGCACTCCGGTTGTCTCCGCCACTTACCGGAGTCATCAGTAGCGGCAGAGACAATCGGGTCCTTTCCTCTCAACAGCCTGGAGCAATGGCAGCTGGTGCTCAAAATTTTTGGGGGGGCGCAAACTAACTGAAAAAAAAACCATCAATTGCAGCCACTGTTCCCATCAAACGCAATTACTGTGCCATCAAACGCAGCCACTGTACCCATAAATTGCCACCACTGTGCCATGAAACGCAGCCACTGTGCCCATCAATTGCCACCAGTGTGCCCATCAATTGCCGCTACTATGCCCCATCAGATGCTGCCAGTGTGCCCATCAATTGCCGCTACTGTGCCCCATCAGATGCTGCCAGTGTGCCCATCTATTGCGGCTACTGTGCCCCATCAGATGCTGCCAGTGTGCCGATCAATTGCGGCTACTGTGCCCCATCAGATGCTGCCAGTGAGCCGATCAATTGCCTCTACTGTGCCCCATCAGATGCTGCCAGGGTGCCCATCAATTGCCGCTACTGTGCCCCATCAGATGCTGCCCGGTACTTACCTGTCTCGCAGCGGGTCAGCCGCGGTCTCCTGCGCGTCCCCCATGTCTTCTTCCATCCTCTCTCAGGTGTCCAATCACAGCGCCTGACGTTTCAGCCAATCAGGTGACCGGTAACAGACCCGGCAACCTGATTGGCTGACACACAGCTGAGTGAACAGCGAACGCCCAGCATGGCGCCCGCTGTTCAAATTTTTGGGCGCCTATTAGAGCCTATGGCTCTAATCAGGTGCTTCCAAAAAACACCCCCGCCGCTGTAATTCAGATGCCCGGCACCTGAAAAGGGGCTGGACACCTGAATAGGGGGTGTCGGCAGCGACCATAGATAGATTCATGCATTGCATGAATCTATCAATGGTGATAGAGCGGTGCAGGGAGAGGGGGCGATGCTCCTGCACCCCTTTATGGACGCACCGCCACTGGCCTGTAGCCAAGTGAGGGAAAGATAGCCCCCACTTGGCTCCATAGCATTGGAGGGCGGAAGCGACGTCAAACGCCGCTTCCGTCCAATCGTCTTAAAAGGACATTTTTTTTCCGTATTTTAGTGTAAATATGAGATCTGAGGTGATGCTTTTTTTCTGTTACTTCATTCACACAGGGGCAACACGACTTCCAGCGCGACTTTGGGAGGCAACTTGGACACGACTTGAGCATGAATTACAGCGCGACATGAAGCTACTTACAAGGCAACTTCAAGTTGCCTCCAGGACAGGAGACATTCCCGTGGCCAATCAAACAAGAAACAGCTCGGAGGGAGGGGGGAGGGAGAGGTTTACCTGAGAAATGTATGTTCTCTTCCTGGAAAGTTGCTTTTGTTAAGACAGGAGATCCAACTTCTAAGGTGACATCCATTGAAATCAATGGGTACAGGTCGCCTAGCAGTCGCCTAGAAGTCGGATTGAAGTAGTACAGGAACCTTTTTTGAAGTCGGAGCGACTGCAGTAGTGTGCATTAAGAACGCTCCATTCACTTACATTGATTTTCTCAGCCAGCGCGACTTGAGGCGACTAGAGGCGATTTGAAGTCGGATCCAAAGTTGCCCCTGTGTGAATGGGCACTTACAAGGGGTGTTTACATCCCTTGTAATAGGAATAAATGGGACTCAAATTTTTTTTTATTTTTTTTTAAAGATACACTGTAGTGTCAAAAAACAAATAAAAAAAAGTAAATGTTTTATTTTAAACGCCCCGTCCCACACTTTTCCTTTGTTTTTTACCGGCAAATGTGTTTTTTTTTTTTGTTGACAGCTTATGACTCATTGGTTAAGGACACCGCCCCGTGGCTCAATCAGGGCGCAGAATGCACTGTGCAGGGCGTTCGGCAAACACCCTGCAAATTTGGCTGTTCGCCCCGTTCAGGGAACACCCAATGTTCAGACTGAACCATTCGCCCAAAACTAGTTTCCTCCTCTTTCTCAGAAATAGGGGTGATTGCTTATTGGTTGCACTGAGATTTCTAAATATATTTGAAAATCTCTGCAGGTAACAAGAAGCACTTGTTATCGTGTAACCCTATGCTGCCTGATTGTTGTAAGCAATGATGAAATCTGCTACATCCAGTGGCAGCCGCTCATTAGTGGCGCCCCCCAAATCCATGCCTCCAGCCCCTAATCTCCATGCAGGGTGCCGGACACATGGATTCCCATGGAGCACAGCGCCCTGAGCCCACACTGTTATATGACATTAGCAAATTAATATTCGCTAATGTCTTTCTGTTTCTCCTCCCAGGCCAATGAGGATGCGGGTCCAGAGACCCTATTGGCCGGGAGTCCGAAGACCCCATTGGTCAGGAGAAGAAGTGATGGCTGGGACACGGAGGAGATGGAGGGGGAAGCCGCAGCCATGACCTGCATGGGTTAAGTGCAGGGCTGACGGGGGCCTGGCGGGTCAGAGTGCGGCAAGCTGGCGACCGGCGTGGGAGGTGTGGGTATGGTGTGCGGTGGTGGGCTCGAGCGACGGGGGGGGGAAGGTTAGTGTGGGGTGGCGGGCTGAAGTGACGGGGGGGATAGGGGGATGTCTGTCCAAGAGTGCGAATCCCCGGAGAGGCAAGGCTTTCATGGACATCACTGTATCGAGAGGGGGCTCAGATAAGTATTAGGGGGCTGCATAGAATGCATGAAAGTAAAAAAACTTTACAACCACTTTAACTTTACAGTTCTGCACCTTTTACTTTGGTAATTATGAGGCGTTTCCACTCTCTCTGATCTTTACCCAAATTTATACTAATGAAAAAGCAAATGGAAGTCAGAAATCTGTCAGATCGTGCTCTGTTAGAGTATCCCACCTAAACAAAGAAGAACTTTTGGGTAGACTGAATGTTTACTTCAGTGGTGGTCAACTTTCTTGATTTGTTGGGGCCTGAAGTGCGACACCAACATCACCAAAAGGCTACACATAAAATCTGTGAATATTCATGATCAGAGACAGCAGACACACGATCGGATAGTCAAAGACTATGGTATATGAAGTAGCTGCTGCAATATACAAGCTAATAAATATAAACTAAATAACCTATATAATTTGTAAACCAAAAGGTGTCTACGGATTCCCTCTTTCTTTCTCGTACATCATGGGACACAGAGCGACATAGTCATTACTAATGGGTTATATAGATACCGTCAGGTGCTGGCACTGGCAACTTCCAAAACCGGAAGTACCCTCCCCTATATAAGCCCCTCCCATCCGGGAGCACCTCAGTTTTTTGCCAGTGTCTAAGGTGTTGGCCAAGAAGAAACATGTGTTTTTCACTGAGCTTGCGTACAGGTTCTTTTGGGCCTCAGTAAGCTATTCCGGATCCGACCAAAAAAGCTTCATAGCTAAACGGTCGGTACCCGGGCCTTGCAGAGAAGAGCAAGGTTTTGCCTGTAATGCTTCTCTTAGGAGAGCTGGACCCTGGGATCCAGAGCTCTGGTCATACCCACGACCAAGATGTTTTCTGTGCAGGGTGCTATACAGGTCCAGGGGAGTGGAATCCTTGGGAACCCGGTCCCTGAAGGTTTGATTACAATGCCTGCCGTGATAGGTGAAGTTTGGGCTTTTGTGGACCAAACAAAGTCCTGCGGCGGGGAACAGGTAAGTGGGGGCCCCCAGGAACTTGGTTCTATTGGGGGACCCCCAAGCCTAATTTGTCTTTCTGTCTGTTACCTAATGGTATTCCCGCAAAATTCTGTGCATGCCTGTAACTACTAAAAAAAGTAATAATTTTTAATGGTGGTCAAGAAAAAAAATATATATATTTTTTTATATATATTTAAGATATTAGACTGCGGTACCTGTGTTTGTCCACTAGAGGCCGCTGTGGAATGTTTTCTTGTCATGTGGACTAGTTTCTTCTCAGCAGAGCAAGTCCAGGCAGATGGTGAGTTCTCTTATGGGAAACTGCTTCCTCTGCCATGTTGCAATGCTCGTCCATCCCCCGGCCTGCGGCAAAGAGGGGCCCTGGCTCTTGTCCCTAGTCTCCAGTTTTCAAAATTAGCGCCGAAGGCGCGCGTGCACGCGCCTCTATATATAGAGGTGAGCCAGGAAAGGGGGCGGAGCCTGGGGGATGACGCTCTGTGTGCGCCGCAGCGCTTCTGCGCATGTGCGGGCGTCCCAGCATGTTAAAAACCACAGTTTTGTGTGGTGAGCTGGCTATGAAGTACAGAGACAGAGCTGGCAACATTTAAAAAAGGGCATACAGCAAGCGGTTGATACAGGCATCCCCTAGAAAGGCACATTAGTAGACACCAACTGTTTCTTATAGCAGCATTTATGCTAGACTATTGTCAGTAACTGGTGTATTTCGGCTGGAATACCTCAGCTTTGTGGCTTAGGAATATGCCGTCTAAAAACTCCGGGACTAGAAATTCCAGGAGGAATAGGGGGTCTCCATCGGGCTCCGAGGATCTTGGGCATGCTTTGGCTGCACCAGTCTCCCCTGAAGAATCAGAGGTTAGTGACCGTAGAGCACCCTCAGGAGTACCTGGTACTGTGGCTGTCCTCAGTTCACCTGCTCCTGTGTATGTAACAGAGGAGGTTTTTTCCTCAGCTCTGGGAGGGCTGGAAGAGAGATTGTCAGCATTGATCGCGGCTTCCCTGTCACAGGAGAAAAGCGCCCGATCTCCGTCTCCTCCCTCAGAGTGCCTGTTAACAGAGCAACAGTCCCATACAGGGATCGACCTACCTGAAGGGGATCAGGATGAGGTCGATTCGGTTGTAGAGGAATCAACAGTGGAAGAGCCGTTCTCAGCATCACATGCTGAAAGGTTATGGGTTCAGTCCCTGACTAATATGGTCCGATCAGCATTTAAAATGCCACTTGCGGAGCCATTATCCACTTCTGTCTCCTCGTTGGGGTCGCTAAAAGCTCCCCAGACTGTTTGTTCCTTTCCGATCCATCCTTTACTGGAAGGGCTCATTTACCAGGATTGGGAGCATCCTGACAAAATATTTACTCCCCCTAAGAGATTTCCGGTGGTCTATCCCATGGAGGATAAGTTCATCAGAAAATGGAGGGTCCCTACAGTGGACGCAGCCATCTCTTGTGTGAATAAATCACTGACATGTCCGGTGGATAATGTCCAAATTTTTAAGGACCCAATAGATAAAAAATTGGAGTCCTTATTAAAATCTGCTTTTTCTACAGCAGGATTGGTGACACAACCAGCAGTGGCAGCTATTGGGGTCTGCCAAGCAGTGAAGGATCAGTTGAAACAGGTCTTAAGGGACTTGCCAGATCAGCAGGCTCTTGCCCTAGCTGATCTACCTAGAGCCTTATGCTTTGCGGTGGACGCCATAAAGGATTCAATCCATCAGGCCTCCCGCCTTACGCTGTCTGTAGTACATATGCGCAGGCTTCTATGGCTCAAAAACTGGTCTGCTGAAGCTCCCTGTAAAAAATTGCTGGTCAGCTTCCCATTTCATGGTGAGCGCTTATTCGGGGAAGACCTGGACAAGTATATCCAGAGAATTTCCAGCGGTAAAAGTACACTTTTGCCGGTTAAAAATAGAGTTAGAGGTCCATCTTTTAAGAGGCCGGCTTCTCCAGTCCCTAGGACATCGGCTGTGAAACAGTTCCGACGGCCTCCTCGGTCAAATCCCGGAGGTAAAAATCAGGGACAGTTGCAGGGTAACAAAAAGCCCTGGAGCAGGAGAGGTACAAAACCTCCCCCAAAGTCTAATGCATGAAGGGTTGCCCCCACCCAATCGGGTGGGGGGAAGACTTCAGTTGTTCACAGAAACCTGGCGGGACACGATCCGAGACAGATGGGTGCTCTCCGCAGTAAATCTGGGATACAAATTGGAGTTAAAAAACTCCCCTCCTTCCCGCTTTATAAGGTCAAACGTGCCAAGGGATCCCCAGAAGAGAGGATCCCTCCTGTTGGCACTGGAACAATTATTGCTCCAAGCAGTAATTATAGAGGTTCCCCTGGAAGAATGGGGGTTCGGGTTTTACTCAAACCTCTTTACAGTTCCGAAGCCAAACGGGGACGTGAGGCCCATATTAAATCTAAAAGGGCTAAACAAATTCCTACATATCAGGACTTTCCGGATGGAGTCGATCCGATCGGTAGCCACTGCCCTACAAGGGGAGGAATGGTTAGCCT
The DNA here is from genome assembly GCA_029206835.1 of Rana muscosa. Classification (NCBI taxonomy): domain Eukaryota; kingdom Metazoa; phylum Chordata; class Amphibia; order Anura; family Ranidae; genus Rana; species Rana muscosa. The sequence continues at coordinate 175,555,634 of CM055128.1, read as the reverse complement.
CGATCGACATCAAAGATGCTTATTTGCACATTCCCATCTTTCCAGCCCACCAAAAATTTCTACGCTTTGCGGTAGAAGGGCACCATTTTCAGTTCAGAGCCTTACCCTTCGGTCTGGCCACAGCACCAAGAGTGTTCACAAAAATTCTGGCCCCATTATTGGCCAATCTAAGAACACGAGGTGTAACGATAATGGCATATCTAGACGACTTGTTGCTGATAGACCACTCAGTGGAAAAACTAGAAGTGGTTGTTCACGAGACAATCAAGTTTCTGGAATATCACGGTTGGATTATCAACCGAGACAAGTCAGCCCTAAAACCAGTCAAAAGTCTGGAATACTTAGGGCTAAGGCTGGATTCAGACCAGAGAAAAATTTTCTTGCCTCAAGAAAAGGGGTCGTCTTTGAGAGATTTGATCCACTTAGTGGGTTCAAAAAGACAGCCATCCATACGCCTGTGTATGAGGCTGCTGGGAAAAATGGTGGCATCATTCGAAGCAGTACCCTACGGTCAATTCCATTCAAGGAAGTTGCAAAGGGCCATACTGTCAGCCTGGAACAAAAAAGTTCAGGCTCTGGACTTACCAATGTCCTTGTCCCCTTCCGTTCGCAAGAGCCTCCGCTGGTGGTTGGTTCCCCAGAATCTGGAAAGAGGGAAATCCTTCAGTCCGATTTCCTGGAAGGTGGTCACTACAGATGCCAGCCTTATAGGCTGGGGAGCAGTACTGGAGCAATGGTCTCTCCAGGGCAAGTGGTCAGAAGCAGAAAAGGCCCTGCCCATCAATCTCTTAGAGATACGAGCAGCCCGGTATGCCCTAGTAGCATGGACATCCAAACTCCAAGGGTCCCCTGTCAGAGTTCAATCAGACAATGCCACAGCAGTGGCATATATCAATCGTCAGGGGGGCACCAGGAGTCGTGCAGCCCAAAGGGAAGTAAATTACATCCTGAGATGGGCAGAAAGATATGTCCCAGCCATATCTGCGGTATTCATTCCAGGAGTGGAGAATTGGAAGGCGGACTTTCTAAGTCGCCAACAATTATGCCCAGGGGAATGGTCCCTTCATCCCGAGGTTTTCCGGACAATATGTCAGCGGTGGGGAACACCGGATGTAGATCTGCTAGCATCCAGATTCAACACAAAAGTGGACAGGTTTGTCTCTTGGACAAGGGATCCCCTAGCGTGCGGCTCGGATGCCCTAGTGTTCCCTTGGGATCAGTTCAAGCTGATATATGCATTCCCACCGCCACAATTGTTACCTCGATTACTCCGCAGAATCAGGGTAGAAAAGAAACCAGTGATTCTGGTGGCTCCAGCGTGGCCCCGAAGAGCATGGTACGCGGAGATTGTAAAAATGTCTGTGGGGAGTCCTTGGACCCTCCCACATCGTCCGGACCTGCTTTCGCAAGGACCGATATACCACCCTTCCTTACCAGCCCTAGGTTTGACGGCCTGGCTATTGAAGCCCACATTCTAAAAAAGAGAGGGCTCTCTAATGCTGTGGTATCTACCATGATCAATGCCAGGAAGCCGGTATCCAGGCAGATCTACTATAGAATCTGGAAGGCGTACATCGCCTGGTGTGAGGCCAAGAAATGGCATCCACGTAAATACGTAATAGGTAGGATTCTGGACTTCCTACAATGGGCTGTAGATAGGAAGCTTGCCTTGAGTACTATCAAGGGTCAGATTTCGGCCTTGTCAATATTTTTTCAAAGGCCCTTGGCTTCGCATTCACTAGTCAAAGCCTTTATACAAGGAGTGATGCGTATTAGTCCTCCGGTTAATATTCCCATATGTCCATGGGATCTAAACTTGGTTCTGTCGGTTCTACAGAAACAACCATTTGAACCATTACAGCATATTTCCTTGGTGCTTCTCACCAGGAAATTGATTTTTCTAGTAGCCATTTGTTCGGCTAAAAGAGTATCGGAATTAGCAGCTATGTCCTGTAAGGAGCCATATCTGGTTATCCATAAGGACAGAGTAGTGTTACGTCCTCATCCAGCCTTTCTTCCTAAGGTGGTATTGAGGTTTCATTTGAACCAAGATGTGGTTCTTCCTTCTTTTTTCCCCAAACCTACTTCGGTAGAGGAAAAGTTATTGCATTCTTTGGATGTAGTAAGAGCAGTTAAAGCTTATCTAAAAGCCACTGCTCAGATTCGCAGAACGGATACTTTGTTTATTCTGCCGGAAGGCCCCAGAAAGGGTCAGACAGCGTCAAAATCTACTTTAGCCAAGTGGATTCGACAGGTCATTATGCAAGCTTATGGCTTGAGAAGGAGACCGCCTCCGTTCAAAGTTAGAGCGCACTCCACGAGAGCAGTTGGAACTTCATGGGCAGTGCATCACCAGGCCTCCCGGGCTCAAATCTGTAAGGCCGCAACATGGTCTTCAGTTCACACGTTTACTAGGTTCTACCAGGTGGACGTTAGAAGTCAGGAGGATGTCGCCTTTGGGCGCAGTGTGTTGCAGGCCGCAAAAGATCCTCATGTCTGATAGCGCTCAGCTTATATATGGTGTATCCCCCCCCTCATTTGGCATTGCTTTAGGACATCCCATTAGTAATGACTATGTCGCTCTGTGTCCCGTGATGTACGAGAAAGAAAATAGGATTTTTATAACAGCTTACCTGTAAAATCCTTTTCTTGGAGTACATCACGGGACACAGAGCTCCCGCCCCTCTTTGGGGACACTTATTGCTTTGCTACAAAACTGAGGTGCTCCCGGATGGGAGGGGCTTATATAGGGGAGGGTACTTCCGGTTTTGGAAGTTGCCAGTGCCAGCACCTGACGGTATCTATATAACCCATTAGTAATGACTATGTCGCTCTGTGTCCCGTGATGTACTCCAAGAAAAGGATTTTACAGGTAAGCTGTTATAAAAATCCTATTATCTATTGCATAAATGGATTGATTGGTCTGTGCCTAAAATTAGCTATTCTATTAAGACACACACACTGCTGCTAGTAAAAACAATATCTTTCATTTATTTCCCAAGAAAATCTAACATCACACATTCACACAAGCAGTAGGCTTGTGCAATTCGTTTCATAACGAATCGAAATTCGTCTGAATTTATCAACTTTCGGACATTCGGAAGCATTCGAATTTCCGAAAAAAAATAAAGAAAAAAAACGAATCAGAAATAAATTATATCGCAAATAGCGAATGCCCGAGTGTCTTCGGCATAATTCGTTATGAAAAAAGTTACGAATGTACGAATCCATTTGAAGCACAATAACACTCTGCTCTGCTCTCTGCTTCTCCCTCACCATGCTGAACTCCCTCTAAAAATGGTGTACAGGGGCGGAGGCTATAGCCGCATGTAAAAAACGAAAGTAAAATACGAGATTTCAAATCGTTACAAATAACCGCTATGTATTTAGAAAAGTGCAAATCCATTCGAAGCACATTAGGCATAATAGGCTGCGTCGTTGTGAGAGAGACACGGAAAATTACGAATCAACAAACCCCAAAAAAGTTACGAAAGTAGGAGTTGTGTCCAGAATCAACGGAAAACAACGTACTCTACCGAAAGTACGAATTATAAATCAACTAAAAATAAGGCTTACATTAATACGAATCATTCCGATTCAACGAAAAATGTCGCTTGCGAAAATACGAATTAGTCCGAACACGAAAAATCCCGTCTAGCAAAATTACTAACAATTACGAATCAACAGGACCGAAAAGAAATGAACCAAAACGAAACAAATTTTTCCGTTGTGCACAAGTCTATTAAGCAGCAGAGTATATGTAGCGGGGTCCTCAATTTAGGGGTAGTGTTTGAGTGGTAGTTATGCTCAAACACCTAAATTGTTAGGACATTATCAACCATTTTTGTCTGCAGGAAGAGTATCGGTGTACTGTTCCCTGTGGCGCTGCCATAGTGGGCCAGGGTTGAACCGCTGATACAGTGCTGTGCCTTGTGTGTCCCCTCTCGGCAACCATACAGTGGGAGTGGTCGGCCTGCTGTGTATGCTGGGAGAGGATATAAAAGGTCAGACGCTGCCTGTTCGGGGTTCGTCATCGGGAGTCCAACTGAAGGCCTTGGGCCCAGCACCTTCGGCTGGGGCCCGTCAAGGATAGAGGAATCTCAGGGTGCCGCCTTGCGAGGGGACCCGCATCTTAGACGAGGAGGCCAGGGAAAGACCGTTCCGAGGGACTGGTGTGAAGTCTCAGTGAAGGAAGGGGCCCGGTAACTCTCTGGAGGGATGTCTTCTCCTTACAAAGAGGCCAAGCTTTAAAGAAACCAAGTTCACCAGGTCTGTGGCAGAGACCAAGTTCACCAGATCTGTGGCAGAGACCAGTGTACCAGTTTGTGTAGTTATTGTGCGGTTAGTTCGAGTACCATTTTGGCTGCTAGTCCCTATCTAGGGAGACTATCCAAATGGGCTAAGTCTGCTTGAGAAGCCAAGCAGTGAAGTGTATTACGTTTGTGCCTGGACCTCTCCCACACCTTATGCTGTCCCGCTCTCTCTCCAACCTTTCCTATCAGAGACTGTCGTTTAAAGAGAAATAAACTCTACGTTGAGTTACAGCTGGTGTGGACATTGAAGTCATTGGGAAATAGAGACTTGTCTTTATTGACTATAGAGATAAGAACAGTGGCGTCACTAGGGTTGGTGTCACCTGGTGCGGTAAAACATGGCGTCACCCCCCCCCCCCCAATAATTTTTGATTTGATTTTGACCTGCTGACAGGGTGTCTTGCTAGCTGGACGGGATCTGATGGCTGCAGGGAACATGGAAAGGTGCTGTGACCTGCCCACAACAAGGAGTGTTGCTACAAGGCCCTGTAGTCAGCAAGCAGAAGACAGTAGCTGAAAAGAGAACCACTCTGCAGGGGGCTGGCACACATGACGTGATTGTTGCTAGGATGCTGGCGGTCAATCAATGACAGATGTGGCTTGCCTGGATCAAGGAAAATCGGGCACTGCAGATTGGAAGGCTGACGAACCAATGGACTATACAAATTATAAATATATTGTGGTTTAAGATTGTAGATCGGGAGGTGAGGTACATGGGACACTTGGCATGTATGCTGCCCCTGGGATTAGTCCTCTTGCTGTTCCCTGTTAGCCACCCCACATCAGTCTCAGCTCCTGCCAATGCCTGCTGCGCTGATGTTGTTAATAGCTGTCAGCCTGCTCTGAGCCGGCCACTGATTCCCTCAGACAGAGTCTGTCCTTTGCTCACCTGGAGTCTGTCCTGTCCTCAGCACTTACTTGCTGAAGGAGTCAGGCAGCGGGAAAGCCAAGTATATCACTACGCCAGCAGCAGGAACTGTGACCCAGGCCTTTTTGCAAGTGCGGCACTGGTTGTTGTGTCAGTCTGCCAGTACTGAAAAGGAAAAAAGAAGTCCCTCTATTCTGCAGTCTCTTGAGCCCCTCTGGATGAACTGAATGACCCCCCCTCCCCACCCAGGGAATATGATTCACCACCAGTGGGCCACGGGGGAAGATTATTTGTTCACACTATGTATGCCCATGTATACTACATTATGAAGTTTGAAGCTGCCGACCCCCCTGTTAAAGTGATGGGACCGTGCCCCCTACAAGAGGCCTGATGGTACCCCCAATCAGCAGCCCTGGCTGCAGACACCCCACTGGTCTGATGGGGGGGTGTTTTTGCTGCTGGACACAGCTATATTATAGATATGCACATTTTTTATTTATATATATATATATATATATATATATATATATATATATATATATATATATATTGTGAGGGGGTTAGCTCGGCAGCGGGTGTGTGTGACCCCCGGGATGGGCTCCCCACACAAAAACAGGCCCAGCAGACGGAGGTTGTGGTTTTCAAAATCAAAAAGGTGCGGTTTATTTTCTATTTACAGTGACAAAAACACAGCAAAGCAAAAGAAACATAAACAAAATAAATCCTGGTCAATTTGACCTCTGACTAAACATACAGGTTTCCTAACTAACAACTCGGATCAGCCTAGTGCTGTCCTAGTCCCTAAGTCCCTGGTTTTAAATGTCCAAGCAAATAGCCACACAGGCTTTGTCTCACCGCACAAGGGTTCACTCTCTCCAGGAAGTCCACACAGGTCTGCTTCCAGGCATGAGCTAACCCCTAATGAAGCTGGGAGTTCTTATAGAGGCCTAAATGAGCTGACAAGCTTCAGCTGGTCTCATCAACTCCCTGTCTGCACGACGCCCCACACTCTCCCTAGAGGTATGAGTCATCCATGAGCCCACTATCCTCAGCTGGGCTTATACAACTCTCCACCTAGTTGTATAAGTCGGCGTAAAGCCTGAATCTGGGCGAAATATATCTACCCCCCTGGATGCAACCAGGTGACTTTACCTTCCTGCTGTCACATACCCCCCCCCCTCTTGTTTTAACCTCGGGGTTGGAACACCAGCAATCAGGCATTCATGTACTCGAGACAAAGCATCCACATTCCCCATTTGAACGCCAGGGCGATGCTTTACTGTGAAGTTGAATTCCTGGAGGGCCAGGAACCACCTATTCACTCTTCTATTTGTTTCCTTGTTTTGAGCCATCCACTTTAACGGAGCGTGATCCGTAACCATGTCAAAGTGCCTACCTAGCAGGTAGTACCGAAGGGAATCTAGAGCCCACTTCACCGCTAAACACTCCTTTTCAACGGTGGCGTAATTTACCTCATGGGACTTCAACTTCCTGCTGAGGTAAATGACTGGGTGCTCTTCCCCGTTCCAGACCTGGGACAATACTGCTCCTAACCCCACATCTGACGCATCACTTTGTACGACAAAGTCTTTAGAGAAGTCGGGTGAGTACAACACTGGCTGGCTACATAAGGCTTGTTTCAAGAATTGGAATGCTGCCTCAGCCTTGGGGGTCCATTTAATCATGACCGACCCTTTCCCCTTCGTCAGGTTGGTTAGGGGCACAGCCTTAGAAGCAAAGTGGGGAATGAATCGCCGATAATACCCAGCGATTCCCAGAAAGGCTCGTACCTGCTTCTTGCTGTTGGGACGTGGCCAACTCTGGATGGCCTCGACTTTGTTGAGTTGGGGTTTTATTACTCCCCTCCCAATAGTGTACCCAAGATATTTGGCCTCCTCCTGCCCAATGGTACACTTCTTGGGGTTAGCCGTAAACCCCGTTTCCCGAACAGAGTCCAGGACTGCTTGCACTTTTGGCAGATGTGAGGCCCAATCTGTGCTATGGACAATTACGTCATCCAGGTAAGCCGCAGCATACTTCCGATGGGGCCTCAGCATCTGGTCCATTTTCCGCTGGAATGTGGCCGGCGCATTCTGTAACCCGAACGGCATTCTTTTATATTGGAACGCCCCGTCTGGGGTTACAAATGCGGTTTTCTCTTTGGCCGACTTGGCCAGGGGGATTTGCCAATACCCTTTTGTGAGGTCAAGAGTCGTCATGTATCGGGCTGTTCCCAGCCGGTCGATCAACTCATCTATACGTGGCATGGGGTAGGTGTCAAATTTTGTAACTTTGTTCAACTGACGAAAATCGTTACAAAATCGCCAGCTCCCATCCGGTTTAGGCACCAACACAATGGGACTAGACCAATCACTTTGGGACTCCTCTATCACCCCTAAGTTCAGCATTTTCTGTACTTCCTCTCGTATTGCCTCCCGTCGGGCCTCTGGGATCCGATAGGGTTTTAACTTCACCCTTTCACCGGGCGGGGTAATAATGTCATGCTCTACCCCAGATGTTTGTCCCGGCAGCTCAGAGAATACCTCCTTGTTGCGAAGCACAAACTCCTTAACCTCCTGTTGTTGGGGTTGTGACAAGGTGGCTGCGATTCCAACCTCAGGAATCACGCAACCAGTTTGAGCTGGTGACCAAGTGTCTGCGACTAGGGACTCTCTATCCCTCCAGGCTTTCAACAGATTAACGTGATAGATCTGTTCGGGCTTTCGCCTTCCTGGTTGTCTGACCTTGTAATTCACTTCGCTCACTTTTTCCATTATCTCGTAGGGGCCTTGCCATTTGGCAAGGAATTTACTTTCAACCGTAGGGACCAGTACCAGTATCCTATCCCCCGGGGAAATGGTACGGGTCTTGGCTCCACGGTTGTACACTCTCTGCTGTGCTAACTGCGCTTGGGCCAAATGTTCCTTCACGATGGGCATTACCTGTGCAATTCGGTCTTGCATCAGGGCGACATGCTCAATCACACTCCTGTGGGGAGAACTCTCACTTTCCCAAGTTTCCTTGGCAATATCCAACAGCCCTCTTGGGTGTCTCCCATACAGTAACTCAAAGGGGGAGAATCCCGTAGAGGATTGGGGCACCTCCCTAATAGCAAACATCAGATAAGGAAGTAGACAGTCCCAATCCTTTCCATCTCTATCCACCACTTTCTTCAACATTTGTTTTAGGGTTTTGTTGAATCTTTCAACCAGCCCATCGGTTTGGGGGTGATACACAGATGTACGTAATTGCGTCACTTTGAACAATTTACATAGCTCCTTCATAACCCGGGACATAAAGGGTGTACCTTGGTCCGTAAGCAGTTCTTTACAAATACCCACCCGGCTAAACACAAGAGATAGCTCTTTGGCTATGGTTTTGGCCGAGGTATTTCGGAGAGGGATCGCTTCTGGATAACGGGTGGCATAGTCCATTATAACTAATATGTACTGGTGCCCCCTAGCGGACTTGATTATAGGACCTACCAAATCCATGGCGATCCTCTCAAACGGGACCTCAATGATGGGTAGAGGGACCAGCGGGCTACGGAAATGTGGCATCGGGGCCGACCTCTGACACACAGGGCAGGAGGAACAATAATTTTCTATGTCCTTCATCACCCCCGGCCAATAGAATCTCTGTAATACCCTCTCTCGGGTTTTCTCTGTCCCCAGATGACCTCCAAGAATGTGCCCATGGGCCAACTCCAACACCAACTTCCTGTACGGTTTGGGCACCACAAGCTGCTCAACGGTTTCTTCTGCCCTTTTTGCCACCCGATACAGTAGGTCCTTCTCTACGCTGAAGTATGGGTAAGTGCAGGTATTATCTGGGTTCACTAACTCGCCATCTATTTTCACTACGTTTTCCCGTGCCTTTATTAGGGCGGGGTCTTTCAACTGTTCTGTGGCAAAGTTTTCCCTGTGAACCTCAAGATCAGAAAACTCCACAGACGGTAGGTTTTCGTCTGAGGAGGTGGGCTCCTCTCCAGTTTCTTGAGTCTCCCCTGCCAATACTGACCAGGGAAATTCCGGAGAGTCCTCACCACTCTCAGGGGAGTTCTGGCTATCACATTCCTGGTACATAGGGGCACCAGTGGGGGGCTCAGGATCATCCCACAGTTCCCAGAACTTCGGAAAATCCCTTCCCACAATGGCGTCATGCGGTAACTGAGATACTAAGCCCACTGGATGAGAGAGGGTACCTTTGGGGGTCTCGAAACACACTGTAATCACTGGATACTCTCGGGTGTCCCCATGCACACAAATAACAGCTACCTTGCTATTCCCAGAGACCTCTGTTTTAACTAACTCAGCCTTTATCAGGGTCACAAGGCTACCTGAATCCAGCAATACCACAACATTTCTACCATTAACACACATTTTGCATAAATGTTTCTCAGTTCCTCGAATGGCAGTGCATGCGACTGTCGCACACAGCGACTGACGTCTGCCCGTCAGAAAGTCACACTGCATGGGTTCCTCCACAACCGGGCAATTTGCTGCAATATGTCCCGCTTGCCGGCAGCGGTAGCAAACGATCCTTCTTGCCGCCTCTTGAGCCGCTGATTTCCCAGGCTGTTCTCGCCAAACTTGGGGTAGAGCTCCCACCCTCTCACTCTCTCCACCCTTACCCCTTGGAATCATCTTATCCGCCCCTGGGGATGGTCTGGTCTTAGGGTGGACAGTCCGAGTGTCTCTGGAAGAGACCGTCAGGTTCTCTGTAGCCAAGTATTTCTCCACACGATCCACAAGACCATCGGCCGTCTCTGGGTCTCCATGGCTTACCCACTTTTGGATGGCAGTAGGAAGAGCTCTCAAAAACCGATCCATTACAACACGTTCCCCAATCTTTGGTGCGGACAAAGTCTCTGGCTGTAGCCACTTTCTGCTCAGGTGAATGAGATCATACATTTGAGACCTGGGGGGTTTTCCAAGCTGGAAAGTCCAGTTATGCACACGCTGAGCCCGGACAGCCAGGGTGACACCCAGCCTTGCCAATATTTCAGCTTTTAGCATCACATAGTCTTTTGCTTGGTTAGGCTCTAGGTCATAGTAAGCTTTCTGCGATTCACCAGTTAACAGAGGAGCCACTAGTCCAGCCCACTGCTCCTCAGGCCACTTTTCTCTTTCAGCGGTCCTTTCAAATGTGGTCAAAAATACCTCTGGATCATCCTCTCCAGTCATTTTTGTCAATAAACGACTCACCCCAAAGGACGCGGTATTAGTGGGACGGCTTTCCTCACTGGTCTGCGGACGTTGCTGCATTACTGCTTCCATCTGTTGTTGTAGTCTCTGCTCTTGCTTCTGCAACAGGTCTATGAAGCGGGCCTCAGATTGCTGCTGGGCTTGTTGCTGAGCCTCCAGACTCTGTTGCAAAGTTGCGTTTGTCTGCTGCTGGGCTGCAAGGCTCTGTTGATGAGCTTGCTGCTGGGCTGCGAAGTTCTGTTGTTGAGCTGCAAGGCTCTGTTGATGAGCTGCAAGGCTCTTTTGCAAACCTGCATTTGTCTGCTGTTGATTGGCATTTGCTAGAGCCAGCTGTTTCAGTATCTCCTCCATGCTGGCTTAAAAAAACTGCCACTGGTTCTCCACCAACTGTGAGGGGGTTAGCTCGGCAGCGGGTGTGTGTGACCCCCGGGATGGGCTCCCCACACAAAAACAGGCCCAGCAGACGGAGGTTGTGGTTTTCAAAATCAAAAAGGTGCGGTTTATTTTCTATTTACAGTGACAAAAACACAGCAAAGCAAAAGAAACATAAACAAAATAAATCCTGGTCAATTTGACCTCTGACTAAACATACAGGTTTCCTAACTAACAACTGGGATCAGCCTAGTGCTGTCCTAGTCCCTAAGTCCCTGGTTTTAAATGTCCAAGCAAATAGCCACACAGGCTTTGTCTCACCGCACAAGGGTTCACTCTCTCCAGGAAGTCCACACAGGTCTGCTTCCAGGCATGAGCTAACCCCTAATGAAGCTGGGAGTTCTTATAGAGGCCTAAATGAGCTGACAAGCTTCAGCTGGTCTCATCAACTCCCTGTCTGCACGACGCCCCACACTCTTCCTAGAGGTATGAGTCATCCATGAGCCCACTATCCTCAGCTGGGCTTATACAACTCTCCACCTAGTTGTATAAGTCGGCGTAAAGCCTGAATCTGGGCGAAATATATCTACCCCCCTGGATGCAACCAGGTGACTTTACCTTCCTGCTGTCACAATATATATATATATATATATATATATATATATATATATATATATATATATATATATATATATATATATATATATAGCGGGTATATGCTTTCCTATTTTTGAATCTGGTGGGGAAACTGTTGATGTATGGTTCCCTGGGGTCCATCAGGTGGCGCTGTCACTTTGGGCCTGGGGTTGAGCCATCGTTGCGGTGTCGTACCTCTTTTGGCTTCTCCCAGCAGTTGTATGTTGGGGCGGGGAACCCGCCGTGCTTGCTGAGGGGGTATAAAGGGGGCGGCCATTTTTGGTGGCGGGGAGTCGAGTCGGAGAGTCGAGTTGGGGAGTCGAGTCAAGGCGGAACCCCAGGCACCTTCAGCCTGGGGGCGGTGGTCGTGTTCCATCCCAGGCACCTTTAGCCTGGGGTGAGGTACTCGGATGGAGGTCTGGAGCTCAGTGCCCATCACTGAGTTCTGCGAGGGAAGGAGGGCATAATGGACCGGGGGGAGATACTTGCTTGAAGACCTGGTGCAGCATATTGCCAGTGACAGGTGAGCCTCCCATCGGAGACCGCCTGGAAGGAAATTCCCCCTCGCTCGGAGACCGCAACCCACTTTCAGGGAGAAAAGTGGAGAGTTCGTTGTGTCTGGGGCCTATTCGTTCCCACCCCCCCCCCTGTCTGTTCTATGGAGAAAAAGAAGGGGTTCAACTGTTGTGTATACTCTGTTATCGGAAGAATAAAGGAGTGTTGGACTTTATGGGTGTGGGACTCATTTCTGGCAGACATTGTTCCAAAGGAGGCTCTGATGCAGGACACCGGCCTGGAGGTAAAAGAACTTTGCTCACACCACACAACTACTTGCTGTGAAGGCTTGGCGTAGTGACCTCTCTCACTCGCTCTCTCTCTCTCTCTCCTCTAAAGTAACCCCTAGACAAGAGACAGACGAGCTGAACCGAGAGTGAGAGGGAGGAGGGTGCTATATATATATCTCTCTCTCTCTATATCTAGATCTAGATATATATATAGAGATATATATATATATATATATATATATATATATATATATATATATATATATATATATATATATATATATATATATATATAAAGCTGTGTGTATATAGCTGTGTCCAGCAGCACCCCCCCCCCCACTGGTTATCAGCTATATTATATACAGGTATAGTGGCTGAGCTGCCCACCCTAAGATAGTCCGAGGGGGAGGGGTGCTGCTGGACACAGCTATATTTTATATATATATATATGTGTGTAGCGCTACCCCCAGTTAAGAGACCCACTCTGGCACAGCTAGTCTAGGGTTGATTATCTTATCATAATCTAACAGTATTGCAAGGGTAGCCTCTTCTATAATGATAACACACAGATAGCAAGTGATGGGATAACGGTTCTTTACTTTGGGTAAATGGCACAAGGTTAACACATAACATTTAACTTGCTCACAGAGCCCTGCAGCAATAAGTATAGCGTACAGCAATAACACAGCGCGGTAACCCACCATGCGCAGTTATTACTATCTCTGCGCCCTGTGGCGCACTAAACAGTGTTCTATCTCCCCTCCCTGGTCAGGCCTGACACAGAATTAACCTCAGTCTTTAGCATAGGGATTTCTTCGCAAGCAAACTTGAAATGGTGGTGCACTTTCAGGAACAATATTTGTAATCCACAGATTTGGCAATCACAAGTAACACTATACTGGAGACCCTTTAACTCTGTCCAGCTACCGGTCTCCAGTGGAACAGCAAATAAAAGATCGGTGGGCCAAGGCAGTCTATAGGCCTAAACACAGTACAGCCTATTGGATTGAGCAAGTGCTCGCTCACCACTCCGGACACGATCCCAGTCCGGGACTTCCACCTGATGTGTCTCCGCACACAGCGTCTGTAACGATCGGGTCCCCGATCACACTGATGTCCGCAATAAACAAAGTCAGATGCCACCCAGGCTCCGCAGTGGGATGGAAGGCTCTTCAGAAGTTGCGCAAGGCCACAGGCTTCAGGCCCTGCACTCCAGCACAAATCCGCACAGGAAGACCAGTCAGCAGTCCAAAGAGGCCGAGCTCAGCCTCACCACATCTTAAATAGCCCCTCCCAATGAGTCTCTGCGGTGGCCAAATGCACCCTGGGTGCCGAACGGGGTTCTGGGTAACATAGTCCCGGGGCCTTAAAGGAGACCCCGCTACATACACATATATATATATATATATATATATATATATATATATATATATATATATACAGTGGGGATCGAAAGTTTGGGCACCACAGGTGAAAATGTGTATTAATGTGCATAACAAAGCCAAGGAAAGATGGAAAAAATCTCCAAATGGCATCAAATTACAGATTAGACATTCTTATAATATGTCAAAAGAAGTTAGATTTTATTTCCATCATTGCAAAGAGCGGTGTCTCAGATGCACGGATGTGAAGAGGTCAGTCTACCCACATCCCTGAATACATACAGAAAAAGAGTGCACTCCGAAGAGGGCGGTTCCTCAGTGGGACTTTTCGGGGTGACTGTTGAAAACCACTATTATGAGTAACGAAGTGCAATAGTAATTGTCATAAAGACTTATTTATTGGGAAAATTGAATACAAAAATATAATATGAAGGGCTGCTACTTCCTACGCACAACACACATCCAAGTGACCAATGTGTACATTGTGAAAAAGGAACAATCACAACGCATGGGAACAGATATCATAAATTGCACAAAAAAGGGAAAAAGGATGTAGTACAGGACCTGGCTCTGTCTCAAGGGTGGGACATATACCCAACGTTTCAAGGCCTTTTGATTATATAGCCTCTTCTTCAGGGGTAGGGTGCTGCACCTTTTAGTGATGAATGATATCTGTATTCAAAAAATAATACAAAATCAAGATATGGAACAAAAAGATAAAATAGCTAGGCAAATAACATTGATGGGGGAGGAGAGGGGGGGGAGGGGAGGCGGGAGACAGATATTCCTTAGGCTATTGATTGTGGGGACACATACCGAGCTTCAAATTGTACACAAATACATAGTACATTCTCAAGAACCTTTTCAGTACTCACCCTATGTATTGGGTGCGTACATGTTACTTGGTAGTAGCAAAAAATAAAAGATAAAAAATAGTAAGAGGTACAAAAAGCACTGTGGTTCTGATTTGATGAAGTTATTCCCTGGAAGGTCAGACTGGCGGGCGACAGCGGTGGTCCCTCAGTCCAGATGGTCTGGTCCCGATGGGCGGTTTGGCCCACAGAGGGCGTAAAAAGTCCCCAGCACTACCCACACGGCACAGGCGCAGTGAGACTGTTGTCTATTTGATGGGGATAACTTCCCAAAGTTCAAAACGTGCCTAAATATAAATATATAGTAAGTATTAAAGTATTTCCGAAAGTATAAAAGGAATACAAGGTTCTCTAGTGATATATGCCCTCGGGGCAACCTACCTGAATTGGTAGTGTTACCTCACAAAAGCCTCACCAGAGGGCTAAAACTAGAACCTGGACCATAATACTGGCTTAACAAAGGATAGAAATGGGGATAGGGGAATAACAGTCATTAATTACCGAAGGAAGACAAGAAAGCTATCACAACATTCATGAACTACAAGTCAGCCTACCCAAGATGGTAGTGTTGCCTCGCATAAGCCACACCAGGGAACACAGGGAAGACCCAGAAGGCGTAGTGCCTATACAATAATATAGCAAGTTCCTGGGAAAGAGAGTTGTTGCATGAAGATCTGCATATCTGGTATTGTTCAAAAAGAATAGCAGATTAAAATGTATGGATAAATATTTACCTGGTCCAAGAGCTGTGGCGGATACAAAAATATGTCCACCAAAAGCTGAATCCTGCTGACCAAGTGTCTTCAGTAAAAAGTATAATGCCTGACAGTCTATAGGAAAGAAAACACAAACAGAACCCTGTTCTTAGTCATGTTGTGACAGCTCTAAAAAATGGCCTGTGTGTGGATGAAAGATTTTTACCTTGTTCAGGTCCTGTTGTTTTGTCCTGGTGCGGCTTCACTGTGAGCAGACTGAGCCCATATGGGCATCAGCTTTTATTTGCTCTACTAGTGGGGGATTGGTTTCAGCTGTTCAAGAGGGAGAGGCCGAGCAGTGAGCTGGGGTTACGCCCCCCGAGCTCGGTGACGGGCCGCACTACCTCCCCGAGGGTGGGGAGTTGTCATGGCAACGGGGACTCCCGTCGCACAAGCGCCGCTGACTGCGGCACTGCCTCGGAGGGATGACGCGAAGCGTCAGAGGCTCGCGACACAGAGGTGGCGACGCCCCCTTTTGAGGGCGGGAAGTTGTTATAGCAACGGGGACTCCCGTCGCACAAGCGCCGCTGTAGCAGCGCTGCCTCGGAGGGATGACGTCACGCATCAGAGGCTCGCAACGCAGAAGTGGCGACGGAGGACAGTCATGTGACCATTCCTGCACCTCCAAGCCAATAGGAAGGACTGAAAATGTGCAGAGAACATATCGGTCCTACCTGCGCCGAGTGGGCCCAATGGTAGCCAGCGGGACGAGGGGCTTGTAAGGGGGAGGGGCCACCGTCATCATCAAGTCACAGTCAATTCCATGGGAAATATCAAACAGAAACTAATCTAGATATCCATATTGTTGTTATTAAACCACAGTGTATCCTCAGCAAAATTGCATATATAGGAAGCACTGTGCACTCACTAGATCAGGGGCATAGGTTAGAATGTATAGTGTAGGCACCATGATTGTGCACATGGAAGCACCAGGAGCAATATATGCCCCGTAAATACGAGATCAATATACCGGTACATATATATAAAGCCAATGAATACCTGACCCCTCTCACCATCAGTCATCTGCTCAATAAAATATGGAGAAAACAAGTACAAATATAGCAGGAGAGAAGAAGAAAAAAATAAAAAAAATAAAAAAATGATATGAACTATTGGCAAGCATGGAATGGGGAGAGAGAATCATTCCCCGTATGTACGTAGTACATGCAGTCACTAATTGAGTAGATAAAACTAAAGGCAAATTCTAAAAACAGATATGTCATGATGACTATAAATCCTTAATATAAGGAATATAAGAAAGCATCTGAAGCCATCCCACCATGGGGCCTACATTAGGGGTTCATGGTGGGATGGCTTCAGATGCTTTCTTATATTCCTTATATTAAGGATTTATAGTCATCATGACATATCTGTTTTTAGAATTTGCCTTTAGTTTTGTCTACTCAATTAGTGACTGCATGTACGTACATACGGGGAATGATTCTCTCTCCCCATTCCATGCTTGCCAATAGTTCATATCATTTTTTTTTTCCTTCTTCTCTCCTGCTATATTTGTACTTGTTTTCTCCATATTTTATTGAGCAAATGACTGATGGTGAGAGGAGTCAGGTATGCATTGGCTTTATATATGTATATAGATCTCGTATTTACGGGGCATATATTGCTCCTGGTGCTTCCATGTGCACAATCATGGTGCCTACATTATACATTCTATCCTATGCCCCTGATCTAGTGAGTGCACAGTGCTTCCTATATATGCAATTTTGCTGAGGATACACTGTGGTTTAATAACAACAATATGGATATCTAGATTAGTTTCTGTTTGATGTTTCCCATGGAATTGACTGTGACTTGACGATGACGGTGGCCCCTCCCCCCTACAAGCCCCTCGTCCCGCTGGCTACCATTGGGCCCACTCGGCGCAGGTAGGACCGATATGTTCTCTGCACATTTTCGGTCCTTCCTATTGGCTTGGAGGTGCAGGAATGGTCACATGACTGTTCTCCGTCGCCACTTCTGCATCGCGAGCCTCTGACGTGTGACGTCATCCCTCCGAGGCAGCGCCGCTACAGCGGCGTTTGTGCGACGGGAGTCCCCGTTGCTATAACAACTTCCCGCCCTCAGGGAGGGGGGCGTCGCCACCTCTGTGTCGCGAGCCTCTGACGCTTTGCGTCATCCCTCCGAGGCAGCGCCGCAGTCAGCGGCTCTTGTGCAACGGGAGTCCCCGTTGCCATGACAACTCCCCACCCTCGGGGAGGTGGCACTGCGCGTCGGCGAGCTCGGGGGGCGTAACCCCAGCTCACTGCTCGGCCTCTCCCTCTTGAACAGCTGAAACCAATCCCCCACTAGTAGAGCAAATAAAAGCTGATGCCCATATGGGCTCAGTCTGCTCACAGTGAAGCCGCACCAGGACAAAACAGGACCTGAACAAGGAAAAAATCTTTCATCCACACACAGGCCATTTTTTAGAGCTGTCACAACATGACTAAGAACAGGGTTCTGTTTGTGTTTTCTTTCCTATAGACTGTCAGGCATTATACTTTTTACTGATGACACTTGACCAGCAGGATTCAGCTTTTGGTGGACATATTTTTGTATCCGCCACAGCTCTTGGACCAGGTAAATATTTATCCATACATTTTAATCTGCTATTCTTTTTGAACAATACCAGATATGCAGATCTTCATTCAACAACTTTCTTTCCCAGGAACCTGCTATATTATTGTATAGGCACTACGCCTTCTGGGTCTTCCCTGTGTTCCCTGGTGTGGCTTATGCGAGGCAACACTACCATCTTGGGTAGGCTGACTTGTAGTTCATGAATGTTGTGAGAGCATTCTTGTCTTCCTTCGGTAATTAATGACTGTTATTCCCCTATCCCCATTTCTATCCTTTGTTAGGCCAGTATTATGGTCCAGGTTCTAGTTTTAGCCCTCTGGTGAGCCTTTTGCGAGGCAACACTACCAATTCAGGTAGGTTGCCCCGAGGGCATATATCACTAGAGAACCTTGTATTCCTTATATACTTTCGGAAATACTTTAATACTTACTATATATTTATATTTAGGCACGTTTTGAACTTTGGGAAGTTATCCCCATCAAATAGACAACAGTCTCACTGCGCCTGAGCCGTGTGGGTAGTGCTGGGGACTTTTTACGCCCTCTGTGGGCCAAACCGCCCATCGGGACCAGACCATCTGGACGGAGGGACCACCGCTGTCGCCCGCCAGTCTGACCTTCCAGGGAATAACTTCATCAAATCAGAACCACAGTGCTTTTTGTACCTCTTACTATTTTTTATCTTTTATTTTTTGCTACTACCAAGTAACATGTACGCACCCAATACATAGGGTGAGTACTGAAAAGGTTCTTGAGAATGTACTATGTATTTGTGTACAATTTGAAGCTTGGTATGTGTCCCCACAATCAATAGCCTAAGGAATATCTGTCTCCCGCCTCCCCTCCCACCCCCCCTCTCCTGCCCCATCAATGTTATTTGCCTAGCTATTTTATCTTTTTGTTCCATATCTTGATTTTGTATTTTTTGAATACAGATATCATTCATCACTAAAAGGTGCAGCACCCTACCCCTGAAGAAGAGGCTATACAATCAAAAGGCCTTGAAACGTTGGGTATCTGTCCCACCCTTGAGACAGAGCCGGGTCCTGTACTACATCCTTTTTCCCTTTTTTGTGCAATTTATGATATCTGTTCCCATGCGTTGTGATTGTTCCTTTTTCACCATGTACACATTGGTCACTTGGAAGTGTGTTTTGCGTAGGAAGTAGCAGCCCTTCATATTATATTTTTGTATTCAATTTTTCCAATAAATAAGTCTTTATGACAATTGCTATTGTACTTCGTTACTCATAATAGAGGTTTTCAACAGTCACCCCGAAAAGTCCCACTGAGGAACCGCCCTCTTCGGAGTGCACTCTTTTTTGTTATTTCCATCATTTACACTTTCAAAATTACAGAAAACAAAAAAATGGCGTCTGCAAAAGTTTGGGCACCCTGCAGAATTTATAGCATGCACTGCCCCCTTTGCAAAGCTGAGACCTGCCAGTGTCATGGATTGTTCTCAATCATCGTCTGGGAAGACCAGGTTACGTCAATCTCAAAGGTTTTAAATGGCCAGACTCATCTGACCTTGCCCCAACAATCAGCACCATGGGTTCTTCTAAGCAGTTGTCTAGAAAACTGAAACTGAAAATAGTTGACGCTCACAAAGCTGGAGAAGGCTATAAGAAGATAGCAAAGCGTTTTCAGATGTCAATATCCTCTGTTCGGAATGTAATTAAGAAATGGCAGTCATCAGGAACAGTGGAAGTTAAAGCAAGATCTGTAAGACCAAGAAAAATATCAGACAGAACAGCTCGCAGGATTGTGAGAAAAGCAATTCAAAACCCACGTTTGACTGCACGATCCCTCCAGAAAGATCTGACAGACACTGGAGTTGTGGTACACTATTCCACTATAAAGAGATACTTGTACAAATATGGTCTTCATGGAAGAGTTATCAGAAGAAAACCTCTTCTACGTCCTCACCACAAAAATCAGCGTTTGAACTTTGCAAATGAACATATAGACAAGCCTGAGGCATTTTGGAAACAAGTTCTGTGGACCGATGAGGTTAAAATAGAACTTTTTGGCCGGAATGAGCAAAGGTACGTTTGGAGAAGAAAGGGCACAGAATTTTATGAAAAGAACCTCTGTCCAACTGTTAAGCATGGGGGTGGATCAACCATGCTTTGGGGTTGTATTGCAGCTAGTGGCACAGGGAACATTTCACGAGTAGAAGGAAAAATGGATTCAATAAAATTTCAGCAAATTTTGGATGGTAACTTGATGCCATCTGTGAAAAAGCTGAAGTTAAAGAGAGGATGGCTTCTACAAATGGATAATGATCCTAAACACAACTCAAAATCCACAGGGGATTACATCAAGAGGCGTAAACTGAAGGTTTTGCCATGGCCTTCACAATCTCCTGACCTCAACATTATTGAAAACCTATGGATAGACATTAAAAGAGCAGTGCGTGACAGACAGCCCAGAAATCTCAAAGAACTGGAAGACTTTTGTAAGGAAGAATGGGCAAAGATACCTCAAACAAGAATTGAAAGACTCTTGGCTGGCTACAAAAAGCGTTTACAAGCTGTGATACTTGCCAAAGGGGGCAGTACAAGATATTAACTCTGCAGGGTGCCCAAACTTTTGCAGACGCCATTTTTTTGTTTTCTGTAATTTTGAAAGTGTAAATGATGGAAATAAAATCTAACTTTTTTGACATATTATAAGAATGTCTAATCTGTAATTTGATGCCATTTGGAGATTTTTCCATCTTTCCTTGGCTTCGTTATGCACATTAATACACATTTTTACCTGGGGTGCCCAAACTTTCGATCCCCACTGTACACATACATATATATATAAAATATGATATAGCTGTGTCCAGCAGTAAAAACAACAACCCCCCTCTTAGCACTCTTCCTTCTCACCACAGCAGCTCTGGTCAGCTCAGGTGTGACTGGGTGGCCGGCACCATGACACCCCCTCCCCCCCATTGCAAGAGCTCACCTTGGGTTACGGAGAAGGACACCCCCAGCTTGGGGCCCGGGCGGGCGGCTCAGATACACAATACACCCGGGCGGCAGCTAGTGAGGACACACACACAGTGTGCAGCTGCGCCGCCCGGGAGGAGAGCAGAGCAGTAGTGAGAGGTGACTCGGAGGAGAAAAGTAGTGACAGGCTCAGCAGACTAGCACAGAGCAGTAGTGAGAGGGGACTCGGAGGAGGAAAACAGAGACAGGAGCAGCCCCAGCGAGCACCAAAATGCCAAAGGGAGCCAGGGCTTTCTCCACCCTCGGGATGGTGTCACCCCTCTCTCGGGTGTCACCCGGGTGCGGACCGCACCCCCATAAAAATGCGTCTGGATAAGAACCATTCTGTGGGAGAATCTGGCTGTGGAGGCCCATCACAACCCCGCTCAACCTCTTCAAACAGGAGGGTACGGGCATATAGAGCTGGGTGTGCCCTTTTTTCCTGCGAGGAGCCTTAGACAAGGAGGAGAGGGTGGTAAGCGCTATACGTGGGGGATCGAGTCCGGGATTTCTGCAGCCGGAAAGAAGAAGAAAACCCCCCAGAGTTTGGACTTTATTCCCCCTGTGAGGCTCCGTGGAGGTCGGCCATCTTTGAGAGAAAGTGACTGCGCCACGAGGAGAGCCCAAGCTGCGTAGTTTGTGGGCGTGTCAAGAGTAAGAAAGCCTGCGAACATTGCAGAAGATGGGAGGAGCCTCGCCATGTGATGAGTTGCACGTGGTGACTTTGGCGCAAAAAGGACAGTGCGCAATAAATCGGCAAGCGCAGAACATGGCGTCTAATGCCCCATGGATTCCAGTTCCTTCTACCATGAATGTATCTCGTTTGCTGCTTCTTTGATGGATACAGGGATCCGACTAAAGCCTCTGGGTCACTTCGCCCTCTACATTCACAGAGATGCGGATGCCCTTGGAGTGGTTTGTTCCAGATGCCAGGGACTGGTGGTGCACCTTCGGCCTTTTGGAAGATGTGAAAGATGCAAGGAGTTCTTGTTCGAGGTAGAGCAACCCACAGAAAAGCCTTGGGCCTTCCGGCTGAATTGCCTTGCGGGCGCCACTACTCTTGAGAAGGAAACCAGCGCTTCTACAGTCACCCCTACGCGCACTGTCGAGACTTCGGAGGAAGTCGTTATTGAGAATGTTCCGGTAGTTGAGGAACCGGAGACGGAGAAACCGGAGACGGAGAAACCGGAGGATGCTGCTTCGGTTGTTACAGAATCCTCGCTCCCACCGCCCAAGCGGAAGGTCGGCTATGTGAAAGCCTCCTGCGGTCGTGGTCGAACTATACCCCAGCGTTTACTTGTGTCGGATTGCCCAGTCGGAGGGACCTCCAGACAATCTGCGACCGCTACAGGTCAAGGTAAGCCGGGGAAGGGAGCAGAGAAAAGTGTCCAGAGTGTTGGGGATGCTTGGGTCCCAGACCCCAAAGAATTTGAACTTGCTAGAGATAGTGATTCCCCTGCTACAAGGAATTACATACTAGCAGAGGACTGTGATACCTCAGATCTAGAATCGTCTTCTGATGTGGGAGAAGACGCCGAGATAGATGAAATATTCATCAAAAAGGGCTTGGACAGAATACCCCTATCCTCCGCCAGAAGTAGAAGGGACTCGCCCAAGTCTGCTGCGGATGTTACACCCCAGGTGGAAGTCCATGTGTCTGAGGAAGGACCTGACCCCATGCCTGAGTCGTTTGGACCTGTGGTGCCCGTGCACATTACCACGGATGACTGTATATTGCTACGTGCTACTGTAATGGGTCCCAGGGAAGTGAAAGTGACCAGGCATCCAGAAGCCATTGTTTTGCCAGGTGCGGGAGACCGTGCCACACTTCCACCACTCTCCAGGCTGCAGCAGCTGTTCAACAAAAAGGTGGCTGCTGATTACGGATGGAAGTACCCGTATGTCACCAGAGACCTACTGTTCGAAGTGGAGGCTTACAGAGAGAGAGATGGTATGCGGACTTCCTGTGGAATCACTTGAAAGTCCAACACGCCCGCAGGCATCTCTCTTGTTCCGCGGCTGTTGCCGAGAGATATCGGGGGTGCAAGAAAGAATGGATGTTGGGTCGGCACATTCATGCAGACTGGGTAGTGTCGGAAGGAGCGTGAAGATGCAGTCTATTGCATAGAGACCTTTGACAAAACCCGGAAGCTCCTCATTCTACCTGATCCAAAGTTTTTTATTTGTGAGAGGCTGAACTGTTTTTTTGGTTTTTTTTTTGTGCTTTTGTTCCGGAGTGTACTCTCCTGGAGTTCAGGAACTTTGCCCTTGCAAATTGGGGTAGTCTACTCAGCTGGAGAGCAGGGGAGCTGTTGATTTTGTTCTCTCCGCTCACAGCGTACTTTGGGGTAGAGATAGTTCAGGGCCACAGCCAAATTGAAGAAGAAGAGGAAGCAAGAAAAGTTTTTTTTTTTTTTGGGACAAGTGTCTTGACGGTGGCACTTCCACTAGGTGGCGGTGTTGCTTTGAACTGCATTTAAAAGTGTTTTACTTTTTAGAAGGAAAGGATTTTTCCCTCAGTCTTTTCTCTTCTAATGTACATAGAAGGTTAGGATGTCTAAATTGTTGGTAATGTGTGTGCTTGTTTTTCTCCCTCTGCAGGTGGATACCAAGCGGCCACTGAGAATGGGTAGGTTTAGCTATTGCAGGAGGGGAGGGAAATGTGAATGATAAAAATGTGTTTGCTTTTAAATATGTGACATTTGAGAATGGGATGTACACGTTTTCTACTACTCTTTCTTCATCTCTTCTTTTAACTCCCTTTCCCCATGTTCAGGTTCCGGCACAAACAAACATTTTTCCAAATTGTTTTTTTTGTACATAGTTTCTGGATTTGGTCTATGTTGACTCAGGCTTGAAAGGCATAGGTTTGCTCTAGACACTGGGGACAGTGTCTATTCAAGTGGGGGGAGTGTGTAGCGGGGTCCTCAATTTAGGGTAGTGTTTGAGTGGTAGTTATGCTCATACATCTAAATTGTTAGGACATTATCAACCATTTTTGTCTGCAGGAAGAGTATCGGTGTACTGTTCCCTGTGGCCTGCAGGTGGCGCTGCCATAGTGGGCCAGGGATGAACCACTGATACAGTGCTGTGCTTTGTGTGTCCCCTCTCGGCAACCATACAGTGGGAGTGGTCGGCCTGCTGTGTATGCTGGGAGAGGATATAAAAGGGGCAGAGACGCTGCCTGTTTAGGGCTCGTCGTTGGGAGTCCTACTCCAAGGGAGTGTGTGTTCCTGTCCGCCCTGGGCACCTTTGGCCCAGGGGCAGTGGTCGGTGAATCAGTCCCAGGCACCTTTTAGCCCTTGGGCTGCAACTGAAGGCCTTGGGCTCAGCACCTTCGGCTGGGGCCCATCAAGGATTGAGGAATCTCAGGGTGCCGCCTTGCGAGGGGACCCGCATCTTAGACGAGGAGGCCGGGGAAAGACCGTTCCGAGGGACTGGTGAGAAATCACAGTGAAGGAAGGGGCCCGATAACTCTCTGGAGGGATGTCTTCTCCTTACAAAGAGGCCAAGCTTTAAAGAAACCAAGTTCACCAGGTCTGTGGCAGAGACCAAGTTCACCAGGTCTGTGGCAGAGACCAAGTTCACCAGGTCTGTGGCAGAGACCAAGTTCACCAGGTCTGTGGCAGAGACCAAGTTCACCAGGTCTGTGGCAGAGACCAAGTTCACCAGGTCTGTGGCAGAGACCAAGTTCACCAGGTCTGTGGCAGAGACCAAGTTCACCAGGTCTGTGGCAGAGACCAGTGTACTAGTTTGTGTAGTGATTGTGCGGTTAGTTTGAGTACCATTTTGGCTGCTAGTCCCTATCTAGGGAGACTATCCAAATGGGCTAAAGCCGCGTACACACGATCGGTTTTACCGATGAAAAGAGTCTGATGGATTTTTTTCATCGGACAAACCGATCATGTATGGGCCCCATCTGTCTTTTTTCCATCGGTGTCAAAAAATAGAACATGTTTTAAATTTTTCCGATGGATAAAAAACCGATAGCAAATTCCGATCGTCTATGGGCAAGTCCATCGGTTAAAAAACCCACGCATGCTCAGAATCAAGTCGACGCATGCTCGGAAGCATTGAACTTAATTTTTCTCGGCTCATCGGAGTGTTTTACGTCACAGCGTTTGAAACGGTCGGTTTTTGGACTGATGGTGTGTAGGCAAGTCTGATGGAAGTCAGCTTCATCGATTTTTCGATGGAAAAAACATCGGTTTAAAGACCATAGGAAATCTGATCGTGTGTACAGGACTTAAGTCTGCTTGAGAAGCCAAGCAGTGAAGTGTATTACGTTTGTGCCTGGACCTCTCCCACACCTTATGCTGTCCCGTTCTCTCTCCAACCTTTCCTATCAGAGACTGTCGTTTAAAGAGAAATACATTTTATGTGGAGGGGAATAGAACGAATAATCCCTTTCCCCCGGATGTTGTAGTCGCCAAACGTCGATTAACTGGTTTCTATGTAGTCATTTTGTGATCCGTTTGGATTGTCTCGGTAAGATAGATGATTTACCTGTGGAGGTGTCTATTGATGGTATCAAGGGTATATTGAAATCCCCTCCAAGTATCAACTGCCCCTCCATAAAATCTAAAAGTTTCCTCACTACTTCATCCAGAAAGGATGCCTGATTTTCATTGGGAGCATAGATTGTTGCTAATGTCATCTGTCTATTCCCCAGAAGTCCCTTAAGGTAAATATATCGACCCATAGGGTCTATCTCCGAACTTTGATGTTGCTCCAAACTTACTCCAGAATTGATTATTTTATGGTTCCCCATACCTATCTACATGCGGTTAGAACTACACACATAGGCAATATTACATGGTCAGACCATGCACCTGTGTTTATGACGTATGACCTAATGGGAACACAATCACTTACACACCGTTTCTGGCGACTGAATGAAAGTCTCTTGCAGAGTCCAGAAGTTCTGGAAGAAGTGACTAGAGAGCTGACAATATATTTCCAGATGAATGACCTAGCAGATTGTGACCCAGGAATCTTATGGGAGGCACATAAACCAGTTCTTGGAGGTATTCTAATTAAACATGGTGCTCAAATTAAACGGGAACGAATGAAACAACTTACCGAACTACTTAGTAAATTAAATCCCCCATCGGACATCCGGCCATTCTTCCCCACATCCACATAGAGGAACTCATACTGTGCTGACACCACCGCCATCAGCGCAATACTATGAAACCCCTTGTAGTTGTAGAAGTAGGACCCAGAACGGGGTGGTGGCACGATGCGGACGTGCTTCCTGTCAATGGCTCCACCGCAGTTGGGGAAGTCCCACCGCGTGGAAAACTCAGATGCCACAGTCTGCCATTCATGTGGCGTGGAAGGAAGCTGTGGAGTCAAACAAGATAAACAAATATTAGTACTTTTGCACATAACATTGCAAGCAGATTACACTAAAAAACATTCTTGCCCAACATCATTATAAGTTTCTGTTTAATGTGTTTTTAAATACTCAAATAGAAGGCTCAAGTATCATATTCATCACCCCCTCTGATGGTCCATTGTAAAAATATTTTGGGGGGGCTAGATGAGTTTGGGAATGCTCAAAAATAAGGACAATTAACATTTTTATAAATTTTAGGGGGTGATTAGGGGGGGGAGGGTAAAGAACTACAATGGAGCTGAAAAAATAAATTGGGAAGTGACTCGGCTAGGTGTATTTGGGCCCAGGATAGCATTGCAGTGGCGGTGCGTACATAGTGGGCGCAGGAGTGCTGCCCCCTCTCTCTCCTGCGCCCATCACTCAGAACAATACATAGGTTCATGCCTTGCATGAACCTATGTATTGTTGATGACGCCCACTATTCAGGTGGATGGCCCCCTGTTGAGCGATGGCCATCTGAATAACAGCGGCTGGTTGGTCTTTGGAAGTGCCTATCAGAGCCAGCGGCTCTGATAGGCTTCCCGATTACAGCCTGATGGCTGTAATTTGCTTCAAAAAAGTTAACCAGGGGACGCAGGGGGGGTGCGTTCCTTGGTTAAACACTGACAGGCTCCTCAGCCAATCATGTTCACCGGGTCTGGTTACCGGTAACCTGATTGGCTGATGCAACATCGAGGGCGGGAGAAAACATCAAGGAGAGAAGGACGGCGCTGACCAGAGGAAGGTAAGTGCAGGGCTGGGGGGGGGGGACTGCCTGTATTTGTGGACAAACTGGCTGCATTTGAGGGGACAACTGGTGGCGTTTGATTGGCACAGTGGCTGCATTTAATGGGCACAGTGGCGGCAATAGATGTTTTTTATTTTAACATTTTTTTGGCTGCCCCCCCAAACATTTTGAACACCAGCTGACACTGCTGGAGAGGTTAGTGAAGGGAAATATGCATGGAGGAGAAAAAAGGGGCATTTAAAATCTTACAGCATGCATGAGGACAAAGGGGACATTCTCAGCATATTACAATCATGGTAATTAGGGAAGGATGAAAGAAATACAATACATTAGCATACATGAAATACATAGAATGTGATGTTAAGGGAGAAAACTTACCCTAATATAGTCCTCCTGCAGGACTTGGATAATGGCAGAACAGGTCTCTGGGATTATGACACCCAGAGCCTGGGGGGAGATGCCTGTCGTGAACGTAAGGTTCTGCAGACTTCTCCCTGTCGCCAGGTAGCGTAACGTGGCGATGAGCCTCTGCTCAGCACTGATGGCTTTCCGCATAACGGTGTCCTGCCTGGTAATATAGGGGGACACCAAAGCCAACAGATGCTGAAAAACGGGGTCAGACATCCGCAGAAAATTCCTGTAATCCTCAGGATTATTCTCCACGATCTCCCGCAGCAGAGGCATATGACAGAATTGGTCACTCTGGAGCAACCAATTCTTGGTCCATGAACTCCTCCTCACCCTGTTCATGGACTCGTCTTGGTCCAAGACAAGCAGACCAACACCAAGCGCACGCACAGCACGAACTCTATGGCGAGAACGTACCCGCGACACTGCTAGGAGACGGTCGTCTGATCAGAACGTTTTAAACAGAATGCACTTAAGAACAGCAAGGCCTATGAAGAACGAACTGAAAATCAGAAACGAACGGGCAAGAATGCACTGTAAAACAGATACGACCTGCCTACACGCCCTGAAAGACAAGATACGAACCCACAAGCACAAACTGAACCGCAGAAAACGAACTGAAAGCACGAAGACTGAAAAGCGCGAATCGTCTCTTCCCAAACTTTTACTTCACACGCGGTAACACGAGATCAGCAAAAGCAGCCCAAGGGGTGGCGCCATTGAAATCGATCTTCTCCTTTATACTGTCGTCGTACGTGCTGTACGTGACCGCGCAGAACAACGATGAGATTTGGAATTGACAGTGTGCATGCAAGGAAAGCTTGACAAGAAGCTCGTCAAGCTTGACAAGAATCTCGTCAAGCTTGACAAGAATCTCGTCGAGAAAAACGACAGGTTTTTTACAACGAGAAACTCGGTCGTGTGTACGAGGCTAAAGGCTCACAAGAGCATGCCAGGAACCAAAAGTGGACAAGAGAACTCTTACTCTTCGGTATGTGCTTTTAACATTCATTCCCCTCACCCATAACCACCCACACTTGCCTCCTGTCCAATCAGATAATGTCAAGGTATTTCTTCTCCTCTCTTTGAAGCTTATAGCCACACCAGGTGGGCTGGAGACAAGCCCTTTTGTTATGCGAATTCTGATATGCTACAAAGCTTTGACTGTAACTTCCAGACCTATGATCTTAAACCATGTTGCTTTCCAACAGTATAATACACAATATTGTCAGAGACCATGGACATTATATAGGAGATGGTCAGATGTTGGGGACATAATACAAGAGATAGTCAGACTGTGGACATAATGCAGGAGATGGTCAGAGGTTGCAGACATGATACAAGTGACGGTCAGAGGTTGCAGACATGATACAAGTGACGGTCAGCGGTTGCAGACTTAATACAAGTGATGGTCAGAGGTTGCAGACCGGCGACCAATGGGGTAGGTAGCTGATGTCCTACCCCACTACTGGTCAAAATTTGGGGCTCCTATCGTCTATGGTTTCCGGAGATACAGGGCTCCTTACGCAGCCTATCAGAAGCTAAATACAGAGAAGCCTGTTTAAATGCAAGCTGGCAAACTCCGATTGCAGCAGACTGAGAGGATGAGCTCACAGTGCCTCTCCTCACTTCTAGTCAGAGACACTTAGTACCATTGGCCCAAGCTGTCCAATAAAAATGCTGCAGTGGAGGCTCGCCTCTCACTGCAGTGTCATAGAAGGGGGCATGTGTCTAAAAGACCAATGCTCCCTTCCAGACCAGCCCTCTTAACTAGGAGGAAAAAACATGTGTTTATGTGTATAAAATATACCCATAATCCCATGTTTTTCTCACACAGTTAAGAGGGAGAATGAGAATCTGCTGCTGCTGAAAAGGTACAAGCTAAATCAGGTATTATGCTATATGTTATAGGATAATAATTTATTATTTATCTATTTACTGTGAAATTACTGGTTTGAAGTTATAACTTCAGGAATTTGTCCGTCAAGCCACCTGCTTGAGTACAGTTTTTGAAAATATAGTAAATTACCTTCAAAACAATATATAATAATTGTTTGTATATGTAGCGGCCTCACCCCGTCCTCTTTAGCTAGGGGTATGTCACGCGACAGAGTGAGGTGCGCTACGGCCCATGTCCTCCCCATAACTGTGGGTGAGGTGAAGGCCAATACCTGATGTTTCCTCGGGCCGGTGTGTCCTGGGCATGTACAGAGTCTGTTGTGCAGAAACCACCAAACCACCCTTTGCTCCCATTAACAGAGTCCATACACCGATCACAGTCCAACTGTTGGTTTATTTCGTATCTCCACATACAGGCAATGCGATGGCATGATACGGTGGGATGAGCAGGTCGAGGCACTATACTGATCTGGGTCCCTACACCCCCTGTGCTATGACCAAGGGTTGTAGGAGTCTTGACATGAATACCTCCGTTGCCTTGCGGCCCCTATCAGGGGAAGATGTCCTCCAAGGGTGTTACCGAAGGCCCATCCGTCACCGGGTTGACACTACACCGGGTCTTCGAACGAGTGACCTCCCCAGCCTCCTCACCTCAGATGCGGGTCCCCTCGCAAGGGGCACCCTGGAACCACTTCACCCTTGCGGGACCCGGTCGAAGTCACCGGGCCCCAGGCCTCCTCAATAGTACCTCACACCAGGCTGAAGGTGCCTGGGATGGAACCCCAACTTCATCCCGGCCAGGCCTAGGGCGTCTAGGCCGGGAACCTTGAATCGCCCGCACCCAGGCTGAAGGTGCCTGGGTGCGTGAAGAGATGATCCCCGAAGACAGACCTCGTGGCGAGGGCGTCTCCCCCTTTTATCTCCTCCCGTCGATACCATGGCGGGTTCCCCGCCCCAGCCGTACCATCTCCAGGAAGGGACAAAGAAGGGTAGCACTGTGGTAGTGATTCTACCTGGAGCCTGTAGGTACTCAGCCACCCACAGGCAAAGGAGAATATTGCACCACCCAATCCTCCACGAATAACAAAAAGGGGTCTAAACCCTGCCATAATTACACACCTGGGTCACTCTACCCCCAGGTGTATCCCACTAACTTTGAAGACCCCGCTACACACTCCCCCCTGGTGATTTGACGCTGGTCCCCAGCGTCAGGTGCACACCCATGTCTCCCAAGGAGTGCTGACATGAAGTGGGCCCCAGAAGCTATCCCTCAAATTTTTGGATACTAAGTGTGCCAAGACCTGCTCAAAAGGGAAAGGGAAAATATAAAACGATAAACTTTTGCATAAGACATCTATTCTGTACACATGTACAATCCCTCCCATCGCTGTCTAAGAACCACCCCACTCTCAGTAGTCTTGACCGATGAATCTCCTGCAGAAGGGAAACAACAAAAAGAAAACACATCCTAACACTCTGTGTTAACTTGGCATGAGTGGGTCCGTCAGCCGAGAGACCCGCTCACTCCAATAAGTAAGTAATGCATGTGTAGCATTTCGAACAACCGTTGCACAACACTGCCACCTGGTGACAGAGCTGCGGTAATGACACTTGGTGAGATCTTCATTCTTCCTGCTCCCAAGTCTCCAGTGAGTAAAAGAAAAGCCCAAATCAAAACAAAAGTAGGGCACAGTTCTAGGCGTCTGGGAATGTCTCTTCCAGAAAGTTTCAACAGCAACAAGATAGGAGCTCACTTCTCCTATAAGTAGAACCTTGGATCCGGCAGAAACAGAGGCTTCAGGTGCCCGTCAAACACTTCCACCGAATACTCGACATCCTCTCCTTCTTTCCTGCAGATGAGCACCTTATCGGCATGAATATGGCGCCCAAGTCTCCAATCAGCTCTGCAGTCCTTGAACTTTTTAGACACAGGCGGCGAACATGACAGGTATTGCCTGGCATGGGGTACTTTAAGCTTTTCCCATACAAACTCGTCATACCACCTTGGTCGCAGGACCTCGACTTCATACAATAAGTCCCGAGGCAAGTAGGGGTACTCCCACCCATATTCACGGGCGACTCTCTGGGAGAAAAGTCTCTGCAATCTGGCTAGAGGCGGCATCACATCTCGCTCACCTTCTCCTGGCTGTACGATGGCCTCCGGGTGCCGAGGTACCTTCACCATCTCGGGTTGCTTTGTCTTTGGTGCCCGCAACGAAGCACGCTGCGTCCCCTCCATCAGAGCGGGTGATGTAGTTGAATGAGGAAAGTTGGTCGGAGGATTAGATTTCCTCGGGAACTCCGGGGCCTGCGCCCGGAGCGTACTGTCTTCTATGGACATGGGGGAATCCTGTGGTTTACTCAGCACAGGTAGCGGGCGTCTGTCCCAGCCCTTCCGGTGAAACAGCTCGTCTATTTCCCCATCATCCCCACAGTCTGACAACGACTCTAGGTCGGAGGTGTCATACATCTCGGCGGGAAGGTAGTCTCTAGTAGACGGAAGGCTACCCTCCCTTTCGGGCTCCACCAGATGTGAACTCCCGACACCTCCAACCACACACACAGTCCCAGCCCCTGGCTCACCTGGACCTTTTTCAACATTGGGATGTCCAGGATTCTTCCGATCGGATCCATCCAGGCCAGGCAAGCGGCGGGGTGAAGCTTGACCACGACCATAGGATGCCTGTACCAGGCCGACTTTCCTCTTCTAGGGTGGAAGCAGGGAGTCTGTGGTGACCGAAGCAGTGTCCTCGGATTTTTCTCTCTCAGGCCTCGTACACACGACCGATTTTCTCGGCAAGAACCAGCAAGAAACTTGCTGGCAGAGAGGTCTTGCCGAGTAAATCGGTCGTGTGTACGCTGCTAGCGTGTTTCTCGTCGAGAAAACCGACAAGAAACCTCGACGAGAAAATAGAGAACCTGCTCTCCATTTTCTCGTCGAGATTCTCCTCGGCGTGTTTCTCGACGAGAAAAGTGAGTGTGTGTACACTTACCTGTCCGCCCGGAAGCCCACGCATGTTCGAAATGAATTTGACGCATGCGCGGTAGCTTCCTAGGCATACGTAGGGTATACCAAGATGGCGGCGACGGCATCGAATGTGACGAGCGCATGCTCGACGTAGTCGATGACGTCACCGCGTACACTCCTTTCAAAGAACCGCGGGTTCTTTGAAACGAGCGTGTGTACACTCGGCCGGGACAAGTTTCTTGTCCAAGAATCTCGTCGAAAAAAACGACATGTTTTTCTCAACGAGAATCTCGGCCGTGTGTACGAGGCCTTAGTCTCTGGTTGGGCAGTCACGTCGCCCTGGTCAGCGCGTACGGGAACCTCCGCAGAGGCTTTGATCTCTCCCTCCGGAGTGGCGGTTCCTGTGATGCAGTTGAGGCGTAGGGCCCGGGGCCTTTCCGTGTATGGTTCAACCTCAAAAAGGAACTCCTTGCATGCCTCACATCGCCCGAATGGCTTTAGTTGGACCACCAGTCCCGAGCATCCGGGACAGATCACACCGAGGGCCTCCGTGTCTCTGCATGAATACAGAGCCAACTGTCCTCGGGGCCTAAGTCTTATCCCCGTGTCTGTCAGGGGAGCAGCAAATGCAGTCATCTTCATAGGGTAAGATACCGGCATCCACGGAGAGCTTGAATTCATTCCGACCACTTGCTGTTCCATCACGCGCTGACCACGCGCCGGAGTCTCCACGTGTATCTCCACACGTGGCCAGACTCCTCCCATGACTTGCACGTTTTCGCGGGCTTCCGCCAGCCTCCGCCCACGAATTGCACAGTCATGGGGTGCCTCGTGGCGCAGTGCATTAACAGTCCCCACATGTAGTACTTCACACGGCTGGACCTCTCCCTTTTTATGCTCCTCCGCGTGGGCCTTTCCCGACTTAGGGTCATGTCCACAACTCCGAGCAGGGATGCACTTTGGCCAATCACATGGCCGACCTGCTCGGAACTCCTCCGGGCAGCAAAGTTCAAACACAGACGTTCTCAGTTCCATCGCCAAGACACACACAATCCCGGACGGACGAGCCCCCACGTGTAGCGGCCTCACCCCGTCCTCTTTAGCTAGGGGTATGTCACGCGACAGAGTGAGGTGCGCTACGGCCCATGTCCTCCCCAAACTGTGGGTGAGGTGAAGGCCAATACCTGATGTTTCCTCGGGCCGGTGTGTCCTGGGCATGTACCGAGTCTGTTGTGCAGAAACCACCAAACCACCCTTTGCTCCCATTAACAGAGTCCATACACCGATCACAGTCCAACTGTTGGTTTATTTCGTATCTCCACATACAGGCAATGCGATGGCATGATACGGTGGGATGAGCAGGTCGAGGCACTATACTGATCTGGGTCCCTACTAGACATGTGCATTCGTTTTCGTCCGAATGCATTTTCGTCCGAATTTCAGCTATTTTCGTTATCGTTTTAACAAACGAAAGCACAGAATCCGAAAACCGAAAGATCCGACATAAACAAATGCTTTATTTTCGTTTTCGTTGCTACAACAGTTCGATATAGATAGGAGATTTGATGTGACGCTGACAATAACAATCTGTGTCTATCGAACCTGTGGTCGAATGTGCCTAACCTTAAAGGAGTAGTAAAGTTACATTTTTTTTTTACTTGTAAGCAATGTCTGTTGCTTACTGATAAAGAATATTGCATTCATTATTATTAAAAAACATTATTTCCCATAAAAATCTTACCTTGAATATCCTCCTCCTGCCTTCCTTTCTTCTTGCTGTCCTCTATTTCCGGGTTTGCGGTGCGCGTTCATAACGGCCTAATGGGAACTACATTTCCCATTAGGCATAGCGGCATTGCGCATGCGCAGTGCGTTTTTTTTTTTTAACACAGAACGAGCAAAGTTCTCGTGTACACACGCCGCCCCTATTCCGCCCCTATTAGATACACGCCGCCCCTCTTATACACCCATTCCCGCCTCCCCAGCCTACACACAAACTTATTTACAGCATGGTAACGTTTTATAATGGGCAGATTGTATATAAACAGTAATGTAAATGCATGTTAATACTTTTTAAGGCAGGAACCCCCCTCTCCCTCCGGGTGGACGTCATATGACGTCCTCAGCTTTGAGGGGGGATATCTGAATGATGCCTGCAGCTAGAGGCATCATTCAGATATCCTTTTGTAGTCCCGGCGATTCTGCGCACAATAAGAACTATCATAGCGGCGGTTCCGCCGCTTGATCGTTCTTATAGGCGGCGGGAGGGGACATCCCCCCCCTCCCGCCGCCATCTGGTGCTTCTCCGAGGGACCCGGAGAGAATCGTCGGCGCCGTTGGTGGGGTCACGTGATGAGCATAGAGATGACTGGTGACCAGATGGTCACCTGTCATCTCTATGATCGTCGGAGGCCCGGGCGCGATGTGATGACGTCACGCCCGGGTCCTCAAATGTAAACAAAGCCGCCATTGCGGCTAGTAAGTATGAGATCGGTGAAAAAAATTTCACTGATCTCATGCTTTCCAGCCTGGAGGAGAGATGTGGGGTCTTATTGACCCCGCATCTCTCAATAAAGAGAACCTGTCACACACATTCCTATTACAAGGGATGTTTACATTCCTTGTAATAGGAATAAAAGTGATCAAAAAAAAAATAAAATTAAAAAAAATTATAATAAAAAAAAATATTTTTATTTTTAAAACGCTCGCAATTTTTACTGTATTGGTTAGTCAAAAAATCATTTTAGTTATTTTAAAACCATAATATATATATATATATATATATATAATTACTTTACTACAAATTATTAATAATTAAATACATTTCACAGGAATCCCCAAATTTAGATGACGTAGAGGGAGGAATGGGATGGATGGAGACGTGATAAATAAGAGAAAGTGATGAGTGAGGGAGGGATGGGATGGATAGATGGAGACGTGATAAATAAGAGAAAGTGATGAGTGAGGGAGGAATGGGATGGATGGATGGATGGAGACGGGATAAATAAGAGAAAGTGATGAGTGAGGGATGGGATGGGATGGATGGAGACGGGAGATATAGGAGAAAGTGATGAGTGAGGGAGGGATGGGATGGATGGATAGATGGAGACGTGATAAATAAGAGAAAGTGATGAGGGAGGGATGGGATGGATAGATGGAGACGTGATAAATAAGAGAAAGTGATGAGTGAGGGAGGAATGGGATGGATGGATGGATGGAGACGGGATAAATAAGAGAAAGTGATGAGTGAGGGATGGGATGGGATGGATGGAGACGGGAGATATAGGAGAAAGTGATGAGTGAGGGAGGGATGGGATGGATGGATAGATGGAGACGTGATAAA
Organism: Rana muscosa; assembly: GCA_029206835.1. NCBI lineage: Eukaryota > Metazoa > Chordata > Amphibia > Anura > Ranidae > Rana > Rana muscosa. The sequence goes on along the minus strand of CM055128.1, from coordinate 175,520,138 downwards.
TAAGAGAAAGTGATGAGTGAGGGAGGGATGGGATGGATAGATGGAGACGTGATAAATAAGAGAAAGTGATGAGTGAGAGAGGAATGGGATGGATGGATGGATGGAGACGGGATAAATAAGAGAAAGTGATGAGTGAGGGAGGAATGGGATGGATGGATGGATGGAGATGGGATAAATAAGAGAAAGTGATGAGTGAGGGAGGAATGGGATGGATGGAGACGGGATAAATAAGAGAAAGTGATGAGTGAGGGAGGAATGGGATGGATGGATGGATGGAGACGGGATAAATAAGAGAAAGTGATGAGTGAGGGATGGGATGGGATGGATGGAGACGGGAGATATAGGAGAAAGTGATGAGTGAGGGAGGGATGGGATGGATGGATAGATGGAGACGTGATAAATAAGAGAAAGTGATGAGGGAGGGATGGGATGGATAGATGGAGACGTGATAAATAAGAGAAAGTGATGAGTGAGGGAGGAATGGGATGGATGGATGGATGGAGACGGGATAAATAAGAGAAAGTGATGAGTGAGGGATGGGATGGGATGGATGGAGACGGGAGATATAGGAGAAAGTGATGAGTGAGGGAGGGATGGGATGGATGGATAGATGGAGACGTGATAAATAAGAGAAAGTGATGAGTGAGGGAGGGATGGGATGGATAGATGGAGACGTGATAAATAAGAGAAAGTGATGAGTGAGAGAGGAATGGGATGGATGGATGGATGGAGACGGGATAAATAAGAGAAAGTGATGAGTGAGAGAGGAATGGGATGGATGGATGGATGGAGATGGGATAAATAAGAGAAAGTGATGAGTGAGGGATGGGATGGGATGGATGGAGACGGGAGATATAGGAGAAAGTGATGAGTGAGGGAGGGATGGGATGGATGGATAGATGGAGACGTGATAAATAAGAGAAAGTGATGAGTGAGGGAGGGATGGGATGGATGGAGACGGGATAAATAAGAGAAAGTGATGAGTGAGGGATGGGATGGGATGGATGGAGACGGGAGATATAGGAGAAAGTGATGAGTGAGGGAGGGATGGGATGGATAGATGGAGACGTGATAAATAAGAGAAAGTGATGAGTGAGGGAGGAATGGGATGGATGGATGGATGGAGACGTGATAAATAAGAGAAAGTGATGAGTGAGGGAGGGATGGGATGGATGAATGGATGGAGACGGGATAAATAAGAGAAAGTGATGAGTGAGGGATGGGATGGGATGGATGGAGACGGGATAAATAAGAGAAAGTGATGAGTGAGGGATGGGATGGGATGGATGGAGACGGGAGATATAGGAGAAAGTGATGAGTGAGGGAGGGATGGGATGGATGGATAGATGGAGACGTGATAAATAAGAGAAAGTGATGAGTGAGGGAGGGATGGGATGGATGGAGACGGGAGATATAGGAGAAAGTGATGAGTGAGGGAGGGATGGGATGGATGGATGGATGGAGACGGGAGAAATAAGAGAAAGTGATGAGTGAGGGAGGGATGGGATGGATGGAGACGGGAGATATAGGAGAAAGTGATGAGTGAGGGAGGGATGGGATGGATGGATGGATGGAGACGGGAGAAATAAGAGAAAGTGATGAGTGAGGGATGGGATGGATGGATGGATGGATGCACAAGAGAAGTATGTGGAGTATAGAAGTGTGTAGAAGAAATGAGACAAAGGGATGGATGAGCATGAAATGGGTTTGAGGGATAGAAAAGGGAGAAATGTGAAGGTGGGAAGCATGAAAAAAAAAGAGGAGGAGGAGGAGGCACACAATGCATGCTTTTTATAGCATATAATAAAGGCATCTATATAAATTGACAGTGAAAAGTTTAGGTATACATTTTATAATTTGCTGTAATTATATTGCCAACTCTAAGGTTTTACCTTACCTTGTGGTTTTTACAAAATGATTTGATGGTTGATGCTGTCCTTTGCAGTACACTGTGTAGACGAGTCTAGGATTTTCTATCTTCAGGCAGCAATGGGGGCGGTGTCCAGGCAGGGCAGTGGAGCTTAGTAAATGAAACTAAGCCTAGGGGGCGGCGCTGCAGCGATGTAGACACGCCCACTAGCCCACAGCTATTTTCTCTATCTTCAACGTAGAGAACGTCCTGACGCTCTCCTGTAGTCCAAGAGAGGGGGCGAGCACGACACTCCACACCAGGGAGAAAGGCTCCCATTATGGTGTGCAGTTCCAGACAAAAGAACAGGAAGTGAGGATTTCGAAGAAGAAATAAAGACATTTACAAGCAAAATCTAAGGATAAGGTAAGTGAAGGAGCACTACACTAAGGTAAAGGAAGCTATTTATGAAAAAAAAAATGTAACTTTACTACTCCTTTAACTCTATTAGTCCAAGATTATTCTACATAGAGAGAAAAGATTCGACATAGGAGAGAAAAGATTCGACATAGGAGAGAAAAGATTCGACATAGGAGAGAAAAGATTCGACATAGGAGAGAAAAGATTCGACATAGGAGAGAAAAGATTCGACATTATAGAGAGAAAAGATTTGACATTATAGAGAGAAAAGATTCGACATAGGAGAGAAAAGATTCGACATTATAGAGAGAAAAGATTCGACATAGGAGAGAAAATATTTGACATAGGAGAGAAAATATTTGACATTATAGTGAGAAAAGATTCGACATAGGAGAGAAAATATTTGACATTATAGAGAGAAAAGATTTGACATTATAGAGAGAAAAGATTCGACATAGGAGAGAAAAGATTTGACATTATAGAGAGAAAAGATGCGACATTATAGAGAGAAAAGATTCGACATAGGAGAGAAAAGATTCGACATAGGAGAGAAAAGATTCGACATTATAGAGAGAAAAGATTCGACATTATAGAGAGAAAAGATTCGACATTATAGAGAGAAAAAATTCGACATTATAGAGAGAAAAGATTCGACATAAAGAGAAAAGATCACTGCTTGTGGGCGGAACATTCGACCGGAAATGTATGATTGCAGCGTCGTACAGTTTCGCTGCTCCGTCGAATCTTCTTTGAACATTCGACAGACACCATAAGCCTTCAATGACAGATTCGACCTTAATTAATTCAGATTTTCGGACGAATGCAATTTTTAACGAAAAACGACATAAATAAAAACGAATTTCGGAAGTAACTTAATAAAAAAAAAATTCGGACGAAAATGAAATTCCGAAACGAAATATTTCAGTGTGCACATGTCTAGTCCCTACACCCCCTGTGCTATGACCAAGGGTTGTAGGAGTCTTGACATGAATACCTCCGTTGCGTTGCGGCCCCTATCAGGGGAAGATGTCCTCCAAGGGAGTTACCGAAGGCCCATCCGTCACCGGGTTGACACTACACCGGGTCTTCGAACGAGTGACCTCCCCAGCCTCCTCACCTCAGATGCGGGTCCCCTCGCAAGGGGTGCCCTGGAACCACTTCACCCTTGCGGGACCCGGTCGAAGTCACCGGGCCCCAGGCCTCCTCAATAGTACCTCACCCCAGGCTGAAGGTGCCTGGGATGGAACCCCAACTTCATCCAGGCCTAGGGCGCCTAGGCCGGGAACCTTGAATCGCCCGCACCCAGGCTGAAGGTGCCTGGGTGCGTGAAGAGATGATCCCCGAAGACAGACCTCGTGGCGAGGGCGTCTCCCCCTTTTATCTCCTCCCGTCGATACCACGGCGGGTTCCCCGCCCCAGCCGTACCATCTCCAGGAAGGGACAAAGAAGGGTAGCACTGTGGTAGTGATTCTACCTGGAGCCTGTAGGTACTCCGCCACCCACAGGCAAAGGAGAATATTGCACCACCCAATCCTCCACGAATAACAAAAAGGGGTCTAAACCCTGCCATAATTACACACCTGGGTCACTCTACCCCCAGGTGTATCCCACTAACTTTGAAGACCCCGCTACATATATTACTTACTTATGGTAATTAACCCCTTGCCACCCAGGCCAAATCTGACACTTCGCTGCTACATGTAAAAATATTTTTTTTTGCTAGAAAATTACTCAGAACCCCCAACCATTATTTATATATATATATATATATATATATATATATATATATATATATTGTTTTAGCAGACACCCTAGGGAATAAAATGGTGGTCATTGCAACTTTTTATGTTACTCAGTATTTTGGAAAGAAACCTTTTCATGTTAGCCTGATTTTTTATTTATTTTTTCTGTATACTATGAAAGATGATGTTACGCCGAGTAAATTGCGCACACTTGTGGAATGGCGCCAAACTTCAGTACTTAAAAATCTCCATAGGCGGCGCTTTAATTTTTTTTACAGGTTATATGTTTAGAGTTACAGAGGAGGTCTAGTGCTAGAATTATTGTTCTCGCTCTAACGATCGCGTCGTATGTAACCTGTGTGTATCTGGCTCTGATACTAGCCAGTGCCTTACCAGCCACTGACCACACCGCACGTCCCTGTACAAGTGATGATCAGAGGTTGAAGACATGCTGCAGGAGTTTGTCAAAAAGGGTGAACTTGCTATATGACTTTTTGGAGACTAAGGACATGCTTCAATGGACATTCATAGACTGGAGACATACTGTATTTGAGTCTTCAGAGACCCTGAGGGCAGCACAAAAAGGGCAACAGTAGTTTAGTTTGTTTTATAATCCATTTTTGTTTGCATTGTGTCTCTAAACTTCACCATCTGTTGCAATCAGCTGTGTTGATGTACAATATATTATTTACAGAGAGTCAATTCCACTGCCCTTCCTAAAGCAAGAGGACCAACCAATAACCACTGCACTGTGCCCAATCTTCCAGTGTGTACTCTGTGCACCCAGCTCCCCTGCCGTGAAGTTACATGAAGAGTCGCTCACCTACCTCAACCAAGGTAACAAATCCTTTGTACAATAAGACAGTATGCAATTATTTGATCATTGGTCTAAATGGGTTCATGCACACAGTCATACAGGTACTGTACAGTGTGCAGAGCCTACGTAATGACATTCCTGGGAACTGCTGCTGCCACGTACAGCAGCCTATTGAGAAGCATTAGGCTTCATGTACACTGGCTGCTCCTTTAACATGAGTTTAGGAGCTTTTGGCATTTATTTTGCCAAAGCCCCTAAACTCAACTCAATAAAAAAAAACAGATAATGTTCTATTGAACGAAACGCGTCGGGATGGACTACTGATGCCACTGTTATTGCCATTTCTTTTAAACGCTTTTATATCACCTCAAATGTAAGTGTTACTCTTTTTTAAATAAATAGCTGTGAGATATCTTGCAGAATTGCGCTATGTGCGCTCCTGTCTTCCTCTTTTTCCATATCAATACCATTCATCTGTTTGGGCGTTATAACCTGTAAAACAACATTGGAAGTTCCACCGCTGAGTTCCTGGAATAAGTGTCTGTTGAGACATCTCTTCCTTTGGCCCATTGACCATACAAGCTTGATTAAACTAGTGAGTATGCTTATCTGGGTTCAATCCTTTTCGGTAAGCCTTATCACATATGGTGGTGGATCTCCTATCAATTTTTCTACTAGTCACGAATAGGTTCGGTTCGCATCCAGAACATGCGAACCGACCGAACGTTCGCGCAAACTTTCGAACACTGTTAAAGTCTATGGGACGCGAATGTGAGAAATCAAAAGTGCGAATTTTAAAGGCTAATATGTAAGTTATTGTCCTAAAAAGGGTTTGCGGACCCGGGTCCTGCCGCAGGGGACATGTATCAATGCAGAAAAAAGTTTTAAAAACTGCATTTTTTTTTCGGGAGCAGTGATTTTAATGATGCTTAAAGTGAAAAAATAAAAGTGAAATATTCCTTTAACCACTTTGCGCCCGAGCCATTCTGAAAAGACGGCCGCATTGCGGCACTCAATTTCCGGGAGGACGTCCATGGACGTCCTCCTGTTTACTTCCGCGATGCGCGCCGCCGCGGGCGCGCATCGGGGGAAAAGCAGTGCCCGTTGTGTCACGCGGGTGCCGATGTGCGTGCCTGGCGGCCGCGATGTCCGCCGGGTACATGCGATCGGCTGTCACAGAGCAGGGACGTGGATCTCTGTGTGTAAACACAGAGATCCATGTCCTGTCAGGGAGAGAGGAGACCGATGCTGTGTCCTTTGTACATAGGGACACAGATCGGTCTCCTCCCCCAGTCAGTCCCCTCCCCCCACAGTAACAATCACCTAGCAGGGTACACATTTAACCCCTTCCCGCCCCCTAGTGTTAACCCCTTCCCTGCCAGTCACATTTATACAGTAATCAGTGCATATTTATAGCACAGTTCGCTGTATAAATGTGAATGGTCCCAAAAATGTGTCAAAAGTGTCCGATGTGTCCGCCATAATGTCGCAGTCACAATAAAAATCGCAGATCGCCGCCATTACTAGTAAAAAAAAAAAAATAATACAAAAAAAATTCATAATTCTATCCCCTATTTTGTAGGCGCTATAACTTTTGCGTAAACCAATCATTATACGTTTTTTTTTTTTACCTAAAATACGTAGAAGAATACGTATCGGCCTAAACTGAGAAAAAAAAATAGTTTTTTAAATAAAAATTGGGATATTTATTATAGCAAAAAGTAAAAAAGATTGTGTTTTTTTTCAAAATTGTCGTTCTTTTTTTGTTTATAGCGCAAAAAATAAAAACCGCAGAAATGATCAAATACCACCAAAAGAAAGCTCTATTTGTGGGAAAAAAAGGACGTCAATTTTGTTTGGGAGCCACGTCGCACGACCGCACAATTGTCATTCAAAGCGTGACAGTGCCGAAAGCTGAAATTTCGCCTGGGCAGGAAGGGGGTTATGTGCCCAGTAAGCAAGTGGTTAAATATCGTGCCTGGGGGGTGTCTATAGTATGCCTGTAAAAGTGGCATGTGTTTCCCGTGTTTAGAACTGTCCCTGCACAAAATGAAATTTCTAAAGGAATAAAAGTAATTTAAAACTGCTTGCGGCTTTACTGTAATGTCTGGTCCCGGCAATATGGATGAAAATCATTGCGAAAAACGGCATGGGTACCCCCCCCAGCCCATTACCAGACCCTTTGGGTCTTGTATGGGTATTAAGGGGAACCCCGCACCCAAATTAAAAAAAGGAAAGGCGTGGGGCCCCCAGGCCCTATATACTAGGGGTGTTGAAAATTATCACCGCATCGATGCATCATGATTTTGCCCTTCCCGATTCGGCATCGATGCGGTAGCCAGCGTAAACGATTATGCATGACGTCATTCCGGCTTCTCCCCCTCCCAGCAGTGTCTTTGCACGGTTCGGCAGCTGATCCTGGCGCCGTTCCCCCATCAATGGATGCTGTAGTTTCAGCATGCTGCCCCGCCTCAGGATATGTACCCGTGGACAGTGACCCCTCTCATCTCTCCGATTGGTCGGCGCAGAGCCGCACGGAGCTGTGAGACAGATCACTGTAGCTGTCATCACATCCGTGGGAGTGGCAGAACCAGGATCAGGGTTGCCGAAGTCCCTGGAGATCCTGCACTGTGTGGGGTCCAATGCAGTGTTTCCAGCCTCCCATTATCACTGTGACAGTTTGAGAAAACAGACTGATTTCTCCCGTCCGTAGGACAGGAGAATCAGTCTGTACATTTAGGGGCCAATGGCTGCAGCTGAGTGGATTGTCTTCTCTGACACTCGTCTCACACACACAGCTCAGCAAAGTTCACTCCCCCTCCCAGATGAACAGAACGATGCATTGCATACAGCTGCCCCTCCTCCTCCTCTCTCCCTCTGTGTCTGCCTGGCCCGCCCACTCTCCTATCCCGACGTACAGCTGTGAAGGAGAGAGGAGAGGGGGGATGTGCGCGGGAGATTCGAAGGACAGTGAGCAGCTACGCATTCCAAGCTGTGTGAACTTTCAGCCTCGTCCCTGAATGAGTGAGAATTGATTTTTTCCATTACACACTGATCACTGAACCGACTCTCTCTCCCCTATCTGTTTCCTTCCCCGCTCTGTTCTTCCAAGATCCAGTGAGCACCAAGCCATTTATGCAGCCCATATATCGTTTTTTTTTTTTGTTTGGTCATTACACTGGAAAAAAAAAATATGATCCAATTCCCCCATCTACACATTCCAGGTGGATGGGGGAATCCTCCAACAGTGGACCAGTGGGCGAAGAACCAGAGTTTCTGTCCTGGCACCGCTATTGACAGCATCATGTCTGCAGTCTCTGACCATCTCCTGTATCATGTCTGCAGTCTCTGACCATCTCCTGTACCATGTCTGCATTCTCTGACTATCTCCTCTAGTTTTTTATTTTTGGGGGGGGGGGACTGGAACTCCTCTAAGTTGTTGTCTGCTGTGTTTGAACTTTGCTGCATGCAGGGAGTGTTGTCTTCTTCTTCTTTTTTTTTTTTTTTAGGAACAGATAAAATAAAAAAAATGGAGTTCTCCTGACTGCTTGATTTTTTATTTTTTTTTATGAAAACCGCGCGCAGTAATCTTGATGCATCGTGATGCATCGTGGAATCGAATCGAATCGTTGACATGATAATCGTAATCTAATCGAATCATGAGGCCAGTGAAGATGCGCACCTCTACTATATACTCTGAACAGCAGTATACAGATGGTGCAAACAAGACAGGGACTGTAGGCTTGTTCTTAAGTAGAATCTGTTTGTAATTTGGAACAGGTACATTTTTTATCTCGATCAAATCAAGAATACCTCATCCCGTTTAGTGAAAACAGAGAAAAATGGACAAAGAGTACACAAAGTACCCTGGGACTTTTAAGGCAGTGTTCAATAGAGATACACAAAGTATTAAAATTGTTTAATTGTTTATTGAAAACAGTAAAAAACACACAAGCATTAGAATAAAATGACCATCCATACTAAATATATGACTGGAAAGCCATATGTATGAAAAGCTGCCGTAAAGTCACTCGACTAGTTTCGCTCGAATGAGCTTCTTCAGGAGTTTAATTGACGTTAAATCAGATCACACTGAAAAAATACAGAAATGCAATAAGCAAACAAAATGGATGAATAGCAAGTGAGTTTAGTTTGGATAAGAACAAAGTCTATACAAATATGACTCAATAGAAGGTGTTCATAAAATAAAACACCTGAAAAAATTTACAAATTTAAAACAAAGTGACATAGCAATCATTATTGGATAGTAATCACGATTTGAACTGGAAAATAAAACTCACCCTAGCCATCAATTTCAGCCCATCAGTGACAGGAGGTCAGAAAAAATTATTATTGAGTACAGGTGATTCCAGAGTGTGTCATGCACCCAGTTCTCCAAAATGGCGGTCAGCCCAACACTTGAGCCATAGAAGGCAATATAGAGTTAAGCCTATAAATTGATACAGGAAAAAAAATAATAAAAAAAAAGGTAATTTAAGCCCAAAAAGGGCCCCATTATCACAAATATAGGGCATCAATGAAGATAACCAAATTCTGAATCATACCTGACTGGCAGGCCGCACAAGCACGGAAAATATGCCAATAATGGAGCAGCCACTCAAATAGGAGAGCTAGAAAAAATACAATACAGGAAGATGAGGGTAAGGGAATAAATTGATCTGGAATCAAGTCCAAGGAAGAACCAAAAATAATAATATAGACCCTCCTTAAAGGACTGCCCCAACTGGTGCATAGAAAGGACACACATCGGGGGGAGAGAGAGCGATAGTCTCTCCCTGTTTGAAAATAGCGTCCTGACAAAAATCGCGGCAATGGCCGCGCACTTTTAAACCTACCATCACGGCGGTGTCTGACATCACCACCATGACGCGGACGATCACGTTCCAGCTGTGCACATGCGCGATCCTCCAGGAAACAGGACGGCATGGAATAGGTCAGAATACGCGAGGGAGTGGCCCACCGCACATACAATGACGTGGGCGGTGCCGCATCACCGGCAGAGGAGACCCGCAGCACCATCTTAGTTAAGGGAAAGCCTCTGTTGAAATAGGGCTAAGGCAGCACAAGCAATTGACAACAGTGTCATTGCTGGTGATGGAAACAAAAGGCTGAAAAAAACAGGGAAAAATATAGATGGGGCTGCAAAAGGCACAGGAGGCAAACTGGTGGGGGCGCATAGATGGATGGGCGATTGGCATGACGCCCAAATCATGAAGGCGTCCGTATGGCTTCATTGGTGGACGGACCAAAATCTGGAAGGCTGGGTGGTGATGGAAAGAGAGGGGGGGGGGGAGGAAAAGCATGACCACCTGGAATAATAAGAAAATCAAGGTCTAAAATAGCCTAGTAATTGGCTAGTTGAATAGAATAGGCGGTTTTCTAATTTAAGAACTCCTAGAGATTGTTCTATCAGCTGATCCAGATGGAAGAATATCAATTGCTGATTTAAAAAACAGGGGTGAGAGCTAAAAGGTTGAGATTTTCCAAAACAGATCGTGAGTATAAATAGTACATCAGCAAAAACAGGCAATGAAAAAAACCAAATTGATATCAAAGGAAATTGAAACATTGATACAAAAAATGCAAGAATTAGATAGTTCCATATAGAACAAATTATAACATCAAGGAAAAAAAAGAAAATAATGAAAAGTTGAAATAAAATGGAAAGGAAAAAAAATGAAAAATAAACACAAATAAAGTTAGATAAAATATAACAAAGATGAAAAATAAATTCATAAAAAAGGTTTAAAACTGAACGCATCATTTAAACCTGGATATTTGAGAGCAGAAAGTTTGTAGATTCATCTGGACTCTTTTTGAAGCAAGATCTTGTCATAGTCCACTCCTCTGTCCCCAGGGGGGACATGTTCAAGGGCCGAAAAATGCATTATAGTGCTGTCAAATTGGTGAAAGAGGCCAACATGGCGACTAATTGGTGTTTCCATCTTTTCTTTTTTAATTAGAGAGACATGATCTCGGATTCGATGGAAAAAAGGTCTCTTTGTTTTGCCCACATAAAAAGCATTGCTTTGACACTGCATTAGGTAGACAATACCCATAGATTGACAAGTCACAGAAAATCTAGGTCTGTGGGTACGTCCATCCGGGAGAGTCAGTTGGTGAAGAATGGATGTACCTACAGAATGCACATCTGTGACATGGTCTAGTGCCTTTGAGATCAGAAGAGGGGGATGTTTGGGGAGTATAGTGACTATGCACTAGATTATCCCGTAAAGAACAAGCTCTCTTAAAGGTAAGGCTTGATATGTTTTAACACCAAATCATCACTGGTCAATAGATACCAGTATTTCTCTAGGATCGATCGAATTTGTTGGTGTTGACCCAAGAATTTGGTGATCGAGCGTACCCCAGGATTCAACTTGGGAATTTTGGGATCATGTAGGAGAGAACTTCTATCTTGTTTTTTGGCCCGTGTGTACGGCTTTTTTAAGCATTTGTTGCTATATCCCCGCTCCAAGAAGCGGGTCCTTAACAACCTAGCTTCTGTCTCAAAGTCAGATTGATTACTGCAGTTTCGTCGTAACCTCAAGTATTGCCGTAGGGCACACTCGAGATTAAAGATTTGGGGTGCGAACTCGCGGCATGCAGCAGAGAGTTGCCTGCCGAGGGTTTTCGAAACAGAGAAGTGCCAATGCCACCGTCTTCCTGTACTGTGATTTTAAGATCCAAAAATGTCAATTCGATCTGATTCACCTCGAAGGTAAATTTCAAATTGAAATTAATTGTCCTGAGACGATGAATCTTCTCCAAATTGGAATTTGCTCAAAGTAAGACTGCATGTCTTCCCTGAAAAAAAGGTCACGCTCCCACCCCCCCAGATACAAGTTGGCATAGGAGGGGGCACACTTGGTCCCCATAGCCACGCCCTGTATCTGGAGGTAGTGGGAGCCTCCAAAAAGAAAAATGTTGTTGCAAAGAATGAACTCCAATAAATCCAGAACAAATTTAATATATGCCCTGGAGACCTCCTGGTCTTCGGCAATGAAGCCCTCCACAACTCGCACACCAAGATGGTGGGGTATGGAGTTGTAGAGGGCCTCAACATCAAGTGCCACCAACCATGACCCGGCTGGCAGATGGATACCATTGAGTGTTTTTTAGAAGGTCTGTGGTGTCCTGTAGATAAGACACCAAACGCTCAACATGTGGCCGGAGGAAATCATCCAAAAGTTGACTAGCGGTTTCCGTCAGAGATCCATTTCCGGACACTATTGGACATCCAGGAGGAGAAGAAAGACTCTTGTGGACCTTAGGAAGCGCGTATAGGGTGGGTGTCCGAGGGGAGGACACATTGAGAAATTCCCACGTTTTTTTCGTTATCAACCCCTCGTGGTAGGCATTACCAAGGAGATGTTGGTAGCGATTTTTTGTCAAGTTGAGATGATCAGCTGATACTTTGCGGTACCACTCCTTGTTTTTCAGGAGGTCCATGACCATATGCTCATACTTTACAGTGTAAAGTATAACTACCAAGTTGCCCCTTGTCGGAGGGCTTGATAATTATGCTTTTGTTATGTTGTAATGATCACAGAGCCTCATTCTGACTGTCACTTAAATTGGTTTGGACAAGGTCCTTCCATTTGGTCTGACTTATTTCCTGGGTGACCTGTTTTGTGAAGGCCCAGATGTTTGGATTGCCCTGCAATGCAGGAAACATATTGGATTTGGGCTTATAGTCTTTCAATATAGATTTGACAGGAAAAGGAGTAGTAGGGGTTTTGGAAATGGGAAAGGAAGGAGAAACAGAGACCTCATCAATAGCTTGGGCCTCCTCGAGGTCCGTGGGGTCAATGTTGCCCTCCTCCCATAACTCCATCAACACCTCAAGGGCTTTTAAGTCATCCAGGGTCATTTCTTTCCATAAGGGATTTGCAAGGGTGGTAGTCTGAGTGGTACATTTAGGTTTATCATATAAAACTCGAAATAGTAATTTGCGAGAAAAAAGATTTAAATCCTTAATAAATTCGAATATGTCCACCTTGTCAGTAGGGCAAAAGGTGAGATCCAACTTTAGAACTGAAATCTGATCTGGAGACAGATTAAAAGATGACAAATTGATCACCTGGAGTTGGGTTTGAGGGATTTGAGATTCGAAGGCTCCGAGCTTGCCAGCTTCCTTTGGTCTGGCGCCAGTGGAGTGAAAATTTGGGCTGGCCGAAAATTCGCCTGTGTAGGAAGGGGAGAGGCATTGCTTACCTGTGAAGGTGATGGAAGTGCCTGGGACATGTTTGGAGTGTTGGTGCTTGGCAGTGGTTCGGAGTGACCCGGTACGCTGGTCAAAAGATTTTTGGCAGTAGTTGCCCTGGTGTTGATGGGTGCCCGGGGACCGGGAGTGCGTAGGGAAGTGCTGGACTTGGTGTTGACCTTTCCATTTCGGGGTTTGAAAAGCCATGAGTTTTGGTGGTAGTGATGTGATCCGGTGCCTGTGCAGAGGAAACAGAGGATGCAGAGGAGTCAGATTCAGTTTGATCATTGGACAATTCGTTGGCATGGCGCTTTTTGTTTTGAAAGCGCCTACGTGTTTGGAAGGTGGCCCCCCCAATTATAAGCCTGAGAATTATCATAAGATAATTTGTCTGATGAATTTCTTCTCCTTTTGTTTTAAGAATGTTGGAAACATAGTTTCGAGATCCGCTTTTAAAGCGGTTTCGGAGAAAGACTCATCAGAGACAATAGATTCATTGGCCTCATAGAGGTTTTCAATTTCACCATCTAATGCGGTCAAGTCAGTGGTATATTGTTTATTTAATAGTTCCATCATATGGATGGAACAGATCTGAAGATTTTTTTTCCCACTCCATTTTAAACTCAGGCTCAATATGGTTCAGGGTTGGGAAAATCTGAATTCTCAAACCCCATGGGGTAATGTTGTCCTCAATGTATTTAGAAAAATACCACTTATTCCAGAATAGTCTGGATTTTCTTTCCAACATACGTTGCAGTCTCTGAATAAATCGGTCCATGGACAGGCCTCCACTGGCTAGATTCTGAGACTTGTGGATCCTGTCCATGTGCCCGTCAAAAGCATTCCCACAGTAACTGGACATGGCGCCCAAAGATCCAAAAATGATGATGAAAGAAAGAAAAATAATAATAAATAAAGATCAAAACAAAAACACATGAAGCAAATAAGAAAAACAATCATATACTAAGGCATAGATACAAAAAATCAATGTATAAGATTAGTCAATAATACCCTGCAATTAAGGAGATAGTACAACAATAGTAATACATGATTTGAAAAACGAGAATGCCCAAAGGGGGATGGGTGGGTAACACCCGTTTGAAATAGCAAAATATAAAAAAGGGCAGTCTCGATCAAATCAAGAACACCTCATCCCGTTTAGTGAAAACAGAGAAAAATGGACAAAGAGTATACAAAGTACCCTGGGACTTTTAAGGCGGTGTTCAATAGAGATACACAAAGTATTAAAATTGTTTAATTGTTTATTGAAAACAGTAAAAAACACACAAGCATTAGGCCTCATGCCCACGGACGTTTTTACAGCCGCGTTTTTTACAGCTTAAAAACGCCTGTCCATGTTATTGTATACATTTTTTGACCTTTTTTTTTTTTCGAAAAAAACAAAAACAAAACGTCGGAGTTTAAAAATGCAATCACTGCGTTTTTGCGCTTTTTTTAGCGTTTTTAAACGCTTTGCGTTTTTTATGCCTAACGCCGACGCAGAGGAACGCACTGGTCCTGGGTTTTTTTTACAGCTTAAAAACGCCTATGCTATTTGCAGCTCAAAAACGTCTAGGTGGGCATGAAGCTATAGACTAATATGGACAGGCGTTTTTATGCTGTAAAAAACGCTCAAAAACGTGGCTGTAAAAACATCCGTGGGCATGAGGCCTTAGAATAAAATGACCATCCATACTAAATATGACTGGAAAGCCATATGTATGAAAAGCTGCCGTAAAGTCACTCGACTAGTTTCGCTCTAATTAGCTTTTTCAGGAGTTTAATTGACGTTAAAGCAGATCACACTGAAAATATACAGAAATGCAATAAGCATTAAGTGTAGCTCCAGCCAAAAAATCTATTACGTTTTTTGGAAAACATAGGGAAGGGTCATCACCCCTGTAACATTTGTTTTGCTGTCTGTGCCCCTGTTCAGAAGATTTCACCTCACTTTCTGTCCCAATGACAATTGGATTTGGAAAATTTGGGGTTATTAGGGAAACAGGGATTGGTGATAAAGCATCAGTGGAGACACCTTTTTGCCATATTTAACTCTTACAGTAGAGAATTTCCCTTCCTAGGGGTAGATTTCCTCTCACTTCCTATTGTCTCCCTCTGTTTGAAAGTAGGAGTCGTTTGTAAGTTGGATGTTTGAAAGTAGGGGCCTGCCCTATATACTCTGCAGAAATTTGGGCCTTAGGTGTTGGTGTTGCCACAACACTGTAAGCCCTCACAGTTACTCTTGGTAGGCGCAGGAACGGGCCCTGCTGTGAAATATTAGATCAAGAATTGTAATTACATGCCCCTGTTGAACAGGTGCAGAAAAATTGGGCCTTAGGCACTGGTGCTGGTGCCACAACACTGCAACCCCTCACAGATACTCTAGTTGGAGAGCAGGAATGAGCCCTGCTGCAAAGTATTACATCAAAAATTGTAATTGCACGCCCCTGTTGAACAGGGGCTGAAAAATTGGGCCTTAGCCACTGGTGGCGGTGCCCAGAACAAAAATGTTCTTACAAGCTATCAACATGAACATTGAGGAGGAAGAGGATAGTCACTCAGCATAACAGGAAAGTCACTCAGCATCAGCATAGGCAATCTTGAAGGGATCTCGCATTCAAAAAAAATATATTCGGTCACATCAGCATCAGGTACTTGGTAGCTGGTGATCCAAGACTGATTCATTCTTATGAAGGTCAGCTGATCGACCGAGTCGGTGGACAGGCGCACCCTGTGATCGGTTACAAAGCCTCCAGCAGCACTAAATGTGCGTTCCGAAAGAGCGCTGGATGCAGGACAAGCCAGTAGCTTAATTTCATACTGTGCAAGCTCCGGCCAGTGATCCATCCTCAAGACCCAGTAACCCAGAGGATTTTCGATGGGAAAGGTGTCCAAGTCTGATCTTGCCCCTAAGTATTCCTGCACCATATAAATCAGACGCTAGCGATGGTTGCTGGAACCGATCATACCTTGGGGCTGCGGACTAAAAAATTGTCTGAACGCATCGGTCATACAGCCACCTTCTCCACCGCTTCTTCTGTGACTGACCGAAGCCTCAGCAACGCGTTGTCCAGGACCAGGAATTTGTAACCTCCCAGGCTCTGGAAACGCGTTGCACAAACTTTTCTGCAAGGCCTCCCGAAGATGTTTCATCCTCTGCTCGCTCTGCGACGGCTGGATAAGGTCCGCAACCTTACCCTTGTAACGTGGATCAAGGAGGGTTGCCAGCCAGTAATGATCCCTCTCCTTGATACCACAAATCCGAGGATCCTTTCGCAGGCTTTGCAGGATCAGGGAGGCCATGCAGCGTAGGTTTGCTGATGCATTCAGTCCAGAGTCCTCTGGGTCACTAAGGATGACATGATCCGCAGCCACCTCCTCCCAGCCACGTACAAGTCCATGGGTTTCTGGGGACTGTAAATGATCCCTTGAAGACTGTGGCTGATGCGGAGTGCTAGGCTCGACCTCCATGCTGACACAATCCTCCTCCTCCTCGTCCTCTTCCTGTGTGATCGGCGGGCCCGCCGGAACACTGTCTGGATAAAGGGGGCCTTGAGAGGTAAGGAAGTCCTGCTCTTCCTCCCTCTGTTCTGCCTCAAGTGCCCTATCTATTATTCCATGCAGCGTGTGCTCCAACAGGTGGACAAGAGGGACAGTATCACTGATGCATGCACTGTCACTGCTCACCATCCTGGTGGCCTCCTCAAATGGTGACAGCACAGTGCATGCATCCCTGATCATGACCCACTGGCGTGGCGAAAAAAAAACAAGCTCCCCTGACCATGTCCTGGTGCCATAGTCGCACAGGTACTCATTGATGGCCCTCTGCTGCGTGTGAAGCCGCTGCAGCATGGCCAACGTTGAGTTCCACCTGGTGGGCATGTCACAGATTAGGCGGTTCTTGGGCAGGTTAAATTCCTTTTGGAGGTCAGCCAGCCGAGCACTGGCATTATATGACAGGCGAAAATGCACACAGACTTTCCTGGTCTGCTTCAGGAGATCCTGTAAGCCTGGGTACCTGCCCAAGAACTGCTGCACCACCAAGTAAAGGACGTGAGCCAAACTGGGCATATGGGTCAGTTGTCCCTGTCAGAGGGCAGAGAGGAGGTTGGTGCCATTGTTGCAAACCACCATGCCTGGCTGAAGCTGGCATGGCATCAACCACCTCTGAGCCTGCCCCTGCAGAGCTGACAGAATGTCTGCCCCAGTTTTGGTCCTGTCCCCCAAGCACACCAGCTCAAGCACCGCATGGCATCTCTTTGCCTAAGTGCTTGCATAGCCCCTTGAACGCCTACAGAGCACCGCTGGTTCCGAGGACAAATCAGCGGTGGAAGAGGCCATGGAGGAAGAAGAAGAGGGGGTGGAGGAGAGAGGTGTGGCAGAATCACAAATAGTAACATTTTGGAGGCGTGGTGGCGGAACAACCTCCAACACTACTGCACCCTGTCCTGCATCGTTCCCAGCTGCCAGCAGAGTCGCCCAATGCGCCGTGAAAGATCGGTAATGTCCCTGTCCATGCCCGCTGGACCATGAGTCAATGGTAATATGCACCTTACTGCTGACCACCCTGTCCAGCGAGGCCAAGACATTGCCTTCCACATGCCGGTAGAGAGCCGGAATCGCCTTCCGTGAAAAAAAGTGCCGTTTGGGAACCTGCCACTGAGGTACCGCACATTCCTCAAATTCACAGAAGGGGGCAGAGTCTACCAACTGAAAAGGCAGCAGTTGAAGTGCTAGCAATTTAGCCAAGCTAGCATTCAACCGCTGGGCATGTGGATGGCTGGGAGCAAATTTCTTTTGCCGGTGTAGCAACTGGGGTAGGGAAATTTGAGTGCTACAATCGGACGTTGGTGTAGCAATAGCAGATTGCCTGCAAGTACTTGGCAGTGGCACACCTAATTCTACACCTTCATTCCTCTCAGTGCAGGTTTCTGAGAGGACTGAAGGTATAGTGGGGTTGGAGATCCCAGCTGATGAGGAGCAAGGAGAGGTCCGCTTTTTTCTTTGGTGTGGGTCTTTTAAGTACGCTTGCCAACGGACTGCATGGAACTTCGACACATGTCTGGTCAAGCATGTGGTGCCCAAGCGGCTGCTGTTTTGGCCACGCTTGATACGCTTCAGACATATGTTGAAAATAGCAACAGTGCGATCTGCTGCACACGTATCAAAAAAGTCCCACACCAAAGAACTTTTGTAAAAACGCGCCGAGTCAGCAGCGACCTGCACATGCAGAGCTCTGCGGTGTGATGCAGTCGTTTGGCTGCCCTTAAGCTGGCCCCTGGAGGGCATCCTGCCTCGTTGGAGATGTTCCTCTTCCTCCTCCTCCTCCTCTCTCCCATCAGGCACCCATGTAGAGTCAGTGACCTCATCATCCCCTCCCTCCTCATCACTGGAGCAAACCTGGTAGTATGCTGCAGCTGGGGGAACATGACTGCCAGTTTGCTGTCCTTCTTGGGCACCCCTTCTCTCTGGGCTCACGTTACTGCCTTCCTCAAGCTGGGTACCATCATCGGAGCCTTCAAAACGCTGCGCATCCTCCTGCAGCATGTACCCAACACTGTGGTCAAACTGTTTGGCAGACTCCTCTGTGCATGATGGTGGGGCTAAGGAAGGAGTAAGTGATGACCTTGAGCCGATAGAATAGGCTGCATTGGCAGCCCAGGTACTGACTCTGAGCCTGGGTGACAGAGGATGAGGAGGATGAGGATGGTTTGGTCATCCACTCTACCAACTCTTCTGCATGTTGTGGCTCAACACGGCCAGCTGCTGGAAAAAAGGACAAGCGTGCCCCACGGCCATGTGCTGAGGATGCACCGTGTCCACGACCAGCACTGTTGCCTCTAGACACAGAGCCTGGTTGTCCTCTTTTACTGTGAGTGTCTGCCTCTCCTTGTTGGCCTTCCAGACATACTGTATTTGATGTATTTTTAATAGGTGCACAAGGAATGTCCTGCAGTGAGATGTAGCTGCACAAAGCTGGGATGTGTATATATACTGAATATACTGCAGCTAGTTGAATCAACTGCCTGCCTCTAGTATTATTAGGAAGAAAACAGGAATTGTCTGCAGTGAGGTATAGCTGTACACTGTGCCCAGGATACAGTACACTGACTTAATATACTGCAGCTACCTGAATCAACTGCCTGCCTCTAGTATTATTAGGAAGAAAACAACAGGAATTGTCTGCAGTGAGGTTTAGCTGCACACTGTGCCCAGGATACAGTACACTGACTTGATATACTGCAGCTACAGTAGCTGAATCAACTGCCTGCCTGTAGTATTATTAGGAAGAGAACAGGAATTGTCTACAGTGAGGTTTAGCTACACACTGTGCCCAGGAGACAGTACACTGACTTAATAGACTGCAGCTACAAGAATCAACTGCCTGCCTGTAGTATTATTAGGAAGAGAACAACAGGAATTGTCTACAGTGAGGTTTAGCTACACACTGTGCCCAGCATACAGTACAGTACACTGACTGAATAGACTGCAGCTACCTGAATAAACTGCCTGCCTGTAGTATTATTAGGAAGAGAACAGGAATTGTCTGCAGTGAGGTTTAGCTGCACACTGTGACCAGGAGACAGTACACCGACTTAATAGACTGCAGCTACAAGAATCAACTGCCGGCCTGTAGTATTATTAGTAAGAGAACAACAGGAATTGTCTGCAGTGAGGTTTAGCTGGACACTGTGCCCAGCATACAGTACACTGGCTGAATAGACTGCAGATACCTGAATCAACTGCCTGCCTGTAGTATTAGGAAGAGAACAACAGGAATTGTCTGCAGTGAGGTTTACCTGCACACTGTGCCCAGGAGACAGTACACTGACTTACATAGGCGTGCGCACAGGGTTTGCCAGGTGTGTCTGGGCACACCCTAATCACGCTGTGCTTCACAGATTCCCTCTGCTGCTTGACTGCAAAAGAAGGGACTGGGGAATCTCTGTCTTAAAAGTGAGACATCAGGGGTCTGTTTAGACCTCTGATATCTCTCCAAAGCCCCCCAATGGAGCTCCTAAAAAACTGTATAAAAAATAATAATAATAATATATTATTAAATGAAATTGTAAAAACTAGAAAATGTAAAAAAAAGTTTTGATAAAAAATAAAAATAAACTACTGACATCAATCTCTTCCCTACTTCCTCACTGCTGTACTGAGATATACGGTATATATATATATATATATATATATATATATATATATATATATATATATATATATATATAATGTAGCGCCCACCCCATTTAGGGGTGCTATGTACTCAAATTTAGGGGCGGGTCTGAGTTAGTAGTTAGGCTCAGACCGTTCTCATGGATAGGTTGTGCTATTTTGTTTCTCCAGGTGGTATACTGGTGTGCAGTTCCCTGTGGCCTGTAGGTGGCACTGCCATGTCTGGCCAGGGTTGAACCACTGGTAATAGTGCTGTGCCTTGGGGTGTCCTCTCTCGGCAGCGGTACAGTGGGCGTGTTTGGCCTGCTGTGCATGCTGGGAGAGGATACATAAGGGGCAGACGCCGCCTGGGAGGGGTTTGGTCTGAGAGGAGGAGAGGAGTTGGAGTCCAAATGCGTGGCGCATGGCCCTCCAGGCCATGGGGCCGCGTGCGCATCAGTCCCAGGCACCTTTAGTCCTGGGGCTGCATCTTAAACACTGGGCCCAGCACCTTTAGCTGGGGCCCACTTCTGGGAAGAGGAATCCCAGGGTGTCCCTTGCGAGGGAGCCCGCTTCTAAGAAGGGGAGGCCGGGGGAGGACCTTTCTGAAGGACTGGTGAGAGTTCACGGTGAAGGAAGGGGCCCGGTAACTTTCTGGAGGGATTCATCTATCCACCAAGGGCCTAGTAATGTGCTGTTGCTGGCACCTGTCCCTGTGTCGCAAGAACTGGGAAGTTCGGGACATGATAGATTCTGTGGCAGAGGATCTCCCGATCGCATCTAAGGAAAGAACCTAATTATGCATCCGAGCATCACTTCGGCTGCTAGGATCCACTTTTACGGGAGACTATCCGGGTGAGCTGAACCCACTCAGGGATTGAGTGGTGATTGTAACATTTACTTGTGCCTGGACCTACCTCCTAAAACCTTGCTGTCCTGTCTCTTATCCACCCTTTCCTATCTGCTAATATTGAAGAAAAATAAACTCAAGGTTGGAGTTTAGCGTGGTGTGGACATTGGAATTACTTGGGGGGGAAAACAGAGACTTGTCCCTATATCCTAGGAGATGAGAACCAACTGAAGGAGAACCTAGCTGTGGGACCCGAATACATGACACCGCTCAACCTCTTCAAACAAGAGGGTACGGGCATATAGTACGGTATGCCCTTTTCCTGCAAGTGAGCCAAAGGTAGGAAAAAGGGTCCGTGTGCTACATATATATATATATATATATATATATATATATATATACACACACACGTGTGTTTTAGCTTTGGGTGCACACCCTAAGGCCATGGTCTGCGCACACCTATGCTGATTTAATAGACTGCAGCTACAAGAATCAACTGCCTGCTTGTAGTATTATTAGGAAGAGAACAACAGGAATTGTTTGCAGTGAGGTTTAGCTGCACACTGTGCCCAGCATACAGTACACTGACTGAATAGACTGCAGCTACCTGAATCAACTTCCAGCCTGTAGTAATATTAGGAAGAGAACAACGGGAATTGTCTGCAGTAGGGATGAGCCGAACACCCCCCTGTTCGGTTCGCACCAGAACCTGTGAACAGCCAGAATGTTTGCGTGAACTTTAGAACCCTATTAAATACAATGGACTCGAACATTCAAAATCAAAAGTTCTAATTATAAAGGCTTATATGCAAGTTATTGTCCTAAAAAGTGTTTGGGGACCTGGGTCCTGCCCCAGGGGACATGTATCAATGCAAAAAAAAAAAAGTTTTAAAAACTGCCGTTTTTTCGGGAGCAGTGATTTTAATAATACTTAAAATGAAAAAATAAAAGTGGAATTTTCCTTAAAATTTCGTACCTAGGGTGTGTGTATAGTATGCATGTAAAGTCGCGCTTGTTTCCCGTGCTTAGAACTGTCCCTGCACAAAGTGTCATTTCTGAAGGAAAAAAAGTCATTTAAAACTCACTCGCGGCTACTATATAATGAATTGTCGGCTCCCGGCAATACATAGAAAAGTCATTGATAAAAAAAAAAAAAAAGTGTGGGGGTTCCCCCAAATTCAATTACAAGGCCCTTCAGGTCTGGTATGGATATTAAGGAGAACCCTGCCGCAAAAAAATTAAAAAAATGCGTGCGGTTCCCCCCAAATATCCATACCAGGCCCTTCAGGTCTGGTATGGATTTTAAGGGGAACTCCACCCCAAATTGAAAAAAAAATGGCGTGGAGTACCCCCAAAAATCCAGACCAGACCCTTTATCTGAGCACACAACCTGGCAGGCCACAGGAAAAGAGGGGGGACGAGAGAGTGCCCCCCTCCTGAACCGTACCAGGCCACATCCCCTCAACATGGGGAGGATGTCCCCATGTTGATGGGGACAAGGGCCTCATCCCCACAACCCTTGCCCGGTGGTTGTGGGGATCTGCGGGCAGGGGCTTATCGGAATCTGGAAGACCCCTTTAACAAAGGGGACCCCCAGATCCCGCCCCCCCCCATGTGAACTGGTAAGGGGTACATTGTACCCCTACCATTTCACAAAGAAAGTGTAAAAAAAATGCAAAGAAACACACACCGACACCTTGGAAAAGTCCTTTATTAAAAAAAAAAAAAACATTCCTGCGATGAAATCCAGTGTCCCGCGGCGATCCGATGTCCAGCACTGTCCATCATTGGCTTAGCCTGAGCGGACCTGATGGGGAACTTCCTCCGCAGTGTATTAAATGAAGGCCCATCAGGTCCGCTCAGCCAATGACGTAGGTGTAAGGACCTGATGCGGAACGTGAGAAGGGGCGGGTCTATTCATTTATTATACTGGAGGAAGTTCCCCATCAGGGAATTCCCCATTAAAGGGCAATACCCCGCTATACACTCCCCCCACTTAAAATCTTTGGTCTCCGAAGATAACGTAAACATTATCTAACAGTAATGCAATTGACCATGGCAAAAGAACTTGGCAGGGGAACCTCCCACCAAACTTGGTATGGGAGGTTGCTCTGACCACAGGCCACATTAGCAGAAGTGACCTGCCTAACTGTGCCAGAAAGTGAGCTGGAGTTGCCCTCCACCAAATGCACAGTGGAGGGGCCAGGCTTTTGAATTGTCCTTCTTGCGGTAGTCACTGTGTCCTCAGAACTTTCTCCCATCTGTGTGTATGTCAACTTCCGAGGAGGAGGGACAATTCTTTTCACCCTTTGCTCCCTGGGAGTTATGGGTTCTGGCTCTAAGGGTGTCTCCACTAAGACCGGTACAATGGGACCTTCTTCTTCAAAGACATCCGATTCAGGTGCAGGGAGGTATAGAGAGTTTCTTGGACCTTCATCCGGGACTGATTCTAGTGCATCTTCCCATTCATCACTCTGTGCGTTAGAAGGAATAAACTCTGCAGCTTCTGCATTCAAATTGTCATTTATGGGGGATTCAGGTAACAAAGGATCCACTGTTAGGGGTTCAGGCGCCTGAGACGGCCACAGCCAACTCAGCTTTATTTCCTCTTCTTCACTTTGGTCTGAAGTTTCTTCCTCCCTTGATAGAGTTGTCTGAGACCTGGTGTTGGGTCTAGGAGTACAAGGAGTGGAAGGTAACTCAGAGGAATCCAGAGTAGGTGGCATCCTGACTGCTTCAGAAAGGGGCAGCAGATGGTTTCTATGCCAGGTCTTCAGTGGCCCCGCTCTTCCTTCAGGCTTCAACTGGTACACGGGCAACCCAGGAAGCTTCTTACAAATCACATAAGGTTCTGACTTCCATCTGTCTGCCAGCTTGTGCTTCCCTGGGACTCCTAAATTCCTCAGCAACACTCTGTCTCCAGGCTGTAAATCTTGAATACGGACCCCAAGGTCAAAGTTCCGTTTGTTCCGGGCTCCTCTCTGATCAGAAGTTGATTGGGCCTTCTCATAGGCCAGCCTTAAGCTCTTCCGCAGTCTGTCCATGTATCCTTTCTGTGGGGCGACAGATGTATGGTCCATGGAGGTGCCAAAGGCCAAGTCCACTGGTAGTCTGGCCTCTCTTCCAAACATAAGTCTGTAAGGGGAATACCCTGTGACATCGCTGGCTGTACTATTATAGGTGTGCACTATGGCAGCTATGTTCTTGCCCCAATGTTGCTTCTCCTCACTGTTCAGAGTCCCCAACATATTTAACAGAGTCCTGTTGAATCTTTCTGGTTGAGCATCACCTTGAGGGTGATAAGGGGTAGTATGAGTTTTTTTATGCCTAAAGAGTCCAGCAACTTCCGAATCAGTCGGCTCTCAAAGTCTCTCCCTTGGTCAGAGTGAAGGCATTGCGGTAACCCGTAATGCACAAAGTACTTCTCCACCAAGATTTTGGCTACAGTGGAGGCCTTCTGGTCTTTAGTTGGAAAGGCCTGGGCATAACGGGTGAAATGGTCGGTTATCACCAGAACATTTCCGTGTCCACTCAAGTCAGGTTCCAGACAGAGAAAGTCGATGCATACCAAGTCCAAGGGCCCTTGACTCTGCAGATGGCCCATTGGGGCAGCTTGACGTGGCAGTGTCTTCCTCTGTATGCAGCGAGCACATGAGTGACAGTACTCCTCCACTTCAGCTTGCATACAAGGCCAGTAGAATCTATTCCTTACAAGCTGGAAGGTTCGTTCGGCCCCTAAGTGGCCATGGTTGTCATGTAGGGCAGCTAAGACAGTTTTTCTGTGTTTTTCTGGCAGAAACAGTTGCCACTTCTCTTCTAGGCCTCCTTTGAGGGATCTTGCAAGAGCCTGTCTGGATCCTGGTCTTCTAGAGCTTCCAAAGCCAATTTTCCCCAGGGGTCTTCCAAATGATCTCTTATGTCCTTCTTGGATAATTTTGGCAAGTCGTCTTCGCAAATCTGGGTTACGTCACAATAGCATTTGGGCACCCCCACTACCAAAACTCCAATTTCTTCCGCCCTGGATCCGCCACTAGCTTGAAGTTGTGCTCCTTGACACAAAGCCCGCACCCCATCTGGGGTTACCTGGGTCCAGTCTTCTGTATGGTAAGTGGGAGCATGAGACCTTCTGGACAATGCATCAGCATCTCTGTTTCCAGTTCCCGGCCTATACTTGAGGCTAAAGTTGAATCCAGAGAGGACTGCCAACCAACGGTGGCCAGTGGCATCCAGCTTGGCTGTGGTAAAAAGGCAGATGAGTTATTATCTGTATTTATTATAAAGTACGCTCCATACAGGTAGTCTTTGAGTTTATCCACAACTGCCCACTTCAGGGCCAGGAACTCCAATTTGTGAGTGGGGTAATTCTTCTCCGCTGGTGTTAGACTCCTACTTACATAGGCGACTGGCCTGAGTTGTCCTTCATACTCCTGGCACAGTACACCTCCCAGACCATCATGGCTGGCATCCACATGTAGTTCATATGGTCTCTTGGTGTCAGCAAAGGCCAAGACCGGGGCAGTGGTCAGACATTTTTCAGCATTTCGAAGGCCTCTTCACACTTCTCTGTCCACTGGTCTTCCACAGACTCTCCGGGCTTCCTGGGGCCAGTATCATCCTCCTCTCTTTCTGTCTTCAGTAACTCATTCAGAGGTTTGGCAATTTTTGCAAACCCTTCTACAAACCTGCGGTAGTAGGAGCAGAACCCCAGGAAGGATCTGAGCTCAGTCACTGTAGTTGATCGGGCCAGGAGGTAACTGCTTCCAGTTTTTCAGGGTCTGTAGACACTCCCTCTTCAGATACTATGTGTCCCAGATAGTGGACTGAGGACCGGTAAAACTGAAACTTCTCCCTGGAGAGTTTAAGTCCCTCTTCACTAAGTCTCTTCAGGACTTTCTCCAGCCTCTCTTCGTGCTCCTCCAGAGTCCTACCGAAGACAATGATGTCATCTAGGTACACCAGGACTTCGATAAGATTCATGTCTCCCACAGTCTTCTCCATCAATCTCTGGAAAGTGGCAGGGGCCCTTGACAGGCCCTGAGGCATCCTGTTGAACTCATAGAATCCTACTGGGGTGATAAATGCGGTCTTCTTCCTGTCATCAGGGTGCATTGGGATTTGATAATACCCACTCTTCAGGTCCATGACGCTGAACCACTTGTCTCCAGACAGACTCTGTAAGGCATCTTCTATCCTGGGGGTGGTATACTGGTCGGGTATGGTCCTTCTATTGAGAGTCCTGTAGTCTATAAAAAGTCTCAGCGACCCATTCTTCTTCCTGACTACCACGATAGGGGAGGCATATGGGCTCCTGAACTCCCGAATAACCCCAGTTCTCTTAAGCTCCATCAACTGTTCATGTAAATCTTCTAGGTCAGCCAGGGGGACTCGCCGGACCCTCTCCCGGAAAGGTTTGTCTTCCTGCAGACGGATCTTATGGGTGGCACTCCTTGCACACCCTACGTCGAACTCGTCCTTTGAGAATATTTTTCTCCATCTAGTCAGCTGGGCCTTGGCTCTCTCCTTCCACACTGGTGGTAGGGTGGTGGTCTCTAGGCAGAGATTCTCTAGAGTGTGTTCTCCTCCTTCAGCCTTCTCCAAGTCAGACAGGGCCACTGGGGTGGCAGGGTTTACTTTTCCCAGCAACATCCGGGCCGGAATCTTCATGGGAGAACTAGTCACATTCCAGATGCTCACTGGGATTTGGCCCTTCACCTTCTTCAATGCCCTCAACGGGACCACTTCCGGGATCACTTCCAACCCTGGGTGGGTGTCTTGGGGGTCTGGTTCCAGGACCACAAAGGGGCCAGGCTGCTCCCATGAGAGTTTCACAGTAGCCTGCAGGCAGGTCATCTCACCAGGCTGCAACATCTTCTCCTTCCTTGACAGTCTCCAGACTTTCCCCACCCCCTCTTACGGGGCCTTCTGTTCCAGTACCAACTTCCGGTAGACCTGCTGCAGCATGGGGTGGAGCCTGTCTCCTGAAGTACCCTGCTCCTGTGCTAGAGGAGTCAGCAGTCTCCTGACCAGATCAGTGTTGGTCCCTATGATCAGGGAACTCGTGTTGGTTCCTGGTGGGCGAGGGCAAACTACTGCCAGGGCGTCAAAGACTTCTGCCTTTCCTGTCACAGAGGGGTCGAAGGCCAGCCTGATTGAAACATAACCGTCGTATGGAAACCTGTGAGTACCAATTCCCCATATCGCTAAGTCTTCCAGCTTTTGTAGGGGCACGTGACTCAGGTGTTTCTGGTAAAAGTCTTTATACAAAAGGGTCACTTGAAATCCTGTGTCCAGGATGGCTTTGGTGTAGACTCCCTCCACTTGAATGGGGACTAGGGGGGAGGGCCCTATTAACTTGGCTGGAAAACTCTTCTGGGGGGTCTCTTTCTTTGGACTCTTGGACTTTCCTTTTCAGGTTTTCTTTTTTTTCCATTTCTTTCTGGATCTCAACCCTTGTTGGTCCTGGTATGCATTGATTTTCCGTAGATTGTTAGATTTCAACTCCTGACAAGTGGCATCGAGAATTTTAGGAGGGGCATTCTTTCTCTTTCCCTTTCCCTCTTCTGGCTTTTGGATCTTTTGGGAGCTTTCTGTAAATAGTGGGCGCCCGGCTGACACCTTCACCGGGGCCCTCTGAAGTTTTCCGCCGGCTGGTGGTAAGTGCCTCGGTTCTTCATTGGGCTGGGGCACACTCTTCTGAAATGGCCGACTCCTCCACAGTTGAAACAGACAGTTTCTCTTCTTCCCTGTGGGGATGTTGGAGTGGAAACACTCTGGCGTGGTTCCTTCCTGATCTCCTCTTGCTCTTTGGCTCCAGAGTTCTTGGCCAGTAGAGAGGTCAATAAGTCCAGCATTTGAGTCATCTGAGACTTTAAGGTCTCCACTTCTAAGTCCCGTTCAGTGGTTACTGCTGCTCTGACTCCCACTGAGGGGAGGGGAGTGATCTTCTCAACCGCCTGTTGGTCCTTCAACAGGGCTTCTTCATCCTTTATGATCCGCACCAGGTCTGGGTAACTCAAATCCAAGACTCCTTCAGAGGTCTTCAAGTGGAGCCAAACTGGATCCGAACGTAGAGCTCCCCTCAGGATCTGCTTCATCCTAGTTGCATCTATGACTTGGGGCAGCATTCCCTTTTTGAGTACAATTTGGCACAGCATTCTGTTAAACCTCCGGACATATTGGGATAATTTCTCTCCCGGCTGTTGGAGGTTATGCTCGAATTGGTACATTAGTTCAGTCACCTTCTCCAGCTGGCCAAATTCCTCCTGCAACATAGCCAGATAGTCATATGCAGTACAAGCAGCATTGCTGAACCTAAGGTTCTTCACAGCCTCAGCAGCAGTGCCCTTCAAACTTTCACTGATGCGCTTCTGGTACTTCCCATCCTTCTACTGCCTACATTGCCTGTTCAATCCAGGTGTCGAAGTCTTCTTCCCCGGAAGGCACAGGTAGCTTTCCTGAAAAGATCCGGAGCTTCCGGTACCCGGCTTCCACATGTACCGTGTTGCTCTTCTGGCACTTAGTGACAAAGTCTCCCAGAGCATTCAATAGTTCCGGCCCTATGGCTGCCAGTGGTGTCCCCGGGGCTATCGTATCCCGACTGCTTTCCATTTTGGGGAAGAGTAGCGGGGATGATGGCAGAGAGATTTTTGGAGATTCCTTCTTCACAGCCCTCGTATGCACTAAACGGTATATCTGGTTATCTATGGCCTTTATGTTCTGACCTCTAAAATCTTCCGGAACTTCTCCTCTCCATTCCACTAGTGCGTATGTACACGAGATATCTGGCTTTATAGCCATCACCCATGCCTTTTGGTTTGGAAACAACAACATTATGAGCTGCTTTATCTCATTTTCTTGCCATATCCCCCCCGGGAGTTCAATAACTACCGCCTCGGTTGAATCTGCGCCAACCACTGCGCACCACTGTGTCATTGCTGGCGGGTCCATGCTGGTACTTCTGACCGGCTTGATTGCAGTGTGCAGTATACAGGAATCCCAGACCCGAGCCCCCACGTGTAGCGATACCCCCAGTTAAGAGGGCTGCCTGTATGATTTTTGGGCCCTGTAGTGCACCTCTGTCAACCCCTGGCAATCAGCTCTAACCTCCCTTGGCACAGTTAGTAGGGGATGATAGGATTGTGAGGCCTGTAACTAGGGTTGTCTCGATACCACTTTTTTAAGACCGAGTACAAGTACCGATACTTTTTTTCAAGTACTCACCGATACCGAATACCGATAATTTTTTTTATGTGTCAGTATTTTTATTATTTTTTAAAAAACAATTATTTTTTTTTTTTTACAATTTATTTTTTTTTTACAATTTTTTGTCATGTTTTTTTACAATGCTTTGTTGGAGTGGGTGGGGGGGGGGGGGGGGGATGATCTCAGTGTATTTATTTTTTATTTTTTACAATTTATTTTTTTATTATTTATTGCAATTTATTATTTTATTTCTAGCCCTGTTGGGGGGCTTTGGTGAGATATCAGGGGTCTTAACAGACCTCTGACATCTCCCCTTTGAGACAGAGAAAGGGACTAGGGAAACAGATTCCCCAGTCCCTTTCTCAGCTGCACTGAAAATGAATGGAGAGGAGACAACGGCTCCTCTCCATTCATAAACTGAAGCATCGTAAACACAGGTTACGATGTTTCAGTTATATGAATGGACAGAGTCAGTCACTGACTCTGTACATTCGGAAAAGGTAGGAGCCAGGTTTAGCGGCTCCTACCTCCGCTCTCCATCCTGACAGAGGGAAGCGGAGGAGGATATGGAGGGTGGCACAGAGCTGAGGACAGCAGCAGCGCGGAGGGGGAGAGCAAAATAACAGAGGACAGCAGCAGCATGGAGGGGGGACACGGAGCGGGGGGAGAGCAGAAAGACGAAGGACATCAGCAGCATGGAGGGGGGGGACACGGAGCGTGAAGGGGGAGAGCAGCACGGATGGGGGAACTGGAGGAGGATACAGGGACAGTCAGCGGTGATCGGTGCGGCTTTGGAGGGAGTTACAAGCACCGATCACCGCTGTATAGATTTCACTAAAACAGCTGAAAAGAAGGGGGGGGGGGGTCGGGAGAAGCTGTCGGCTGTATTGAAATCTATACAGCGGTGATCAGTGCTTGTAACTCCCCCCGCCGCACCGATCATCACTGACTGCCCAAGTATCGGCTGAAGCATCGGAGCATTTTCCCCGAGTACAAGTACTCGGGGAAATGCCTGGTATCGGTACCGATACTAGTATCGGTATCGGGACATCCCTACCTGTAACTCACAGCGGCACAATCCTATGACAAGAACACACAGTACTATTTTAAAACTTCCTTTACCTATCTCTTCTGTAAAGTAAAGAACACAGGCACCAATATACTTAACCCTGGTACGTTTACTTAGAATAGTGGGTAAGTAATAAAACAGGAGTGTACATGTCATGTGCAGAGCCCTGCAATAAACAGTGTTCAAATGAGCAGACAAGTATAATATGCTATGCAACTCTAACAGTCCATTTTTCAGCTACTTCCCCTCATGGACAAAATGGCGCCCAGGAATGTCTACGTTACACAGTCAGGCCTGACTGAACTAAGTGGAAGTTCTGTAGGGAAATCTTCGCTAGCAACGGTGGTGCACTTGAAGAATAGAATTTGTAATCCACCAATGTAACAGAGATACTGTGTCTGTCTATGAGCAGGTGCTCTCTCACCCAACCGGACCAGTCCACGTCCGTTTGTTCCGCTGCGGTGTCTAAGTACACTGATCCCTCGACATCCGGGTCTTTGGTCCTCCTGGCAAAGGTGCAGTATCAAAGGAGAGACGTCCCTCAGGTTCCTCCGTGCGAGCGGAAGGCTCTTTGGAGAAAAGGCCCAGGCTTCTGGCCTAAAGTCACAGAAGCTCAAGCAGCAGTTCAACTTGCTGGGCGGGCGGTGTCCAAAGAGAGAGAAATGGGCTCCGCCTCCCACTTATAAAGTCCACCCCAGCAGTCCTTGCGCGGGGCAATGCACCCTGGGTGCCTTAAAGTGTACTGGGTAATGTAGTCTCTGAGGGATTAAAGGGCAATACCACGCTACATATACAAAGCCTGCAATGCATATATATATACTGATCAAACTGAATCAACTGCCTGCTCAATATAGCTAACTGAAATGAAATGACACACTCTCTCTCTCTCTCTCCCGATGGGCAGGTGGCCTTATATAGTGTGGGGCGTGTACCTAATCCCTGAGCCATGATTGGCCAAAGGCACCCTGCCTTTGGCCAATTATAGCTCTCTGTGCTGACGGCGCTTTGATTGGCCAAAGCATGCAGTCATAGTGCATGCTTGGGCAATCATCAGCCAGCAATGCACTGCGATGACACAGTGTATTATGGGCCGTGAAGCGCCGCTCGAATTTGGCGCGAACGCCCCATATTGTTCGAAATTCAGCAAACAAGCAAACAGACGATGTTCGACTCAAACTCGAAGATCATCCCTAGTCACGAATAGACTGCATTTATTTATTCACTATTTGGAACATTGTCACTTGATTTTGAATATTATCATCAAGATTTCTGAAGGATATTTAATTTTGAATTTTTCATCAAAGGACTAATATATAATTTTATGGCACTTGAATTATCTTTTCACAGTCCACTTCGGTGCACATATGTGGTGTTTTTTTATGCATTTTGGTTTAATCTAGATGTACTAATGTTATCAGTCATCTGATATTACTTCATTCTAGCGCTGCACTTTTATTCTTTATATCAACTCAATAAAAGCCTTGTGTCTTTTAGCAGAGTTTAGGAGCAGCCGCATTTAGGGGTGGTTAAACCTCCCTCTCTTGATTGCAGAAGAATCGCATTTAGGAGAGGAAGGTTTGGCCAAAGACCCCTAAACGCAGCATAAACACATAAAGGCGGTACCTTTATCGTTTTGCCATGTTTAATGCTTTTCCCTGGCTGACTTTCAGGAGAGGTTAGTGTACATGAAGCCTTAGAAGAAGCACCTGTATGTGCGGTTGTGCCCTGAGGGTTCTATAAAGCACCTGCATGCTCATGGACATGCTCCAGATGCACAATATCTGCGCGGTTGTGCCCTGAGGGTTGTATAAAGCACCCGCATGCGCATTGACATGCTCCAGATGCACAATATCTGCGCTCAGAGCATATGTCAGTGCATATGCGGGTGCTTTATGCAACTCTCAGCACACCGCTTCTAATGCATCTTAAAGGGCAGCTGTACACAGTGGCAGTGGTTCCCAGGAATGTCTTTACACAGGTTCTGTGCGCTGTACGGCCCATGCACTGCAAGGGATAAATGCTTGTTTCGTTTAGGGGCACAGGGATAGGTGTAATACATACTTTGTTCCTGCCGCTGGCTCCCTCCATTCATGCGACCAGTCCAGCCCTTTTACTTCTCTAAGGTGCTCTCAGCTGCGATCGCATGTTCTGCTCTTCCACATACAATGAAGGAACTACCTACAGCTTGGAGCGCCAGGCAAAAGCCCCTCCCCTATCAAAATGAGCCTAGAATACACAAGACTAAAAACGTTATGTCTGAAGATCTTCACTTTGTGGTCTACTCAGTTCCACTGTCTTCTCCATGCTGCAGACTTCAATCTATTTCCATCCTGACAGGGCACTAAGCCTGTTTAGGGGAACATTTTATGGGAACATGTCTGCAGGCAGCCCCAGTGGGAAAAATGTATAACTGTCACTTTATATATATCACCTTCTGGTACAGGTCAGTCCTATGAAATACGGATGTTAAGTAACTGGAAAGGAGCCGCTGATCTGCCTGAAGGTCGTCGCCTGCTAAAGGTAAGTTTATCTACAGCAGGCTGTATTTTCACATTAATGTGTCCATAGGCACCCAGTTCAGATATATCTTCTAATGCCGCGTACACACGACCGTTTTTTTAATGACGAGAAAAATTAAATTTTTTAAAATGGTCATTAAAAATAATCGTGTGTGTGCTTCAGAGCATTTTTCACAAACGGCCATGAAAAAATTGGAACATGCATTAATTTTTCACATCGTTTTTTACATCGTCTTTGGCCGTGTGTGGGCTTTAACGACGTGAAAAAAAATGCGCATGCTCAGAATCAAGTATGAGACGGGAGCGCTCGTTCTGGTAAAACTAGCGTTCGTAATGGAGATAGCACATTCGTCACGCTGTAACGGGCTGAAAAGCACGAATCGTCGCTCAACAAACTTTACTAACATGAAGGGTGGCGCCATCCGAATGGAACTTCCCCTTTATAGTGCTGTCGTACGTGTTGGACATCACCGCGCTTTACTCGAACATTTTTTTCCACGATAGTGTGTAGGCAAGGCAGGCTTGAGAGGAAACATGAAAAATCACGTCAAGAAAAATGCTGTTTTTTTCAATGACATTAAAAACGGTCGTGTGTACGTGGCATAATAAATAGCCAGGCACCTCAAAAGTGTATCTAAACCCAAAGCCAAAAATTTAACATGTTACCTTACCAGTACACAGATGAGGTGTCTGCGTTCTTTTTTTTAGGCTACAAATACAGAAAAATACCTATTGATCCTGATTAGAGATAAACTTGAAACAAGTAAAAAAGGCGCTGTACACATATACCTCAATATGTAAGTTCAGTGTGGTACCAAATAGTCCAGAAACAGGGATAAAAGAGATGTATAGATATGTACATATACTCTCGGGTTCACGTATATTAATGGGTCAGTCAGGGCAGCCGCCGATAAGACCAGAAGCAGGTTTCCAGTAAGCTAAAATAAAACAAGGAGAGGGGCGCCTCTGAGTATGTATCAATAACACATTTAATAAACAACAATATCCACTCACATGGGGGAATGTAGAGTTGAGTTCAAGATTCACAGCTGGGCTGAAGTGATGGGATGGGACTGCAAGTCCGTCTAGGCTTGCACCACATCTAGTCCTAGGCAGGAATGCGTGGGATGGCTGAGCACAGCAGGTATCCTTCAGGGACCCAGTTTTGTCATACCACAGTCAGGAAAAGTCCACCTGGCGTTGGTATGGGTTCCAAAAAGTAAAAATTAGTTTAAATGAGGGGGGTTGGATGTCAGGGCTGGTGGCTGGCCGCGCTGTGGCTGGCAAAGGTCGTCCGACTTCCGTAGTGTGATGGAGAGACATGGCCGTGTAATCAGAGGCCAGAACGAGCATCTTGAGAAAGGAGTGCTGCTGTTCCTCCACCAATAGCGAGCCAGCTCTGAAACGCATTTCACGTCTATGACATCATAGCCCGGCGCCGTGCTCTGTTGCGCTGCCCAAGCCTCGCTCTGGCCTCTGATTACACGGCCGTGTCTCTCCATCACACTACAGAAGTCGGACGACCTTTGCCAGCCACAGCGCGGCCAGCCACCAGCCCTGACGTCTAACCCCCCTCAGTTAAACTCATTTCTACTTTTGAAACCCATACCAACGCCGGATGGACTTTTCCTGACTGTGGTATGACAAATCTGGGTCCTTGTTTTATTTTAGAGATAAACTTGGGCTTCCTCCGATCTTATGTCTGTCTAAACATACTTCAGTCAGTTGAGGACGAGGTCAACAATTAGTAGGATGCTGGTAACTTCATTGTACTTACTGTAGACAAAGAGTTTTTGTATTTCAAGCCTAGAGTGACAACAGGCTGGGTTCACACTATGTGCAGCACGGGGCACAGCATCCCCATTCACCGGGTTTTTTTTAAGTCCAATTTTTGCCTGAATTCGGACCTTAAACTGAGCCAAAGTACAGGACCCTTCTGCTGTGAGCTCCACAGCCACCCCAGAGATGTGTGAACCGGCTTAATTTGCATAAGTGTCCACCCAGCCTGAGTGAGTGTCACCCTAGGTTAAGAAGTGTGTTACTGGCAAGATCCTCAAGTGAAAGTAATGAAAAAAGCCTAAAAAACCTGCTAAGCTGCTATATATTACATTTTTGTTCTGGGGTTTAGATACCCTTTTTAAAGCAAAAAAATTTGTGACCGTGGGTAATGCAAAATAAAGATCATTTGTTTTTATGGAACAATATATGCTGAGCATTAAAGTGCACTACTGGAGATATGAACAAGGGGGGAGGTAGGAAAAAGTTCCTTCCAAAAGAAATTCTTCAATGAGGAATTGTGAAAAAATATATTTTCTTTATTATATAAACCGCAATATACTATAATGATTTAACAAACACTTAATATACACACCCTCCACCTATATGTTAAAAATAGACTAGTCTAAAACCTATGAACATGGGTGGCCACCCGACCCACCATACACACCACAATCAGCCTGTTTGCAATTCATCCACCAATTCACCTATAATTATCCGGATTGTATAGGATGTCTGATAAGGGAGGGGGAGGGGGGATTTTCCCAGTTCAGACAACCAGTCTGTTGGAATGGAGATGAATACAATAAATGTATTCAATCGTTTTATAAAGATAAAGTTCATTGAAGAAACAGAGTCAATACTGTAATTGAGCTTAACTGAATGGGAACCCGCGTTATTGATTGTCTGTATAGCGGAAGCTGTTCACATATTCACAGGCTTGTATAGCCATATATGAGATCTGGTGTTCATAATCGCTGGTTTGCTGGCATGGCATATATAAACATGAATAAGTTGGATGGATCTCACCGTTCGAAGTCTTTCACAGGTGAATTTATCCTTATTCGTGTAGCCGCTGTCTTCCAGGTATCTCCTAGTAGTGATAAACACTCAGTCTCTTTGCAATTGTGAATGGGTTGGTTCCAGTAAATCATCCAGCACGAGTTGCACACATTCAGCACTGATTTTCCAGCGTTCTCCCCTTCTGTTTATGAGTGAATATAGTCCATTCCACGGGGGTGAAAAAGAGGGTAGGATGCGCAGTTTTAAGAGGCGATCAGGTAGTGGGCTTTATGGGTCACACACCCATGTTCCTAATACAGCCAGTATGACTGCACGTAGCTTACATGTTTCAGTTCTACAGAACCTTCATCGGAGCATGCGTGTTGTTCAAGTGTGGGTCTGGATATACTCATCTAATCCGGTGTCCAATTGTTATCACCTGTGAATTGATTAGACCATTCACACTATCGTTCAGGTATTTCACTCAGTATCATTAAGGCTGGATTCACACTATACTACACGACATTCATCCGACTTTCATCCTACTTTGCTCTGAGACATCAGTCCTACATTGATCCTACATTGGTCCGACATCCATCCGACATTCATGAACAGGATACTACTTTGATCCGACATTGTGCTAGTCTGACTTGTCCTTTGACCAATCAAAACAATCCCAGGGTGAGATAAATTCCTTTTACTGCTGCTGTAATCACCATGTCGGATGTCAAATGTCGGATGGTTAGGACAAGGATCCTACTTTGATCCGACTTCAATTATATTCAATGGGCTGAAGTAGGATCAAAGTCGGACAGAAGTAGTACAGGGAGCATTTTTAATGTCGGACCGACTTGTGTCGGACCAGTTAAGACGGCTCTCATAGGGATTCATTGATTTTCACACGTCATGCGACATGAGCTCCTAATGTCGGAGCGTTTGTCGGACAAGTGTGAACCAGGCCTCATGCAGACATAATGAGTGAGAGGAATCTGTGCTGCTACAAAACTAGATTTATTCCAAAATATCGTTAGGAAATTGTTGTGGATTTATACCTTGTTCATATGCTTAAAATAATTCAGAGGAAAATACAGGACATTAACCCCGAGACCACCAATATCATCACCCATATCGGCGGAAAGCTTCTAGGAGTGATAAAACTGGTGATTAAATAGATATCTCCAAATAATATTCCTGTGTGATTACAGGGGATGAGCTTTCCACTTTTGTGTACCTACCCCCCCTTTTTCTTGTATGCCCTTCTTTATGGTATTATACTTCCCTTCTAGGTACTAGCTCCCCCCCCCCAACCGCCAAACACTAATATTTCACCCCGACACCTATCTTTTTAATCTAGAGAAAAGGGACTCTGTGCTGCACTTTTAGGATATTATAGGTGGTTATTTAGGACTGTGTCCAAACTGATTATTTCTTTTAGCGTTTAAAATAGTGGTCATTTACATACTAAAAATATTGAAAAATGAAAATCGGAATATCTACTATGGCCTATCTCCATGATGAAGGAATTGAACAGGAAATTAGCTCGGCTTTCTCTAGAGACCCCCTGATGAAAATAATGACATTCTGAAAAAACTACTAAAAAAACACAAACTTACAATCAAATATTTGAATCGTAAGTGGGATATTTCATCCCTGCAGTCACACATAGAACACAAGATCATCCGAAGGGGTCTCTGAACGAATTATTCCGGCCGGCCACTTACACACTCCACGTTTTCTTGAGCAGTGGAAAAAGTGCTGCTTAAGTCGTGGACTGGAGACCCTGCAGATGATAGTAGATGAGGAACTCTTACAGTTGAAAGAAATAAAATTAGAAATAGAGGAAAGTGTACATCTACTAGAACATTTAAAACTGATCCTGTTTTTGAGAAAAATAACGATCTTCTTAAAAAAGAAATTGAATGACTACAGAAGACCTTAAAAACTACAAAGCAGGAAAGGTTCAGGCAGAATTTAGCAGATTGGGAGAGAGATGATTTATTTGACCCCACTGTACAGAGAGGACAAAGTAAATCACGTAGGGGACGAAGGTCAAAATCAAGGACAAACCCCCCTATACATACCTCTTCCGACAGTGAGTCAGACCTACCAGCCAATCCAGGGATTTTTTTAGATCCAAAGGGAGGAGCAGGGGGAGGACAATGCCCTGGGAGAAAAGGGAAAAACAAGGCGCCCCAAAGGGGGAAACACAGTGTACAGATCTACGACCCCAGACAGGGAACCTCACAGGACGAAGACCCAAACAGACGAGAGTTAAGACCCAGATCCTACCGAAAATGACCAAAATGACTGGCCCCCTAGACAATATTGGAGAACCCAGTTCACCTCATGACATGCAAGTAGTAAACTTGACAGAATTCCCACTGAATACACATCATTTGTCACTACTACAGAAGGGACTATCATTTTCACCCAAAGCAACTATGAATGAATTTGAGGTTTTCAAAGATATTAGCCTCTTTTTAAGGAAACTTGTCCTTAAAAGCTGGCATAACCAGCATTGTAAGGACACTGAAATGACTGATGTAGAAAAGGAAGCACTAGATAATCTAGTTTCCCTCCTGGATGAAAATGAAGATATAGACTCCGATCAGGAAGATGAACAACCACCCCCCACCGAGTGTCCACGCCAATCAAACCTCCAAATAAGATCACAAAAAATGCCACCATTGTATAAACACAGATGGATTCATCTGTTTTTAGAACAAGTATGCAAAGATCTATCAAAGGTTGACTGGAATTGGAGGGGATTGGACAACCTTACTAAAGAAGAACGACAAGCATTAAGACAGCTGGAGGAAGCTAAAGATATAGTCATAAAACGTTGTGATAAAGGGGGTAATACTGTTTTACTTTCTCAGGATCTGTACGAAAAAGAGACTCTGCGCCTTCTTGGTGACAGACATACCTATAAGAAGCTGGACCAAAATCCCTTTCTGGGAATTACAAAGGAACTTAATTTTAAATTAAGTTTCGCACTTGAGGAAAAACTTGTCACCAAGAGGGAGCATGATTATCTCAAGGTTGTGGAATTCAATATACCTACGTTCTATAATATACCCAAGCTCCACAAGTCTGCCACTAACCCCCCTGGCAGACCCATTGTGTCTGCCATTAAGGGACCTCTAGAACGGGTAGGCAGGTTTGTGGACAGTCTTATTAAAGAACTGGTATTTGATCTCCCTTCCTTCATACAAGACACCCGAGATGTCTTGGAGCATCTTGAGGATGTCCAGTTCCCCCCTGGGGCCCTACTTGTGGGGATAGACGTTGAGTCATTGTACACGTCGATTCCCCACGAGTGGGGCCTCAGGGCTGTGGGGCACGTTCTCTGCCAGAAATTCCCCCTCCTATCGGCCCAAAATGAATTTCTAGTTGACACACTTGGATTCATGTTGAATAACAACTGTTTCCAATTTCTGAATCAGAACTACAGACAAATCAGAGGCACCTCCATGGGTGCACCATGGGCACCGGCATATGCCTGCCTCCACTTGGGTCTGTGGGAGGAGGACTTGGTATACACATCCCCATTATACCTTAGTCACTGTCATCTCTGGCTTAGATTCATAGATGACGTGATAGTAATCTGGGGGGATCTCCATTGGAACTCACTGAGTTCATGGAAGAACTAAATACCAATAACAGGAATTTAAAACTGACCTACACCTGGAATAAACAAACTCTGTCCTTCCTTGACTTAACAATATCAGTTATTGATGACAAAATATCCATAAAAACCTTCAGGAAGGAGACGGCAGCCAACAGCCTACTTCTTGCTGGTAGTCATCACCCAAGGTCTTTAATCCAGGGAATTCCTGTAGGTCAGTTTTTATGGATAAAGAGAAACTGCTCTCGGGAAGAAGACTTCCAAACGGAGGTAGAGCAACTCTACAGAAGATTCAGAAATAGGGGCTATTCACATGGCTGCCTAAGGAAAGCTAAAAAAAGAGCCATTCAAACAAAAAGAAGGGATCTTCTTACCAAAAAAAAGAGACCTAATAGAAGGGAAAACCTATCCAAGGCACCAGTTAGAATCATTACCAAATACGGGGCACAATGGGACCAGGTTAGAAACATATTAAGCCATCACTGGCATATCCTGTCCGAAGCACCTATACTAGGTGATCTAATAGGTAAGCGTCCACTTCTCACAGCAAGGAGATCTCGGAATCTGAAGGACAGTCTGGTCCAATCAGAATACACGAGATCAGCAAAACCGAATTGGTTAACTGATCTGCCTCCCATCAAGGGGATGTTCCCCTGTGGCAGATGCACCATGTGCAAATTTGTTGATAGGACGAATATGTTCGCTAACTCTGAAGGTACCAAAGATTTCAAAATAACTAGCTTCATAAACTGTACAACCACCCGTGTTATTTACACATTATCTTGCCCATGTGGGAAAATTTATGTGGGCAAAACGAAAAGACAGTTAAAAATAAGAATTGGCGAACACATTCAGACCATCATCAAGAAAGATGATGAAAAACCCATCTCTCTGCATTTTTTAAGGTACCATCAGGGTAAACCTGATGGTCTGACTTTTAAGGGGATTTACCGCCTTAACCTACCGCCTCAGAGGCGATTTTGACCGAATTCTGTATCAAAAGGAAAAAATTGGGATTTTCACAGTATGCAGCCGACAGGACTTAACGAGTGTAACCTGTCTGTATTCTTGGAACCTTAGATAGTGATGGTCTGGTATCCATATCAGGGTCCCAAACAGGGTTAAAATACCAACTAATCTATATACAATAACCCATAAAGCCCTCCTTACTTCGAGACTTCTATCAAAACCCTATTTCTAATGCACGATTAGATTTACAAATGGAAAACATCCCCCAAACTGTCACCATGACACTAGTATACAGAGTAATAGGGGTAATTCTAATGCTTAAGACCTATGGTAAATGGCAGTTAACTACACCGGGTGACAACTGGTTAAATTTTACTAACTTGTTTTGCTATAACACTGCTCTAATGATCCAACTAATAAAAGGATCTACCTAGAACAAGTGGCTTAAAAATCACCCTTGGGATCCCTGGGATGACTAGACCGACTTACTCCACGATCCCCTTAAGACGTAGTAAATATAAAACCATCAATATACATTGATCTTTATTACCCCTATTTTCTTTGAGATGTGTAATAAAGCAGATTTATTAACTGCAATATTATGTCCCGGTGATAATTTTGTCGGTCGCGTATGTGTGTGCATATGTAGGAAATGTCTGGTTTATTAGGCGTTATAATAACTAACAAAATTCCCTTTATGGGACCAAGAAATTAATGTGATCTATTTCCAGCGGTCCCTATATATGCACGACTATGCGGGACAAGAGAAATGATCAATCGTAACACACATCTCAGTATAGTATAGTAATTAGCAAATAAATATATTGAACAGATCTGGCCAATGCTATTTCTATATACTATATGTCTGTTGCGATGATCTAACTAGGTAAACTGAGTTTTATAGAGTGATCTACTCAGAACCAGACTCCCGTGGGAAGTTGATAAATATGCCCCTAAACCATATCTATTAGAGTACTCACAGTACATAGTGAAATAATTTTTTTTTGCTAGCAGATTTTTCCATTCTTTCCCTGCTTTCATCTCCTCTCTGTAACATGTAAGGAAATAGACCAACTAAGGACACTATTGTGTAATATGTGGCATCAATATATTATATTGTCTCTAAAACACTGTAACGGCACCCCAATCTCAAGGGGTATTAACGCTGTTTACGATGTTCCCTCTCCTAGACACACATCCACTCGCTACCGATATCCACAGCTAAACGACCCTTTCCTATAGGAGCCGACCCCTCTGGAAGAAGACGAGACGCACTCTGTCTCTTCTGTAGTAGGAATAGAATTTATTATTGAGAAACATTGTAACTTTATACACAATTCAAGGCACATGATTTAACATGAACAAGGGCCCAGCTCCACCCACACATCCCAAGACTCAACACCTCATCCTGACCTCTGCTAGGCTTCAAAAGATCCCAACACAATAGAATATACGATCTCCAATACACATCTTTTCACAAAGGGTTGGCAGCCAGTCTGTCTGGCACTTTACAATACACACAAGGACAGACTTAAATGAACAATATAAATGCAAAACAACTTAATTCCTCACAGCAATGATACTTAACCCCCACATACAGTATACATCCAATCTATATACAATGTATATACAGCCTTGAATATGGCTATCACAGACCATACCGGGGGTTTCTTTTATTCACCCTGTGTCCAAAGTGACCCCACTGTCACAAACACGTTCCATAGCAACATAGTGAATAATCAAAGGAATCTGGTAGGAAGCAATATATATATTTTGTCTACTTTGAGGAACTGACCTCTTGAAAATACATTTAGAGTTTTGCTACTAAGTTCTGTATATATGGAAGAAATTCCTAGGACACATTTGAATGTTGAAAGAAAATGTATTTGCCTCCAGTGACAATATATGTATGACCAACCTTAATTGTATGATGTATGGTGTTACAACCAATTACATTGTATAGCAATCTATCTGAGGAAGTGATAGGCTTGCTGCTATTCCTGCTGATCATAATGTTTTGAGACCATATGCAATAATCCTTTTCTACACCTTACGGTATAAATCCACAACAATTTCCTAACGATATTTTGTATATGGTCATATGCGTGACAAAGAGAAATGATCAATCGTAACACACATCCCAGTATAGTATAGTAATTAGCAAATAAATATATTGAGCAGATCTGGCCAATGCTATTTCTATATACTATATGTCTGTTGCGATGATCTAACTAGGTAAACTGAGTTTTATAGAGTGATCTACTCAGAACCAGACTCCCGTGGGAAGTTGATAAATATGCCCCTAAACCATATCTATTAGAGTACTCACAGTACATAGTGAAATATTTTTTTTTTGCTAGCAGATTTTTCCATTCTTTCCCTGCTTTCATCTCCTCTCTGTAACATGTAAGGAAATAGACCAACTAAGGACACTATTGTGTAATATGTGACATCAA
This sequence comes from Rana muscosa, assembly GCA_029206835.1. NCBI lineage: Eukaryota > Metazoa > Chordata > Amphibia > Anura > Ranidae > Rana > Rana muscosa. Next base: position 175,477,457 of record CM055128.1, on the reverse strand, counting down.
TATATTATATTGTCTCTAAAACACGTTCCATAGCAACATAATGAATAATCAAAGGAATCTGGTAGGAAGCAATATATATATTTTGTCTACTTTGAGGAACTGACCTCTTGAAAATACATTTAGAGTTTTGCTACTAAGTTCTGTATAAACGGAAGAAATTCCTAGGACACATTTGAATATTGAAAGAAAATTTATTTGCCTCCGGTGACAATATATGTATGACCAACCTTAATTGTATGATGTATCGCAGCGTTACAACCAATTACATTGGGTAGCAATCTATCTGCGTAAGCGATAGGCTTGCTGCGATTCCTGCTGTTCATAATAATGTTTTGAGACCATATAAAATGAATCCTTTTCTAAACCTTAATGCCCCGTACACACGATCGTTTTTCATGCCGTTAAAACTGCCATTTTAAAAAATGGCCCTGAAAAATGATCGTGTGTATGCTCCAGAGCATTTTTAACGACGTGAAAAACGACCATTAAAAATTCCGGACATGCTCTCTTTTTTCACGTCGTTTTTCATGTCGTTTTTTTTAACGACGTGAAAAACGATAGTGTGTATGCTTTAACGACGTGAAAAAAACGCGCATGCTCAGAATCAAGTATGAGACGGGAGCGCTCGTTCTGGTAAAACTAGCGTTCGTAATGGAGATAGCACATTCATTACACAGTAACGGACTGAAAAGCGCGAATCGTCGCTCAACAAACTTTACTAACATGAAGGGTGGCGCCATTCGAACGGAACTTCCCCTTTATAGTGCCGTCGTACGTGTTGAACGTCACTGCGCTTTGCTTGATCGTTTTTTTTAATGATGGTGTGTACGCAAGGCAGGCTTGAGAGGAAACATGAAAAAAAACGAGGAGAAAAACGTCGGTTTAAAAAATGACATTAAAAACGATCGTGTGTACGGGGCATTACGGTATACATCCACAACAATTTCCTAACGATATTTTGGAATAAATCTAGTTTTGTAGCAGCACAGATTCCCCTCAGAGCCGGTTCACACCAGGGCGGCGCAACGCGGTACGACTTGTGGGGGCGACCTCGGCGGCGCGATCTCAAGACGACTTGAGACGCCCGCCGAGACGATTTGCATAAGACTTCTGTATAGAAGTCAATGCAGGTCGCCTTGGGTCGCCCCCAAAAGTAGTACAGGAACCTTTTTCTAAGTCAGAGCGACCTGAGTCGCTCTTACTTAGAACGGTTCCATTGAAAAGTGTGGGAGGCGACTTGTCAGGCGACTGAGTCGCCTGACGAGTCGCCCTGGTGTGAACCGGCTGTTACTCATTATGTCTGCAATAATGACACTGAGTGAAAGACCTGAATGATAGTGTGAATTGTCTAATCAATTCACAGGTGATAACAATTGGACACCGGATTAGATGAGTATATCCAGACCCACACTTGAACAACACGCATGCTCCGATGAAGGTTCTGTAGAACCGAAACATGTAAGCTACGTGCAGTCATACTGGCTGTATTAGGAACATGGGTGTGTGACCCATAAAGCCCACTACCTGATCGCCTCTTAAAACTGCGCATCCTACCCTCTTTTTCACCCCCGTGGAATGGACTATATTCACTCATAAACAGAAGGGGAGAACGCTGGAAAATCAGTGCTGATTGTGTGCAACCCGTGCTGGATGATTTACTGGAACCAACCCATTCACAATTGCAAAGAGACGGAGTGTTTATCACTACTAGGGGATACCTGGAAGACAGCGGCTACACGAATAAGGATAAATTCACCTGTGAAAGACTTCTAACGGTGAGATCCATCCAACTTATTCGTGTTTATATATGCCATGCCAGCGATTATGAACACCAGATCTCATGTATGGCTATACAAGCCTGTGAATATGTGAACAGCTTTCACTATACAGACAATCAATAACGCGGGTTCCCATTCAGTTAAGCTCAATTACAGCATTGACTCTGTTTCTTCAATGAACTTTATCTTTATAAAATGATTGAATACATTTATTGTATTCATCTCCATTCCAACAGACTGGTTGTCTGAACTGGGAAAATCCCCCCTCCCTTATCAGACATCCTAAACAATCCGGATAATTATAGGTGAATTGGTGGATGAATTGTAAACAGGCTGATTGTGGTGTGTATGGTGGGTCGGGTGGCCACCCATGTTCATAGGTTTTAGACTAGTCTATTTTTAACATATATAGGTGGAGGGTGTGTATATTAAGTGTTTGTTAAATCATTATAGTATATTGCGGTTTATATAATAAAGATTTTTTTTTTTTTTCACAATTCCTCATTGAAGAATTTCTTTTGGGAGGAACTTTTTCCTACCCTCCCCCCCCCCCCCTTGTTCATATGCTTAAAATAATTCAGAGGAAAATACAGGACATTAACCCCGAGACCACCAATATCATCACCCATATCGGCGGAAAGCTTCTAGGAGTGATAAAACTGGTGATTAAATGGATATATCCAAATAATATTCCTGTGTGATTACAGGGGATGAGCTTTCCACTTTTGTGTACCTACCCCCCCCCCCCCTTTTTCTTATATGCACTACTGGAGATAACCATAAGTGAGCTGCCATTGCAAATTAATTTTTAAAGAAATCCTGTTGAGAGAAAACCACGGAGGCTGCCACTGCTATTCTTCTAAAATGTTAGTTGCTAGGGCTGTCACACTGATGCGTAGGCTTGGGTATGCTGAGACGGTGGCTCCCTTTGTCTTTTCTGATGTGTATACTTGTTTTGTATCAATTACTAATAATGTCTGTCATTCTTATCCTGACTTCATTAATTAGTGGGCCGCTGACAATTGGCAGTGAAACCAGGAGCAGGTTGAAGGTCTTGTAGCTGGGCACTTCGAAATTGAGTCAGCATTGGTAGTTCTGCTATTTACTGTGTCCCTCCCAGGTTCATTAAGCTGCTCTAAAATGGTATTGGCATGACAGGTACTCTTTAGCAGATTATGACTTGCCTCTTTTACAGAGTGTAGTCCGAGTGGTGTTCCATGATCGACGTCTACAGTACAGTGAGAGGCAACAGCTGGAGATCTGGCAGATGAGCCACCCTGGGGACAGAATTCTTGATATCGGTAGGTTAACAATTTTTTAAGAGGAATTAACACTGTGTTATGCAGCAAACCTGTATTGATTGGGTCTGTATTGAAAGAAAGCCCCGGAGCTAAAGGGAACCTCAGCGCAGGGCTGCATGACTGGGGGGACGCTATATGGTGCACCAGGAAGTGATGTAGGGCTGGGGGCAGTATTTCTTGGACTCAGGGCGGGGTTAGTTCACCACCGTAGGGTTCATATATTGTAACGGGGAGCGGAGCCTCGCTATGGAGATCTTGGACGGCCTGCTTGAGCGGTTGCGCTCTGAAGCCCTCAAGCACGGGCCACAATGGTTCTCCAAGCAGCTTGCGGAGGTGCTGCCGGGGACAGGGGAAGGTAGGTCGGCTTACCCCCCCGCCCCCCTCACCGCAGTGCGCACGGAGGTCGCGACCTCCGGTGCGCTATAGTCCGGAGATCGCATCCAGGGTGAGCCACCAATTAGGGAGCCCGATCACGGACCCTCCGGATCCCAGTGCTTAAACGCCCTGTGTCTGGGTCTGCAGGGGACACCAGGAGGAATCCCCGGCCTAGGCGGGACCTGGCCAGGAGGGTGATGTCTTCTTCCCCCTCCAGGCCTGCAGCGGTGGACAAGGACCATGCAGTGGCGCGTGTTGCGCCTTCCGCCCGGCAGGGCACCACCCGGCGTGGGAGACCTGCCAGAGCGGCCGTGGTCAACCTGGGGAGAAGCGGAGGTACGGACGGAGGCGACGGCTACAGAGCGGCATCTGCTGGGCCCCACGTGGGAGGATGGCGGTTGAGAGACGGGAGGACGGACAGGCTCCGGGTGATGTCGCAGGCCAGTGGCCCCCCAGCAGTCAGTGGCTGCAGCGTCCCCTGCCGATCAGGGGGACCAGCGTTCTGAGGGAGAACTCTCGGACACGGACTCGGAGGGTCCTGGAGCAGTGGCGGGCCCGTCGGGGCGTCAGCGCGGATCTGGAGTGGCAGCTGGTCGGTCTGTTTCCCCTGGGCAGCCGGGTAAGTCACCTTCTTTTCCTTTCACTGTTTCTGCTCCTGTTCCCGTATTGTCTGTGTCCCCCCCTCCCCCTTGCAGCAATGTCTGGGTATACGGTGGGGGGTGGTTCCATGTCGGTGCCGACTGGTGTTGGTTTGGTGTGGGGGGTGGGGTCCCTGGTGCTGGTGCGGCGTTTCTGCAACAGCTGGTGGCGTCTCTGTTACAGGGGTGTAGGGATATGGCAAGCGGGGGAGCTGCGGCGGTTCCCCCGGCTGCCGCTGTGCCGCCGGTGTCGGCTTGGCTGGTGGGGGGGTGGTGGGCGGGCGGGTGCTCCGTCCCTGCCGGTCTCACCGGGGGGGTGCAGGTTGGTCTGCAGCAGCCTCCGGGGGCTCCCGGGGCTGTTTCTGCTCCTGTGATGGTTAAATCTACTGTGGGGGCAGGTGTAGGCATAGTTACTCCCTTGGCTGATGCTTCTCAGGTGAGTACGGGTACCTCTGGGTTGTCTGCTCTCCCTGTGCAAGTGAGTGCGGGGTCGAGTGTCGTTCCCCCGGTGGTGGCTGGAGCTTCTCAGGTGAGTACGGGTGTAGGTCCCGTGGCAGGGTTGATGGCGGACGGGGTTCGTTTAGCGGACGCGGCACGGTGTGAGGTCTACGTCTGCTACGAGGGGCCCCTGGGTTCCCACTTGAAGCCAGAAGTGAGGGAGCGGATTTGGAAGGGGGACTACGTGGAGATCTTCTCGTTGCTGCCGCTCGAGAAGTTTAATTTGGATAAGGTTAAGAGAGCAAAAAGGAGGAAGAGGAGAAGCGGCGGTATCGCTTCATCCCGCGGACGTTTGCAAATTGGGTGCAGGCGTTCTACATATTGGCTAGCGTGATTGGGGAAAAGGCTCCTGAGAATTGTTCGGGGTTATTCTGTTATATTGACTCTATTAGCGAGGCTCAGAGGGTGTATGGGGGGGGTTGCGTGGCTGCGCTATGATGAGCAGTTCAGGCAACGGAAGGCGGTGAGACCATCCTTGCGATGGGATCAGAAGGATATTGGCTTGTGGATGAGGCTCATGAAGCAGGACAGGGCCGGTTTGCAGCCCTTTAAGGGGGGGGCCGGAAAGCAAAGAGGGTTCTGCTGGCAATTCAACGAGGGCACGTGTAAATTCGGGGGCTCCTGTTTCTGACATGAGTGTTCCGGCTGTGGGGGGGCTCATCCATTGTCCAAGTGTTTCAAAAAATGTAAAAAGCAGAATGACGCTGGAAAAAGGGAGGGCACCGGTGAGAGGAAAAAATGTCTAAGTAGGTATCTGAATCGGGGGGGCGGCACGTGCACTGTGGTTGGGCTTTAATGAGGGGTTCCTGATTCCTAGTGAATTGACTACGATCCTCCACGTTGCGGCCAACCTACGTTCAGTGTATGAGCATCCGGATGTTGTTTCTGGAAAACTGCAAAAAGAAGTGAGTTTGGGTAGGATGGCGGGTCCGTTTTCGGAGCTGCCGCTGGGGGACTTGGTGGTTTCGCCATTGGGGGTAGTGCCCAAGCGGGAGCAGAATCAGTTTAGGCTCATTCATCACTTGTCTCACCCGAAGGTGAATGATGCGATCGATCCTGCCCTATGCACAGTGTCATATGCATCTTTTGATGAGGCTGTGCGCTGGGTGCAGCGGTTTGGGAGGGGTGCACTTATGGCAAAGACTGACATTGAGTCAGCGTTTCGCCTGCTGCCGGTGCATCCGGATAGTGTCAGCTTGTTGGGGTGTTGTTGGGAAGGGGAATATTTTGTGGACAGATGTTTGCCCATGGGTTGCGCAATTTCCTGTTCTTGTTTCGAATTGTTCAGTTCTTTTTTGGAATGTGTGGTCAATAGAGATGAGCTTCGTGTTCAACCAATGTTCGACTCGAACATTGGCTGTTCGCCGAATTGCGAACATTATGGGCCGTTCGCGCCAAATTCGAGCAGCGCGTCACGGCCCATAATTCACTGCGGCATCGCAGTGCATTGCTGGCTGATGATTGGCCAAGCACGCACTATGACCTGCATGCTTTGGCCAATCACAGCGCAGAAAAAACGTAATTGGCCAAAGCCAGGGTGTAAAAGGTGAATTACTGCGCTAGTCGCTGTAGTATACAATATATTGCTGCAACTTAATATGTGAGACACACACGATATAACAGAATTCTAAAACAATAAGCTGCGCACATAACAAAATTAATACCTCTATAAGGCCCCTTTCACACTGAGGCGTTGAAAAAACGCTCAAAAATTATGGGATTTTGTACCTCTATTTTACCGCGATTTTACCGCGTTTTTACCGTGATCGCGGTAAAAATAGCCCTAACGCGTATGCGTTTTTACCGCGTTTGCGCTAAAAATAGCGCGAACGCAGTAAAAACGTGGTAAAAACGCATACGTGTTAGCGCTATTTTTTAAAATAACGCTTATGCCTATGCATTTTTACCGCAGTTCCCATTCATTTCAATGGGGATAGGCGTTTTTACAGCGCTATTTTATGCGCCCTAAAGTTGCTCTAAAAAAGCGGTTTGCAGGATTTTTTCCAACGCCCAGCCAGCATAACGCTTCAGTGTGAAAGCCCTCAGGGCTTTCACATTGAGAATGCTGGGGCAGGATTATTTCAAGCGTTATTACAGCGCTATTTTTAGCGCGAAAACGCGGCAAAAATGCCTCAGTGTGAAAGGGGCCTAAAGTTGCTCTAAAAAACGGAAAATTTATTACCAAATACTTACCGTAATTTTCCTTTCCTGATAGACTCCATGGCAGCCTACGTGTGGGTTAACCCCGCCTCCTCTCCAATGCTATAGGACCCCATACCCATAAAAGTAAGCTCACCTCTCAGCACTGTGTTCCGTAACTAGCCGACTCTTGGACCCTTACTTTCACTAATATTTTCTTTCGGGGTGGGAACTCCGTCTGCCATGGAGTCTATCAGGAAAGGAAAATTACGGTAAGTATTTGGTAATAAATTTTCCGTTTTCCTGACTGACTCCATGGCAGCCTACGTGTGGGAAATAACTAGCCAAACCACACGGGTGGGTATGCTGAACAGAAAAAGCTTTAATTTGTCTTGTCAACAGACAGTATGCTTAACCCAAAATTAATAGAAGATAATGCTGCTGGTTCAATGCAGTAATGGGTCATAAACGTGTTGATAGAGGCCCACGAGGCCGCTTTACAGATGACATCTGGCGCCACATGTTGGGCTGCCGCCCAGGATGCTGCCATCCCTCTGGTGGAGTGTGCCGTCACCGCCTGTGGAGGAGCCAAGCCCTTAGCCCTATATGCTTGCTGGATAGTTTGGACGATCCATGAAGCAATTGGTCTGGTTGACGCTTTCTTCCCTCTGTTGATACCAGAATGTAGAACAAACAGATGATCAGATCGTCTGAAGGAAGATGTAACTTGTAATTATTCCTTTAGGATTTCACCTATATCCAGGGGATGAGTTTCACTGGAATCTGGAGTCTTAAATGTAGGTAGAACAATTTCTCGATTTTCGTGAAATACCGAAGACACTTTTGGATTTGAACCCAGCATTGGTATAAGAACTACTCGGTCCGGAAAAAAGGTTAGAAAATGTTCTTCATGACCTAGAGACCCGATCTCAGAGACCCTCTTAGCCGAGGTGATGGCTACTAAGAAGGCTACTTTTGCTGAAAAGTCCTTAATGGAGGACGGGGAGGGCCCCGACATACTGAGTCCAGTCAGAGAATCTAGAACGAGTGGAAGATCCCACTTGGCAAATCTTGGTTTTCTTTGGGGCTTAATCCTTGATGCCCCCCGAAAGAATTGTCTGACCAAGGGATGGACTGCCCATGAGACTCCAGAGAAGGCTGACAAGGCCGAAACTTGTACCTTTAGAGAGCTAACGGATAAGGGTAAGTCTAGTCCTGTTTGCAGGAAACTGAGCACGTCCTGAACTCCTGGATTCTTGAAGGACCTCCCAGAAGCGGAGGAGAACTCAACAAATTTGGCCCAGATTCTTCTATAAACCTTGTTGGTACTTGCTCTTCTTGAGCTCAACAGTGTAGATATCACTCTAGAGGCGCAACCGAGGGATTCCAGCCTCTCCCTCTCAAGAACCAGACCGTCAGTCTCATCAGTGCCGGACAAGGGTGTAGGAGTGACCCTTGAGAGAGAAGGTCCGGCCTGAGGGGAAGAGGTACCGGGTCCCGGTAGCTCAGTTGGATCAGGAGGGGAAACCAAGGCCTGTTTGGCCAGTAAGGCGCCACTACTGTTACTTCGGCTGATTCCGCTTGAAGTCTCCTCAGGAACTTGAGGATTATCGGGATCGGGGGAAAAGCGTATGCCCGCCTGAACCTCCACCTGTCCGTCAGGGCATCCGTTCCGACTGCCTGGCTGCAACGGCCCTGAGAATAGAACTTCACTGTTTTGTGATTGTAGGGGGAAGCGAATAGGTCCACTTCGGGATTGACTCCCAGAGACAGAATCCAATTGAAGGACTGAACATGGAGGGACCACTCGTTGTTGTCTAGACGAGTTCGGGAGAGGAAATCCGCCTGTGAGTTCTGTACTCCCGGAATAAAGACTGCTGATATGTTGGCCAGATTTTTGCTGTGCCCAAGTCATGATAGGCTCGACTTCTAACAGGAGTGTGGAACTCCGTGTCCCCCCTTGTCGCTTCGCATATGACACTGCTGTGGTGTTGTCCATTCTGATCAACACAGATTCTCCTTTCAGACACAGAGAAAAGGATTGGAGGGCGCACCAAGCTGCCCAGAGCTCTAGGACATTCGAGCCTGGGTTGTGAAGACGAGCGTCCCATGTGCCCTGAGCTAGGTTCTGACCACAGAGAGCCCCCCAGCCGGAACCGCTGGCATCGGTCGTAATTGTGACCCAGGAGAAGGGGGCAATGGAGTGACAATTTTGCAAATTCTTGAGTTGGAGCCACCAGAAGAGGCTGTTTCTCATTGTTGCAGATATGCGGATGAGTTGACTCTTGTCCCCTGACTTCCACTGCCGGAGGAACCCTAACTGAAAAGGGCGTAACCTCCATAGAGCTCATTTGACCATGGGGGTCGTAGAGACCATTGTGCCGATAATTTTTAGGCATTGTGATGCTTTCAGATGAGGAGCATCCAGAGCACGAGAAATCCTCTTCCGGATCACCGGAATCTTCTCTACTGGTAGGGAGATGGTGTTCTCCACTGTGTTGAACAGAGCCCCTAAGTAAATTAAGTGTTGGGCTGGATCCAGGTGGCTTTTTTCTAAGTTTAGAAGCCATCCAAAGCTGGAAAGGGTTGAGATCACTTGTTCTCTGTGCACCAGGAGCTGTTCTCTGTTTTGAGACAGAACTAGGAGATCGTCTAGGTAATGGTAAAGATGCACACCTTTTAGCCTGATAAGGGCCACCACGGCCAAGAGGACCTTGGTGAAAACTCGAGGAGACGTTGTCAAACCGAACGGTAGGCAGACGAATTGAAGATGTTCCTGCCCGATATGGAACCGGGGGTACTTTAAAAAGTCCTTTGCTACTGGCACATGGAAATAGGCATCTTTCAGATCTATCGAAATCATCCAGTCGCCTGGTTGAATGGCTTGCTGGATTGTTGACAGAGTCTCCATTTTGAATTTTCCGTGCCTTATGAACTTGTTCAGGTACGTCAGATCTATTACCGGGCGCCAGGTACCGTTTTTCTTTTGGACTAAGAAAAGGGGGGAGTACACACCCTGGAACTGCTCTTCCTCTGGGACACGCACTACTGCTCCCTGGGTTTTCAGCAGGTCTATGTAGGACAGTAAGGCCTGTTTTTGTTCTTCCATGCTTGGAAGTAGGGTTGAGATAAATCTGGGGGGAGGAACGCTGGAGAAGGACCATGCGTGACCTGATGATACTGTCTTGACTACCCAGAAGTCTGAGATTGAGGCCACCCACACGTGCCGGAAGAGGAGCAGGCGTGCCCCTACCCGACCCGCCTGGGCGGGCAAAATCTCAAAAGGATTTAGTTTGATCGCGACCACTGGACGCTTGGCTCTTTGCTGGCTTACGAAAGGACGCTTGGCCTCTACTCCAGTTTCTTCTGAAATCCCGGCCAGGTCTATAGGAGAGTGCTTCTCTTGAGCGCTCCGGACTGCGTCTTCTGAACTGGGGCTTCCTTCGATTCTGAGGACGCCTGTCCTGTGGAAGAAAGCCAGATTTTCCGCCTGTGGCCTTAGCTATGGCGTCATCAAGTTTATTACCAAACAGTGATGATCCTTCAAAAGGAATCTTTCACCATGTCTGCTTAGAAGACGGGTCAGCTTGCCAAGGGCGTAGCCATAAAGCTCGTTTAGCTGTAACTGAGGATAGCATAATCCTGGACAGTAGACGGATCAGATCAACCGATGCTTCTCCCAGGAAAGCCACTGCTAGTTTTAGCTCTGCTGCTGCTGAGTTACTGGCCAGTTCTTCTGAAACGCCTTTGAGAAATGAGTCAACATTCTCAGTCCATGCCTCCATAGCCTTAGATACGGCTGCCAAGGCTAGAGCGGGTTTACAGGCTGTCCCAGCAAGACCGTAAATTCTTTTAAGGTCCTGATCCATTCTTCTATCAAGACTGTCCTTAAAGGAGACTGCGTCTTCTAGAGGGAGCATGATATGCTTAGCCAGACGCATTACCGCTGCGTCCACAAGAGGAATATTCTCCAGGTATTTTACCTCATCTGCCTTGAAGGGATACATTCTAGAGGCTTTATTTGTCATCGAGGACTTCCTGTCCACTTTGCTCCACTCTTCATCAAAGATGCCCTTCAGTTCAGCTAAAAGCGGAAAACTTGGGCAATGGCTGCATAATGATTTGCCCTCTGGGACTCGTGAGCCGCATCCCCAGCAGGCTCTCTGATCAGGATAACTGTCCTGGCGGTGGGAGCGGTGTCTGGAGGAGGGATGGGAACTTCTCCTCTGGTGGTGAGATGCAGACGGGGAATCACGTCTGTGGTTTGATTTTGATGTTGATGCATGCTGCGGCGTGGCAAGGTCTGTGTCAAATTGAAGATCTGCGGAAGGGCTAAAGGAAAAAAGGGGAATTGGGGGGAGAAATACAAGCTGTCAAGCAACATTACTTGCGACTGAACCCCAAGCCCTCCCCTCTCCCGGACATACCTTGTGCGTGAGGGCTGGCCACATGTAAGCGGTGAATTGTCCATAACTTCTGGACCAGAGAGTCACAATAGAGACAGGTCGATCAAAAAACCTGCAGTTTTATACAAAATAAATAAATGGGTAACTTGCCCTTTAAGAGAAAATGCAGCATATGGTGATAAGCAATACATGGTAAAAAAAAATACATTGCATGCACATATACAGCTATGGACTATATTTGGACATACCCAAGAGTGCACTGACCTGAGTGAGAAGACAAGAAAACCACAGCAGGGAACTCCAGAAGCCTCTGCTCGCCTGTCAGGGGAATCCCAAATGACACAGGCGAGCATCAGCATTTAAATTCCCCGCCGCCTGTGACGTCACCGCTGTCCATCCAACACACCTGCGTGGAGGAGGATCTCCTATCTGCACCTGCGCGGCCGCCGAGAGTCCTGCCAGACCGCGCATGCGCGAACCAAGCCTCGCTCTGGAAACGGACACTGCACATGCGCGAATGGCGGCGGCGCCCGAGATTCGGGTCACCGCTTGTAGGCTGGAACGCAGAGCGTTCCAGCCGCCATTAGGGAGAGCAGGGGCATGGGACAAAAAACACATATTTACACAGATGCGACTGCCATGGAAGAAGGTAAAGATGCAGACCTGCCAGCCGATTCTGTTCTTGGGCACACCGCAGCAAAATCCATCCCACAGGATCATGATTGCTATAAGCTCTCCACCCGCCCATGGCTGGGTTCCGAGCTGCACCGCCAGAAGGTGTGCTATTCATCCATCCGTCGATCCATCCATCCGGGAATCTGCACGGACGTGCATGCTTCAGGTCCATTGGAGGAGGACAAAAAAGGAACACAGTGCTGAGAGGTGAGCTTGCTTTTATGGGTATGGGGTCCTATAGCATTGGAGAGGAGGCGGGGTTAACCCACACGTAGGCTGCCATGGAGTCAGTCAGGAAAAGCGGTTTGCAGGATTTTTTTCAACGCCCAGCCACCAAAACGCCTCAATGTGAAAGCCCTCAGATTTCACATTGAGAATGCTGGGCCAGGATTATTTCAGGCGTTATTACAGCGCTATTTTTACCGCGAAAACGCGGTAAAAACGCCTCAGTGTGAAAGGGGCCTAAAGTATGTACATACAAATGAGGATGTGACCTCTCTCTATGCAGTGATACGTGAAAACAAACCAATTGTGAAAGAATGTAAATATTCCAACTCAAAAAAATAATAAAGTGACCTGATAAGTGCTTGTATTCCAAAGTCTCTTTTTCAAATATCAAAAACCACTGCTGCCACTGTTGTACAAGCGTTTGTTTAAACCATCTTGATGCAAGTGTATTTGCCTACATTAAAGTTTGATTTTTAGACGATATTATGCCATGTGCCCTTCTCTTTTCTCCCATATATTTATCTGATCGGCATCCTGGTTTACCACCATTTGAGCCATTTTTTCCATTCACCTCTATTACCATTGCTGAGAGCATTGTCCTGAGGATTTACCTGCATAGGATCAGCGCAGGAGGAGACATACATCTAAAAGCCTGATGTGACCCTTCAAACGTATGTAAACGTATGTTTGTTTGGGTTCATTTGTTCCGGTAAGCCTTCCACATATTGGTGGTGGTTATCTACACTTCTTTTCCAAGATTGCAGATTTCATACACAACTGTTCAAGAATCGCTTTATTTATTAGAGACTTTTTTCACCATTCACATGAATTTTGTCACTTAATTGGACATTATTTTTTATCACACTGGGTGTTTTCAATTTTCACTTTTGTTTAGCGCTGCATTTTTTGTTTTTTGTTCTGTTTTTCACCTTTGTCCATTTGGTTGTGCATCTGCTTGTGTGTTCTGTTTAGTAGCGCAGAAATTCTTTGTATATTCTTTTCAAATATCAGAAAAATTAATAGTAAGAATTGAATAAACGTTCTCCCGTCTGATATTGTCACCATATGATTCCAAGTGAAAATGCAAGATGAATAATAGAATGTCCTTTCCACCCAAATGTCATCGGTGATAATTAGCAAACACCCAGGAAAGAGTGATGACAGTGTGACAGAAGGATCCTCCACCAATGATATGCTGCCGCTTACCAGAAGGTGAGATCTCTTTTTAATATGGGGGGAATTAATTCCTATTCTGATCTGACATCGGATGAGGCTGTCACACAAGGCTGCTTTGTGGGGCCCATCCTGTCTGGACAGATGACGAGGCAATTCTTCTGTAGTACCAGATTTGGCCGCTGAGGCTCTATGCTGTCTGTTATAGATGGATACAATGGAGATGTTAGTTTAAATAACTTTTCATTTTATCCTCCTTTTTTAACTTTATATTTTAATCCATGTATCTATACCCAATGGGGTATTTCAATTGCAAGTACGATTTGGGCGCTCGTTTATATCTCGTATATTGAGGTCAAATGCCAGTTTTCAAAATGGCGATTTGAAAGGGTGGACGCCAGGAGATCAGAACTGGGCGTTGCTTACCATGATGATGTGTATTTAAGGCGGTGTCAGCACGCCGCCCTTGCCCCTGGAAGACGTAAATTTTGACGAAACGGCGTAGGGTAAAGTGGCATGCTGACGTCACCGCGTACTGCCAGTCACGGGCTGTGATCGAGAGCCGGCCGGCTCGAATTTTATTGAAACTGCCTATTACCATCTGCATAATTGTAAGTGCAAATCTTTTTATTCTGAATAAATGCTTTTATGGAATTACGCTATGGTGGCATCCCCCTTTTTGTTTGCATGGAAATGAATACGGATGCTGCTGCGGAACCTTCGTTTGGAAATTACTGACGGCATATTAAGCACCAGAATGCAGAGACCCAGGGCTGGGGAAATAGCCCCAAGCGTGTACGATCTCCTTAAAAAGAGATCTCACCTTCTGGTAAGCGGCAGCATATCATTGGTGGAGGATCCCTCTGTCACACTATCATCACTCTTTCCTGGGTGTTTGCTAATTATCACCGATGACATTTGGGTGGAAAGGACATTATATTATTCATCTTGTATTTTCACTTGGAATCATATGGTGACAATATCAGACAGGAGAAAGTTTATTCAATTCTTCCTATTAATTATTCTGATATTTGAAAAGACTTTGGAATACAAGCCCATTCACACAGGGGCATCTTTGGATCCGACTCCAAATCGCCCCAGGTCGCCCCTAGTCGCCTCAGGCCGCGCTGGCTGAAGAAATCAATGTAAGTTAATGGAGCCGTCCTTATGCACACTACTGCAGTCGCTCCGACTTCAAAAAAGGTTCCTGTACTACTTCAATCCGACTCCTAGGCGACCTGTAACCATTCATTTCAATGGGAGTCGCCTCTCACTCAGGTCACTTTATTATTTTTTTGAGTTGGAATATTTACGTTCTTTCACAATTGGTTTGTTTTCACGTATCACTGCATAGAGAGAGGTCACATCCTCATTTGTATGTACATACTTTATAGAGGTATTAATTGTGTTAGGTGCGCAGCTTATTGTTTTAGAATTCTTTAACATCTTAGTACCTAGGCTTCTGCGTGCTAACCCTTCAGTGGCCAGTCCTCAGCACATGCGTTAATCCTTCATGCTCAGAGCATGTGTGTTAACCCATTAGCAACCAGTCTCTGGTGAATGTGTGCAAAAATCACATATTTTTTCAGTGCGTCATACAAAATATCAATCTTCTCTCCACTGATGCTAATCCAAAAGTGATTTTAGCTCTACTGGCCTATCTTCTGCATAACCATTCCCCATCAACAAAGCCATGCCTTGTCTCCCACATCCTGAATGCTACATCCACAGTTCTTTCACTAAAATATGACAATGGGTTTGTTCACACTTGTGCCCCTTCTGAAAAGTGCACAGCAGTGGATGGCTTTTTAGGGAGCGGTAGAGCAATGACTGTAAAGCATTCAAGAGGCAATCTTTTGCATGTAAACCACACCACAACTGCAAGCCAAGTGGCTGTAACTTGAGTAGGTCATGCTTAGTGGCGGTAATGCCCATTGAAAACAGCAGGGGGCATAGTTTTTACTGTGGCTGTGAAGCACAGCATAGCTGGTCGCGATATGTGTACAACCCTGAGAGTATGCATGCCATCTATTTTTTTTGGATGGAAATATCCCCCCTGCCAGCACATTTTGTGACAGCCTGCTGGCTGAATGAAAAAAAAGGGTATGACCAGCTTTACCCTATCCAAAATGGGGGGGGGGGGGGGAGGAGTTTTGGGTTTAGCTCTACTTATGACATAGTCCCTGCTAATAACCTGATCAGTTTAATTGCCTCATTTTCAACCTACGTTGCCCTTATATTTACTGATTAACTGCTTGCCGACCAGCCGCCATCATTATACTGTGGCAGGTCGGCGCGTACCCGCGAACCGTCGTAGCTGTACATCGGTCCCTTTTAAGCGGGTGTTCCTTTTTTTTTAAGTCTAAGGGAAATAAATTATTGCCCATACATACACCCCCCCCCCCCAAGCCTCAGCCTGCAGACACTTACTTACTGGCAGATTTCGTTCCTAAAGAGGAAACTGCAGGACCCCATTAAGAAGGGGTTCCCAGGCTGTTTGGCACAATTTAGCGGCCCGAGCGCTGGGACTTTGCACTGGGAGAGGCTTGAACCCAGCCGAATGCTTCACGAAGGCAGAGGTGGGGACAAAGTACCGCATACTCTTCACTGGTGCGTGGAGATATGAGGAAAAAAAGAAGAATGGGGTGGGGCCTAACTAGGCCTTTAATTTATGCTATTCACTGGTCCTGAGGGAGTAGAAGAGAGGCAGAGCCTATCACTAGTATGCTGCCATGTTGGCGTCAGGAAATGAACAATTTACGCCTTTTATGAAAGCCTGAAGGCGGTGATTGGTTTTCGGCACCTGTATGCGGCTAGACTCCCAAAAGTCTCACACATGGTATCCCCGTACTCAGGAGAAGCAGCAAAATGTATTTTAAAGTGTAATTCCACATATACCCATGGCATGTGTGAGCAACAGATCATTTTAGTGGCCACCTTTTTCTTTTTTTTTTTTTTATCTTTCAAAAACTTGTGACAAAAAATAAAATATTCAATGGGCGCAAAATCCTAGGGGTGTCTACTTTTCAAAATGAGTTATTTGGGGGGGGGGGGGTTTGTACTGGCATTTCAGCACCTCAAGAAATGTGATAGGTAGTGTAGCGCACCCTCCCCAGCCTTTACCTGCTTTTCTTATAGTTGGCTCCTTCGCAGGAAAGACCGAGGCACACCGCACCACAAGCCCGTACCCTCCTGGATGGGGAGGTTGAGCGGTGTTAGTTACTCGGGCCTGCTTGCAGCCAGTGTTTAAAAACCTCCAGAGCTGACCTTGTTTCTGGGGTAGCCAGAAACAAGTCATTAGTTCTCCCCAGTAAGCAACTGTCCACACCAACTGAAAAGTCCAACTTCTTATTTATTCTTAAGGGCAATAAATAGTCTCTTTGAGAGCAGACAGGTTGAGACAAACACGGGTCAGGTAAGGTGGGAGGAGGTCCAGGCACAAACTCAATTCAGGGTTTCTCCTATTCTGATTTGCACGGACAGGCTTGGCGCACGGTCCCTGCCACGGACCATGAGGTTGGTCACTGCCACTGACCTGATGAATAGTTGAAAGTCACTGCCACTGTGACATAAAGAACCCGCACTTCCTTCCTTGAGTAACTTAGCCCCCTTTTAGGATAAGAACATCCCTCCGGAGAGTTACCAGAGGCCCCCTCTGTAACCACGACTCTGCGCTGGGTCTTCAGAAAGGGTCACCTCCCTGGCCTCCTCATCCTGGATACGGGCCCCCTCACAAGGCAGATCCCTGGGAGCCTCGATCCTTAGCGGATCTCAGCCGAAGGTTGCTGGGTTTCGGCCCTCACCAAAGTACCTCACCCCAGACTGAAGGTGTCTGGGATGGAACAGCAGCTCCGTCTCCGGGCCTAGGGCACCCGAAGACAACCCACACGCACCCAGGCCTAAGGTGCCTGAGCGCGGAACCGACCAGGCCTCCGGGCCTAGGGCACCCGGAGGCGACACACACCCACACCCAGGCCTAAGGTGCCTAGGCGTGGACCCAACGAACCCCTCTGGAAGATGGCCGCCCCCTTTTATATCCTTTCCTGACAGGCACAGCAGGTTCCCGGCCCCGCCGTACTGCTGCCGAGAGGGGACAAAAAAAGGCACAACCTTGTACTGCGGTTCAACCCGGGCCCATGGCAACAGCGCCACCCATAGGCCCCAGGGAACTGCACACCAAGTACTATCTCCCAGGGATAGAAGTGGTCCATGAAACCTAACAATTAGTGCATCTGAGCCTAGTTATATATATATACACCATAGTTTGTAGACGCTATAACTTTTGCGCAAGCCAATCAATATACGCTTATTGGGATTTTTTTTTTACCAAAGACGTGTAGCAGAATAAATGTTGGTCTAAATATGAGTTAATTGGATATATTTTACAACACAAAGTAGAAAATATTGTTTTTTTCTTTTATATTGCAAAAAAATTAAAACCCCAGTACAAATCAAATACCACCAAAAAGCTATATTTGTGTGGAAAAAAAGGACATCAATTTTGTTTGGGTACAGCGGTGCAAGACTGCATAATTACCAGTTAAACTAGTACAGTGCGGAATCGCAAAAAGGCCTGGTCAGGAAGGGGGTAAAACCTTCAGGAGGCTAAGTGGTTAAAAAATAAAAAAACGTGTCCCCCAATGTAGATCCAATGTCCATTACAAAGCCTGCTGCACCGCCGGACCCGAAAAAAGAAAACAAAACAAAATTCTCTGCACCCAGAACTATCAGGCAGAGAGGCAGGAGCGGAGCTTTTTTTTTTCCTTTGGCGTTGTGGTGGGCATCGTGATTGACAATGGATCTACATCAGGGGACATTGTTTTATTTTTATTTAATTTTTTTAACATGACTTTTTACACTTTTTTGGTGAATAGGTAGGGGTACTATGTACCATTAATAGGTAGGGGCTTTTTTTCAGGGGGAACTCTGAGTTCCACCACCTCTGGCTCACCACAATCACTTGTAAACACAGAAGTCTGGTTTCTGTGTTTACAATCTGTGTTTACAATCTGTGCGTAACCCCCATGTACTCTGCACTCTGTACGTAATGCAATCCTGGTATTTAACCACCTCGCGCCCGCCGTACGACTATATACGGCCGCGAGGTGGTTGTTACATGCCGGGAGGCCGTTATTATACGGCCTCTGCTAATTTGGCCATATACCCGGCGCGTCACTGCAATGCCGATGCGCGTGCCTGGCGGCCGCGATGTCCACCAGGCACCCGCGATCGGCGGTTACAGAGACAAGGACATGGATCTGTGTGTGTAAACACACAGATCCACGTCCTGTCAGGGAGAGAGGAGACCGATGCTGTGTCCCTTGTACATAGGGACACAGATCGTTCCCCTCCCCCACACAGTAGTAATCACTAATGGGGCACACATTTAACCCCTTCCTCGCCCCCTAGTGTTAACCCCTTCCCTGCCAGTCACATTTATACAGTAATCAGTGCATTTTTATAGCACTAATCGCTGTATAAATGTGAATGGTCCCAAAATAGTGTCAAAAGTGTCCGATGTGTCCGCCATAATGTTGCAGTCACGTAAAAAATCACTGATCGCCGCCATTACTAGTAAAAAAATAAAATATTATAAAAATGCCATAAAACTACCCCCTATTTTGTAAACGCTATAACTTTTGCGCAAACCAATCAATAAACGCCGCTTGCAATTTTTTTTACCAAAAATATGTAGAAGAATACGTATCGGCCTAAACTGAGGAAAAAATAATATTTTTCCCAAAAAATTGGGATATTTATTATAGCAAAAATCAAAAAAAATTGCTTTTTTTTCAAAATTGTCGCTCTATCTTTGTTTATAGCGCAAAAATAAAAACCGCCGAGGTGATCAAATACCACCAAAAGAAAGCTCTATTTGTGCGAAAAAAAGGACGTCAATTTTGTTTGTGAGCCACCTCGCACGACCGCGCAATTGTCATTCAGAGCTGACATTTCGCCTGGGCAGGAAGGGGGTATATGTGCCCAGTAAGGAAGTAGTTAATGCCCTTTAAGACCCTTCTACTGTTTGTGAAATCTGACCACACCCACTATTTGATGTGATTTGGAGGGTGTGTGTGGGGGGAGGGGTTTTGGGGGGTCGTGGTTGAGTTCCCACATCTATTGTTTGAGGAAAAAAGCCCTGAGGGGTACTATGTGGTTAACAACCAACTTTTCAGTTTTTAAAAGAGAAAAAAAAACTGCAAAATGCATGAAAACTGCATGCAAAAACACAGGTTTAAACACACTGCAAAATGCGCCTGAAACCCAGATCAACCGCATAGATGCTAATCTGGCAATGGCTGCTCCATGTCTTATCAGTATGATTGCCCTTCTCTGCACTTTCTCTAGTTTTTCGATATCCTTTTTGTGAACTGGTTGCCAAAACTGAACTGCAAATTTCAGATGAGGTCTTACTCATGATTGTCATGCTGCTACATTATTAATTACTTCGTTTTGAGAATGGGTGCCTAATGCATTATGGGACACACTTCCCTGGACTTGTCATTCACCTGTATGCCTATGACCATGTGTTTTAGGCTAGATTTACACTTGGTGTTGGGGAGGAAGTAAAAACATGTGGTTAAGACAATTTTTTACTATCCCCTATCAGCTCCCTCTTAAGCTGCAAAGGCAGCAGACGGAGGTGTACCCCTACATGGCAAAAATTATCCCCCCTGTCACGTTTGGAGGGCAGTACTAACTGCTGACACACACAGAACCACCTAGCTAATTACTTGACCAGTGTACTCGAGATACCTCCCCACACCTTACCCCTACCAGTTTAACCCTCTTAACCACTATCTTAACTTATCCAATCTATAGTAATTTAGACCACACCAGAGTTGGAGTATAAAATGGCCACAACAGCCTTTTTATTAAAACCATATCATGTAAAGAACTCCAATATAAAATATATATTTTCAATAACTTTATTAACACAATTTTACCATTATAACTCCCAGTCTGTTGGTCTCTGACGGCACCCCAAAACTTTTGAACCCCTTTTTACACCAATACACTGCGGTACAAAATTTTTGAACCATACCAGGCCTCCAGCCTTATAACAGCTCGGAGACAACCCCTTCCCGCAGTGCAACCATACCCGTACTCCAGCGGACACCATTCCACTGGAATACACCAGAGGGGCACATACCACCGATGAGCCCCCACCACTTTAATACCATCTGTTTTCTGCCACCGTCAAAGACCAAAGACACCGCCAACACACAGCTGTTATGACGACCTTCTCCTTTACAACCTGAAAAACAAGAAAACAGCCAGAAAAACACAAAACAACAACAGGGAGGGTGGGTGGGAAAAACTTCCTCTCCTTTCTGTCCCCACACAAAATGATGCCGAGTGCACCCGCCCCCAGCTATTTAAAGTGCCCCTCCCCTCACATTAAAATTCACCTCCACCCACTCACTTCTTCACCAAATGTTAACCCCATCCTGTCTGTACTCTCCACCTCGTCATGCACGGCCCTTCATTATTTTCTTTTTTGTCTCTTCATTCCGGGCCTCCCTGATTAGTTTGTTTGTCTGTCAGAAATTTTCAAAACTTCTAAATGGGAACAGTGCAAAAAAACAAAAACCTGGGCCCTTGTTTCTTGTCCTGTTGCCACAAGGCAACAAATGAGGGGAAGAATTTTTAGTGGAATCAAACAGCAATGAAAACTTGCCAGAAGTTCCAACCCCTCACTATTCTATCCAAAAAAAATGTTTTTTGCAGGAGTTGAGCTTTTAATTATAGACACTATGCAAGTGATACACAAAGTGGGGCTCTGTGAAGGCGAGAAGGGACAAAGATCTTTGGTGGGGTGTTTTAATTGCTGTAGTCCTTATTGGATATTTTAACCAGCGACTGGTGTGCTTTAGCTCTCCAGAAAATATTAGCAATGAAACTAGCGCTACTAAGAGCCAGTTCAAACAGGGCCCACAAAGAGCACTGTTCCCACACCATGTTTTTAAACACACTGCCTTTGCGATCTGCTGCAGGTGCCAGTTGATTGTTAATGGCACCCCAAATACAGATCACAAATCCAGTGCATTTGCCTGCACCAGATCATATGGTACCACAGTATCATGCAATTTGGTGTATTGTGTTTTTGAAAAGTAGTGCATGCACTATTTCTGGTGCGATCTGATGCGATTTGCGATTCAAATGGGCTGCAAAATCGCACCACGCTGAATCGCACAGGAATGCAGACTATGTTCCTATGTGAACTGGCCCTAAATGAATTGACCTTTTTAAAGTCCACTTTAAACATTCGAGTTGGACATGCAAGATGCATTAAACTGTAAGATGTATACGCAGGAGAATAAAAGTATATCTAAAGCCAAAAGGCGAGGGTTCAAACTGCTGTCAGTTTTTTACTATCTGTGTCTCATTTGGAAGATTTCCTTTCACTTCCTATCCTGTAGACTCAACTGGAGGTGAAAGGATATTTCTCCCATGTTAGGAAGGTGCCCTATTAAACAGTTGGGACGGGAACAAGTGTCCCCATTGTAATGCGGCGTACACACGATCGTTTTTCATGCCGTTAAAAATGCCATTTTTTAAAATGACCATATATTCACTCATTAAAACCGATCGTGTGTATGCTCCAGAGCATTTTTAACGGCGTGAAAAACGGCCATTGAAAATTTCGAACATGCTCTATTTTTTCACGACGTGAAAAACGATAGTGTGTATGCTTTTACGAGGGGAAAATAAATGCTCATGCTCAGAATCAAGTATGAGACGGGAGCGCTCATTCTGGTAAAACTAGCGTTCGTAATGGAGATAGCACATTCGTCACGCTGTAACGGACTGAAAAGCACAAGGCTGAAAAGCGCGAATCGCCGCTCAACAAAGTTTACTAACATGAAGGGTGGCGCCATTCGAATGGAACTTCCCCTTTATAGTGCCGTCGTACGTGTTTACGTCACTGCGCTTTGCTCAAGCGTTTTTTTTAATCGTGTGGATGCAAGACAGGCTTGAGAGGAAACATGAAAAAAACCGACGAGAAAAACGTTGGTTAAAAAAATGGCATGAAAAACGATCGTGTGTACGCCGCATAAGATTTTTGGTGATTTTTTCCCTCTATTCCTGTTCTGGTGTTAACTCAAAATTTTGTATTTATCCCTCAGTTTTATTCTAATGACATTAGTGATCAAGAAAATTAGAGGGCAAATCGCCCTAATGGGTAAGACAGACTGCAGTAAAAAAACAGACCCTCACCATACAATCTCAGTCCAAATTTTCTCTGATACCATCCCTACACTGGTTTGGGTAAATTGAAGCTGACATAAGTTCTTTGCCTCTTATGTAAAACCTGACCTAGAGTTCTAGTTTTCAGTTAGATTGCACATTGACTTGTATTCCTGATATGTTGCAGATGTCCCCCTTTCTGTGGGTGTGATAGACCCTGTTGCACATCCCGGCACCTTGAACATAATTGAATTCCTGTGGGACCCCAGTAAGAGAACATCTGTTTTTATACAGGTAAGAAAAAATACTATTTGGCCATGACAATGTCTTGAAGGTCTGCTGGGCCTTGTTAAGATGCCTAAAACAGGTTTTCATGAAAACTGAAACGTAATGTGTGAAAAAGCCTTGTTTCCTTTTTTTTCCAGGTACATTGTATCAGTACAGAATTTACTCAGAGAAAGAATGGAGGAGAAAAGGGTGCCCCGTTTCGAATTCAGGTGGACACGTACAAACCAGACTCTCATGGAAGTTTTACAGAACATCTCTACTCATGTAGTTGTCAAGTCAAAGTGTTCAAGGTGCTTATATGCAGGGCTATATTTTTCTAAGATACTTCTGTCGTGGAATTATAGCTTGTATACAGAGCACACAGCCTATATTTCCTGTGCTACCTAAGCACACATTTCAGTTTTCATCTTTTTGCAATAATGCTATCTTAACCTAAAATTCACTCACCATCATTCGTCCCATCATTCATCCCAAGAAGGGCAGCACCATCACATAGGTCTTATCATCCAGCCATCCCAGAGCAGAGTGTCCCTGGGATAGCCAGCTCTCTTTATTTATAGTCAACATGAGTAACAAAAGAAGGTGGTGGCTTCACAAAACAGCCATTCAGACATTTTGTGTATTTTCAAAAGAACCAATCAGACATGTTTAAATTCAAATAAAATGCTAGCAGTGATGTGTGCAAACGGCTGTGTACAGGGGTCATGCTTTCTGTGAGACAAAGGAACACCAGAAAGCATGGCTTTGTACAAAGCCGTGTGCAAACCAAACTCACTGCTACCAATGACGCCAACCATACTTAAACATGGATCAGATAATCACAATTTCCGTATAGTTCCCATAAACGCAGATATGTTCGCTCTGAGTCATTTAATGCAGTCGACAAGAAGTGGCCAGGCCCTTGCTAAGGCATAAATGAACATCCCTAAAAGGAGCAAGCAAATCTGTTGTGTCCGTGGGACGGTGTTTGCGCCAATGGTCTTCCACCAACGTCTGTATGTGCGAATACACTCACATGAGCGCATTACAGCAAAACTGACATTGGGGGGACATCTGACAACATACATTAATTAATTTTTCCACAACACTTCATAGCCAGTGCCTAGAGCAGCAGGGTTAGAGAAAATATTGGGCTTTTTCTACAAAAAACACCAGCAGATGACATGGCTCCCCAGATCAACACAGACTGTGGAAACTTCACACATCTTGCAGTGTGTGCCTCCCCATTCTTCCTCCATACTCTGGGTCGTTGGTTTCCAAATGAGATGCAAAATTTTGCTCTCATCAGAAAAGAGGACTTTGGACCACTGAGCAACAGACCAGGTCTGTTTTTCTTTAGCCCAGATAAGACGCTTCTGACGTTGTTTGTGGTTCAGGAGTAGGGATGAGCCGAACACCCCCCCCCCCCCCCGGTTCGATTCGCACCAGAACCTGCGAATGGACCGAAAGTTTGCGCAAACGTTAGAACCTTTTTAAATACAATGGACGCGAACGTTCGAAATCTAAAGTGCTGATTATAATGGCTAATATGCATGTTATTGTCCTAAAAAGGGTTTGGGGACCCGGGTTCTGCCCCAGGGGACATGTATCAATGCAAAAAGAAGTTTTAAAAACGGCCGTTTTTTCAGGAGCAGTCATTTTAATGATGCATAAAGTGAAAACAAAAAGTGAAATATTCCTTTAAATATCATACCTGGGGGGTGTCTAAAGTATGCATGTGAAGTGGCATGTGTTTCCTGTGTTTAGAACTGTCCCTGCACAAAATGACATTTGTAAAGGAAAAAAAGCCATTTAAAACTGCTTGCGGCTTTAATGTCATGTCTTGTCCTGGTAATATGGATGAAAATCTTTGAGAAAAATGGCATGGCTAGCCCATTACCAGCCCCTTTGGGTCTTGTATGGATATTAAGGGGAATCCCGCACCCAAAATAAAAAAAGGCCCTATATACTCTGAACAGCAGTATACAGGCGGTGCAAACAAGACAGGGACTGTAGGTTTGTTCTTAAGTAGAATCTGTTTGTAATTTTGAACATTTGAACATTGTTTAAGTGTAGCTCCAGCCAAAAAATATATTTTTAAGTTTTTTGGAAAACATAGGGAAGGGTTATCACCCCTGTAACATTTGTTTTGCTGTCTGTGCACCTGTTCAGAACATTTCACCTCACTTTTTGTCCCATTGACAAATGTTTTTGGAAAAGTGGGGTTTTTATTGAAACAAGGATTGGTGATAAAGCATCAGTAGAGAGCAGACACCTTTTTCCCATATTAACTCTTACAGGAGAGAATTTCCCTTCCTAGGGGTAGATTTCCTCTCACTTCCTGTTGTCTCCTTCCGTTTGCAAGTAGGAGTCGTTTGTAAGTTGGATGTTTGAAAGTAGGGGCCTGCCGTATATACTCTGCTCAAATTTGCCCCTTAGATGTTGGTGTTGCCACAAAACTGTGAGCCCTCACAGTTACTCTTGGTGGGTGCTGGAACGCCCTGCTGTGAACTATTATATCAGGAATTGTAATTACATGCCATTGTTGAACAGTGGTAGGAAAAATGTGGCCGTTGGTGGTGGTGCTGGTGCTACAACACTGTCAGCCCTCACAGTTACTCTTGGTGGGTTCATGAATGGGCCCTACTGTAAATTATTATATCAAGAATTGTAATTGCATGCCCCTGTTTAACAGGGGCAGAAAAATTGGGCCTTAGGCACTGGTGCTACAACACTGCAACCCCTCACAGATACTGTACTTGGAGCACAGCAATGAGCCCTGTTGCAAAGCTATTATCAGGAATCGGATCATTGAGGAGGAGGAGGATAGTCGGTCAACATAACAGGACAGTCACTCAGCATCAGCATAGGCAGTCTTGAAGGGATGTGACATTTCAAAATAAATTATACTGTTACATCAGCTTCAGGTGCTTGGTAGCTGGTGGTGATCCAAGACTGGTTCATCTTTATGAAGGTCAGTCGATCAACCGAGTCGGTGGACAGGCGCACCCTGTGATCCATGACAAAGCCTCCAGCAGCACTGAATGTGCGTTCTGAAAGAACGCTGGATGCAGGACAGGCCAGTAGCTCAATTGCATACTGTGCAAGCTCTGGCCAGTGATCCATCCTCAAGACCCAGTAAGCCAGAGGATTTTCGGAGGGAAAGGTGTCCAAGTCTGACCTTGCCCCTAGGTATTCCTGCACCATGTATATCAGACGCTGGCGATGGTTGCTGGAACCGATCATACTTTGGGGCTGCGGACTAAAAAATTGTCTGAACGCATCGGTCAGACGCCCACCTTCTCCACCGCTCCTTCTGCTACTGACCGAAGCCTCAGCAACTCGTTGTCCAGGACCAGGAGTTTGTAACCTCCCAGTCTCTGGGAACGCGTTGCACAGACCTTTCTGCAAGGCCTCCCGGAGATGTCTCATCCTCTGCTCCCTCTGCGACGCCAAGATAAGGTCCGCAACCTTACCCTTGTACCGTGGATCAAGGAGAGTGGGCAGCCAGTAATGGTCCCTCTCCTTGATCCGAAGAATACGAAGATCCTTCCATAGACTTTGCAGGATCAGGGAGGCCATGCAGCGTAGGTTAGCTGAGGCATTCGGTCCGGAGTCCTCTGGGTCACTAAGGACGACATGATCCGCAGCCACGTACAAGTCCACGAGTTTCTTGTGACTGTAAATCATCCCTAAAAGACTGCTGCTGTTGATGCTGAGTGCCAGGCTCCACCTCCATGCTGACACAATCCTCCTCCTCCTGTGCGATGGGTGGGACAGAAGGAACACTGTCTGGGTAAAGGGGGCCTTGAGAGGTAAGGAAGTCCTCCTCTTCCTGCCTCTGTTCTGCCTCAAGTGCCCTGTCCATTATTCGACGCAGCATATGCTCCAACAGGTGGACAAGAGGTACAGTGTCCCTGATGCATGCACTGTCACTGCTCACCATCCTCGTGGCCTCCTCAAATGGTGCCAGGACAGTGCATGCATCCCTGATCATGCCCCACTGGCGTGGTGAAAAAAACCTGAGCTCCCCTGACCCTGTCCTGGTGCCGTAGTCGCACAGGTACTCATTGATGGCCCTCTGCTGCGTGTGCAGCCGCTGCAGCATGGCCAACGTTGAGTTCCACCTGGTGGGCATGTCACATATAAGGCAGTTCTTGGGCAGGTTCAACTCCTTTTGCAGCTCAGCCAGCCGAGCACTGGCATTATATGATCTGCGGAAATGCACACAGACTTTCCTGGCCTGCCTCAGGACATCCTGTAAGCCCGGGTACCTGCCCAAAAACCGCTGCACCACCAGGTTAAGGACGTGAGCCACACAGGGCACATGGGTCAGTTGTCCCTGTTGGAGGGCGGAGAGGAGGTTGGTGCCATTGTCGCAAACCACCATTCCTGGCTTAAGCTGGCATGGCGTCAACCACCTCTCGGCCTGCCCCTGCAGAGCTGACAGAACCTCTGCCCCAGTGTGGCTCCTGTCCCCCAAACACACCAGCGCAAGCACGGCATGGCATCTTTTTGCCAGCGTACTTGCGTAGCCCCTTGAACGCCTACGGAGCACCGCTGGTTCCGAGGACAAAGCACAGGAAGAGGCCATGGAGGAAGAAGAAGAGGAGGGGGTGGAGGAGAGAGGTGTGTCACAACCAGTAGTAGCATTTTGGAGGCGTGGCGGCGGTACAACCTCCAACACTACTGCACCTTGTCCTGCATCCTTCCCAGCTGCCAAAAGAGTGACCCAACGGGCCATGAAAGAAAGGTAACGTTCCTGTCCATGCCTGCTGGACCATGAGTCAGCGGTAATATGCACCTTACCACTGACCGCCCTGTCCAGCGAGGCATGGACATTGCCTTCCATATGCCGGTAGAGAGCCGGAATCGCCTTCCATGAGAAAAAGTAGCGTTTGGGAACCTGCCACTGAGGAACCGCACATTGCACAAACTCACGGAAGGGGGCCGAGTCTACCAACTGAAAAGGCAGCAGTTGAAGTGCTAGCAATTTAGCCAAGCTAGCATTCAACCGCTGGGCATGTGGATGGCTGGGAGTGAACTTCTTTCGACGGTCCAGCAGCTGGGGCAGGGAAATTTGCCTGCTATAATCGGACGTCGGTGTACTGCTAGCAGGGTGCCCGCAAGTACTTGGCTGTGACACACCTAATTCTACACCTTCTTTCCTCTCAGTGCAGGTTTCAGAGAGGACTGAAGGTATAGTGGGGTTGGAGATCCCAGCTGATGAGGAGCAAGGCGAGGCCCGCTTTGTTCTTTGGTGTGGGTCTTTAAGGTACGCTTGCCAACGAGCTGCATGGCAGGTCAACATATGTCTGGTCAAGCATGTGGTGCCCAAGCGGCTGATGTTTTGGCCACACGAGATACGCTTGAGACATATGTTGCGAATAGCAGCGGTGCGATCTGATGCACTCGACTCAAAAAAGGCCCACACCAAAGAACTTTTGGAATAACAGGCAGAGGCAGCGCCCTGCACAGGCGGAGCTCTGCGGTGTGATTCAGTCGGTGTGCTGCCCTTACGCTGGCACCCGGAGGGCATTCTGCATCGTTGGAGATGTGCCTCCTCCTCCTCATCCTCCTCCTCCTCTCTCCTATACGGCACCCACGTGGAGTCAGTGACCTCATCATCCCCTCCCTCCTCATCACTGGAACCAATCTGGCCGTATGCTGCTACTGCTGGAACATGACTGCCAGATTGCTGTCCTTCTTGAGCATCCCCTCTCTCTGCGCTCACGCTACTGCCTTCCTCTAGCTGGGTATCATCACCAGACCCTTCAAAACGCTGGGCATCCTCCTGGAGCATGTACCCAACACTGTGCTCAAACAGTTCGGGGGACTCCTCAGGAGGACATGGTGGGTCTAGGGAAGGAGTGACTGATGATGACATTGATACGAGGGAAGAGGACGCTTTGGCAGCTGCTTTGCCAGTACCCTGAGCCTGGGTGAGAGAGGATGAGGAGGATGAGGAGGGCTTAGTCATCAACTCTACCAAGTCTTCGGCATGATGCGGCTCAACATGTCCAGCTGCCGAAAATAAGGACAAGCGTGTCCCATGACCACGTGCTGATGACGATGCACCGCGTCCACGACCAGCACTGTTGTCTCTAGACACAGAGCCTGCTTTCCCTCTTTTATTGGCTCGTGACTGTCTGCCTCTCCTTGTTGGCCTTCCAGACATAGTAGTGGCCTGCAGGGAGATGGGAAAATCAGCAATTGGGTATTGTATATTGTGTCACAACACCCACTAACTGCTGCAGATGCCTGTATTAGAGAACAGCAAAAAAGTGTATATACAGGTGTATACTGTGCTGGGGCACACAACACCCACTAACTCCTGCAGATGCCTGTATTAGAGAACAGCAAAAAAGTGTAGATACAGGTGTATACTGTGCTGGGGCACACAACACCCACTAACTCCTGCAGATGCCTGTATTAGAGAACAGCAAAAAAGTGTATATACAGGTGTATACTGTGTTGGGGCACACAACACCCACTAACTCCTGCAGATGCCTGAGAAAAGAACACGCTGTCCCTGCCTATCTAGCTTAGAGAACAGCAATAAAGGGTAGATATAGGTGTATACTGTGCTGGAGGCACACAACACCCATTAACTCCTGCAGATGCCTGAAAAAAGAACACACTGTAGAACACTGTCCCTGCCTATCAAGCTCTTTCCCTGCACGCCGGAACACACTACACAAGGCCGCCGCGCTGGCGGCCTTTTATAGTGTGGGGCGTGTACTAAACCCCCCTGAGCTATAATTGGCCACAGGCATTCTGCCTGTGGCCAATTATGGCTCTCCTCGCTGCCGGCGCTGTGATTGGCCAAGCATGTGGGGTCACAGTGCATGCTTGGCCAATCACAGTGCCGGCAATGCAGTGCGATGGCGCAGTGCATTGTGGGTCGTTCGCGTCACACAAATCTGTCGCGAACGGCCCACAAAGTTCTGGTTTCGTCGAACATGCGTTCGACTTGAACACCGAGCTCATTCCTATTCATTTGAAGTCCATGTCCAGGATCCGTCTGAGTGTGGTGGCTCTTGATGCACTGACTCTAGCCTTAGTCCACTCCTTGTGAAAGTCCCCAACACTTTTGAATGGCCTTTTCCTGACAATTTTCTCCAGGCTGTGGTCATCCCTGCTGCTTGTGCACCTTTTTCTTCCACACTTTTCCCTTCCACATAACTTTCTATTAATGTGCTTTGATACAGCACTTTGGGAACATCCAACTTCTTTTGAAATTACCTTTTTTGAGGCTTTGCCTCCTTATGGAGGGTGTCAATGATGGTTTTCTGCACAACTGTCAGGTTAGCAGTCTTTCCCATGATTGTGATTCTTACTGAACCAGACTGAGAGACCATTTAAAGGCTCAGGAACCCTTTGCAGGTGGTATGGTTTAATTAGCTGATTAGAGTGGGACACTTTGAGCCTAGAATATTGCACCTTTTCACAATATTCTAATTTTCTGAGATTGTGGATTTGGGGTTTTCATGAGCTGTAAGCCATAATCATCACAATTGTGACAAATCACGGCTTGAACTATCTTGCTTTGCATGTAATGAGTCTATCTCATATATTAGTTTCACCTTTTAAGTTGCATTAGTGAAATAAATAAACTTTTGCACAATGTTCTAATTTTTCGAGTATCACCTGTATCTATTTGTACCTTCTGGTTACAGCTACCTGCTCTTAAAAGGAGCACTAAATTAAAAAAAAGCTCAACGTACAGCAGAATTTGGTAAATATTCAATTGTTTTAAATTAATGTTTTTTGACATAGCCCCTTCTTACTGGCTAAAGCAGCCATTCTCAACCAGGGTTCCTCCAGGGGTTGCTTGAACTGTAGCGAATTGACCTCCTATTTGATGCCTGCAAAGTTTCGGGGCTATAACCACTTGGCAGAGTCAAGATTCTGACCATCACTGTAAGGGGCACATAGTTTCCCAATGACTAGATGCCAATAGAGCCTTTGGCCAACCCCTGGACACAGCAGGGAACATTCAGGGTCAGCGTTTCTGTGGAGTTCTGACTGTTCAGCGACAACATTTAGCTGCCTCGGAACTCAGCAACCTATGCACCCCTGGCTGCCTGTGTGAATGTAGCCTTAATAACACAGTGATATTATAAAGGGAAATAATGTGTGTACTGGCCTGCAATGATTTGAACTAAAATTTCCAGGCAAGCAAAGAAAATAAAAATAAATTATAATTTATTCTTTTATATCTAGGTCAACCAAGACACCTGAAAGCTTTTATGTTTTAATCTTTTTATTCAATTTTCAGAATTGCAGTGAAAGGTTATGATGTAATACAAAAGAGTGCAAAATGGCTCTGTTGACGGTAAACAAGAAGTCATCAATGATGGCATTTTTTAAGTGTAGCAAAGTCCCGCACCTCCAACGGCCCAATGGTGACCTCCAGAGTCAGAGACAGCTGACATCTGTCTTTTGTAGAGTGGGTTACAAGGCATGGTGGGTGTGATGCAAGATGGAGTGATGGGCGCCAGACACATTTTGAATGCAGAAGATATTTATTGTCTCAACAGAACTGTGGGAGAGAGGGTTAGGACCAGGCAGGGCCGATCCGCCCTATACGCGGACTACGCAAGCTGCGTAGGGCCCCGAGTAATATTCGGGGCCGCAACCGCCGCCGGCACTAGAGGTCCGTGGCCGGTGGAGATAATGTCTCCGCCGGCCGCCATTTTCCCGAAGACCAGGATGAGAAGGGAGAGATCCTGCCGAAATAGAAATAGCGCTGCGGCGCCGCCCACCCCCGCCCCCGGTCTGTCTGTCATCTGAGACTGTGACCTGTGGGGGAAAGGGGAGGGCAGTGCCGCAGCTCACTGTAGCCGGCCAGCTCCGCCTCTAATTTGTTCCCCCTCGCCTCTCGCCGCTGCTGAGCTATAGAAGGGCTCAAAGGGGGGGGGGGGACACCTGAGATGTAAGGAAGCACTCCGCTGGCTGGGGACACCTGAGATGTAAGGAAACACTCCTCTGACTGGGGACACCTGAGATGTAAGGAAGCACTCCGCTGGCTGGGGACACCTGAGATGTAAGGAAGCACTCCGCTGGCTGGGGACACCTGAGATGTAAGGAAGCACTCCGCTGGCTGGGGACACCTGAGATGTAAGGAAGCACTCCGCTGGCTGGGGACATCTGATATGTAAGGAGGCACTCCACTGGGGACACCTGAAAAGTAAGGAGGCACTCCGCTGGGGACACCTGAAATGTAAGGAGGCACTCCGCTGGGGACACCTGAGATGTAAGGAGGCACTCCGCTGGCTGGGGACACCTGATATGTAAGGAGGCACTCCGCTGGCTGGGGACACCTGAGATGTAAGGAGGCACTCCACTGGGGACACCTGAAATGTAAGGAGGCACTCCGCTGGGGACACCTGAGATGTAAGGAGGCACTCCGCTGGGGACACCTGAGATGTAAGGAGGCACTCCGCTGGGGACACCTGAAATGTAAGGAGGCACTCCGCTGGGGACTGCTGAGCTGAGATGTAAGGAGGCACTCCACTGGCTGGAGACACCTGAAATGTAAGGAGGCACTCCGCTGGCTGGGGACAGTGACATCAGGGCTCCCACTGATTCAGCATTATGGTGAGTTGAATGATTTCATTTTATATTACAATGTAATAATAGAAATAATGCGCTTTAATCACCCTGACACCATAACAACCATGGTGCCGGGATGATTGAATTGCTAAAACCAGGTGTTTGGAGAATCTTGATCTGCTGATTGTTAAACTTTCTGGAATACTCATATTTCTATTGCGGTGTAGGATCTGGGCCTGCTGTCCCTCCATCCCTCTTTTTTTACTTCCTCTCTCTCTCTCTCTCTCTATTTCTTCCTTTGTTTCTCCCTCCATCCCTCGTTCATCTCAGACTCTAACCACACCCTTTGAGTCACGCCCCTTTAAGCAACGCCCAATATTACGCTTAAACAACGCCCATTATTCACGGGTCAGGTAGAGGGCCCCAGGGAGGTCAGGATCGGCACTGGGACCAGGACACCCTTAAGTAGATGCAATGCTAATTATCAGACTCCCAGACTTCTATAGGCAAGACATCTATACAGGGGAAGGCCTCAAGAATTAGCACCCGTAGAAGGGCTAAGTCTTGTAAACAAAGAGGAAACAATATAAGTTCAAATCGAATTGCAAATGATATATGAGAAAAAAAAAGTATCACATAGTGATGGACAAGCCATCTCAGAAAAAAATTATAGAGAATGTGGACCCGTAATAGGGTCCATGTTGTTGTGGAGATTTTTATGAAGATGTATTTAATATGTATTGTCATAGTGTCACCCAGTGTTAGTACTTCTGCAACCCGCTCTAAAGAGCTGATTGGGGCAGTCTGAGGCTGGTTGACTCCCGTCTGGTAGGGGAAAACGTCTTGAGGTTGGAGTGTGATGTTTGCAGGGTGCGGATATGTCCACCGATGAGGGCCCTCTGTGCATTAGCACGGACGATCGTTGAGGAGGGGATATGCTTGCTCTGCAACAACATCATTGGTTATAGGCAGATGCGTGCTCTTGTCTCTGCTGTGTCTGATCAACATTGATTGGGATTCGTAGCGCGCGTCTGCAGATAGCCTCCTTCCCCCATTCAATAATAGTATAATCTGAATATGCGTTGTTCTCTGGAATAGCGCAAAATAAGGATTCTTATCAGCGGTAATATGAGTGTGTGCCTGTTTAGCACAGGAAATATAGGCTGTGTGCTCTGTACACAAGCTATAATTCCACGACAATGTCTACAAAAAATAAATAATACGGTAGAAATGGAGCCAGGATAGGGCGCAGAGCACAGTGAAACGGCCTGAGCGGACCATCAGTAAATAATTAGTAACTAACAGTAGAATGTATTAACAGTGTACCAGTAAGTTCTCTGAGGTGACAGTATTAGTAATAGTACAAAAAAGAAAGGGAAAATAAATATGACAAACTAATTTAAGAAGGTAAAATAGTGCAACCTGTAGAAGGCAGTAGGAGAACACTGCCCCCTAATGGGCTTGAGTAAAAAGTCATTGCAGAGGAACCAGTAAAATAACTTTTCAATAACACTGCTTAACAACTTGGCAAAGGAACTGTTCAGCGGACATGACATTGGGGGGTAGAGGCCAAAGAGAATACCGTAGAGACCAGTCTAGGCCTCCGTAAATGTTAACGAAAGCGGCTTCTTGTGTTTCTCGAGGGTCTCCAAAGAGGAGAAATGGGACGATTCACTTCTGGTCATCCCTTTCCGGAGGATGAGGATGCGTGCGAGCATGGGGATGCTGGAGGTGATGTTGAAATAAGTTCCAGGTGTTTGAGCAGATTTTCGCCATTAATGAAGGTGGAAAAAGAGTAATATTTTCCTTGGTAGGAGAACAACAGACGAAATGGAAATGACCAGCGGTATTTAATCTCCTTCCTCTGGAGCGGTAACAGCAAGGAGTAGCTTTTCTGCACAGTTGTCTGCGAAATGTCTGCAAATATTTGATCATGGCTGCATGTGTGGGGTCAGTGATGAGCCAAACCACAAATCATACAAAAAAAAAGGTATCAATGAAGCTGTGATGTAAATCAATCGCTAAGACATACATAAACCATAATTAGTGGGACTTCAGTACTGTACCTGATGATGGTGACAGAGTGTGCATGCACTGGTTTCCTGCTGCAGCCTGTGAGGAGGACAAGCGCGGCCATCCAGTATTCTTCTGGCTCGCTCGGGTCTCCCACTGCCCGAAGCAGCCTGTTGTGAGGACAAGCGCGGGACGCTGGCTCAGGTGTCCCGCAGCAGCCTGTGTGACAGAGAGCCGAGGAGGACTCTCTGGAGACCGGGAGTCGGGGACACTCGCTCCACATGTCTCCTCTCCTGTAGCACGGGAGGGCGCGGCTAACGCCCACGGCTCAGAGGCAGGGCACAGCGCCTTCGGCTGCTTACGGGTTTATTCAGAGAGGCAGGGCACAGTGCGGCGCGCAGTTAACCCCCCCCCCCCCCATAATCGATTATTTGTGGTCGCAGCATCGATGCCGAATTGCGGACGGCCGAATCGCGGTGCATCGATGCTGCGATTTAAATTCGACACCCCTAGTGTACATGTACTGATAAGATAACAGAGGAGAGTTCAGGAGCAGTTGAAAAAAAATGCCCAACTGCTCCTAAATGTCAGTTTACCAGCAGCAGTGTACTGGAGGCCTTAGGACTGTGTACTGAGCTGTATGTTTGCTACACTATGTATACTGACATATATGGATGGTGTACTGAGCTGTATGTGTGCTGCACTGTGTTTTCTGATACATAAACAAATAACGCATTCTGTATGCAGGTCAACTAATCGGCTGATCAAATCGATTATGGAAATAGTTGACAACTATTTTCATAATCTATTATGTCAATTAGTTGTTTCAGCCCTAAATTGTATTATATCATCAGCCATGTTAAACTAATAAGTTAGGAAGGTGTCATTGTGCAATCAAGGGTACTTTCCTGCAAGAACAACTTTTCAATTCTGATATATTCCTGAAACATTTTCAACTGCATTCATTAAAGTTATTCATAACTGCAATAAACCACACAAGCCATCTGTGATTTTAAATGAATTAAAACACTATTTATCTCTGCCATTTACTTTTTTTTGTGCCATTGTTTGTCTCCATACTTAGCCTAAAGGAGCTGATCGCAAGCAGAAAACTGATCGTGAGAAGGTGGAGAAACGCACAACCCTAGATCGGGAGAAGTACCAGCCAGCATGTGAAAATACTGTTCTGACTGAGGTACTGACATTTCAGGCATCTTGTCTTTTTAAAGTGACACTAAACCCCCAAAAAAACAAATATATATATAGCGCACCCACCCCTCTCTTTACCTGCCTTGTTCGGCTCCTCGCAGGAATAGAGGGGCACACCGCACCATAAGCCCGTACCCTCCTGTGTGAAGATGTTGAGCGGTGTTGTTGATGGGTCTTCCACAGTCAGACAGCCAGAGAATGCTTCTCACCTCTATAATAAATAAAGACAAGTCCTTGTATCCCCACAGTAACTTGAATGTCCACACCAGCTGCAACTCCAATGTAGAGTTTATTTTCTTGTAAAACACAGTCTCTGACAGGAAAGGTTGGAGGGAGAACAGGACAGCTTAAGGTGTGGAGGAGGTCCAGGCACAAACGTAACCCAATTTACTGCTCCGATTCTCAAGCAGACTCAGCCCATTCGGATAGTCTCCCTAGCTTGGGACTAGCAGCCGATATGGTGCTCAAACTTTACCCAAAGTCTCTGCCACAGACCTGGTGAACTTGGTCTCTGCCACAGACCTGCTGAACTTGGTCTCTGCCACAGACCTGGTGAACTTAGCCTCTGTTAAGGAGAAGACATCCCTCCAGAGAGTTACCGGGACCCTTCCTTCACCGTGACTTCGGCACCAGTCCCACGGAATGGTTCCTCCCCCTGCCTCCTCATCTAGGATATGGGTCCCCTCGCAAGGCGGCACCCTGAGACTCCTCAATCCTTGGTGGGCTCCAGCCGAAGGTGCTGGGCCCAGGCCTTTGTTGCAGCCCCAGGACTAAAGGTGCCTGGGACTGATCCACCGACCTCCGCCCCTGGGCCAAAGGTGCCTAGGGCGGACAGGAACACACTCCTGGGGTAGGACCCCCGACAACGAACCCTCCCTGGGGTAGGACCCCCGACAACGAACCCTGAACAGGCAGCGTCTGCCCCTTTTTTATATCCTCTCCCAGCATGCACAGCACCGTACGGCTGCCGAGAGGGGACACACAAGGTACAGCACTGGATTAGCGGTTCGACCCTGGCCTACTATGGCAGCGCCACCTGCAGGCCACAGGGAACTATACACCAATGCTCTCCCTGCAGATAAAAATGGTTGCAAGAACTCGAACAATTAGGGTGTTTGGGCATAACTACAACCCAACACCTTCCCTAAATTTAGCACCCCGCTACATATATATATTCAAGTATATATTCTTAACTTAAACAAGTCCCTTCTATTGCTCCTAGCCTCCTCTAGATCTCTCTTTTTGTGCTCTTGCAATCCAATTTACTGTTAGAGGGTGGCTATATTTGTTCTCCATGGTCCCACTGTATGTATGAATGTAGTCACCCTCTCTTGCTCACTCTTGAGATTAGGGACTATGGCATTTGTAAGGTGCATAGAGCAGTGCACATGACCGCAATTAACGTGCACTGCTCATTCCAAACAAACAGAAGTGGGGGGGGGGGAGATTCGGGAGCTCATTGGGGGCATTACAAGGGGGCAGAAAGACACAGTAAGAAACCATTTTACGACAAAAAGGATTACAGGGCCATTAATAGTGAGTGTGTATTGATTATTTTTGAGGAATAAGGATATCGTTTAATGTCACTTTAAGTAGGACAACAAAAAGAGAGCCCTAGCAACCAATCAAAGAGTAGTCAGGACAGAAGTAAAGAAATTAATTCCTAATGGTCACTATGCATTCTTGCACTTTGCATTAGGAGTTAAACCATATTCAAAACACTTTTTTTGCTAATACATCACGGTACACAGAGAGTTAATTACTTAATGGGTTATGTAGTCACCACAGGTGATTGGACACTGGCAAACCCAATTAGAATTGAGTTCCTCCCCTATATAACCCCTCCCAAATGGAGAGTACCTCAGTTTTTTCACCAGTGTCTAAGGTGGTTGGTCACGTTGAACATGTGCTAAGAGAAAAAGCTCTTTTGATGGTTTCTGCGGAGACCTAGAAACTATAACCGGATCCATGCCTCGGGCTGATATCAAAGGCCTAAGATGGGTGGTACCCGGGCCTTGTGTAAAGAAGAATCAAGGTTTGCCTGTAATGTCTCTCTGCGGAGGTCTGGGATCCAGGTTTTGGTGTACTAATGCAACTGTGGCACGAAAAGTTACTGGCAGAGTCTTCTACAGGTCCAGGTATGAGATTCCCCTGAGTGGGAACCCATGGAAACCTGAAGATTGGCACAACTTACCCGCCGTGATGGGTGAAAGCTGGATCTGCTTTTCAGCAGTTTTCCTGCAGCGCGGATAAGGTAAAGGAAGATAATTTACTTTTGATGTTATCTTCTGTGAGTAGGATGTCTTACCTGGTTTTCACCACCAGAGGGAGTAAGTTACATACCTGGTGTATTCTTACAAACACGCTAAGTGAAGTCGGTCAAAATAAAAACGCCACTCACCTCCTCCGCTGCAGGCTCTGCCACAAACACATAACAGGGGTCCCCCAAAGCCCCCAGTGGTCTGCTCTCTTCCTCTCCTCGCCCTGGCCGCCGTCATGATGGTCGGCACGTGCGCGTGCTTTTGACTGTCCCATAGGCAGGAGAGAAGGGGGAGGGCTGTGTGCAGGCACCAAGAGGCTTGTTTTAAAAGGCCAGCACGCCAGAGCCTTCTGTAGGCGGCATGGACACAGAGCTGTGGGCTGTATTGAACCAGGCAAACCTAAGACTCCTACTTGGCATCAGGTTGTGCAGTGAGCTAATATTGTGTATTGTACGACTATAGCACAACAGTGATTGTATTTTTTGTTATAGTCTTATACTGCAAGCAGAAATACTATGTCTCCCAGAAGAAGTACAAGGGCAAGTAAAAAAGACACTAGAGATCCCTGCTTATGGCTAAGGATTCTGAGCTTGCCTGTAGTTTACCATCCCCCTCTGTCAGTCTGGTAGCAGCCTCACAGGATGATCATGTGCCCCTGTCAGGTTTTGCAGCTTCTCCTATGGCAGCTCCTGTATACGTCACTGAGGACGCTTTAAAAGTTGGTTTGGATGGCTTAGAAGGAAGGATTGCTACTATAATCACAACCTCCTTAAAGGGTGGCAGAAAACTGGGTAGATCCCCTGCATCTGCTCAGGCTCTCTCATCAGATGTGTATTCTGAGGGTGAAAAATCCCTTTCTGGAGATGAGAATAAGGTGCAGTCTGAGGACTCAGAGGATGAGGAGAAGATCCCTTCTTCCTCTCAGTCGCTAAAGATGCAGGTGCAATATTATGCAGAGATGGTTTGTGCCACTTACAACTTGCCTCCTGTTGAAGCTTCTACAGTAGGTGCCGCCGATTTTGTGTCAATCTCGCCACTTCTAGCGGCGAGATTGACACCCTACGAGCCCCGTTGCGAGAGCCAGCGCCGAGCTGTCTTGTCATCGGGAAAGGAAAAATTTTGTTTTTCATTTCGCAATGAGCGACACGCATTGCTGACATTGAGGCCGGAGATCCGACGTGGATTCCTGCCAATACCAGGCACTGTGTTTGGCATGAATCCTGAGCGGGAACTCCACGCCAAATTTTAAATAAAAAACCGGCATGGGTTCCCCCTCCTGGAGCATACCAGGCCCTTCGGTCTGGTATGGATTTGAAGGGGAATCCCCTAAGCCGAAAAAAACGGCGTGGTGGTCCCCCTCAAAATCCAAACCAGACCCTTATCCGAGCATGCAACCTAGCAGGCCGCAGGAAAAAGAGGGGGGGACGAGAGAGCGGCCCCCTCCCTCCTGAACCGTACCAGGCCACTTGCCCTCAACATGGGGGATTTGGTGCGAAAAATGGAAGGAAACTATTGGACAGCTGCACTCCAAAAACAGTTCCTTTATTGGAAAATCACAGAAATCCAAACCACAGCAAAGAATGAGAGCAGACAAGCTGACGCGTTTCGCACTGTAATTTCAGTGCTTACTCATAGCTATGAGTAAGCACTGAAATTACAGTGCCTGCACCCGTGGCTTGGGATAGAAGTGGAAAAATCAATCAGGTACATCTGAGCGGTAATTTTCTTTTTTCGTTCTATATGGGGGATTTGGTGCTTTGGGGCAGGGGGGCGACCTGCGGCCCCCCCACCCCAAAGCACCCTGTCCCCATGTTGATGGGGACAAGGGCCTCGTCCCGACAACCCTGGCCGTTGGTTGTCGGGGTCTGCGGGCGGGGGCTTATGGGAATCCGGGAGCCCCCTTTAATAAGGGGGCCCCCAGATCCCGGCCCTCCACCCTATGTGAATAAGTATGGGGTACCCCTACCCATTCACCTGGTGGAAAAAAATGTCAATAAAAAAACACACACAGGTTTTTAAAGTAATTTATTACACAGCTCCGGGGGTCTTCTTCTGACTCCGGGGGTCTCTTCTGACTTCGGGGGTCTCTTCTTCCGACTTCGGGGGTCTTCTTCTGCTCTCCGGTGCCTTTTTCCTTCTGCTGGGCTTTTCCGCTATCTTCTAGCTCTTTTGCTAGCGGAGAGGCCCGGTCTTCCCCGTCGTCTCGTCCCGCTCTCCGTTGTCCTTCTGCCGGGCTGCTCCACTATCTTCTGCCAGCTCTTTTGCTAGTGGAGGAGCCCGGTCTTCCCGTCGCCGTCGGTGTCTTCTTCCCTCTTCTCCTCCTCAATGTTCACTCGTCGCTTCCTCCCGCTGTAATGCTGGGTGTTCGGTCCGCAACGATTTAGGCTTCTCATAACGTCACAGTCGCATGCTCCGGGCATGTGACTGTGACGTCATGGGAGCATGTGACTGTGACGTCATGAGAGGCCTATATAAATCGTTGCGGCCCGGCAGAAGGACAACGGAGAGCCGGACGAGACGACGGGGAAGACCAAACCTCTCCGCTAGCAAAAGAGCAGGAAGATGATAGCGGAGGGGCTGGCAGAAGGACAACGAAGAGCGGGACGAGACGACGGGGAAGACCGGACCTCTCCGCTAGCAAAAGAGCTGGAAGAAGATAGCGGAAAAGCCAGGCAGAAGGAAAAAGGCACCGGAGAGCAGAAGAAGATCCCCCGAAGTCGGAAGAAGAGACCCCCCGAAGTCGGAAGAGACCCCCAAAGCTGTGTAATAAATTACTTTAAAAACCTGTTTTTTTTATTGACATTTTTTTTCCACCAGGTGAATGGGTAGGGGTACGATGTACCCCATACTCATTCACATAGGGTGGGGGGCTGGGATCTGGGGGCCCCCTTATTAAAGGGGACTCCTGGATTCTGATAAGCCCCCGCCCGCATACCCCGACAACCAACGGCCAGGGTTGTCGGGAAAAGGCCCTGTCCTCATCAACATGGGGACATGGTGCTTTGGGGTGGGGGGGGCACAGGTCGCCCCCCTGCCCCAAAGCACCAAACCCCCCATGTTGAGGGCATGTGGCCTGGTACAGTTCAGGAGGGAGGGGGGCCGCTCTCTCGTCCCCCACTCTTTTCCTGCGGCCTGCCAGGTTGTGTGCTTGGATAAGGGTCTGGTTTGGAT
The DNA here is from genome assembly GCA_029206835.1 of Rana muscosa. Lineage (NCBI taxonomy): Eukaryota > Metazoa > Chordata > Amphibia > Anura > Ranidae > Rana > Rana muscosa. Next base: position 175,436,575 of record CM055128.1, on the reverse strand, counting down.
TTTGAGGGGGACCCCGACGCCGTTTTTTCGGCTTAGGGGATTCCCCTTCAAATCCATACCAGACCGAAGGGCCTGGTATGCTCCAGGAGGGGGAACCCATGCCGGTTTTTTATTTAAAATTTGTCGTGGAGTTCCCGCTCAGGATTCATACCAAACACAGTGCCTGGTATTGGCGGGAATCCACGTCGGATCCCGTTTAATACAGTGTCGTGTCTCCTTCTCGCTATTGCAGCGAGCGCGAGATGTCGGCACCCTGTCGCCGAGATGTCGACACCCTGTCGCCGAGAATCTCCGTGATGGGATCACGATGGATATATAATATCGGCGGTACCTACTGTATGTCCCCTGTTTCCTCCCTGGGACCTCAGAAATCCCCACAGGCTGCATGCTCCTTTCCAGTTCATCCCTTGCTGGCTAAACTGATGTATGATGACTGGGTTCATCCAGATAAACTGTTTTCTCCTCCTAAGCAGTTTTCCCTCCTTTATCCTATGGAGGAAGGTTTCACTAAGAAATGGGGGGTACCTGCTATAGTTGCAGCTATTTCTTGTGCAAACAAAAACCTGACCTGTCCTATAGACAATGCTCAGGGCTTTAAGGATCCAACTGATAAAAAGCTGGAATCTTTATTGAAAGCCTCCTCCGCTATGGCCGGTGCTGTAGTAAAACCTGCAGTTGCAGCGATTGGTATGTGTCAGTTCCTAAAGGAACAAATGAAGCAGATGGTTAACTTCATCCCTGCAGAGGTGATTGGGGTTTATGTGGACCTTCCTAGGCCCTGTTTTTTACGGTTGATGCGATTATGGACTCTGTTCAGCAAGCATCCCGCTTGAATCTCCTGCTGGTACACATGCACTGGTCCCTTTGGTTGAAACATTGGGAAGCCGAGGTTTCTTGCAAAAATACTTGGTGGCGTTTCCCCTCTTGTGGAGGATGCCTGTTTGGGGATGATTTGGATAAATATATCCAAAAGATTACCGGAGGCAAGTCTACTATGTTACCGGTTAAAAAGAAGAGTAAACGTAATTTAAGCGTTCTCTTTCCCCAGTCCCTGGAACCTCATTTTCCAGGCAGTGGCGATGGCCTCCCCAGTTTTTAATACTAGGGGAAAGGCCCAGAGCCAAGCCCAAGGGCAGAAAAAGACTTGGGGTTCAAGATCTTCCAAACAGAACCCCAAAACTTCCCTATGAATGGGCGCCCCCGCTAGGCCGAGTGGGGGAGGGCTGCTGCAATATGCAAGCGCCTGGTGGAAAGAAGTTCAGGACAAGTGGGCATTTCCACGGTGTCCTCAGGCTACAAGCTGGAATTCAGAGAACTTCCGCCACCCCGTTTTCTGAGATCAAGAATTGCAAAGATCCAGAAAAAAGAAGGCCTTTGTTTTTGGCCTTGGAACGCCTGTTGTCCCAAGGGGTAATCATACAGTTGGCCCCAGAAGATCAGGGCTCAGGGTTCTACTCAAACCTTTTCACGGTTCCAAAACCAAACGGGGATGTAAGACCTATTCTAGATCTGAAAAACCCGATTCAGTTTCTGAACATCCGCTCCTTTCGCATGGAGTCTGTCCGTTCAGTTGTCTCCACCCTTCAGGGAAGAGAATTCCTGGCATATCTACATGTGCCAATATTCCCCACTCACCAAAGATTTCTAAGGATTGCGGTGGATCAGCGCCACTTTCAGTTGTGGCCCTCCTTTTCGGCCTGACTACTACACCTTGAGTGTTCACGAGAATACTAGCCCCACCCCTGGCAAGGCTGAGGGCACGGGGCATAGCAGTAACAGTCTATCTGGACAATCTGTTGCTCATAGATCAGTACGCTACACGCTTAGATCACAATGTGCATAGCACAGTAGAGTATTTAGAGTACCTAGGCTGGGTCCTCAGTCTGAAAAATTCCTCCTTACAGCCTCCAAAAAGGCTGGAATATTTGGGCATGATTATAGACACATCCCAAAGCTGGGTATTACTACCCAAGCCAAAGGCAAAAGCCATAGGAGACTTGGTCCAAGTGATAAAGGCAAATAGAAGACCTTCCATCCATCTATGCATGGAATTATTAGGAAGGATGGTAGCCTCATTCGAGGCTGTCCCTTACGCCCAGTTTCACTCAAGGCCGTTGCAGGGCAGAATTCTGTCCGCTTGGAACAAAGATGTTCGGGCCCTGGACCTTCCAATGATCTTATCGCCAAAGGTTCGCCAGAGCCTCAATTGGTGGTTGCTTCCCCAAAATCTATCAAAAGGAAGATCCTTTACTCCGGCTATCTGGAAAATGGTAACCACAGACGCCAGCCTTCTAGGCTGGAAGGCAGTTCTGGAAGAGGCATCTGCCCAGGGGAAGTGGTCCGGAGCCGAAAAGCTCCTGCCTATCAACATTCTGGAGATTCGGGCAATGCATGTGGCCCTCAAAGTCTGGGCTTATAGATGGCAGGGCTGTCCTGTTCGGATACAGTCCGACAATGCCACAGCTGTGGCCTATATTAATCACTAAGGGGGCACCAGAAGCCTGCATGCTCAAAGGGAGGTGAATCACATTTTGTCTTGGGCAGAAAGGCATATTCCTTGCCTGTCTGTAGTCTTCATTCCAGGGGAATGGTCTCTACACCCCAACATATTTCAAATCATATGTAAGAAATGGGGTACCCCAGATGTAGACCTGTTGGCCTCCAGGTTCAACACAAAACTGGACAACTTTGTTTCAAGGACAAGAGATCCTTTTGCTCAGGGGTCAGATGCCCTGACAATTCCATATTCTATGATATATGCGTTCCCTCCAGTTCCACTTCTCCCACGATTCCTTCAGAGAGTCAAGAGGGAAGGAAATCCGGTGATTTTGATCGCCCCGGCTTGGCCCAGGAGACCCTGGAACGTGGAAATCGTAAAGATGGCAGAAGGAAGACCTTGGGTTCTCCCACTATGCTTGGACCTGCTGTCGCAGGGTCCAATATTCCATTCTGCCTTACAAAGTCTAAATTTGACGGTTTGGCTGTTGAGACCCACATTTGAGTCCTGTTGAGTCCTATCCACTCTTGTTAATGCTAGGAAGCCGGCCTCCAGGCTCCTCTACTATAGAATCTGGAAGGCATACGTTTCCTGGTGTGAACCCAGAAGATGGCATCCTAGGAAGTATGTTATTAATAGGATTCTTGCCTTTCTTCAGTTGGGCTTGGAAATGAAGTTGGCCTTGAGCACTATCAAGGGCGATGTCTCGACCTTGTCGGTATTCTTTAAAAAGACCGCTTGCCTCTCATTCCCTAATCCGGGCCTTTGTTCAGGGAGTGCTGCACTTGAATCCACCGGTTAAGTCTCCCGTGTGCCCATAGGATTTGAATTGGTATTGTCTGTTTTACAGAAATTATCTTTTCTCTTTCCGTCCATGGACTAACACAGCATCTTCAAACTTGACAAAGTGGGTTATGTTTCTGCTCATAGGAGAAGACTAGGCAGAATGTTTTTTTTTTAATTCCAATATTCTTTATTTGTTTTCCACATAATAAAAACATACATCCGTTTTTCCATATACAATAATACATATATAAATTACCCATATATTCCTCACTTTGTCCCTCATTCGCAGCCACCCAACCTCCTTACTCACTTATCCATCACCCACCCTCTTACGTGTTTCCACTTCTAACCATTTTCCCCATATATTTTTAAATTTCTTTACGTTTCCTCTCTTAGTGTATATAAATTCTTCTTTTGCCACAGTGTTATCTATCACCCTCCTCCATTCTGTCACTGTAGGGGATTTTTCCGCCTGCCACTTCTGCGCAATGAGTTTCCTTCCCTGAAACAAACATCTTGTTATTGCTGTTCGTACATCTCCCGAAAGTCCCCTTTCTTCCAGGAGACCCAATACACATAGCCTGACTACTGGTTGCAAAGATGTCACAAACACTGTATTTATCTTTTCCACTATTTGCTTCCAGTATTGATATATCTTGGGACACCTCCAGAACATGTGTATTAGGTCTCCCCTATCGTCCCCACATCTCTGACATCTCAAATCCGATCTTCTACCAAACTGGAACATCCTATAGGGTGTAAAATACACTCTGTGTATCAGGTAAAGATGGGAGATTATTTGGGATGATGACAGTGCTACATTAGGTCCAATTGCTAATATCCTTTCCCATTGTTCCTGTGAAAGTGGGCCCACTTCTTTCTCCCATTTACTCTTATTTTTATTGTCTGGTGTCTCCCTCCAATCAGCCTTTACTAAGGAGTTATACATATCGGAGATTGCTCCTCTAGAGGCCTCTGCATTTACTAATTCTTGGAGAAGGGGCATGTCGCTCCATTCTGGTGGACTTTGTCCAAACTGTACATACAGCGCATGCCTGATTTTGTAAGTATCTATAAAAGGATTGTCAGAAACATTGACGCATCTCAGCATAGTGCCTACAAGTATGTCAGAATGTTTAAACTGAAATATAAAAAAAAAAGTTATTGCGGAAATAGGTATATCTTAATTTTGGAGATTCCCCATTTCCTACAATATTAACAAGAAATTCTAAGTTCTTTTATCCATGCTAGTTTGAAGACAAGTAACACAAATGAATATTGCTTAAAATATTATATATATTTATTACCTAAAGTACAGTGCAAATTAATATCAGGTATAAGTCGTGATAAAACAAATGAATGGATATACTTCTACAATCAGAGATAAATGATGGATTATGTCCAGATAATATTTACATATGTAGCGGGGTCCCCTTTAAGACTCCCGGGACTACCTTGCCCAGAATCCTTTTCGGCATGTTTCCACCCCAGAGACTCATGGGAGGGGTTATAAAAGGAGGAGGCGAGGCTGGGCTTGGCCTCTTTGGGACACGAGACTTCAGTGACTGATCCTTCTGTGCGGATGTGCCGGAGTGCAAGGCCTGAAGCCTGAGGCCTTGCGCAGCACCAAAGAGCCTTCCACCCCACTGCGAGCCTGGGTGGCATCTGACTTCGCTCATCTACAGCCTTGGTTGGATCGGGGACCCGATCGCTGGAGACACTGTGTGAGAGGACACAGTCGGTGGAAGTTCCCGGACTGGGATCGCGTCCGGAGGGGTGAGCGAGCGTATGCTCAGACCATATACTGTTTGTTGCTGATGTGCCTATAGACTGCCGTGGCCCACAAGTTTTATATCTGATACTCTCGCTGGAGATCCATATCAGAGCTGAACTCAGAGGTTCTTCAGTAAAGTGTTTATTCCATTACAATCTTCCCACTGGATTACAAATGTTTTTCTGTTATGTGCACCACCTTTAAAGAATTGCCGGTGAAGAAACCATCATCCCCTATAGACTGAATTTTAGATATCTGAGCCAGGCCTGGCCAGTTAGTTCATTTAGTTACTGCGCCACAGGGCGACTAGTTAACGGTCGCCCACGCGGCACACCTTTACTGTTCATTCAATGCATAGTATGTTTATTGCTGCAGGGCTCTGCAACTTATTGCCTGTAAATTGTTACCACTGTTAACCCTTTTTTACCATAAGCTTAAAGTAAATTAGATACCCCCTTTCATTATTGCCTTGGTGTCTGAGTTTACTCATACAGTATAAGAAATATATTGCTGCCATAACTAACTGTGCCAGTAGGGGGGTCGAGTACATTGCCGGGGGTTGGCGGAGCTGTCTTCAGGGCCCAAACTAAATCTGCGGCCTTCTTAGTTGAAGGTATCGCTACACATACATTTCTATGCAAGCTCTATGTGACAAGGTATATTCACAGTTCAATACTTAAATGATACTTGTACATTTAAAACTTGGTAGCTCTTGAAATGTAACTTTCCGTGACTTCACGGCTTTAGACAAACCAACTTGTTTACATTATATTATCTTTAACACTATTTCTTTCTCAAACCAACAGATCTCCTGATTACACTTCTTAAATGTGTCCAGACCCAGTGTCATATAAGGAACACGGCTTTGATAAAACATCAAGTCTTATATTAAATTTAGAGAAAATACATTTTTACACTTATATCATAATAAAACCATTGTACCATTTGGCTCTAGCTTTTTAAAGACAACCAAATTAGGGTATGTGCCTTAATATTTGGAATAATATTTCATTTATACTGCAGTTAAAATATGATACCATTCCAAATTGCTTTGCCATATATATTTAAATGGTTTTAGTTATGTGTATGCAAAAACAACTCCATTACCAAAGCAGGTAAATAAACAAAATCAATATGTTACCAGGTTAAAGTTCTGTCTGTTTGAGAAGCTTCCATTATGAGGCAATGATGAGTCCCATAGGACTCCTTCCAATATCGCTACATGTTTGCGTTTTAGATCTCTCTGTAGGGCGACCTGTTCCCTTTAGAGATCTCCTCAGCGAACCCCCCTCCAAGAGCTCCCTTCTTCTCCTCTCCAGGTCTTCTTCTCTCCTTCTGCTATCTCAGCTGCTACTTTTATCTGCCTCCAAAAGTGGGTGTGTATCTTACATTACTACGTAACTGAGACGTCAAATGATGATGTGATTGGGTAGGTTGTCACAGCAACCAAACATCACATTATCTTGAACAATTAAGTATTTTTACCACTAGAGGGCAGTAGCGTATTAGAAATAATTTCTACTGTTATTTTCATGTAGGTGAAGATAATTTACGACTACCATTTGACCTAGCTTAGTAAAACACACTTAATTGTCTAAGGGTGTCAAAACACATGTCCTGTATACCAGACATTTCGGCAAATGGCTCAGAGTAATGTCTTGGAAAATCTACCCACCTCTCTGCTAATGGGTTGTTAACATTCCTCGAAGCTGAAGTCATTTGGAATAACTTTTAACTTACTTTTGACAAATACAGCTCCTAATATCAATACAGCTAGGATCTCACATTTTGTAGTAATATATATATATGTAGATATGGGTTTATACATATATATATATATATATATATATATATATATATATATATATATATATATATATATATATAACCAATACATAGATATACTATAAAAGATATACAATAAAACAGGAATTTTGAATAAGGTTGATTTAGGTTTTTGGGCTCCCTTGAAACAAGAGTTCCTTATCTTGTTTATTTTACCAAGTGTCCAAACCTTTGAATTACAACCTGGGGAGACTGGTACGGTCAAGACCCCCTTAGTGAGACATTAGAACAAAGCCTATTCATGTCTCTGAATCTAATTTAAACTTTCCAAGATATTGAATCTGGGTTAACCCCTCAAAGAGAAAGTAGAAACCAAAGTCTTGTTCATAGCATATCATGAGCTATGGGCTTAACTTTAGAGGCAAAATGGCTTTCCTCTCGCTCATCATGTACATGAATATTAACCATATGAAAAATACATAATATGCATAATATAAAGGCCTATATGTAATTCTTTTTAACCCCAAATGTTCTGACAGGATCTATTTGGAACAGCATAATCCTCCCTTATTTCTTGGAATGATTTTATTCTTCCTGCCTTAAAGAGTTGTGCCAGTAAATGTATTCCTAATCTATCCCACTCCTCTACCTTCACCATAGCTTTAAGTTCCTGCAAGTTACTGTTATGCCATATGGGAGAAAATTCAGAGAATCCCTTATATCCCAGGATCTTCTTAACCTCCTTCCAACATTTAAACATTAATTGGGCCGTCATGCATCTAGAACTAAAAGAGTTTGCCTCCACTGCCTCCACCTCTGTATCATGACATGTATCGTTCAAAATTAGCCCTTCCTTTCCTGCTATTCGGTTACTGTCCCTCATATACTGCACCTGAGCGGCTAAAAAATAGTATCTGGGATTCGGAAGGGCCAATCCTCCCTTCTCTTTAGGTTGTTGTAGGGCTCGGAGGCTGATCCTTGCTGCTCCATTCCTCCAAATCAATTGTCTAAACACCCCATCAATTTTTTTGAACCACTGTTTTGGGATCCATACTGGGGAATTATGGAGGATATATAGAATTTGTGGCATCCATACCATTTTTACCAGGTTACTCCTGCCGGCCACTGAAAGGGGAAGCCTATTCCAGACCCGACATTTTTGTCTGAGTTTTGTCAACAGTGGCACTAAGTTTCCATCTATATACTGCCCTGGATCCCTTGTTATATTTACTCCTAGATATCTCATTTGGGCTACCACCTTCACTTGAGCAATCTGCCCTATCAATGGGTCTATCGGCAAGAGCGCCGACTTATCCCAATTAATTGTCAGCCCCGAGAATTTACAGAATTCCCCTATTATGTCTATTGCATTCTCCAATGAGGTTTGTGTATCCCCCCAAAAAAACAGGACATCATCCGCGTACATGGCTACCTTCTCCTCCCTCGATCTTCTCTTAAAACCTTTTATACCCGGGGATTCCCTTATAGAAATGGCCAGTGGCTCCATGGCAAGGGCGAAAAGCAGGGGCTGCCTTGTCCCCCTCGCCAACTGGAACCAGTCTGAACATTCACCATTTATCCTTACCTTTGCTCTGGGACTTTCATACAATATTTTGATCCATTGGATAAATTTAGGGCCAAACTGGAACTCTACCAGAACTTTCCAAAGGTAGTGCCACTCAAGGCTATCAAACGCCTTGGTTGCATCTAAGGATAAAATGGCCCTTGACCCTTCTCCTTCTATTGGCAATTGAGTATTCAAAAATGCTCTCCTTATATTGGAACTGGTAGATCTACCTGGGATAAATCCTGTCTGGTCCGAGTGTACCAATTTTGAGATTATCTTGTTTAGCCTCATTGCCAAGATTTTGGCCAGAATTTTTACATCAGCACACAGTAAAGATATCGGTCTGTACGAGGCTGTCTCCAACTGATCTTTCCCTTCTTTCAGTAATACTATAATTGTTGCTTCCGTCATGGACATAGGTAGCTTTCCTTCCTCTACTGCCCTGTTAAATACCTACATAGGTAGCTTTCCTTCCTCTACTGCCCTGTTAAATACCTATTAAAAACTTACCACACTAGGCAGGAGCGCACAGCATGGTCAGTACTCTAGTTAGGCTGGTAACTCCGTGTGCTCTCCTCCAATGATCAATAAATGTTTTACTTTGTTGGGGCCCTTCATGATTTCCTGCACCGGGGCCCTGAAGTTTCTAGTTACGCCTCTGCATCTAAGTATTAATAAACTGAAATATGTTTGCTTTGGGATTATTACCACTTTAAAACAAAACTTAGCTGGATTTATACTTATCGTTATCTCTAGGCAAAAACAAGCATTTACCTCTCGCAATTTGGCCCCACTGCAAGGGTAACATTTGATTGACATTTTTTAAAAAGATGTAGAAAATGTGCATAGTGCAGTAAACCATATAGCAATCATCTTTCATTGTTCTGAATGTTCTAAAATGTCGTAAAGCCTTTAGAAAAGTTGTTTTTAAAGTGTTACTAAACCCAGAACCCTGCATTTACTAAATCTGGTCTCCCGCAGTACACAGAACATGGAAATGCAATTATTTTAGTAAATATAAACTGCTAATTACCTTTTCATAGCAGTCTTGTGACATCTATCAGTGTCCGGCTAAGCACAGATTAAAGCTTGTAGGAGTAGTTTTCATTCTCCTCTGACTGTCCTACGAGGCTGCATGACTCCCGACCCTCTGTTTGCACAGTGCTGATTGGCCCTGTGCCGATCACATGCACCCTCCCAAAAAAAAAAAAACTCTAGCAATACACACCAAACTGAGCATGTGCAGCGTGCCCCCAAGGCTCTGTACTCTCAGGAGATGAATTGGGGACTGTGGAAGAACGGGAGGATAAGAGAAGACAATATCAGCCTTTTTACACAATGTGCAGGATTAACCCCTTAGGTTCCACAGTGAGTATAACAAGCATGCTTTACTGCATATACAGACTGATTTTATGGTTGTGGGTTTAATAACACTTTAAGCTTGGTAGCCATTAGTATAAAAAGTAAAATATTTTTTTTAGATATATTAACAGTAAAAAGGCAAAATCAGAACACATTGCACACATAATAGATGAGGATGGTTACAGATGACACGTGTTTACCGACCGTGACTATACTGTTAATGGCACAGGACATTTATTGGAGGGGATGATAAGGGACTATATTCAAAGATTTACAGAGGAAAAGAATATCATTAGCGGTAATCAGCATGGGTTTACAAAAGGTCGTTCCTGCCAGACCAATCTGCTGACATTCTACAAGGAAGTGAGCTGCCATCTAGACAGGGGGAGGCCTGTGGACTGTGTATCTGGATTTTGCAAAAGCATGATACAGTACCCCATAAACGCTTAATATACAAGCTGAGATCTGCAGGCTTGGCCATAGGGTTTGTGCTTGGGTAAAAAAAATGGTTACAGGAACATGTCCAAAGGGTGGTGATAAATAACATGTACTCAGACTGGTCTGGAGTAGGGATGAGCTCCGGCGTGTTTGCATTGAACACGTGCAGAGCCCGCCAGGAAGTTGGTACCAGCGCTGCGCTAATCACAGCCAGGGAAACATTTCCCGATCTCTGCAGCCGAGCATCGGGAAATGTCTCCCTGCCTGTCATTAGCTCAGCGCGGCGCCGGACTTCCTGGCGGGCTCTGCACGTGTTCAATGCGAACACGCCGGAGCTCATCCCTAGTCTGGAGTTGCGAGTGGAGTACCCCAAGGTTCTATGTTGGGACCAATTCTATTAAATTTATTTATAAATGATCTGGAGAACAGGATAAATATCTCAGTCTCAGTTTTTGCGGATGACACAAAAATAAGTAGAGCAATAAACTCACATCAGGACATAGAAATTTTGCAGAATGACCCGATTAAAATAATGGAGTGAGCAGACAAATGACAAATTAGGTTTATTGTGGAGAAATGTAAAGTAATACACTTGGTGGTAAAAAACATAAATGCAAATTATTCACTAGGTGGAAAACCTCTGGGAGAATCAAGGATGGAGAAAGGTCTTGGGGTGCTAATTAATGACAGATTGAGTAATAGCATGCAATGTCAAGCTGCAACTAACAAAGCAGGCTGAATTTTAGCATGCATAAAAAAAGGATGTAGCGATACCTTCAACTAAGAAGGCCGCAGAATAGTATGGGCCCTGAAGACAGCTCCGCCAACTCCCCGGCAATGTACTCGACCCCCTACTGGCACAGTTAGTTATGGCAGCAATATATTTCTTAGACTGTATGAGTAAACTCGGACACCAAGACAATAATGAAAGGGGATATCTTATTTTACTTTAAGCTTATGGTAAAAAGGGTTAACAGTGGTAACAGTGTACAGGTAATAAGTTGCAGAGCCCTGCAGCAATAAACATACTACGTATTAAATGAACAGTAAATTTGCGCCGCGTGGGCGACCGTTAACTAGGCGCCCTGTGGCGCAGTAACTAAATGAACTAACTAGCTGGCCAGGCCTGGCTCAGATATCTAAAATTCAGTCTATAGGAGATGGTTTCTTCACCGGCAATTCTTTAAAGGTGGTGCACATAACAGAATAACATTTGTAATCCAGTGGAAAGATTATAATGAAATAAACTCTTTACTTCAGAACCTCTGAGTTCAGTTCTGATATGCATCTCCAGCGAGAGTATCAGATATAAACTTGTGGGCCACGGCAGTCTATAGGCACATCAGCAACAAACAGTATATGGTCTGAGCATACGCTCGCTCACCCCTCCCGACGCGATCCCAGTCCGGGAACTTCCACCGACTGTGTCCTCACACACAGTGTCTCCAGCGATCGGGTCTCCGATCCAACCAAGGCTGTAGATAAGCGAAGTCAAATGCCACCCAGGCTCGCAGTGGGGTGGAAGGCTCTTTGGTGCTGCGCAAGGCCTCAGGCTTCAGGCATTGCACTCCGGCACATCCGCACAGGAGGATCATTCACTGAACTCTCGAGTCCCAAAGAGGCCGAGCCCAGCCTCGCCTCCTCCTTTTATAACCCCTCCCATGAGTCTCTGGGGTGGAAACATGCCGAAAGGGATTCTGGGCAAGGTAGTCCCGCGAGTCTTAAAGGGGACCCCGCTACACACTCCCCCCACTTAAATTCTTTGGTCCCCAAAGAAACTTTAGCATACACTGCGTACAACCCCAGACAACATTGCATAAGAGGTTGGCATAGGGAATTCCCACCAAAACTGAGGGGTTGGATTCCCTTGCCCACAGGTCACACTATCCTGAGTGGCCTGCCTAACTGTGCCAGAGAGTGAGTGGGCGTTGCCCTCCACCAAATGTATAGTGGAGGGGTCCAGATTCTCTACACTCCTCCTAGCAGTGACCACAGAATCTTCTGAGCTCTTCCCCATTTGTGGGTAGGTCAACTTTCTGGGAGGCCTTATGACTCTGCGAGCCCTTGGTTCCCTTGGGGTTTCTGGCTCTGGCGCCACAGGCTCTTCTTATGTAACAGGCTCAGGCAACACGGCAGGCTCTGTAACATCTGCTTCAGGGGCCAAGGGACACAAAGTCTCTAGGGTCCTGTTCAGGGTAAACATCACAGGCATCTTCCCAATAATCCGATGGACTAGATGGGATGAATTCAGCGGCTTCTGCATTCAGTTGTCCTGCTATAGATCTTCCAACTACTGAAGACACTATAGATGAAGTCCCTTGAGTTGGAAGGCCACAGCCAGTCAAGCTCTCTCTCTCTTCATCTCCACTGAGTTCAGAAACTTCCGTATCTTCAGTCCGAGAGGCCTGGGACCGAGTGTTTGGCCTGGGGGTATCCAAAATAGAGACTGGTACAGGGGAGTCTCTCACTGGAGGTATCCTGACTGCTTCAGCAAGTGGGAGCAGGTGGTTTCGATGCCACGTCTTCAGTGGGCCTACTTTTCCTTCTGGCTTCAACTTGTAGACAGGTAGGCCCGGCAGCTTCCTACAGATGACATAGGGTTCAGATCTCCATCTGTCTGCAAGTTTGTGTTTTCCAGGGACCCCCAGATTGCGTAGCAGTACTCGGTCCCCAGGCTGCAGGTCTTGTACCCGGACCTTCAAGTCGAAGTTTCTTTTGTTTCGGGCTCCCCTTTGATCTGAGGCCGCTTGAGCTTGTTCATAAGCTACTTTCAGGCTGTGTCTGAGCCTGTCCACATATCCTTTGTGGGATGTGGCTGAGGAATGGTCTAAAGAAGTGCCAAAGGCCAGGTCCACAGGCAACCTCGCTTCTCTCCCAAACATGAGTCGATATGGGGAGTAGCCTGTAGCATCACTGGTGGTGCAGTTGTAAGCGTGTACTATAGCTGCTATGTGTTTGCTCCAATGTTGTTTCTTCTCACTTTCCAGAGTCCCCAACATGTTGAGCAGGGTTCGGTTAAACCTTTCCGGCTGAGCATCTCCCTGTGGGTGGTAAGGTGTGGTTTGAGTTTTCTTGATTCCTAACGAATCCAGGAGTTTCCGGATCAGTCGACTCTCAAAGTCCCTTCCTTGATCTGAATGAAGTCGCTGTGGCAGCCCATAATGGACAAAATACTTCTCCATAAGTACCTTGGCTACTGTGGAAGCCTTCTGGTCTTTGGTTGGGAAAGCTTGGGCATACCGGGTGAAATGATCGGTTATCACCAGAACATTTCCTAGTCCACTCAGATCGGGTTTGAGGCAGAGGAAATCAATGCATACCAGATCCATTGGGCCTTGACTTTGTAGATGGCCCATTGGGGCAACTTGATGGGGTAAAGTCTTCCTCTGGATGCAGCGTGCACACGAATGGCAGTACTCTTCCACTTCTGCCCTCATGCAGGGCCAATAGAACCGACTTCTGACAAGTTGAAAGGTCCTCTCTGCCCCTAAGTGGCCATAATTGTCATGTAGGGCAATCAGAACAGTCTCTCTGTGTTTTTCCGGAAGAAACAATTGCCATTTATCTTCCAGGTCATCAGAGGGGCCCCTTCGGTAGACCACTCCCTGATGCACCTGTAACCTGTCCCACTCTTTCCTCAACAGGCGAGCTTCCTTTGAGGAGTGACTCAGAAGTCTGTTTGGATCCTGATTCTCCAGGGCTTCCAGAACTAATTTCCCCATGGGGTCTTCTAATTGGTCACATCTTAGCCCCTTCTTGGACAGCTTTGGCAGATGGTCTTCCTCCAGTTGAGTTATTCCACAGTATTGTTTGGGGACTCCTACCATGGTAACTCCTATCTCTTCCGCCCTTGAGCCCCCTCTGGCTTGTAGTTCAGCCCCCTGACAAAGGGCCCGCACCCCGTCTGGTGCCACTTGAGTCCAGTCTTCCATGTCACGGGTGGGACCATGAGATCTTCTGGACAGAGCATCTGCATCTCGATTCCCAATCCCTGGCCTGTACTTTAGGCTGAAATTGAATCCAGACAATGCGGCCAGCCACCTGTGTCCAGTGGCGTCCAGCTTTGCTGTAGTGAATAGGTAGGTAAGGGGGTTGTTGTTGGTCTTCATAGTGAACTCCGCCCCATACAGGTAGTCTTTGAGCTTGTCTACTACCGCCCACTTAAGGGCCAGGAACTCCAGTTTGTGAGTGGGGTAGTTTTTCTCAGAGGGGGTCAGGCTCCTGCTCACGTAGGCAACAGGCCATAGTTGTCCCTCGTGTTCTTGATAAAGTACTCCTCCCAGACCGTCATGACTAGCATCTACGTGTAGTTCATAGGGTTTGGTTGGGTCTGTGTAGGCCAAGACTGGAGCAGTGGTTAGGCTCTTCTTCAACGCCTGGAAGGCCTCTTCACATTTCTGGTTCCACTGATCTCTGACTGACTCTCCCGGCTTCCTGGGCCCTGAGTCGTCCTCTTCTCCCTCAGTCTTGAGCAGGGATGAGCCGAACACCCCCCTGTTCGGTTCGCACCAGAACCTGCGAACAGACAGAATGTTCGTGTGAACTTTAGAACCCTATTAAATACAATGGACTCGAACGTTCCAAATCTAAAGTGCTAATTATAAAGGCTAATATGCAATTTATTGTCCTAAAAAGTGTTTGGGGACCCGGGTCCTGCCCCAGGGGACACGTATCAATGCAAAAAAAGGTTTAAAAAATAGACGTTTTTACGGGAGCGGTGATTTTAATAATGCTTAAAATGAAAAAATAAAAGTGAAATTTTCCTTTAAATTTCATACCTGGGGGGTGTGTATGATATGCATGTAAAGTGGTGCATGTTTCCCGTGCTTAGAACTGTCCCTGCACAAAGTGTCATTTTTGAAGGAAAAAAAGTCATTTAAAACTCACTCGCGGCTATTAATGAATTGTCGGCTTTTATCAATACATAGTCATTGATAAAAAAAATAAAGCGTAGGGGTTCCCCCAAATTCAATTACCAGGCCCTTTAGGTCTGGAATGGATATTAAGGGGAACCCCACCGCAAATTTAAAAAAAAATGGCGTGGGGTTCCCCCTAAATATCCATAGCAGGCCCTTGAGATCTGGCATGGATTTTAAGGGGAACTCCACCCCAAATTTTTAAAAAAATGGCGTGGAGTCCCCCCAAAAATCCATACCAGACCCTTATCCGAGCACGCAACCTGGCCGGCCGCAGGGGAAGAGGGGGTGACGAGAGAGCGGCCCCCCCCCCTCCCTCCTGAACTGTACCAGGCCACATGCCCTCAACATGGGGAGGATGTCCCCATGTTGATGGGGACAAGGGCCTCATCCCCACAACCCTTGCCCGGTGGTTGTGGGGGTCTGCGGGCGGGGGGCTTATCGGAATCAGGAAGACCCCTTTAACAAAGGGGACCCCCAGATCCCAGCCCCCCCTATGTGACTTGGTAAGGGGTACATTGTACCCCTACCATTTCACGAAGAAAGTGTCAAAAATGTTTAATAAAAACACACAAACACCTTGAAAAAGTCCTTTATTAAAAAAAATAAAACATTCCAGCGATGAAATCCAGTGTCCCGCGGCGATCCCGATGTCCAGCGCTGTCAGTCATTGGTTGTGCCTGTGCGGACCTGATGGGGAACTTCCTCCGCTGTGTTTTAAATTTATAGACCCGCCCCTTCTAAAGTTCCCCATCAGGTCCGCTCAGCGGACCAGATGTGGAACATGAGAAGGGGCGGGTCTATACATGTATTACACAGCGAATGAAGTTCCCTATCAGGTCCGCCCCCTCGGTATGTCCAACCGCGCCTACGTCATTGGCCTGAGCGGGGAAGTTTCCCGCTCAGGCCAATGACGTAGGCGGGGTCTGACATACCGAGGGGGCGGACCTGATGGGGAACTTCATTCGCTGTGTAATACATGTATAGACCCGCCCCTTCTCATGTTCCGCATCTGGTCCGCTGAGCGGACCTGATGGGGAACTTTAGAAGGGGCGGGTCTATACATTTAAAACACAGCGAAGGAAGTTGCCCATCAGGTCCGCACAGGCACAACCAATGACGGACAGCGCTGGACATCGGGATCGCCGCGGGACACTGGATTTCATCGCTGGAATGTTTTATTTTTTATTTATTTTATTTTTTTTTAATAAAAAGGACTTTTCCAAGGTGTGTGTGTGTGTGTGTGTGTGTGTGTGTGTGTGTGTGTTTTTATTTACATTTTTTGACACTTTCTTTGTGAAATGGTAGGGGTACAATGTACCCCTTACCAATTCACATAGGGGGGGCCGGGATCTGGGGGTCCCCTCTGTTAAAGGGGTCTTCCAGATTCCGATAAGCCCCCCGCCCGCAGACCCCCACAACCACCGGGCAAGGGTTGTGGGGATGAGGCCCTTGTCCCCATCAACATGGGGACATCCTCCCCATGTTGAGGGCATGTGGCCTGGTACGGTTCAGGAGAGAGGGGGGGCCGCTCTCTCATCACCCCCTCTTTCCCTGCGGCCGGCCAGGTTGCGTGCTCGGATAAGGGTCTGGTATGGATTTTTGGGGGGACTCCACGCCATTTTTTTTTACATTTGGGGTGGAGTTCCCCTTAAAATCCATGCCAGATCTCAAGGGCCTGGTATGGATATTTAGGGGGAACCCCGCGCCATTTTTTTTTAAATTTGCGTCGGGGTTCCCCTTAATATCCATTCCAGACCTAAAGGGCCTGGTAATTGAATTTGGGGGAACCCCCACGCTTTTTTTTTTTATCAATGACTTTTCTATGTATTGATAAAAGCCGACAATTCATTAATAGCCGCGAGTGAGTTTTAAATGACTTTTTTTCCTTCAAAAATGACACTTTGTGCAGGGACAGTTCTAAGCACGGGAAACATGCGCCACTTTACATGCATATCATACACACCCCCCAGGTACGAAATTTAAAGGAATATTTCACTTTTATTTTTTAATTTTAAGCATTATTAAAATCACTGCTCCTAAAAAAACGGGAGTTTTTAAAACTTTTTTTTGCATTGATACATGTCCCCTGGGGCAGGACCCAGGTCCCCAAATACTTTTTAGGACAATAACTTGCATATAAGCCTTTATAATTAGCACTTTAGATTTCTCCCATAGACTTTTCGAATTTGCCGTGAACACCCCAAATTGTTCGTTGTTCGGCGAACGGGCGAACAGGCAATGTTCGAGTCGAACATGAGTTCGACTCGAACTCGAAGCTCATCCCTAGTCTTGAGTAGTTCATTCAATGGTCTAGCAATTCGGGCGAATCCTTCCACAAACCTCCTGTAATAGGAGCAGAACCCTAAGAAGGATCTGAGTTCTGTTACTGTGGTGGGTCGTGGCCAGGAGGTAACTGCCTCCAATTTCTCAGGGTCTGTGGCCACCCCTTCTTCAGACACTATGTGCCCCAGATAGTTCGCAGAAGACTGGTAGAACCGACACTTCTCAGGCAAAAGCTTGAGTCCCTCCTCACTGAGTCTCCTCAACACTTTTTCCAGCCTCTCCTCGTGTTCCTCCAAATTTCTCCCAAAGACAATGACATCGTCCAGGTATACCAGGACTTCAATAAGGTTCATGTCTCCTACAGTCTTCTCCATGAGACGTTGGAAGGTAGCAGGAGCTCCAGACAGTCCCTGGGGCATTCAATCAAACTCAAAGAACCCCACTGGGGTTATGAAGGCTGTCTTCTCCTTGTCTTCTGGGTGCATAGGGATCTGATAGTATCCACTCTTGAGATCCATAACGCTGAACCACCTCTAAGCATCCTCTATCCTCGGATTGGTGTACTGGTCGGGTGTGGTTCTCCTGTTGAGAGACCTGTAGTCTATACAGAGCCTCAACGACCCATTCTTCTTCCTGGCCACCACTATCGGGGAGGCATAGGGGCTTCTAGACTCCCAGATCACACCAGTCCTCTTGAGTTCTGCAAGTTGTTCCCTTAGATCCTCCAGATCTGCTAGTGGGACCCGCCTGACCCTCTCTCTGAAGGGCTTATCTTCTTGGAGGCGGATCCGATGGGTGGCACTCCTTGCACACCCCACATTGAACTCATCTTTGGAGAAGATCTTCTCCCATCTGGTCAACTGGGCCTTGGCTCTCTCTTTCAAAGCCCTGGGCAGATTCGGGTTTTCCATGGATAGCTTCTCCCAAGCATCTCCTCCTTCACCTGTCCCCTTGACTTCTGACAGGGTAACAGGGGCAGCAGGGCTCACCTGGCCCAGCAGCATCCTGGCTGGGATTTCCATGGGGCCATATGTATTGTTCCTAACACTCACCGGAACTCTACAATGGGCCTTCTTCAGGGCCTTCAGTGGAATCACTTCTGGTATCACTTCCAGACCGGGGGACTCTTCCCTTGGGTCGGATTCCAACATGACAAAGGGTCCAGGCTGCTCCCAAGTAAGCTTCACAGTGGCTCTGAGACAGGTTACTTCGCCGGGCTGCAACACTACCCCTTTTCTTCCAAGTCTCCACACCTTCCCTATCCCCTCTCCAGGGGTCTTCTGCTCTAGGACCAGCCGTTGGTAGGCCGTCTTCAGCATGGGGTGGATCTTGGTGGCCGCTGGCCCCTTCTCTTTCACTAGAGGGGTCAGGAGTCTTCGGACCAGGTCCGTGTTCGTCCCTATTATAAGGGAACTCTTGTTGGCTCCTGGCGGCCGAGGGCACACAACTGCCAGGGTGTCAAACACTTCAGCTTTTCCAGCCACAGATGGGTCAAAGATCATCTTGACAGGCAGATAGCCATCGTAGGGGAAATTCTGGGTTCCAATCCCACATATTTCTAGTTCCTCTATCTTCTGGATGGGCAGGTGACTCAAGTGCTTATCGTAGAAATCTCAGTATAACAGGGTCACTTGTGCCCCAGTATCCAAGATGGCTCTGGTGTAGACTCCCTCCACTTGAATGGGCACTATAGGAGATGGGCCTACCAGCTTCTCCGGATATGGCCTGGCAGGGGTCGCCTTCTTCTGGCCCTTTCCTTTCGGACTCTCTCTCGTCCAATTCCCTTTGGACTTTAATATTTCTTGAGCCTGGTATGCATTGATTTCCCTCCTTTCAATGGGTGTACCGACCCGCTGAGGGATACTATTATTTTTCTTAGGTGTGCACCCCCTCTGGGGAGTGCTGTGCCCCTTCTGAGAGGTCTTGCCCCCTTTCTCTGGGGTGTATCTCTGTTGAGGAATGTTGCGTTTCCTCTGAGGTGTTTTATCTCCTCTTTTCTTCTGCTTCGCATTCAGCTTGGAGCTCACTGAAGGTGATGGGCACCCAGTTGACTCCTTCACCGGGGCCCTCTGAAGTTTCCCGCCGGCTTGCGGTTGTCCGTTTTCTTCTTCTTGGGACTGGAACATGTAGCTGCAATATGGCCAATTCCTCCACAGTTAAAGCAGACTATATCTCCCCATTCTTGTAAAGATGCGGGTGCTGAGGCAATTGGGAATAATTCCTTCCTGGGTACTTCTCTCTTGGGATCCTCTGGGTCTTTTGCCATCAGAGAGGTCAACATCTCTAACACCTTGGACATTTGAGATTTTAGAGTGTCTACCTCTGAGTCTCTTTCAGGGGTCATCACTGGATTGACTAGCACCTGTGCGGGTACAACATTTGCCTTAATCATTTGCTGGTCCTGTTGTAGCGCCTCCTCATCTCTGATGATTTTTATCAAGTCAGCATAAGTCAGTAACGTTCCTCCTCCCGAGGTTTTCAGGTGCAACCAGACTGGATCCGAGTGTAACGCTCCCTTTAAGACTTGCTTCATTCTTGCCGCATCTGTATCTTGGGGCTTCATTCCCTTCTTCAACACAATCTTGCACAGCAACCTGTTCAGTCTCCTAACATACTCTGAAAGTTTCTCCCTTGGCTGTTGGTCTACCAATTTGAACACACTTTCCATCTCTGTCACTTTTTCCAATTGACCAAACTCTTCCTGTAGCATGGCTAGACAGTCTTGAGCCGTGCAATCTGCATTCCCAAACCGAAAGCTTTTCACTGCTTCTGCTGCTGCGCCTTTGAGGCTCTCTATCACTCGTTGCCTCTTCTGCGCTTCAGGCACCTCCCATGCTTCTACTGCTTGTAATGCCTGCTCCACCCAAGTATCAAAATCTTCTTCCCCTGCAGGGACAGGGAGCTTCCCTGAGAATGTTTTCAGTCTCCGGTAGCTAGTCTCCACATGCACCGTGTTTGTCTTCTGACATTTGATTAGTAGATCCCCTATTGCTTTTATCAATTCTGGTGATATAGCAGTGGCAGGTGCGGGTGCCACCGGGGGTGTCACCCTACCTCCTCTTTCTGGTGAGGTACGGGCCGTAGCCTGCGGTGATCCCATCTGTAATGGTTCCTTCTTTATAGTTACTGCGGGCGCCAACCTATAGGTTCTATTGTCTGGCATCTTTACACACTTGTACTTGCAAGCCTCTGGTATGCCGTCTCCGTATTCCACCAGTGCATACTGATATGAAGTGTCTGGGTCTGATTTTACATCCATCACCCATGGTGTGTGATCTGGGGACACTAACTTCATTAACTCCTCTACCATGTCAGTCTTCCATTCCTCCCCTGGGAGACTGATGACTATCGAGTTTTTCGGCTCTGCCCTAGAGGTTTTGCACCACTCTTCTATTTCTTGCGGGTCCATGCCGGCACCTCTGGCGTTTAATTGCTGTATCAGGATCCCGGATGAGAACCCCCACGTGTAGCGATACCTTCAACTAAGAAGGTCGCAGAATAGTTTGGGCCCTGAAGACAGCTCCGCCAACTCCCCGGCAATGTACTCGACCCCCTACTGGCACAGTTAGTTATGGCAGCAATATATTTCTTAGGACTGTATGAGTAAACTCAGACACCAAGACAATAATGAAAGGGGATATCTTATTTTACTTTAAGCTTATGGTAAAAAGGGTTAACAGTGGTAACAGTGTACAGGTAATAAGTTGCAGAGCCCTGCAGCAATAAACATACTACGTATTGAATGAACAGTAAAGGTGCGCCGCGTGGGCGACCGTTAACTAGGCGCCCTGTGGCGCAGTAACTAAATTAACTAGCTGGCCAGGCCTGGCTCAGATATCTAAAATTCAGTCTATAGGGGATGATGGTTTCTTCACCGGCAATTCTTTAAAGGTGGTACACATAACAGAATAACATTTGTAATCCAGTGGAAAGATTATAATGAAATAAACACTTTACTTCAGAACCTCTGAGTTCAGCTCTGATATGGATCTCCAGCGAGAGTATCAGATATAAACTTGTGGGCCACGGCAGTCTATAGGTACATCAGCAACAAACAGTATATGGTCTGAGCATACGCTCGCTCACCCCTCCGGACGCGATCCCAGTCCGGGAACTTCCACCGACGGTGTCCTCACACACAGTGTCTCCAGCGATCGGGTCTCCGATCCAACCAAGGCTGTAGATAAGCGAAGTCAGATGCAACCCAGGCTCGCAGTGGGGTGGAAGGCTCTTTGGTGCTGCGCAAGGCTTCAGGCCGTGCACTCCGGCACATCCGCACAGGAGGATCAGTCACTGAACTCTCGTGTCCCAAAGAGGCCGAGCCCAGCCTCGCCTCCTCCTTTTATAACCCCCTCCCATGAGTCTCTGGGGTGGAAACATGCCGAAAGGGATTCTGGGCAAGGTAGTCCCGCGAGTCTTAAAGGGGACCCCGCTACAAGGATATACTACAGGCATGGGTGTCTGCTCCATAGGGCGGGGGGCGCCCGCCCCCACGAATCAAGAAGCCGTGCCACACACTGCGGGGGTGTCAGGCCGGCACCCCCCGCGAGTGAAGCGGGGGGGAGCAGGGCGGCTCAGGCAGTGCAGAGGCGCGGTGACAGGGCTGCCAGGAAAGCCGATCTGTGTGTGTGCGGTGATGCCGGGCCGGGTGTGGAACGTACCACTACCCGAGTGACATCCAGAGCCGGCCGAGCGGTGCGGAAGAAAGAAGACACTCTCTCTCCTCCTATACCGCAGGAGGCTCAGGAGAGAGAGACAGTGAGCAGCGCTGAACAGAGGAAGGAACTGCTGGAGTTAACCAGCGGGTGATTGGTTGCTAGGTGGTCTTAGCAACCAATCATTATCTTTGGTAATATGAAATATAACTCCAGCAGTTCCCGCGCTGGTGTGTCTCTCCCTCTGGCTGCATGATTAAGGTAGGAAGGGGGAGGGGGCTGTCATAGTCTGTGGCTTATCTTGGATTGCCTTTGGTGCCAAAATGCAATAATTGGTGAACAGCTGTTTGACAGACGGGTCCAATTTGCAAGAGGTTCTGCAGCAGCAATCTTGTAACTATGATACGTTGGATTCCATATAGAGAAATAGATGAGCTGATTGACAGGTCTGTGTGACAAGAGGTTCTGCAGCAGTGCAGGCAATGAGACAAGTTGAAGATTGCCTCTGATGATGCAGAGCAGTAGGTCATGATGAGTTATTTGACTGACAGGTCTAGTTTGCAAGAGGTTCTGCAGCAGCTCGTTGTATCACAGAGTCTAGAAAGATGATGGAGGCAAGTTAGGCAAACGCAGAGCATTCTTTGGATTCCCTGCAGAGCAATAGATGAACTGATTGATTGACAGGTCTGTGAAGCAAGAGGTTCTGCAGCAGCTCTGTTGTAGCATGGGATCTAGATGGAGGTTGGTCAGGAAGCACATGGCTTATCTTGGATTGCCTTTGGTGCCAAAATGTAATAATTGATGAAGAGCTGATTGACAGAAAGGTTTAATTTGCAAGAGGTTCTGCAGCAGCTCTCTTGTAACACTGGATCTAGGCGGAGGCTGGTTAGGAAAACACAGAGCATACCTTTCCCTATAGAGCAGTGGTTCTCAACTCCTGTCCTCAGGACCCACTAACAGGCCAGATTTTAAGTATTACCTTGGGGAGATGCAGACTAAAATCCTGCAATCCCTGAGCAGCAAATTATATCACCTGTGATGCATTTCAGTTATCTTGCAAACCTGGCCTGTTAGTGGGTCCTGAGGACTGGAGTTGAGAACCACTGCTATAGAACAATAGATGAGCTGATTGATTGACAGGTGTGTGCTGCAAGAGGTTCTGCAGCAGTTCTGTTGTAGCACAGGGTCTACATGGAAGTTGGTCAGCAATTGCATTGGTTAACTTTTGCTGCTATAGAACAATAAGTGATAATGAGATGATTGACAGGTGTAGTTTGCAAGAAGTTCTGCAGCAGCACAAGGTCTAGGTGGAGGTTGGCCAGGAAACGCATGGCATACCTTGGATTTCCTCTGTTACTATAGAAGAGTTTGTGAAAACTGCGATTTGATTGACAGGTTTAGTTTGCAAGCGGTTCTGCAGCAGCTGTGTAGCACTGGGTCTAGGTGGAGGTTGGCCAGGAAACATTTCAAAGCTTGGGTTGCCTTTGGTGCTATAAAGTAATTGGATGAGAATATTTGATTGACAGGTCTGCAGCAGTCCTGGCAATGAGACATACTCTCAAACCAAGTTTCTCTCAAACAAAGGTTTTACTGTATTGAGGATTGTCACTGGTGATGCAGAGCAGTAAGTTATAGTGAGTTATTTGATTGACAGGTCTAGTTTGCAAGAGGTTCCGCAGCAGCTCTGTTATAACACTGAGTCTATGGTGGACTCTGGTTAGTAAAACACACAAAATAGCTTGGATTCCCTACAGAGAAATAGATGAGCTGATTGATTGACAGGTCTTTGCGGCAAGAGGTTCTGCAGCAGTTCTGGCACTGAGATATATTGAGGATTGCCTCTGGTGAGGCAGAACAGTAAGTCATGATGTTATCAGGTCTGATTTGCAAAAGGTTATGCAGCAGCCGAGTAACAAAGGGTCTAGGTGGAGGAAACCCTTTGCTTACCTTGGATTCCCTTTGGTGTTATAGAGCCTGTGATCATGAGTGAGGGGGGTTGGTCAGGAAACCGATTACATGGCTTGGACTGTCTTTGGTACTACTATAGAGCAATGGATGAGCAGTGCTGGCAATGAGGCACATTGAGGAGTGCCTCTAACATTCAGGGTGTGCAGGATGCTTTGTAAAGGAGTCCAGAGGTGCAGGGTGCTGTGTGAAGGGATCCAGAGGTGCAGGGTGCTGTGTGAAGGGATCCAGAGGTGCAGGGTGCTGTGTGAAGGGATCCAGAGGTGCAGGGTGCTGTGTGAAGAGGTCCAGAGGTGCAGGGTGCTGTGTGAAGAGGTCCAGAGGTGCAGGGTGCTGTGTGAAGGGGTCCAGAGGTGCAGGGTGCTGTGTGAAGGGGTCCAGAGGTGCAGGGTGCTGTGTGAAGGGGTCCAGAGGTGCAGGGTGCTGTGTGAAGGGGTCCAGAGGTGCAGGGTGCTGTGTGAAGGGGTCCAGAGGTGCAGGGTGCTGTGTGAAGGGGTCCAGAGGTGCAGGGTGCTGTGTGAAGGGGTCCAGAGGTGCAGGGTGCTGTGTGAAGGGGTCCAGAGGTGCAGGGTGCTGTGTGAAGGGGTCCAGAGGTGCAGGGTGCTGTGTGAAGGGGTCCAGAGGTGCAGGGTGCTGTGTGAAGGGGTCCAGAGGTGCAGGGTGCTGTGTGAAGGGGTCCAGAGGTGCAGGGTGCTGTGTGAAGGGGTCCAGAGGTGCAGGGTGCTGTGTGAAGGGGTCCAGAGGTGCAGGGTGCTGTGTGAAGGGGTCCAGAGGTGCAGGGTGCTGTGTGAAGGGGTCCAGTGGTGCAGGGTGCTGTGTAATGTAAAGGGGTCCAGTGATGCAGGGTGCTGTGTAATGTAAAGGGGTCCAGTGATGCAGGGTGCTGTGTAATTTAAAGGGGTCCAGAGCTGTGGGGTGCTGTGTAATGTAAAGGGGTCCAGAGGTACAGTTGTGGAGAGGGGGTACACAGTAGTGACAAAGATATTGAAAGATGCAGGGGGCACAGTGGGGTGTTTTTTACATTTTAACATGGGGGGGGCGCTTTTAACCCCTGCTAGCAGTCCAAGAAAGGGTAAAATGCGACTGTGTATCACCGCCGCCGAAACGCCCTCCCCGAAAACATTTCAGCGGACGCCCATGACTACAGGGATAAAACTATAATCCTTACACTTTATAAAACCCTGGTTAGGCCACATCTCGGGTATTCTGCTGCAAACATTAAATGTATTCTAGCTGGAGATGCGATGCTTGAGAGGGGACATGATAGCGATCTACAAATACCTCAATGGGAGTGTATGAGGAGACAGGGCCACACAATGAGATTGGAGGAGAAGCGGTTTGGATGTGGAACTCTATTCCACAATTGGTGGTGGCTGCGGGGAGTATGGATATTTTTAAAAGACTCTTGGATATATATATCTTTAAAAAAAACAACATACAGGGATATAGGAAATTATTATAGACCCTGACACATGTACACCTACACAGGATGAACTGGATGGACTATTGTCTTTTTTCAGCCTTACCTACTATTAAGTTTATTCAATAATCAAAGACCCCTACAATTTTAATCAAATGCCATGCAGTTAGGTTCTCATTTGTTATCAGTGACTTAAAGAATATATAAACCCAACAATACCTTTCCTATACAAGTGCCTGTAGTACCATGTACTTGTATAGGAAAGGTATCCAGTTCTCTTTGTATTGTTTCCTTCATGTGAAGTTCCTGGTGTGCATACCAGCCCCTCTGCTTTCCTATAAAAAAACTGTCCACGCTAGGCATGAGAGCACAGTGTGGTCAGTCCTCTAGCTGTGCCGGCTCACCTCCAATGATCAGACTTGTTTGATATTTGAGGAGCTTAGTCATAATCTACTTACAATAAATATCTTTTCAGTGCACCCCTTGGCCAGACACTGATATACCACGAACGCCAATCAGCATCCCCAGCATGTGCTCACCAAGAATTTACAAAGTGCCCTCACTCGAGAGGTAAGTGGAATTGCCTTTGTAACTTACTGTTCTACAAAGACTGCAAGGAAGGGCGCAGTTATGAAGCAGCCTGTCTTTTTAAACCAGATAACTAAATTTTAAAAATCTGTATGAATACATTTCTGATATGTAATATTTCTGAATCAAGAATCAAGAACTGTCACTGCTGGCTAGGGATGAGCCGAACACCCCCCGGTTCGGTTTGCACCAGAACCTTTGAACGGACCGAAAGTTTGCGCGAACGTTAGAACCCTATTAAATACAATGGACACGAACGTTCGAAATCTAAAGTGCTAATTATAATGACTAATATGCATGTTATTGTCCTAAAAAGGGTTTGGGGACCCGGGTTCTGCCCCAGGGGACATGTATCAATGCAAAACGAAGTTTTAAAAACGGCCGTTTTTCGGGAGCAGTCATTTTAATGATGCATAAAGCGAAAAAAATAATTTGAAATATTCCTTTAAATATCGTACCTGGGGGGTGTCTAAAGTATGCCTGTGAAGTGACATGTGTTTCCCGTGTTTAGAACTGTGCCTGCACAAAATGACATTTGTAAAGGAAAAAAAGCCATTTAAAACTGCTTGTGGCTTTAATGTAATGTCTGGTCCCGGTAATATGGTCCCATTACCAGCCCCTTTGGGTCTTGTATGGATATTAAGGGGAACCCCGCACCCAAAATAAAAAAAGGCCCTATATACTCTGAACAGCAGTATACAGGCGGTGTAAACAAGACAGGGACTGTAGGTTTGTTCTTAAGTAGAATCTGTTTGTAATTTTGAACAGGTACATTGTTTAAGTGTAGCTCCAGCCAAAAAATCTATTTTTAAGCTTTTTGGAAAACATAGGGAAGGGTTATCACCCCTGTAACATTTGTTTTGCTGTCTGTGCACCTGTTCAGAACATTTCACCTCACTTTCCGTCCCAATGACAAATGTTTTTGAAAAGTGGGGTTTTTATTGAAACAAGGATTGGTGATAAAGCATCAGTAGAGAGGAGACACCTTTTTCCCATATTAACTCTTACAGGAGAGAATTTCCCTTCCTAGGGGTAGATTTCCTCTCACTTCCTGTTGTCTCCTTCCGTTTGCAAGTAGGAGTCGTTTGTAAGTTGGATGTTTGAAAGTAGGGGCCTGCCGTATATACTCTGCTGAAATTTGCCCCTTACATGTTGGTGTTGCCACAACACTGTGAGCCCTCACAGTTACTCTTGGTGGGCGCTGGAATGCCCTGCTGTGAACTATTACATCAGGAATTGTAATTACATGCCATTGTTGAACAGTGGTAGGCAAAATTGGGCCTTTGGTGGTGGTGCTGGTGCTACAACACTGTCAGCCCTCACAGTTACTCTTGGTGGGTGCATGAATGGGCCCTACTGTAAATTATTAGATCAAGAATTGTAATTGTATGCCCCTGTTGAAGAGGGGCAGAAAAATTGGGCCTGTGGTGGTGGTGTTGCCACAACACTGTAAGCCCTCACAGTTACTCTTTATGGGCGCAGGAATGGGCCCTGCTGTGAATTATTAGATCAAGAATTGTAATTCAGGGGCAGAAAAATTGGGCCTTAGGCACTGGTGCCACAACACTGCAACCCCTCACAGATACTGTACTTGGAGCACAGCAATGAGCCCTGTTGCAAAGTATTGCATCAAAAATTTTAATTACACGCCCCTGTTAAACAGGGGCTGAAAAATTGGCCCTTAGGCACTGGTGCTGGTGCCACGACACTGCAACCTCTCCCAGATACTCTAGTTGGAGTGCAGGAATGAGCCCTGCTGCAAAGCATTGCATAAAAAATTATAATTGCATGCCCCTGTTAAACAGGGGCTGAAAATTTGGGCCTTAGCCACTGGTGGCGGCACCCAGAAACAAAAATGTTCTTCCAAGCTATCATCATGAATCATCATGAATCGGATCATGGAGGAGGAGGATAGTCAGTCAACATAACACAGCATCAGCATAGGCAGTCTTGAAGGGATGTGACATTTCAAAATAAATTATTCTGTTACATCAGCTTCAGGTGCTTGGTAGCTGGTGGTGATCCAAGACTGGTTCATCTTTATGAAGGTCAGTCGATCAACCGAGTCGGTGGACAGGCGCACCCTGTGATCCGTGACAAAGCCTCCAACAGCATTGAACGTGCGTTCCGAAAGAACGCTGGATGCAGGACAGGAAAGAAGCTCAATTGCATACTGTGCAAGCTCTGGCCAGTGATCCATCCTCAAGACCCAGTAAGCCAGAGGATTTTCGGTGGGAAAGGTGTCCAAGTCTGACCTTGCCCCTAGGTATTCCTGCACCATATATATCGGACGCTGGCGATGGTTACTGGAACCGATCATAGCTTGGGGCTGCGGACTAAAAAAAAATCTGAACGCATCGGTCAGACGGCCACCTTCTCCACCGCTCCTTCTGCTACTGACCGAAGCCTCAGCAACTCGTTGTCCAGGACCAGGAGTTTGTAACCTCCCAGTCTCTGGGAACGCGTTGCACAGACCTTTCTGCAAGGCCTCCCGGAGTTGTCTCATCCTCTGCGATGGCAAGATAAGGTCCGCAACCTTACCTTTGTACCGTGGATCAAGGAAAGTGGCCAGCCAGTAATGGTCCCTCTCCTTGATCCGAAGAATACGAGGATCCTTCCGCAGACTTTGCAGGATCAGGGAGGCCATGCAGCGTAGGTTAGCTGAGGCATTTGGTCCGGAGTCCTCTGGGTCATTAAGGACGACATGATCCGCAGCCACCTCCTCCCAGCCACGTACAAGTCCACGGGTTTGTTGGGACTGTAAATCATCCCTAAAAGACTGCTGCTGTTGATGCTGAGTGCCATGCTCCACCTCCATGCTGACACAATCCTCCTCCTCGTCCTCTTCCTGTGTGATGGGTGGGACACAAGGAACACTGTCTGGGTATAGGGGGCCTTGAGAGGCAAGGAAGTCCTCCTCTTCCTGCCTCTGTTCTGCCTCAAGTGCCCTGTCCATTATTCCACGCAGCGTATGCTCCAACAGGTGGACAAGAGGTACAGTGTCACTGATGCATGCACTGTCACTGCTCACCATCCTCGTGGCCTCCTCAAATGGTGCCAGGACAGTGCATGCATCCCTAATCATGCCCCACTGGCGTGGTGAAAAAAAACCCGAGCTCCGCTGACCCTGTCCTGGTGCCGTAGTCGCACAGGTACTCATTGATGGCCCTCTGCTGCGCGTGCAGCTGCTGTAGCATGGCCAACGTTGAGTTCCACCTGGTGGGCATGTCACATATAAGGCGGTTCTTGGGCAGGTTCAACTCCTTTTGCAGCTCAGCCAGCCGAGCACTGGCATTCTATGATCTGCGGAAATGCACACAGACTTTCCTGGCCTGCCTCAGGACATCCTGTAAGCCCGGGTACCTGTCCAAGAACCGCTGCACCACCAGGTTAAGGACGTGAGCCACACAGGGCACATGGGTCAGTTGTCCCTGTCGGAGGGCGGAGAGCAGGTTGGTGCCATTGTCGCAAACCACCATTCCTGGCTTAAGCTGGCGTGACGTCAACCACCTCTCGGCCTGCCCCTATAGAGCTGACAGAACCTCTGCCCCAGTGTGGCTCCTGTCCCCCAAACGCACCAGCACAAGCACGGCATGGCATCTTTTTGCCTGCGTACTTGTGTAGCGCCTTGAACGCCTACGGAGCACCGCTGGTTCCGAGGACAAAGTGTAATGGTTCGTTTAACCACAAAGGGGTTAATATGGATTCTACTACTGTTCCGAATTGTAAAGTTTAGATAACATTGCATGCAAGTTTTGAAAGTAAAGACTGACACATCCGTTCAGGTCCGTTACTTCTGTATCTAATTTATTCCAGGCAGTACTAAGCTTTTTACACACAGCATGATACGTCACTATTATGTTAATGTAAGACTGTAAACCACATCTTATTGGCTGCAATACAAAAAGAGTACAGAAACGTGATGATTAAGCTGGGCTGTCCTCTGGTCCTATCTTCATATCCGCATTCCAAAGATGTGTGGGAGAAGAGGGTATCCGCCATTTTCTGTCTTCGGTTTTCTCGATGGGAGGGGGTGTTATTAGAAAAGGCCATATGTAGTAAGGAAAAGTTACAGCAGTTGTGTACAAACAAAAGCAATATAGACTTTATAGTATAGTGAAGATGCATAGAGAATAGACATTTTCTAGTTTAACATTATGCTCATCACATTCCTTCACAAAAGCACAGGAAGAGGCCTTGGAGGAAGAAGAAGAAGAAGAGGAAGGGGTGGAGGAGAGAGGCGTGTCACAACCATTAGTAGCATTTTGGAGGCGTGGCGGCGGAACAACCTCCAACACTACTGCACCTTGTCCTGCATTCTTCCCAGCTGCCAAAAGAGTGACCCAATGGGCCATGAAAGAAAGGCAACGTCCCTGTCCATGCCTGCTGGACCATGAGTCAGCGGTAATATGCACCTTACCGCTGACCGCCCTGTGCTATGCCGGTAGAGAGCCGGAATAGCCTTCCGTGAGAAAAAGTGGCGTTTGGGAACCTGCCACTGAGGAACCGCACATTGCACAAACTCACGGAAGGGGGCCGAGTCTACCAACTGAAAAGGCAGCAGTTGAAGTGCTAGCAATTTAGCCAAGCTAGCATTCAACCGCTGGGCATGTGGATGGCTGGGAGTGAACTTCTTTCGACGGTCCAGCAGCTGGGGCAGGGAAATTTGCCTGGTATAATCGGACGTCGGTGTATTGCTAGCAGAGTGCCCGCAAGTACTTGGCTGTGACACACCTAATTCTACACCTTCATTCCTCTCAGTGCAGGTTTCAGAGAGGACTGAATGTACAGTGGGGTTGGAGATCCCAGCTGATGAGGAGCAAGCAGAGGTCCACTTTGTTCTTTGGTGTGGGCCTTTAAGGTACGCTTGCCAACGAGCTGCATGGTAGGTCAACATATGTCTGGTCAAGCATGTGGTGCCCAAGCGGCTGATGTTTTGGCCACGCGAGATACGCTTGAGACATATGTTGCAAACAGCAGTGGTGCGATCTGATGCACTCGACTCAAAAAAGGCCCACACCAAAGAACTTTTGGAATAAGGGGCAGAGGCAGCGCCCTGCACAGGCGGAGCTCTGCGGTGTGATTCAGTCGGTGTGCTGCCCTTACGCTGGCCCCCGGAGGGCATCCTGCCTCGTTGGAGATGTGCCTCCTCCTCCTTATCCTCCTCCTCCTCCTCCTCTCTCCTATCAGGCACCCACGTGGAGTCAGTGACCTCATCATACCCTCCCTCCTCATCACTGGAGCCAATCTGGCAGTATGCTGCAGCTGCTGGAACATGACTGCCAGATTGCTGTTCTTCT
This sequence comes from Rana muscosa, assembly GCA_029206835.1. Lineage (NCBI taxonomy): Eukaryota > Metazoa > Chordata > Amphibia > Anura > Ranidae > Rana > Rana muscosa. The sequence goes on along the minus strand of CM055128.1, from coordinate 175,405,236 downwards.
TGAGCATCCCCTCTCTCTGCTCTCACGCTACTGCCTTCCTCTAGCTGGATATCATCTTCAGACCCTTCGAAACGCTGGGCATCCTCCTGGAGCATGTACCCAACACTGTGCTCAAACAGTTCGGGGGGCTCCTCAGGAGGACACGGTGGGTCTAGGGAAGGAGTGACTGATGATGACATTGATACGAGGGAAGAGGACGCTTTGGCAGCTGCTTTGCCAGTACACTGAGCCTGGGTGAGAGAGGATGAGGATGAGGAGGGCTTGGTCATCCTCTCTACCAAGTCTTCGACATGATGCGGCTCAACACGTCCAGCTGCCGAAAATAAGGACAAGTGTGTCCCATGGCCACGTGCTGATGACGATGCACCGCGTCCACGACCAGCACTGTTGTCTCTAGACACAGAGCCTGCTTGCCCTCTTTTATTGGCTCGTGACTGTCTGCCTCTCCTTGTTGGCCTTCCAGACATAGTAATGGCCTGCAGGGAGATGGGAAAACCAGCAATTGGGTAGTGTATATTGTGCTGGAGGCACAAAACACCCACTAATTCCAGCAGATGCCTGTATTAGAGAACAGCAATGACGGGTATATACAGGTGTATACTGTACTAGGGCACACAACACCCACTAACTCCTGCAGATGCCTGTATTAGAGAACAGCAATGACGGGTATATACAGGTGTATACTGTACTAGGGCACACAACACCCACTAACTCCTGCAGATGCCTGTATTAGAGAACAGCAATGATGGGTATATACAGGTGTATACTGTACTAGGGCACACAACACCCACTAACTCCTGCAGATGCCTGTATTAGAGAACAGCAATGACGGGTATATACAGGTGTATACTGTGCTGGGGCACACAACACCCACTAACTGCTGCAAATGCCTGAGAAAAGAACACACTGTCCCTGCCTGCCTATCTAGCTTAGAAAACAGCAACTCCTGCAGATGCCTGAGAAAATAACACACTGTCCCTGCCTGCCTATCTAGCTTAGAGAACAGCAATGAACAGCAACTCCTGCAGATGCCTGAGAAAAGAACAGAACATAGAACACACTGTCCCTGCCTATGTATCTCTTTCCCTGCACGCCGGAACACACTGCACAAGGCCGCCACGCTGGCGGACTTTTATAATGTGGGGCGTGTAATAAACCCCCCTTAGCTATGATTGGCCACAGGCATCCTGCCTGTGGCCATATATGGCTCTCCTCGCTGCCGGCGCTGTGATTGGCCAAGCATGCGGGGTCACAGTGCATGCTTGGCCAATCGCAGCGCCGGGATTGCACTGCGATGGCGCAGTGTTTTGTGGGCCGTTCGCGTCACTCGAATTTGGCGCAAACGGCCCATAACATTCGATCTTCGTCGAACGAACAGCCGATGTTCGAGTCGAACGTGTGTTCGACTCGAACACGAAGCTCATCCCTACTGCTGGCATACCTCACAACAAAGAGTGGAGGAAGATTGGAGAATGGTGATAGCAAGTCTTTAAAGTGGGACTGTGAGGAGATAGGGACACTGCTGTTCCCCTATCTCATCAGTTTATACTGAACACAGAAACCTCTTAGTTTTTGCTGGTTAAGGTGGTTGTGGTGCGTCCCCTTTCAGTTGAATGGGTTGCATTCTGTGGTCACATTAACCACTTAAGCCCGGAACATTTTGCAGCTAAAGGACCAGGCCACTTTTTGCGATTCGGCACTGCGTCGCTTTAACTGACAATTGCGCGGTCGTGCGACGTGCTTCCAAAACAAAATTGACGTACTTTTTTTCCCACAAATAGAGCTTTCTTTTGGTGGTATTTGATCACCTCCTGCGGTTTGCGCTATAAACAGAAATATTCAATATTTTTTACTTTTTGCTATAATAAATATCCCCAAAAAATATATTAAAAAAACATTTTTTTTCCTCAGTTTAGGCCGATACGTATTCTTCTACATATTTTTGGTTAAAAAATTGCAATAAGCGTTTATTGATTGGTTTGCGCAAAAGTTATAGTGTTTACAAAATAGGGGACAGTTTTATGGAATTTTTATTAATTATATTTTTTTTACTAGTAATGGCGGCGATCAGTGTTTTTTTTCTTGACTGCAACATTATGGCGGACACATCGGACACTTTTGATACATTTTTGGGACCATTGTCATTTTCACAGCGATCAGTGCTATAAAAATGCACTGGTTACTGTGAAAATGACACTGGCAGTGAAGGGGTTAACCACTAGGTGGCGCTGTAAGGGTTAAGTGTTCCCTGCATAGTGTTTCTTACTGTAGGGGGAGGGGCTCTGTGTCACATGACACCGATCTCCGCTCCGAGTACACGGAGCCGAGATCAGTGTCATTGTCACTAGTCAGAGCGGGGAGATGCTTGTTTACACAAGCATCTCCCCACTCTATACCTCCGTGAGACGATCGTGGGGATCCCCGTGGCGATCGAGTCCGCGGGACCCGCGGTCCGACTCACTGGGATGGCGGCAAGGTCGTGAGCACGCCGGCACACACGGGACCACACGGCAGGCATTTAAAGGGCCACGTACAGGTACGTGATTATGCCTGTCCGTGCCATTCTGCCGATGTAAATGTACAGTGGCTGGTCCTTAAGTGGTTAAGTGGCCATGTTGGGATTATTTTTGCCATGCTGCAGTGCAAAGCATTGTGGCTGCAGTGTGTGTGTACACCCTCCTCCGCTGCATTTGCCTCTTGTGTAAATATAGCCATAATGTGCTGATCTGGGCATTGTACAGCCATATGAATGAGAAGATTCCAGCATGTGTTGAAAGCAGCCACTTCTTGTGCCTCCTGGCTTGTTTCCCCCATCTCCTGGCCACTTTCTGCTGGTTCTGCCTCCCAGGAGTGGAAGAACTGCTCTCAAGCCTCACACTGGGCTCCATTCACAGAACCAGATCGCATGCTGTATTTAGGTGTTTTCCAAAATACCGCATACGATCCTGAAAATGTCAATTCACTACTGCTTTATGCGGTATTTACCACATAGTAAAAAGTAAAAACGTTTGGTAAATACTGCATGAAACAGGAGTGAAAGTCAATTCACAATAAAAAAATAAATAAATTGCATGTCGTAAATAAGTAGTGGTCCCGGCACACAATATTTAACCATTTGCCGAATGACGGCTACAGCGCGGCCTACTAGTTCTGGGAGGCCTCCGGTGATCGCGCCCGCTGTGAGGTACGGGGTGGCGCGCTCTGTGATCAGTGTCCGGAGAACAATGCTGATCAGAGATTGAGGTTAAAAGAGCCAATCAGCGGATGTAATTAGAAGCCGGTTATCGGTCCTCATGCTGATAGCAAGGAGAAAAGAGCCGATAACCGGCTTCTCTAAAAGGGACATGTACACTGATTATCAGTGCAGTCCCAACAGTGCCGCCTACCAGTGCCTCCGCATCAGTACAGCCTCATCAGTGCACATCAGTGAAGGAGAAAAATTATCTGTTTGCTAAATTTTATAACAAACTATGAAAGTTTTATTTTTTTATTTTTGTTTTATTTGCAAAATTTTCGGTCCTTTGTTTATTTAGCAAAAAAAAAAAAAAACTGCGGTGAATAAATACCACCAAAAGAAAGCTCTATTTGTGGGAAAAAATGTTAAAAATGTCATTTTGGTACAGTTGCGTGAGCACACAATTTTCATTCAAAGTGCGACAGTGCTGACAGCTGAAAATTGGTCTGGCCAGGAAGAGGGTAAAAGTGCCCAGTAGGCAAGTGGTTAAGGAATCGGCAGCCACCACCATCCTTTACAACCAGTAAAAAAACGCTGACAGATGAAAGTAAAAATCAATAAATACACGACTACCGCAGGCGTTAAATTACCGCATGTGTTCACTACTAAATACCGCATGACTTCATAAAATAACCTGTAGCGGGGTCTCCTTTAAGACTCATTGGACTACCTTTCCCAGAACCCCCCTTGGCACCCAGGGTGCAATGTTGTCACCACAGAGACTCATGGGTGGAGCTATATAAGGAGGAGGCGAGGCTAAGCTCGGCCTCTTTGGGACACGAGACTTCAGTGGAGAGATCTTCCTGTGCGGATCCGCTGTGGTGCAAGGCCTGAAGCCTGGGGCCTTGCGCCACTACCCAAAGAGCCTTCCACCCCCATTGTGAGCCTGGGTGGCATCTGACTTGGTCATCCTCAACCGCTGCTGAGCCGGAGACCCGACCGCTGCAGATGCTGTGTGTGGAGACACAGCAGGTGGAAGTCCCCGGACTGGGATCGCGTCCGGAGGGGTGAGCGAGCACCTGCTCAATCCATATACTTTACACTATTGTTAGGCCTACAGACTGCCGTGGCCCACCAGTTCATATTTGAGTCCTCACTGGAGATCCATAGCAGATCTGAGTCAAACAGATCTCTAATGAAGTGTTCCGTGTTGGTACTTTTACCCCCCCCTTTTGGATTACAAATGTGTTCCTGAAATGTGCACCACCATTTAAAGACTTGCATGCGAATAATTCCTCTCCTAGAGACTGAGTTATAGGGTCAGGCCTGACCGGGTATTAGAGTTTAGTAGCTGCGCCACAGGGCGCTTAGTTAACGGTCGCCCCACGGGGCACGCCATTTCTGTGTTTCATTAATGTGTAGTGTACCATTTGCTGCAGGGCTCTGTTAGAAGCATATGTTATCTGTTTTACTGTTGATTCATTTTTCTAAGTGAGAGTAAACTCATTATTCTTTTACTATTTGCATTGGCGTCTAAATTTTCCATAGAGCATAAGAGATATTACCCTAGACTAACTGTGCCAGAGTGGGTCGAGTTAATTGCCGGGGGTTGGCGGAGCTGTCTTCAGGGCCCAAAATTAATACTGCGGCTCTCTTAGCTGAGGGTAGCGCTACAAACCCATGCAGTATTTTAGTAGGGTTTTTAACCACTTAAGCCCCGGACCAATGCGCAGCATAAAGTAGGGTGACCACTGACCAGACATCCCCGGTTTCCGGGGACAGTCCCTGGATTGAGGACACTGTCCCCGGACCAAGTCTGTACCCGGTTTTGTCCCCGGATTGGATTTGAACAGGGGCTGGGGCAATTTCAAAAACAGAAAAAAAAAAACAGAATTGCACCCCCCCGCTCTGCCGCTCCTACTAGCTTAGGGTTAGGGTTATCTGTGCCCCTTTCTGATGATCATGTGCTGGTCAGAGCGAAGGGAATATTTCTTTAGCTCCGCTTGCATGTTCTTCTGCCTTGGCTCAAGTCGTGGCCAGCAGCCTGCTTGCTTATCTCCTTGCCTTCCTTGGTGGAGTGATCTTCCTCCGCTCCCCACCCAGTAGCAGCCGGGGGCCTGGAGAGTCAAGCCTCGTACACACGATCAAGTTTCTCGGCAAGAACCAGCAAGAAGCCCGCTGGCAGAGCTTTCTTGCCGAGTAAATCGGTCGTGTGTACGCGGCTATCATGTTCCTCGTCAAGAAAACCGACAAGAATCTCGACGAGAAAAATAGAGAACCTGCTCTCTTTTTTTCTCGTCGAGATTCTTGTCAGCAGGTTTCTCGACGAGAAAAGTGTGTGTGTGTGTGTACATTTACCTGTCCTTCGGGAAGCCCGTGCATGCTCGAAATGACTTTGACGCATGCGCGGTAGCTTCCTAGGCATAGGTAGGGTGTAGCAAGATGGCGGCGACGGCATCGAATGTGACGAGCGCACGCTCGTCGTAGTCGATTACGTCACCGCGTTCGCTCCATTCAAAGAACCGCGGGTTCTTTGAAAGGAGCGTGTGTACACTCGGCCGGGACAAGTTTCTTGTCCAAGAATCTCGTCAAGAAAAACGACGTGTTTTTTTCTTGACGAGATTCTCGGCCGTGTGTACGAGGCTTAAGACTTGACAGGCTGTGAGGCGGGCGGCGACAGGCAGAGAGTCGCTGATTGCCGCCATTAATAGTAAAAAAAAAAAAATATGTCCCCGGATTTCATTTTAAAAATCTGGTCACCTTAGCATAAAGACCACAGGTGATTTTACAATTTGGCACTGCGCTGTTTTAACTGGAAATTGTGCGGACATGCAATGTTGTACCCAAACGAAATTTGCGTCCTTTTCTTCCCACAAATAGAGCTTTCTTTTAATGGTTTTTGATTGCCTCTGAGATTTTTTATTTTTTTTTGCGATATAAACGGAAAAAGAACGAAAGTTTTGAAAAAAAAATGATATTTTCTAATTTTTGTTATAAGAAAAATCGAATAAACTCAATTTTAGTCATACATTTAGGCCTAAATGTATTCAGCCACATGTCTTTAGTAAAAAAAATGTCAATAAGTGTATATTTATTGGTTTGCACAAAAGTTATAGCGTCTACAAACTAGGGTACATTTTCTGGAATTTACACAGCTTTTAATTTATGACTGCCCATCTCATTTCTTGAGGTGCTAAAATGGCAGGGCAGTACAAACCCGCCCCCGAATGACCCCATTTTGGAAAGTAGACACCCCAAGGTAATTGCTGAGAGGCATGTTGAGCCCATTGAATATTTTTTTTTTTTTTGTCCCAAGTAATTGAATGACAAAAAAAAAAATTACAAAAAGTTGTCACTAAATGATATATTGCTCACACATGCCATGATTATATGTGGAATTGCACCCCAAAATAATTTTTGCTGCTTCTCCTGAGTACGGGGATACCACATGTGTGGGACTTTTTAGGAGCCTAGCCACGTACGGGACCCAGAAAACCAAGCACCGCCTTCAGGATTTCTAAGGGCACAAATTTTTGATTTCACTCCTCACCACCCATCACAGTTTTGAAGGCCATAAAATGCCAAAATGGCACAAAACCCCCCCCCCAAATGACCCCATTTTGGAAAGTAGACACCCCAAGCTATTTGCTGAGAGGCATGGTGAGTATTTTACAGCTCTCATTTGTTTTTGAAAATGAAGAAAGAAAATACATTTTTTTTTTCTTTTTTCAATTTTCAAAACTTTGTGACAAAAAGCGAGATCTGCAAAATACTCACAATACCTCTCAGCAAATAGCTTGGGGTGTCTACTTTCCAAAATGGGGTCATTTGGGGGGGTTTTGTGCCATCTGGGCATTCCATGGCCTCCGAAACTGTGATAGGCAGTGAGGAGTGAAATCAAAAATTTACACCCTTAGAAAGCCTGAAGGCGGTGCTTGGTTTTTGGGGTCCTGTACGCGGCTAGGCTCCCAAAAAGTCTCACGCATGTGGTATCCCCGTACCCAGGAGAAGCAACAGAATGTATTTTGGGGTGTAATTCCACATATGCCCATGGCATGTTTGAGCAATATATCATTTAGTGACAACTTTGTGCAAAGAAAAAAAAAAAAAATAATTTCTGCAACTTGTGTCAACATATAAAATATTCCATGGACTCGACATGCCTCTCAGCAAATAGCTTGGGGTGTCTACTTTCCAAAATGGGGTCATTTGGGGGGGTTTTGAAATGTCCTGGCATTTTATACACAACATTAGGAAGCTTATGTCACACATCATCCACTCTTCTAACCACTTGAAGACAAAGCCCTTTTGACACTTTTTGTTTACATGAAAACATTTATTTATTTTTTGCAAGAAAATTACGTTGAACCCCCAAACATTATATATTTTTTTAAAGCAAAGGCCCTACAGATTAAAATGGTGGGTGTTGCATTTTTTTTTTCCACACAGTATTTGCGCAGCCATTTTTCAAACGCATTTTTTGGGGAAAAAATACACTTTTTTTTTATTTTAATGCACTAAAACACACTATATTGCCCAAATGTTTGATGAAATAAAAAAGATGATCTTAGGCCGAGTACATGGATACCAAACATGACATGCTTTCAAATTTCGCACAAACGCGCAGTGGCGACAAACTACATATATTTTTGAAAGCCTTTAGATTACCACATTAGATTTACAGAGGAGGTCTACTGCTAAAATTACTGCCCTCGATCTGACCTTCGCAGTGATACCTCACATGCATGATGCAATTGCTGTTTACATATGACGCCAGACCGACGCTTGCGTTCGCCTTTGCGCAAGAGCAGGATGGGACAGGGGTGCTCTTCTTTTTTTTTTTATTATTAATTTTGCTTTTTTATTTTATTTTTAAACTGTTCCTTCCATATTTTATTTTTTTATCATTTTTATTGTTATCTCAGGGAATGTAAATATCCCCTATGATAGCAATAGGTAGTGACAGGTACTCTTTTTTAAAAAAAAACTGGGGTCTATTAGACCCTAGATCTTTCCTCTGCCCTCAAAGCATCTGACCACACCAAGATCGGTGTGATAAAATGCTTTCCCAATGGCGCTTTTTATATCCGGGGGGGGGGGACATTCCCTCCCACTGCTTGTAAAAGCAGTCCAGAGGCTAATTAGCCGCTAGGATTGCTTTTACATGAAAGCCGGCCGCTGGCTGAAAAGAATGCTACCAAGATGATACCTAAACCCGCAGGCATTGTACGTTGCTGGTCCTTGTTGGACATGTGTTGTAATCTTTTTTTTCATGCAGCCTGTTGGCTGAATGAAAACAAGAGATTGATCGGTGGGTATGCCCACCATTAGAATACCTCCCTTCATCCACCCACTTCTAATGATGGGCATACATGCACCATTTATATATGCCGAAGCATGGGGGCATCCTCCCGCAAAAGTTATGCCGCGTACACACGGTCAGACTTTTTCACGGGCAAGCCTCCGTCGGAATTTCGACCGTATGTACGCGGCATTAGGAGCAAACTCGCTCCTCCGCCCCTGCTGTCCCCATGCTTCAGCATATATGCTCTTTTTTTTAACTGTGGTGGTGAAATCACCTCCTACAGCACTGGAGTCGCAGGGATCAGGCCTGTCTCTGCGAACGCTGCAGTTATGTGTGTTGTGTTTTGTAAGTGACAGTGATCGATCGATACTGCACTTGGGTGGCCTGGGCTGGACAGAGGGGCAAAACGCAGGTGCTAGCAGGTATCTGGGCTGATCCCGCTAACACTGCGTTTTTGGGAACCCTAAACTGCTGGGGACGCTAGTATAGATCTGATCTGATCAGATCAGATATTGATCTGTTCAGATACTATACCATTAAGGGAGGTGTATGCTTCACGCGTGGGTGTTAGCGCTACTGACACTAACCTGACGCTGCCTGGGGTGTGACGCAGACCCTCTCTGACGCTAAAACCTAATTGATATCACCCACCGGGCGATCAGGGGGTTAAACCTTTATTGGGTTATATACGGCGGGTGCCCTGACACTATAAAAAGCAAACTAACTAACCAGCGTCACCCGTAACACTTATAGGGTGATCACTGGTAAAAGGGTTAACTAGGGGCAATCAGGGGGTTAAAACCTTTATTAGGTAATATATGGGGGTACCTGACGCTATATAAAAACCTGACGGGGAACCTAAATAACAAAAGAACTAACTGGCTAACCAGTGTCACCCTTGACACTTATACAGTGATCACTGGTGAAAGGCTTAACTCTAAGGGCAATCAGGGGGTTAAAACCTTTATTAGATAATATATGGTGGTACCTGACGCTATAAACACCTGGCGAACCTAAAAAAATAACTGACTACCTAGCGGGACCAGGATAACTAATACAGCGATCAGAAAAACGATCACTTAGTGACACTGGCAAAAGGGGGTGAAAGGGTTACCTGGGGGGCGATCAAGGGGTTAAACCTTTACTAGGTAATATATGGGGGTACCTGACGCTATAAAAACCTGGCGACGAACTTAAAAAATAACTGACTACCTAGCGGCACCACCGTCACGAATACAGCGATCAGAAAAACGATCGCTTAGTCACAGTGGTGCTAGGGGGTGAAAGGGGTACCTGGGGGGCGATCAAGGGGTTAAACCTTTATTAGGGGGGGTTAGGGGGCTACCCTGGACCTAAAACTAACTGCCCTGACACTTTTACAGTTACAAATGTCACTGATTGCAGTGATCAGTAAATAAATGATCACTGCAATCAGTGACACTGTGACTGGGGGCTGGGGGGTGATCTGGGGGTGACTGGGGGGGGGCGATCGTGTGCCTATGTGTCAGTGGGCTGATGGTGCACTTGCTTGATGTCTTATATATATATATATAGTTCCCTTCACCCCCGGTATGCCACACACCCCGATTTTGTTAATGGGATCTACTGGTTTCGTTACTTTGGGTCTGCAGCAAAATACCTCCCACGAGTGGATCCTTTAGCTCCGTTGTCTAGGCACACCGACTACTCCTTGGAATAAGGCCAATGCTCACACTTGAGTAAAACCTAATCAGTAAGGCTTTATTCTTTTTCTGCACTTTGAGTTAACCTTGAAGAAACAAGAGTAGAAGAGTTGAAAGATGTGGGGAAAGGTTCAGGCACGCAAAACTTAAGTCCAATATCTACACTCGTCGCCACTCAAGCCTGAGTGGGTATTGCTCACCCGGATAGTCCCTATGAGAGCAGTCCTAGCAGCTGGGATGGAGCACGGACGTCAGAGATGATGGATTCCCCTTTAGGTAGGCCTCCAGACCTCTCCCCGAGACAGCAGTACCGTCGTTATCTGCGCCGGGACTGTTCTTCCCCTGGAACTCCTTTCCTAAAGATGGGCCCCCTTCAACCGGGCAGCCTGGGATCCTTCTCTGAAGCGTAGGCCCTAGTCAGCGGAGCTGGGCCTACAATGCAGCAACAGGGCCTCGGACTGAAGGTGCCCAAGGCCTAAGCACTCCAGCGCACCTCGTGCCATGCGGGCAACAAGGCACACTCACTTGACCAGAGGTCCCCCCTGTAAGCCCTGGGGTCCCCCTGTAATCGCCTTACGCCGAAAGGCGTCTGCCCCTTTTGTACCCTCTCCCAGCATGCACAGTGGGTAGACCACGCCCACTGCACGGCTGCCAAGAGAGGACACCCAAGGTGCTGTGATACCCCCGTAATCCATCCCGTGCTGGCGGTGACAGCGCCACCTGCAGGCAAAGGAGAATAACACTGCCGGGCAGTATCACACCACGAGCAGAACAACAACTTGAACACAATTGGTCTGAGCCCAATTACTGGCTCAGACTGCCCTTAAATTTCACATAGCGCCCCCAAACATTGGGGCGCTATATATATATATATATATATATATATATATATATATATATATATAGTCCAAAAATGCAGCACTTAATCATATGTGAATAACAGTTCAGGTGCACTAATCAGCATAAACAGCATAGGATGAAGTGAATATGGAAACTTGATGAAGAAACCACCACCAGAACTTTAGTGTGCAGAGACACAGCACACCACACCAATCGTGCTCACAATCTGCTTACCAGAAGGTAAATAAACACAAGCGATATATGTATGGTTGCAGAGGGTCAATGGTGAACTCAGCTATCCAAACTTGATGGGTAAATATCAACAAATGGTCAGCATCCCCAGCATTAGAAGGGCGTCCAGGACTTGGTATAGGATGGGAGATGTTATGCAGTCCTCAACAGGAAGTATTAACCCAATAAAGAAGAAAGACCAGCATAGTGAAGCCTCCCAACATTTTGAGATGGTGTTTATTTACCTTCTGGTAAGCAGATTGTGAGCACGATTGGTGTGGTGTGCTGTGTCTCTGCACACTGAAGTTCTGGTGGTGGTTTCTTCATCAAGTTTCCATATTCACTTCATCCTATGCTGTTTATGCTTGACTATAGTAAGTCAGATAAACCTACGTTCCCATATTACCCAAAATTATACCTTAACTTATAAATAACCAGGCGACAACCATTTTGGAGTAAAATTGGTCGCTTGGCCATTTTATTAACAAATTAACCATAACAAATTAACCAACATCTTTATTTCACTAAAAACAATCCTTCACAGATACAGTTACACCCTGTTGGAGATAATTGAAGGCATTGACCGAATTTTCCTCGTACCAGCATGGCCCTCAAAGATCCCAGTCGCAGTGCGCCGACTCAAGGACCATAGCACACTGAACCTTCCCCACGCTGGTGCCCATCAACCGATGCCAGCTAAACCTAGGTTAGCTGGCATCAACCGAGGATCCCATACCTTGATGGTTCCCCACTTATGCCAAACTGGTCAAACTGTCTACTGCCTCCAAAAATCCCCAACCGCCACCGCCCACAGGTGTGAAAGCTTACACCCGTGGATGACCCACACAACGCAGGGCCCTTTGAATGCCATCCTGCAACGCCAAACACCAAAAATGAACACCATCCCTCCTAAGGTACCGCACAGTATCAACTTTTAAGTCCCTATGCCGGACCACCAGCCCCCTGTTTCGTACAACAAATCTGCCCACTTCCTTGATGCAAGCCCTATTAATTCTGTCCACTGACCGAGCCCACCTCCAAGACGTGCGGCCTATAATATCAGACTACACTACCAGGGTGTTGGGAAAGTCAGTGCGAATACGCAGCACAACAAATTTAATGTCCCTAACCAAGTGCCGTATGGACCTTACCCCCAAATCATTACCCCCGACATGCAATACTAAGACATCAGGGGCACGATCCAGGCGGAATATTTATGAACCTCCAGTAACACCTTGCTCCACAGCATGCCTGGAATTTCCGATCCAGTGCACCTTCGCCAACTCCCTTGGAACTCCCAACTGGCGGCCGTTCGGCCGAATGTCTGCCCTTTTGGCCCCCCAATAAACATATGAGTGGCCCATGATCCACACGAGGCCAACGGGATGTTCTGAAAGAAAAATTTGAGCACATGGGACCACCATATAGCAGTCCCAACCCCACCCCACCGATAACCATTGCCTTAATCAAACTACACCAAATGAGGGCGAACATACAGCTTAAAACGTTCCGATTCCCATCGCCCTATCCGTTGGATGACAGACTTGTCCAAACCCCATCCGGCTGCCTCAGTGGCAGCCCCGATGCGGAAGGAGTGTGACGAATAAGCCGAAGGGTCATACCCCCCCTCCACCAAACACCTCCAATACTGAAAAAAACTGGAACACCGATTATGATAACCCATCCCGGTGAACTAAAAACAATCCCTTCACGGGCGGGCGCACAGCCAAAAACTCCCGGACTGCTGCAACCGGGCAAACTAAAGCCGATGGGACCTCGTACACATGAACATACCTTTACCCAATTGGTCCGTCTTGGACTGGCGCAGGTAAATCGCCACTGCCGCAACCTCACAACGAACATCACTCGCCAGAATACCACCCCCAGACCTCCTAGAAGGGCTGACCAGTTCACTCAACCTGAAAGCTCCATAAAAGGCTAACGCGAATGCCGCCCTAAACAGGCTGGCTTCATAGCTGGAAGAACAAACCCTACTCACCTGAACCAGCAACTGGTGTAACATGGGAAACGTAACCGGGCGCCTGTTATCACGGGACCTCCTACCCTTCCTGTAATCCTTCAAAGCCTTCCGAACCCCGAACGACTTTGTGGGGTCCCCACCCCCCATCAGCTTAAACCAAAAAGCTAATCCAGCCATCTTCCTATCCATAGCTGAGGCTGACACCCCCTCTCAAAACCCAAACCAATGAAATATAACAATATGGGAACCTCCCCCGACACATGTCCCACCCTACCTAGCAGATCACCCCACTCCCGCCAAACCTTTGCATATACAGACCACGTACCACTGCTCAGAGAATTCCGTATCTGTCACGTACCTGGTGGTAGATGAGCCCAACGTGCAGGGAGCGGCTTCTCGTAGCCTCTGATCCACGAGGCCCTGGTAGAGTGAACAGGAGCTCGAGAGGCAGAGGGCACAAGTGCCTGACTGGTAAGCTGAGTAGGGGCCTTGAGCAGAGGCTGTAGTCCACGGCAAGGTGCAGCAAGAGAACACACGTGGATGAGCAGCAGAGCAGGTGAAGGCAGACCGGGTCAACACTAGCAGGCTGGTTCGGGTACAGGAGCAAGGTCCAAAACGGGAATCAAAGTCCAGGCCGGGTCGGTACGTTGGGCGGGCAGCAATCAGATTCAGAGGGATAAGCAAGAGAGTCGTCAAGGCAAGCCGGGATCAAAAGGGCAGGCAGCAAACAGGATACACAGAGGGAAGCCGGATCAGGTGGGAAGTCCAATAGCAGGGTTTCAAGCAGCAGAGGTCTCAGGGAACGCTGTAGACCAGACAGCACCGGGCAGCATGACAGAGCAGTTTAAATACCCGATTCTGGCGCCAAGCGCCGTCACCGTGTGCGCGCGCGCTCCCGCGGGTGCGCACGCGCGCGCGTCGGTAGCGCTATCGCGCCGGACATTTTTTCCAAAGGCAGGCATTCTTCTAAGGCTGCTGTTGCCGGGCAGATTACGTAAGTGCCTTTCCTGACATTGCCCCCCTCCAACGGGCAGCCTCCGGATGCCCAACTGGGCCATCCTACGTGGGTGGGATCTTTTGAAGGCCAGAATTAGTCTCTCTGCGTGAATGTTGGTCTCTGGTTCCCAGGAATTTTCTTCCGGGCCATAGCCATTCCATTTCACCAAGTACTGGGTTTGGTTGCGCCTTCTCCTGCAGTCTAGGATGGACTCAACCTCGAACTCTTCCTCCCCATTGATGAGTACTGGTTCTGGGGGGCCTATGCCTCGATTGGAGAATGGATCCGGAACTGCAGGTTTGAGTAGGGCCACATGGAACACCGGGTGTATCCGGAAGGATTCTGGCAGTTTTAACTCGTATGCCACATCGTTGATCCTTCTTAGAACAGGGAAGGGACCCACAAATTTAGGGCCCAATTTCTTGGAAGGGCACGCCAACTTCAAGTTCACAGTAGACAGCCAGACTTGGTCTCCGGGTACCAGGTTAAGCTCCCCCCTCCTCCTCCTGTCGAATTTCTCCTTATTATATTCCTGGGTCCTTGCCATTGTTTCTTGTAATAATTTGTTGTTGTTGTTAAAAAAGTTCAGAGTCTCTTGGGCGGCTGGAACTGCACACTCCGGTATATTATTGGATAGGAACAAGGGGTGAAAACTGTAGTTTGTAAAGAACGGGGACTGTTTGGTAGCCGAGTGGACAGAGTTGTTATACGCAAATTCGGCAAGAGGTAGTAAGGGTACCCAATCGTCTTGAGAAAAGCCTGAAAAACAGCGTAAATATTGTTCAAGCGTCTGATTGGTTAGTTCAGTCTGCCCATTGGTCTGAGGGTGATAAGCCGAGGAGAAGCACAGGTCAATCTTTAAGGATCCGCAAAGTGCTCTCCAAAATCTGGACGTAAACTGTACCCCCCGATCGGATACGATGTTAGAAGGGATACCGTGCAGCCTTACTATTTCCCTGATGAACAGTTTTGCGGTTTCGGGAGCGGAAGGTGTGCCTCTCATGGGTAGGAAATGGGCCATTTTAGACAGTCTGTCTACTACCACAAAAATGGTAGTGCAATTTTCGGATGATGGTAACTCAACAATAAAATCCATGGAAATCATTCTCCAGGGTCTTTCTGGAATGGGTAGGGGTTTTAATAGTCCCCATGCTTTGGCTTTGCTGCCCTTGTTTTGAATACAAGTGGTGCATGAATCTACATAGTCTCTACAGTCCTTCAACAGGTGAGGCCACCAAAACATGCGCTGAAGGAGTTCAGATGTCTTGCGGATACCGAAATGGCCGGCCAGTTCATGGCCATGGCAAGACTTAAGGACCTTGACCCGTACTTGCTGGGGTACGAAAATTCTGTCCTGGAACCATAGCAGGTCATCTCTCCGCTGTAAGGTAACGTCCGGTAGGTGTAATTCACTTGTATAAGCCCGTTTGATCTGAGACAGAAAGTCTTCTTGTAATAAAAGAAAGTTTCCAGGAGTCAGGATGGTGTCCGGGAGTGAAGAGGTTTGTGGTTCACTGAACATCCGGGAAAGTGCGTCAGGTTTTGTGTTTTTTGACCCGGGCCTGTAGGTAATGTGGAATGAGAACCTGGTAAAAAAGAGTGCCCACCTGGCCTGACGTGGTCTCAGTCTCTTGACGACTTTCAAGTACTCCAGGTTCTTGTGGTCTGTGTAGACCAAGATGGGGCGTGCTGCCCCCTCCAACAAGTAGCGCCATTCTTCCAGTGCTGCCTTAATTGCGAGTAATTCTCTGTCCCCGACATCATAGTTCCTTTCTGCTTCGGACAACTTACGAGAAAAGAAAGCTACAGGGTGTAACAGGGCCTTGTGACCCTGCCTCTGAGAGAGTATTGCTCCCACGGCAATCTCTGAGGCGTCTACTTCCAGGGTATAGGGCAGAGCTGGGTCTGGGTGTCTTAGGACAGCGGCTGAGGTGAACTGACCCTTGAGGGTAGAGAAGGCAGCTTGGGCCTCAGGGGTCCAGTTGAAGCACGTGCCTTGTTTTGTCAGGCTGGTGATGGGGGCGATGATGGTGGAAAAACCCCGGATAAACTTGCGATAAAAATTTGCAAACCCTACAAAACGCTGGACCCCTTTCTTGTCCGTAGGGGCTGGCCAATCCAGGATGGCGGAAACCTTTTGTGGGTCCATCTTGATGCCTTCTACGGAGATGATCAATCCCAAGAATTGGATGCTTTGTTGCTCGAACACACATTTCTCGGGCTTTGCATACAGACCGTGCTGACGGAGTCGGGTTAATACTTTTCCAACATGCTCCCGATGAATGGACAAGGAAGAGGAGAAAATTAGGATGTCGTCTAAATAGACGATAACGAACAGGTCGAGATAGTCCCTGAAGACCTCATTCACAAAATGTTGAAATGTAGCTGGGGCGTTGCATAGACCGAAGGGCATCACACGGTATTCAAAGTGCCCGAATCGGGTACGGAAGGCGGTCTTCCATTCATCCCCGCTTCGGATCCGGACTAGGTTGTAGGCCCCACGTAGGTCTAGTTTGGTAAATATAGCTGCGGTTCCCAGTCTCTGGAAGAGCTCAGGCACCAGAGGAAGGGGGTAACGATTCTTGATCGTAATTTTATTAAGCTCGCGGTAGTCTACTCATGGGCGTAGGGAGTGGTCTTTTTTCTCGACGAAGAAGATTCCCGCTCCTGCTGGTGAAGTGGAGGGGCGGATGAATCCTTTTTCCAAATTATCATTAATGTAAGTCTTGAGAGTCCCCAGCTCCAATTCGGTCAGAGGGAAGATCCTCCCAAATGGGACCTCTGCCCCAGGGAGGAGTTCAATCGGGCAGTCGTAGGGCCTGTGTGGGGGTAGTGTCTATGCACCTTTCTTGCTGAATACATCCAGGAAGGTGTGGTATGCCTCTGGGACAGACTGGCGGGTCTCGGTATCAGCGTCAAGACAAAGTAGTGAAGGAGGCATATCAGTGTCTTTTGACAGGCAGTGCTGGCGGCAATAAGGAGAGCAGAAGTTGATCTTTCCAGTAATCCAGTTGATTTGGGGGTTGTGAGCTCTTAGCCATGGCATACCCAGTATAATGGGAAACAAGGGAGACTCAATAATGTCTAGGCAAAGCCATTCCCGGTGGCTATTGGAGATGACTGTGTCCAGAGGGACCGTCTCCTGGGTAACAGGCCCGGATTTGATGGCCGATCCGTCGGCCAGGTGGATGGATAGACCCTTAGCTCTGGGTTGTAGAGGGATTCGGAACTTGCTGGCGAAAGAAGCATGACTACGACAATTTCCTAGGAGCAATCCAATCTAGAGAGCGCTGGAAAAGATCAGCGGGGAGAATGTGGTCTCCCATAGCAACCGGAGAGAGTATGTTTTCAGAAAGGAGGAGCTACAGAGAGGAGGTATACCACCATCCTCATAGAGATACCAGTAAAAGTCTGCATGTTGGGAGAGTGCCGTCTCCCTTAGCAACAGGAGAAAGTCGCCAAGTGCCATGCCTGGAATGTGGTCGGCTGAGCCACGGGATCTTTTCTTGTCCAAACTTGTGGAATACAGCTGCTGATTGTGTTGTTGGGCTTAATGCTTTGCCTGCAAGCCCAGTTTAGAAGGTATCGTATCCAGCATCCTGCAAGGGGTATGACCAGGTGTGTGGGTCTGCTGTTGCCCCTGACAACAGAAAATTTGTTTTGCCTGCAGGCGATGTTGGAAAATCCGGAAAGGCTGCAGTGTTGCTCCTTGGCCACATGGGGGGAGTCAGCCTGTGCAGACACCACACCTGTGAGACAACGCACTCAAGTGAAGGCTATTACACTACCTGCAGGATATGGTAGATATGGTAAGACTGTGGCAATTTGTGAGACTGATCCGAGTGAAGTGGCATTATGTTCGGTGAGGAGATCCGCAGAAGGTGTAAAAACGGACTTGCTGCAGTGTGCTTCCCAGAGCAATGGGGAGACACAGGTTAAAACCCTGCTTGCAGCAAAGTCAAGAACTGAAAAGGACATGTGGACTCTGTGTGCACCTAAGGTAGTCCAGGAGAGTGCTAGGACAGATGTGCTAGGGGTGACCAAATCAGTGGGTGTGCCAGGTTCCCTAGTGATAGTGACAGGTGCTGCAGAGTTGCCAAGGGAAACCACCAAGGAGCCTGCAAAGGTGAGGCAAGTGGTTTCCCAGGACAACTGTGGTGCCGCTCTGATAGATAAGAGGGTACTTGACCTTGGTGATGAGAAAAATGGTAAAACTCAAATGTTTGAAATTGCTTGTAGTGATAATGAGTTGCTACGGTTTGTCACTGCTGACAGTCTTCATAGGTTTAGTGAAGCGCCACCCGAGCAAAGTGGTGAAGTTATGTTATTGCAGCCTGTTGTGTTTGAAAATGTTTTGCCACAAGTGCATTTAAACAAGGAAGGCTTAGTGGGTGACAGTGGAGTGGACACAATTTCTGCTATGCTAAATAGAGAGGCTGCAGGGCCGGTAGACACGGGTGCGTTGGCCTTTGCAGAAATTAACCCTCTCCAGTTGGAAGGATCTGAAAAGGGCGCATACATGGCAGAGGTTTTGTCCATAGTAAAAGAGATGAGTAATGTTGAGCGTCAGGTTGATGGGGTAATGGATAGCGACTTGGAAGGGCTCAGTGTTGCTGAAAGTGAGAGGATGAGTGTGACACATGCGATTTGCAGTGCTCAGCGGGACCCGCAAATTTTGTTAGTTGCCTCTGAGGTAGAGGTCTCTTTAAATGTCTCAGCTTCTCACGCCTTAGCAAATGAGCCCCTCCACATCGTTAGTAAAGGAAAAGTTCCTAGAGTTCTGTGTTTAGACGCGGCATGTCTAGAAATAACTGAGATATTGTGGGAGTTGGTGAAAATCTTTCCGATGTACACCTGCATGTATCCACAGCAGAAGGGCGACATGGTACTGCATAGTACCAATCGGTGGACGCAGGTGATACATGCTGCAACGGCACCCCAAATACGAAAGGGGGTAACAAACGCCGTTTAGATATCTTCCCTCTCCTGGACACAAATTCCCTGTCGATCCTCCACAGCCAGACGACCCCTTCCCATAGGAATTAATCCTTCTGGAAGAACGAGACGCACTCTGTATCTTCCTAGGATCGAATGACTTTATTGAGAAAAACATTGTAACTTTTATACCCCTTCCAATACTGCATTAACCTAAAATGAACAATGGTCCAGCTCCACCCACAACATAACAGACCCAATACACACAAGTATGCAGGTGATTCATCAACATCTCTTCAATTAACCCGTCTGCTGCTATTTCCACAACCTATAATTATAGGCTTAATTCCCCCAAACCACAATGGACAATAGAATGTAAATCACCACAAGCAATGAACAGGTCTTTTAGAAGCTGGGATTAGCATTACACTACGCAGACAGGTGATTGAGGCTGAACACCTCAGTATCTCTCAATTAACCTGTTGAGTTCAGAAACAGTAAATAGTCCTTTAACCACTTGACAACTGGGCACTTAAACCCCCTTCCTAACCAGACGAATTTTCAGCTTTCGGTGCTCTCACATTTTGAATGACAATTACTCAGTCATACAACACTGTACCCATATGAAATTTTTGTCCTTTTTTTCACACAAATAGAGCTTTCTTTTGGTGGTATTTAATCACTGTTGGGTTTTTTATTTTTTGCGCTATAAGAGAAAAAAGACTGAAAATTTTGTAAAAAAATGAATTTTTCTTTGTTTCCGTTATAAAATTTTGCAAATTAGTATTTTTTCTTCATATATTTTGGCCAAAATTTATACTGCTACATATCTTTGGTAAAAATAAGTACAAATTGGTGCATATTTTTTGGTCTTTGTGAAAGTTATAGAGTCCACAAGCTATGGTGCCAATACCTGAAAATTGATCACACCTGAAGTACTGACAGCCTATCTCATTTCTTGAGACCCTAACATGCCAGAAAAGTACAAATACCCCCCAAATGACCCCTTTTTGGAAAGAAGACATTCCAAGGTATTCAGAAAGAGGCATTGTGAGTTTTTTGAAGTTGTCATTTTTTCCCACAATTCTTTGCAAAAATCAAGATTTTTTTTTCTTTTTTTTTTTTGTCCACAAAATTGTCATATTAGCAGGTTATTTCTCACACACAGCATATGCATACCACAAATTACACCCCAAAATACATTCTGCTATTCCTCCCGAGTATGGCGATACCACATGTGTGAGACTTTTACACAGCGTGGCCACATACAGAGGCCCAACATGCAGGGAGCACCATCAGGCGTTCTGGAGAACCCAGGCCAATTCTGACATTTCTGTCCTACATGTAAAAATCATAATTTGTTTGCTAGAAAATTACATAGAACCCCAAAACATTATATATGTTTTTTTAGCAAAGACCTTAAAGAATATAATGGTGGTCATTGCAACTTTTTATCTTGCACGGTATTTGCGCAGAAATTTTTCTAACGCGTTTTTTACGGAAAAAAACTGTTTTGTGCCTAAAAGAAAAAAAACAGTAAAGTTAGCCCAATGTTTTTGCATAATGTGAAAGATGAAGTTACGCCGAGTAAATAGATACCTAACATGTCACCCTTCAAAATTGCACACGCTCGTGGAATGGCGCCAAACTTCGCTACTTAAAAATCCCCATAGGCAACGCTTTAAATATTTTTACTGGTTATATGTTTTGAGTTACAGAGGAGGTCTAGGGCCAAAATTATTGCTCTCGCTCTAACGTTCGCAACGATACCTCACATGTGTGGTTTGAACACCGTTTTCATATGTGGGCGGGGCTTACGTATGCGTTCACTTCTGCATGCGAGCTCGCGGGGGCAGGGGCGCTTTAAAAAAAATATATATATTTTATTGTTCATTTTACTTAATTTATTTTAGTTTGACATGTTTTTCCGCCCCAAATTTTTTTTTGATCACTTTTATTCCTATTACAAGGAATGTAAACATCCCTTGTAATAGGAATATGGCATGACAGGTCCTCTTTACAGTGAGATATGGGGTCAATAAGACCCCACATCTCACCTCTAGGCTGGGAAGCCTGAAAAAAAAAAACAAAAAAAAAACAATCCTGGCTTTGATCGTAGCGGTGAGTCGGTAGAAGCACCGGAGGGCAGCGGGAGGGGGGGGGCATCCCCTCTCACCTTCCGTAAGAGCGATCAAACGGTGGAACAGCCGCTATGATCGTTCTTATGGTGCAGGGAATCGCCAGCTGAAAAAGCGAATATCTGAATGATGCCTGTAGCTGCTCCCATCATTCAGATATCTCCGCACAAAGTCAAGGACGTCATATGACGGCCGGCGGGCGGAAAGTGGTTATTGCAGAGTTTTGCCGGGTATTGCGGAGTATTGACGGGTATTGCGGAGTATTGCCGGGTATTGCGGAGTATTGCCGGGTATTGAGGAGTATTGCCGGGTATTGAGGAGTATTGCCGGGTATTGAGGAGTATTGCCGGGTATTGAGGAGTATTGCCGGGTATTGAGGAGTATTGCCGGGTATTGTGGAGTATTGCCGGGTATTGAGGAGTATTGCCGGGTATTGAGGAGTATTGCCGGGTATTGAGGAGTATTGCCGGGTATTGAGGAGTATTGCCGGGTATTGAGGAGTATTGCCGGGTATTGTGGAGTATTGCCGGGTATTGTGGAGTATTGCCGGGTATTGTGGAGTATTGCCGGGTATTGTGGAGTATTGCAGGGTATTGTGGAGTATTGCAGGGTATTGTGGAGTATTGCAGGGTATTGAGGAGTATTGCAGAGTATGGCAGGGTATTGCGGAATATGGCAGAGTATTGCACAGTATGGGCAGAGTATGGGCAGGGTATTGCACAGGGTATTGCAGAGTATGGGCAGGGTATTGCAGAGTATTGCACAGGGTATTGCAGAGTATTGCACAGGGTATTGCAGAGTATTGCACAGGGTATTGCAGAGTATTGCACAGGGTATTGCAGAGTATTGGCAGGGTGTATTGCAGAGTATTGGCAGGGTGTATTGCAGAGTATTGCACAGGGTATTGCAGAGTATTGCACAGGGTGTATTGCAGAGTATTGCACAGGGTGTATTGCAGAGTATTGCACAGGGTGTATTGCAGAGTATTGGCAGAGTATTGCACAGGGATGGCTGAGCAGGGATGGATGGATTGCTGGATCTGTGACTGCAATTGTCACAGATCCAGCCCACAGCTGACATGGGGGAGGGAGCGGACATGATCCGCTCCCTCCCCTCTCCTCTCACACTGTACCGATCGGTACAGAGAGGGGAGAGAGGAAACCGGCGTCATCACATGACGCCGGTCTGTTTACAAGTGATCGCTCCGTCATTTGACGGAGCGATCACGTGGTAAACGGCCGCGATTAGCGGCCATCTACCGTGATCCGTGATGCGCCGGGTCTTCCGGACCCGGCGGTCACGGTCATATCCTGGAGCGCGCCCCAGGGGGCGCGCAGGAGCAAGATTCTGTGAGGACGTCCCTGGGACGTCCACTCAGGATAACTCGACCGCGCTGTGGACGTCTTTTGTACATGGCGCGGTCGGGAAGTGGTTAAAGATATCCTTGGGGATATGGTGGATAAATATTACAGACCCATTTTAGGTAGCCCAAGATATATTTCTTAATGTCCATTATTTCCTGGCTCACCCTGTATCCAAAGTGACCCTCCTGTCACACATCTCCCCTTTCGGCAGGAGACTAACACAGGAGGTGACCCCAGACGGGTTGACTCCGAAGTTAGTCCATAGGTCCATTCCTCCAATGCCGGTATCCACACCGTACCCCAAATAAATTGCTCCAAACAGAGCATCACTTACCCAGCCAACCTCTGCCTCTCTCAGAGAACATACCCGCCGCTGGGGAGAAGACAGGGTGACTGGGCTCAGTCCGTCATGCTGTTGGGGATTTGGGCCGACTGCCCAGCATCCCTGGGGTATACAAGTGGAGACTGAAGTCCCCTCCACTTGTGGTAGGTGAAAATCCCCCAGTGCTTGCAAAGCAAGGCTGACATCCTCCTGTCTCAGTGTCACACCATTTTCTGGGGTTGGGTCAGTGAGGACCGAAGTCCCATCTGGTACCACAGGAACTCCTTCTTCTGTTAGTTGAGAGCAGAGGCCCGTGGCACTCTGCTCTGTTGCCAGCTCTTGTGCTGGGTTGCTGTGAGTGGAGACCGCAGTCCCATCCACCGATATCCGCTCAAGTGGCAGTTGTGTGCAGCGGCCAGTAGCATTCTGTCCTGCTGCCAGTGATTCAGCTGGGGGTAAAAGCTTTACCACCTCAGCTTGTTGCTGGAGAGAGGGGCCAACTGCCCCGGCTCCCTGAAACTCCACAGTTGTTTCCGGTGCTGGGCAGAGGTTGCCATCACTCTGCCCTGTTGCCAGCACTTCTGCTGGGGACTCCACACCATCTGCTCTGGCTAACTGTTGGGGAGGGAAAAGAGCTGCTTCTCCCCCCTGCATCTCTGAAATCCCCTGGGAAAGAGGAACCATCACCCTCTCAACTCGGGCCTCCAAAACTGCCACGGGTGTAGAGCAGGGGTCTGCAGCACTCTGTCCTGCTGCCAGTACTTGGGCAGGCGATGCATAATCCATAACATCCTCTGAACAGTCCATTAAGTCCATACATTCTGTAATCTGTGGCTGGGTAGATGAGCCAACTGCCCTAGCTCCCTGGAACTCAACATCATCCACTTCGGCTTTAGGGATGGCAATCTCCAAATTTTCCACTGCTGATTCTTCAGCCAGGATTTCATAGTTGTCAACTGGTATTTCCTGATCGTCCCAGGCAAAGGGAGCCCCACCCTGCTGCTGAGCAGAGTCTAGCAGCTGTTTGTAGGCAATCTCCAGCTCCCATTCCTGACCGGCCAGAAACTCCAAATCTTCCTGTGCCCAGTGCCCTTCCGAGACATTCAGTCTTTGCTCTCTGTGCTCCATTATTTCCTCCAAACGCCACTCCCAAAGTCAGGGTCCTCGGACAGCCTCCAATACAACAATCCCAGGCCATTATAGTCAAAGCCTTCCGTGGGGCTGTCATCCGCTGACCACTGGCACTCTTGGGCTACATACCACCGGAGGGCTCTGTAGCTCTCGTCCAACCGCATCTTTGCCCGGATCAGCCTGCTTAACTCAGCTGTCCACTCCTACTTCGGTTGTTCCCCCAATAACAGCATTCGTACTTCATACTGCGACCAGTACCTTACATGGATGGAGGGGAGAACTTTTCCCTGGTGTTGCTGCTCGAGAGCCAGCACTTTCTTCCAGAGTTCGCAGCGGATTGGATCAGACCATCCCAGCAGGACCTCCTCTGATACTGGTCCTCTATGCTGTATCTGCATCTCTCACAACCTCCTTCTGAATTCCTTTTCCATGTCGGCTGGTATCTGTATCTCTCCTCTCCTTTCAGTTGGTGCTGCTTTTTTAGGTGTTGTCTCTGATTGCCGTATTTCCGCCATTCTCTGCTCATGTTGCCGCACATCCTGCCGCTCGATGTCTCTAATGGCTTCCTGTATGGCGGTCTCTGATGGGTTTGCACCATATAATGCCAAGCGCTCTCGAACTCGTTGCTGAAACAAATCTTCAACTGACCGGGGTCCTGCATCACCATCCCTCTGGTCCATCTCGGCTCTCAAGTAAGTCTTTCAGCGTGGCTTTCCTGCAGGCTGCATAGCTGGTCATTCACTGTGGTGGCTTGGAGTGCCCCAGGAACTGGAGGGAAAATCCCGCTGCTGCCAACCAATGTAACGGCACCCCAAATACGAAAGGGGGTAACGCCGTTTAAATATCTTCCCTCTCCTGGACACAAATTCACTGTCGATCCTCCACAGCCAGAAGACCCCTTCCCATAGGAATTAATCCTTTTGGAAGAACGAGACACACTCTGTATCTTCCTAGGATCGAATGACTTTATTGAGAAAAACATTGTAACTTTTATACCCATCCAATACTGCATTAACCTAAAATGAACAATGGTCCAGCTCCACCCACAACATAACAGACCCAATACACACAAGTATGCAGGTGATTCATCAACATCTCTTCAATTAACCCGTCTGCTGCTAGTTCCACAACCCATAATTATAGGCTTAATTCACCCAAACCACAATGAACAATAGAATGTAAATCACCACAAACAATGAACAGGTCTTTTAGAAGCTGGGATTAGCATTACACTAGGCAGACAGGTGATTGAGGCTGAACACCTCAGTATCTCTCAATTAACCTGTTGAGTTCAGAAACAGTAAATAGTCCTTTTACAGATATCCTTGGGGATATGGTGGATAAATATTACAGACCCATTTTAGGTAGCCCAAGATATATTTCCTAATGTCCATTATTTCCTGGCTCACCCTGTGTCCAAAGTCACCCTCCTGTCACACATGCGTTGTTAAGCAATGTTGATGAAAATTGGTTGCTACACTGTTGGTTGCTTTTGTGGAAAGTTGTCTCACAGTTCTCCTCGAGAGTGCTTCCAACGGCGGCTATGTGCGGAATTTTGGAGAAATTAGAGATAATGGACATAGGGGAAGTCTCTCCGTATGCTGGTGTGATGGGGTGTATTCCTGCTGGTGCGGTCCATGGTGCGGCTGAGCAGTGGTTGGTACGTGGCGCGCGTACTGTCTCACCCGCTACACCTCATGTAAAGGAAGGGCCCGGAACGGACGTGGCAGGAGTGGGAATTCAGTCCATCCCGCGCAGAGAGGTGCAGTTTGAGGTACCCGGAGACACTTTAACAGGAAATAACAGTGATGGTAACTGTAATGGAAAAGTGTATGAGAGGCACTCTAGAGCACTGTCAGACAACTCTGAGCTATTGGTTGAGGTACCAATGGACACAGAAATGGTTAAAGAGATTGATGTGGAAAAATGTGGTGAAAAATGTGCGTTGGTAGGACAATTGCTATTGGAGTGTTGGACAACAGGGGGCGATGTGAAACTGCGGGACTGTCCCATAGGGAGTAACTGCTTGCCTGTAGGTGGTCTCTTCATAGATACTGTCCTAGCAAACAAGGGGACAAGAGGTCCCAAAGATAATATTGAGGTTAAACGGAAGGATATGGTGTTGATCCTAGATGGTTTGGTTGCCAAGGGTAACCACACAGGGGTTAATGAACCTGAGAAACAAATGTTGTTGATAATTGTTGCGTCAGGTAGTGAGAGTGGCCAGTCCCTGACAGATTTTATAGAAGTGGGTCCCCAACAGTCCCGGGAGAGTAGGCCTGTGGGAGAAAAAAGGAGGATCCAGAGGTCAGAAGGTAGAAGGGATAGAGAGATTAGTGGAAGCCCACGGTTCAGGAAGAAGTGGTCGTGGAAGCACACCCGGAAGAAGATGTGGGTGGAGTGCCCCTTTAGAGAAAAGGTTGGGCAGATTAGGACTCCTGCTACTGATAGGTGGTACAGAGGCATCAAAGTGAAGTGCTGGTGGACACATACCCGGAAAAAGAAATGGGCCTACGCAGCCAATGACTGGCACAGAGGTGTCCCATTTATGGTGACAGGTTTATGTGTTCCTCCCTCCGGTTCGAAACAGGGGGGGAGGATATGTGATGGTGAGACCCTGTACGTCCTTAAAGACTGTTGGTTTACACCAGATTTGGTAAAGAAAGACATGCTGATTGAACAGCTGTGTCTTGGGCTATTTAGTTCTGACATGACTATGGATCAGGGCCCCACCCAACAGACAGGAAGTCTGTGCTTGGATAGTCAGGTGGACTGTCCCATCCCTCTGAGTGGAGTCAGAGGCTATCTACGCTGCATGGGTGCAGCCAGAATAGGCATGTCTGCAGGAGGCAGACATCATTGGTGATGCAGCAAAAAAGGTGCTGACCAGGAGTAAGCAAGGAGACAGCTTAACTCTTGGAAACTCTTTGGGGCTGAGGAGCAGACCTAAGGCCTAGGCTAAAGGCCTGAAACAGCCGGATATCAAGAAGGTAAAGCTAGAAGGCTAAGATACAGGAATGGTGGAACCCCCTGTGAATGCTACAGATGTTTTTGCGAACTTTTATGCTTTTAAATAAAAATGGGCTACCATGCCCTTAAACAGAGTTCCTGGTTGGCCTGAATCACTGGAAAAACGCATCCACCAAGAGAGCTAACAACCCCCAATCTTACAATATATATATACTGTGTGTGTGTGTGTATATATATATATATATATATGTGTGTGTATTGTGAGGGGGTTAACTCGGTAGCGGGTGTGTGTGACCCCCTGGTTGGGCTCCCCACACAAAAACAGGGCCAGCAGACGGAGGTTGTGGTTTTCAAAATCAAAAGGTGCGGTTTATTTCTCTATGTACAGTGACAAAAACACAGCAAAGCCAAAAAGAAACAAACAAAATAAATCCTGGTCAGTTTGACCTCTGACTAAACATGCAGGTTTCCTAAACTAACAACTGGGATCAGCCTAGTGCTGTCCTAGTCCCTAAGTCCCTGGTTTAGTAAAAGTCCAAACAAATAGCCACACAGGCTTTGCCTCACCGCACAGGGGTTCACTCTCCCTAGACAGTCCACACAGGTCTGGTTCCAGGCATGAGCTAACATCTAATGAATCTGGGAGTTTCTTATAGAGGCCTAAATGAGCTGACAAGGTTCAGCTGGTCTCATCAACTCCCTGTCTGCACGACGCCCAGCCCTCTCCCTAGAGGTATGAGTCATCCATGAGCACACTAGCCTTATACAACTCTCCACCTAGTTGTACAAATCGGCGTAAAGCCTGAATCTGGGCGAAATATATCTACCCCCCTGGATGCAACCAGGTGACTTTACCTTCCTGCTGTCACATACCCCCCCCTCTTGTTTTAACCTCGGGGTTGGAACACCAGCAATCAGGCATTCATGTACTCGAGACAAAGCATCCACATTCCCCATTTGAACGCCAGGGCGATGCTTTACTGTGAAGTTGAATTCCTGGAGGGCCAGGAACCACCTATTCACTCTTCTATTTGTTTCCTTGTTTTGAGCCATCCACTTTAACGGAGCGTGATCCGTAACCATGTCAAAGTGCCTACCTAGCAGATAGTACCGAAGGGAATCTAGAGCCCACTTCACCGCTAAACACTCCTTTTCAACCGTGGCGTAATTTACCTCATGGGACTTCAACTTCCTGCTGAGGTAAATGACTGGGTGCTCTTCCCCGTTCCAGACCTGGGACAATACTGCTCCTAACCCCACATCTGACGCATCACTTTGTACGACAAAGTCTTTAGAGAAGTCGGGTGAGTACAACACTGGCTGGCTACATAAGGCTTGTTTCAAGAATTGGAATGCTGCCTCAGCCTCGGGGGTCCATTTAATCATGACCGACCCTTTCCCTTTCGTCAGGTTGGTTAGGGGCACAGCCTTAGAAGCAAAGTGGGGAATGAAGCGCCGATAATAACCCGCGATTCCCAGAAAGGCTCGTACCTGCTTCTTGCTGTTGGGACGTGGCCAACTCTGGATGGCCTCGACTTTGTTGAGTTGGGGTTTTATTACTCCCCTGCCAATGGTGTACCCAAGATATTTGGCCTCCTCCTGCCCAATGGTACACTTCTTGGGGTTAGCCGTAAACCCCGCTTCCCGAACAGAGTCCAGGACTGCTTGCACTTTTGGCAGATGTGAGGCCCAATCTGTGCTATGGACAATTACGTCATCCAGGTAAGCCGCAGCATACTTCCGATGGGGCCTCAGCATCTGGTCCATTTTCCGCTGGAATGTGGCCGGCGCATTCTGTAACCCGAACGGCATTCTCTTATATTGGAACGCCCCGTCTGGGGTTACAAATGCGGTTTTCTCTTTGGCCGACTTGGCCAGGGGAATTTGCCAATACCCTTTTGTGAGGTCAAGAGTCGTCATGTATCGGGCTGTTCCCAGCCGGTCGATCAACTCATCTATACGTGGCATGGGGTAGGTGTCAAATTTTGTAACTTTGTTCAACTGACGAAAATCGTTACAAAATCGCCAGCTCCCATCCGGTTTAGGCACCAACACAATGGGACTAGACCAATCACTTTGGGACTCCTCTATCACCCCTAAGTTCAGCATTTTCTGTACTTCCTCCCGTATTGCCTCCCGTCGGGCCTCTGGGATCCGATAGGGTTTTAACTTCACCCTTTCACCGGGCGGGGTAATAATATCATGCTCTACCCCAGATGTTTGTCCCGGCAGCTCAGAGAACACCTCCTTGTTGCGAAGCACAAACTCCTTAACCTCCTGTTGTTGGGGTTGTGACAAGGTGGCTGCTATTCCAACCTCCGGAATCACGCAACCAGTTTGAGCTGGTGACCAAGTTTCTGCGACTAGGGACTCTCTATCCCTCCAGGCTTTCAACAGATTAACGTGATATATCTGTTCGGGCTTTCGCCTTCCTGGTTGTCTGACCTTGTAATTCACTTCGCTCACTTTTTCCATTATCTCGTAGGGGCCTTGCCATTTGGCAAGGAATTTACTTTCAACCGTAGGGACAAGTACCAATATCCTATCCCCCGGGGAAAAGGTACGGGTCTTTGCTCCACGGTTGTACACTCTCTGCTGTGCCAACTGCGCTTGGGCCAAATGTTCCTTCACGATGGGCATTACCTGTGCAATTCGATCTTGCATCAGGGCGACATGCTCAATCACACTCCTGTGGGGAGAACTCTCACTTTCCCAAGTTTCCTTGGCAATATCCAACAGCCCTCTTGGGTGTCTCCCATACAGTAACTCAAAGGGGGAGAATCCCGTAGAGGATTGGGGCACCTCCCTAATAGCAAACATCAAATAAGGAAGTAGACAGTCCCAATCCTTTCCATCTCTATCCACCACTTTCTTCAACATTTGTTTTAGGGTTTTGTTGAATCTTTCAACCAGCCCATCGGTTTGGGGGTGATACACAGATGTACGCAATTGCGTCACTTTGAACAATTTACACAGCTCTTTCATAACCCGGGACATAAAGGGTGTACCTTGGTCCGTAAGCAGTTCTTTACAAATACCCACCCGGCTAAAAACAAGAGATAGCTCTTTGGCTATGGTTTTGGCCGAGGTATTTCTGAGAGGGATCGCTTCTGGATAACGGGTGGCATAGTCCATTATAACCAATATGTACTGGTGCCCCCTAGCGGACTTGATTATAGGACCTACCAAATCCATTGCGATTCTCTCAAACGGGACCTCAATGATGGGTAGAGGGACCAGCGGGCTACGGAAATGTGGCATCGGGGCCGACCTCTGACACACAGGGCAGGAGGAACAATAATTTTCTATGTCCTTCATCACCCCAGGCCAATAGAATCTCTGTAATACCCTCTCTCGGGTTTTCTCTGTCCCCAGATGACCTCCAAGAATGTGCCCATGGGCCAACTCCAACACCAACTTCCTGTAAGGTTTGGGCACCACCAGCTGCTCAACGGTTTCTTCTGCCCTTTTTGCCACCCGATACAGTAGGTCCTTCTCTACGCTGAAGTATGGGTAAGTGCAGGTATTATCTGGGTTCACTAACTCGCCATCTATTTCCACTACGTTTTCCCGTGCCTTTATTAGGGCGGGGTCTTTTAACTGTTCTGTGGCAAAATTTTCCCTGTGAACCTCCAGATCAGAAAACTCCACAGACGGTAGGTTTTCGTCTGAGGAGGTGGGCTCCTCTCCAGTTTCTTGAGTCTCCCCTGCCAATACTGACAAGGGAAATTCTGGAGAGTCCTCACCACTCTCAGAGGAGTTCTGGCTATCACATTCCTGGTACATAGGGGCACCAGTGGGGGGCTCAGGATCATCCCACAGTTCCCAGAACTTCGGAAAATCCCTTCCCACAATGGCGTCATGCGGTAACTGAGATACTAAGCCCACTGGATGAGAGAGGGTACCTTTGGGGGTCTCGAAACACACTGTAGTCACTGGATACTCTCGGGTGTCCCCATGCACACAAATAACAGCTACCTTGCTATTCCCAGAGACCTCTGTTTTAACTAACTCAGCCTTTATCAGGGTCACAAGGCTACCTGAATCCAACAATACCACAACATTTCTACCATTAACACACATTTTGCATAAATGTTTCTCAGTTCCTCGAATGGCAGTGCATGCGACTGTCGCACACAGCGACTGACGTCTGCCCGTCAGAAAGTCACACTGCATGGGTTCCTCCACAACCGGGCAATTGGCTGCAATATGTCCCGCTTGCCGGCAGCGGTAGCAAACGATCCTTCTTGCGGCCTCTTGAGCCGCTGATTTCCCAGGCTGTTCTCGCCAAACTTGGGGTAGAGCTCCCACCCTCTCACTCTCTCCACCCTCACCCCTTGGAATCCTCTTATCCGCCCCTGGGGATGGTCTGGTCTTAGGGTGGAAAGTCCGAGAGTCTCTGGAAGAGGCCGTCAGGTTCTCTGTAGCCAAGTATCTCTCTACACGATCCACAAGTTTACCGGCCGTTTCTGGGTCTCCGTGGCTTACCCACTTTTGAATGGCGGTAGGAAGAGCTCTCAAGAAACGATCCATCACAACACGTTCCACAATCTCCGGTGCGGACAAAGTCTCTGGCTGTAGCCACTTCCTGCTCAGGTGAATGAGATCATACATTTGAGACCTGGGGGGTTTTCCAAGCTGGAAAGTCCAGTTATGCACACGCTGAGCCCGGACAGCCAGGGTGACACCCAGCCTTGCCAATATTTCAGCTTTTAGCATCACATAGTCTTTTGCTTGGTCAGGCTCTAGGTCATAGTAAGCCTTCTGCGATTCACCAGTTAACAGAGGAGCCACCAGTCCAGCCCACTGCTCCTCAGGCCACTTTTCTCTTTCAGCAGTCCTTTCAAATGTGGTCAAAAATACCTCTGGATCATCCTCTCCAGTCATTTTTGTCAATAAACGACTCACCCCAAAGGACGCGGTATTAGTGGGACGGCTTTCCTCACTGGTCTGCGGACGTTGCTGCATTACTGCTTCCATTTGTTGTAGTCTCTGCTCTTGCTTCTGTAACAGGTCTATGAAGCGGGCCTCAGATTGCTGCTGGGCTTGTTGATGAGCTTGCTGCTGGGCTGCAAGGCTCCTTTGCAAACCTGCATTTGTCTGCTGTTGATTGGCATTTGCTAGAGCCAGCTGTTTCAGTATCTCCTCCATGCTGGCTTAAAAAAACTGCCACTGGTTCTCCACCAACTGTGAGGGGGTTAACTCGGTAGCGGGTGTGTGTGACCCCCTGGTTGGGCTCCCCACACAAAAACAGGGCCAGCAGACGGAGGTTGTGGTTTTCAAAATCAAAAGGTGCGGTTTATTTCTCTATGTACAGTGACAAAAACACAGCAAAGCCAAAAAGAAACAAACAAAATAAATCCTGGTCAGTTTGACCTCTGACTAAACATGCAGGTTTCCTAAACTAACAACTGGGATCAGCCTAGTGCTGTCCTAGTCCCTAAGTCCCTGGTTTAGTAAAAGTCCAAACAAATAGCCACACAGGCTTTGCCTCACCGCACAGGGGTTCACTCTCCCTAGACAGTCCACACAGGTCTGGTTCCAGGCATGAGCTAACATCTAATGAATCTGGGAGTTTCTTATAGAGGCCTAAATGAGCTGACAAGGTTCAGCTGGTCTCATCAACTCCCTGTCTGCACGACGCCCAGCCCTCTCCCTAGAGGTATGAGTCATCCATGAGCACACTAGCCTTATACAACTCTCCACCTAGTTGTACAAATCGGCGTAAAGCCTGAATCTGGGCGAAATATATCTACCCCCCTGGATGCAACCAGGTGACTTTACCTTCCTGCTGTCACAGTATGTATATATATATATGTGTGTATATATATATATATATATATATATATATATATATATATAATGTAGCGATACCTCCAACTAAGAAGGCCGCAGATTTAGTTGGGCCCTGAAGACAGCTCCGCCAACCCCCGGCAATCGGCTCAACCCCCTACTGGCACAGCTAGTAAGGGGAGATAGGACCGCGTGACCGCAACTCTAGGTGACGCAGTCCTATGGCAAACACACACAGTGATATACTTTAATACTTTAAAACTTCTATTAAAGTAAGTAAAACTGACACCAATGTACTTGACCCAGATATTTTACTGAGGCTAATGGGCAAGTAATAAACAGTATAACAAGTTGCAGATCCCTGCAATAAACAGTAATAAAGATAAACAGAGTAATCAGAATAATAAAGTATTTCTATGCAACTCTAGCGCTGCCCTTTTACAGCTACTTCCCCTCATGGGTAGACTAACACCCAGCAATGTCTACCTATGCAGTCAGGCCTGACTGATCTAAATGGAAGTTCAGTGAAACAATATTCGCTAGAAATCTTTCGGTGGTGCACTTGAAGAACAACTTTGTAATCCGAACGAATAGTAAAGATAAAAGTATCTGTCTTTAAACAGCTCTCACCACCCGGACAAGTCCAAGTCCGTTTCCTCCATCGATTCGTCTAGGAACAGGAATCCACCGACATCCAAGTCTTCAATCCTTCTGGTGTACTGCAGCAAGGATGAGAAGATGTCTCTAAGGCTCTGCTAGGCTGGCAGAGGGGCTCTTTGGAAAGGAGCACAAGGCCCAGGCTTCAGGCCTTGTGCACACAGCAGTTCAGCACAGAGATCCTCTTGCTAGGAGAGGGGGTGTCCAAAGAGACCGAACAAACTCCACCTCCCCTTTATAAAGTCTGCCCCAGCAGTCTCTGTTCCGGAGCAATGTACCCTGGGTGCTGCAAGATGTACTGGGAGATGTAGTCTCTCTCTCTCCTCTGCTTTCACTTCCAGTAATGTCTCTTTACTTCCTCCCGACTCACCTCTCAACTGGAACTTCTTGTCTCTCTGTCTTAAAGGGGAATACCCCGCTACACACTCCCCCCACTTTGAATCTTTGGTCCCCAAAGACATTTTTTAGGTCTGCAAAACATTCTAGATTCAATGCGGTTGCATAGGGTTGACAGAGGAGCCTCCCACCAATCATCATAAGATGGGGAGCTGTCCTGTCTACAGGTCGCTTCAGTGGGGGCGACCTGTCTAGCTGTGCCAGAGAGTGAGCTGGGGTTGCCCTCCACCAAATGGACCGTGGAGGGATCCGGATTCTCAGCATTCCTCCTAGCAGTAACTACAGAGTCTTCTGAGCTGTTCCCCATTTGTGGGTAGGTCAGCTTCTTAGGAGGCCGGATGACTCTTCGAGCCCTTTGCTCTCTTGGGATTTCTGGCTCTGGCGCCACAGGCTCCTCTTCCTCTGAACAACCATCATGGGCATCTTCCCAGTATTCTGCTGAAGGACTAGAAGGGATGAACTCTGTGGCTTCTGGGTTCAGTGTTTCATCTGTGGTGTCTTCAGTGGTTGGAAGATCTATGGTAGAAGTTCCTGGAGTTGGGGAAGGCCACAGCCAATCAAGTTCTCCCTCCTCACTTCCACTTAGTTGAGAGGCCTCTCCATCTTCAGCTCGGGAGGTCTGCGACCGAGTGTTCGGCCTAGGAGTATCCAGGATAGAGGCCGGTTCAAGGGAGTCTCCCACGGGAGGTATTCTAACTGCCTCAGCAAGTGGGAGAAGGTGGTTTCGATGCCACGTCTTCAGTGGGCCTACCTTTCCTTCTGGCTTCAACGTATAGACAGGTAGGCCTGGCAACTTCCTGCAGATGACATAGGGTTCAGATCTCCATCTGTCTGCAAGTTTGTGCTTTCCAGGGACCCCCAGATTGCGTAACAGTACTCGATCCCCGGGCTGTAGGTCTTGTACCCGAACCTTCAAGTCGAAGTTTCTTTTATTTCGAGCTCCCCTTTGATCTGAGGCCGCTTGAGCATGTTCGTAGGCTACTTTCAGGCTGTGTCTGAGCCTGTCCACATATCCTTTGTGGGATGTGGCTGAGGAATGGTCCAGAGAGGTGCCAAAGGCCAAGTCCACCGGTAGTCTCGCTTCTCTCCCAAACATGAGTCGATATGGGGAGTAGCCTGTAGCATCACTGATGGTGCAGTTGTAAGCATGTACTATGGCTGCTATGTGTTGGCTCCAATGTTGCTTTTTCTCGCTTTTTAGAGTCCCCAACATGTTGAGCAAGGTTCGGTTAAACCTTTCCGGCTGAGCATCTCCCTGTGGATGGTAA
The DNA here is from genome assembly GCA_029206835.1 of Rana muscosa. Classification (NCBI taxonomy): domain Eukaryota; kingdom Metazoa; phylum Chordata; class Amphibia; order Anura; family Ranidae; genus Rana; species Rana muscosa. The sequence goes on along the minus strand of CM055128.1, from coordinate 175,370,051 downwards.
GGTGTAGTTCGAGTCTTCTTAATTCCCAAAGAATCCAGGAGCTTCCGGACTTACTCTCAAAGTCCCTCCCTTGATCTGAATGGAGTCGCTGTGGCAGCCCATAATGGACAAAGTACTTCTCCATAAGTACCTTGGCTACGGTGGAGGCCTTCTGGTCTTTGGTGGGGAAAGCCTGGGCATACCTGGTGAAATGGTCGGTTATCACCAGAACATTTCCTAGTCCACTCAGGTCGGGTTCGAGGCAGAGAAAATCAATGCATACCAGATCCATTGGGCCTTGACTCTGTAGATGGCCCATTGGGGCAGCTTGATGGAGTAAAGTCTTCCTCTGGGCGCGCCGTGCACATGAGTGGCAGTACTCTATCTCTGCCCTCATGCAGGGCCAATAGAACCGACTTCTGACAAGTTGAAAGGTCCTTTCAGCCCCTAGGTGGCCATGGTTGTCATGCAGGGCAATCAGAACAGTCTCTCGATATTTCTCTGGGAGGAACAGTTGCCACTTATCTTCTGAGTCATCAGAGGGGCCCCTTCGGTAGACCACTCCCTGATGTAATTGCAACCTGTCCCACTCTTTCCTCAGCAGGCGAGCTTCTTTTGAAGGTTGACGCATGAGTCTGTTTGGATCCTGATTCTCCAGGGCCTCCAGGACCAATCTCCCCGTGGGGTCTTCCAATTGGTCACACCTCAACTCCTTCTTGGACAGTCTTGGCAGGTTGTCCTCTCCCAGTTGAGCTACTCCACAGTAGTGTTTGGGGACTCCCACCATGGTAACTCCTATTTCCTCTGCTCTGGAGCCTCCTCTGGCTTGGAATTCAGCTCCTTGTCAAAGGGCTCGCACCCCGTCCGGTGCCACTTGGGTCCAATCTTCTACGTCACTGGTGAGAGAATGAGATCTCCTGGACAGAGCGTCTGCATCTCGATTCCCAGTCCCTGGCCTATACTTTAGGCTGAAGTTGAATCCAGAAAGTGCGGCCAGCCACCTGTGTCCAGTGGCGTCCAGCTTGGCCGTGGTGAAAAGGTAGGTAAGGGGGTTGTTATCGGTCTTCACAGTGAACTCCGCCCCATACAGGTAGTCTTTAAGCTTGTCTACTACCGCCCACTTAAGGGCCAGGAACTCCAGCTTGTGAGTGGGGTAGTTCTTCTCAGGGGGGGTCAGGCTCCGGCTCACATAGGCAACAGGCCGTTGTTGCCCTTCGTGTTCTTGATAAAGTACTCCTCCCAGACCGTCATGACTAGCATCTACATGTAGTTCATAGGGCTTGGTTGGGTCTGCATAGGCCAAGACTGGGGCAGTGGTTAGGCTCTCCTTTAATGCCTGGAAGGCCTCTTCACACTTCTGGTTCCACTGATCTCTGACTGACTCTCCCGGCTTCCTGGGCCCTGAGTCGTCCTCTTCCCCCTCGGTCTTGAGTAGTTCATTCAATGGCCTGGCAATTTGGGCGAATCCTTCCACAAACCTCCTGTAATAGGAGCAGAACCCCAAGAAGGATCTGAGTTCGGTTACTATGGTGGGTCGTGGCCAGGAGGTAACTGCCTCCAATTTCTCAGGGTCTGTGGCCACCCCTTCTTCAGACACTATGTGCCCCAGATAGTTCACAGAAGACTGATAGAACCGACACTTCTCAGGCGAAAGCTTGAGTCCTTCCTCACTGAGTCTTCTCAACACTTTTTCCAGCCTCCTTTCGTGTTCTTCCAAGGTTCTCCCAAAGACAATGACATCGTCCAGGTATACAAGGACTTCAATAAGGTTCATGTCTCCTACAGTCTTCTCCATGAGACGTTGGAAAGTCGCTGGGGCTCCAGACAGACCTTGGGGCATCCGGTTGAATTCAAAGAACCCTACTGGGGTTATGAAGGCTGTCTTCTCCCTGTCTTCTGGGTGCATAGGAATCTGATAGTACCCGCTCTTGAGATCCATAACGCTGAACCATTTAGCTCCAGACAAGCTCTGTAGGGCATCCTCTATCCTCGGAGTGGTGTATTGGTCAGGTATGGTTCTCCTGTTGAGAGTCCTGTAGTCGATACAGAGCCTCAATGGTCCATTCTTCTTTCTGACCACCACGATGGGAGAGGCATAGGGGCTTCTGGACTCCCGTATCACACCAGTCCTCTTGAGTTCTGCAAGTTGTTCCCTTAGATCCTCCAGATCTGCTAGGGGGACCCGCCTGACCCTCTCTCGGAAGGGCTTGTCTTCCTGGAGGCGGATCCGATGGGTGGCACTCCTTGCACACCCCACATCGAACTCATCCTTAGAGAAGATCTTCTCCCATCTATTCAACTGGGCCTTGGCTCTCTCCTTCCAAGCTCCTGGCAGATTCGGGTTTTCCATGGACAGCTTCTCCCAAGCATCTCCTCCTTCACCTGTCCTCTTCACTTCTGACAGGGTAACAGGGGCCGCAGGGCTCACCTGGCCTAGCAGCATTCTGGCTGGGATTTCCATGGGGTCTCTGGTAGTGTTCCTAACACTCACTGGAACTCTACAATGGGCCTTCTTCAGGACCTTCAGCGGAATCACTTCCGGTATCACTTCCAGACCTGAGGACTCACCCCTTGGGTCTGACTCCAGCACGACAAAGGGACCAGGCTGCTCCCAAGTAAGCTTCACAGTGGCTCTGAGACAGGTTACTTCGCCGGGCTGCAACACTACCCCTTCTCTTCCAAGTCTCCACACCTTCCCTATCCCTTCTCCAGGGGTCTCCTGCTCTTGGACCAGCCGTTGGTAGGCCGTCTTCAGCATGGGATGGATCTTGGTGGCTGTTCGCCCCTCTTCTTTTACTAGAGGGGTCAGGAGTCTTCGGACCAGGTCCGTGTTCGTCCCTATTATAAGGGAATTCTTGTTGGCTCCAGGCGGCCTAGGGCACACGACTGCCAGGGTGTCAAACACTTCGGCCTTCCCAGCCACGGATGGGTCAAAGGTCATCTTGATGGGAAGAGAGCCGTCGTAAGGGAAACTCTGGGTTCCAATTCCCCATATTTCCAGCTCTTCTATCTTCTGGATAGGCAGATGACTCAAGTGCCTATCGTAGAAGTCCCGGTATAGTAGGGTCACTTGTGCCCCGGTATCCAAGAGGGCCCTGGTGTAGACTCCCTCCACTTGAATGGGCACTATAGGAGATGGGCCCACCAGCTTCTCCGGATATGGCCCGGCAGGGGTCGCCTTCTTCAGACCTTTTTCTTTTGGACTCTCTCTTGTCCTATTCCCTTTGGACTTGAACCTTTCTTGAGCCTGGTATGCATTGACTTCCCTCCTTTTTATGAGTGTAGGAACCCGCTGAGGGATACTGTTATTTTTCTTAGGTGTGCACCCCCTCTGGGGAGTGCTGTGTCTCTTCTGAGGGGTCTTGCCCCCTTTCTCTGCGGTGTATCTCTGTTGGAGAATGTTGTGTTTCCTCTGAGGTGTTCTATTTTCTCTCTTCTTCTGTTTTTCATTCAGTTTGGAGCTCACTGAAAATGATGGGCACCCGGTTGACTCCTTCACCGGGGCCCTCTGAAGTTTTCCGCCGGCTGGCGGTTATTTATCTTTTTCTTCCTGGGACTGGAACATATGTTTGCAAAATGACCAATCCCTCCGCAGTTGTAACAAATCACCTCTTCTTCACGATCCTGTAGAGAAGCGGGCGCTGAGGTATTCGGGAACAACTCCTTTCTTGGACTTTTCTTTTCTGGTTTCCTTTGATCTTTCTCCATCAAAGAGGTCAGTATCTCCAACACTTGGGACATCTGCGATTTCAGGGTGTCCACTTCTGCATCTCTTTCGGGGGTCATGGCCGGGCTGACCATCACCACCAGAGGTTTGGTTGGCTCGACTGGCTGTTCCCTCTTTTTCTCCTCCCACATGGCCTCTTCCTCTCTGACCATTCGAATGAGGTCGGGGTATTCCAGGTTCTTCCCGTCCTGTCGGGTGCGCAGCGCCAATGCAATAGGATCCAGGGGCTGAGCTCCCCTCAATACCTGCTGAGCCCGGGCCTCGTCTACCTTCCCTGGGTCGATCCCCTTCTTCAGAATAATTCTATGCAGGATCTTGTCTAGACGTCCCATATATTCTGACAGTTTCTCTCCTGTTTTCTGGTAGCAGTGCTCCAGCTGATAGGTGAGCTCGGTAACTTTTTCTGTCCCACCGAACACATTCTGCAAGATGTCCAAGTAGTCCTGTGCAGTACAGTCTTTCCTGCTCATCTTCAGGTTGCGTATGGCATCCAGAGCAGGCCCCTTCAAACTTTCAGCAATTCGCTGTTTCTTGCTGCGTTCTGGAACTTCCCATTCCTCTAAGGCCTGAGTGGTGCCATCTAGCCACTCCTCAAATCCTTCTTCCCCTGAGGGCACAGGTTTTCTCCCTGAGAATATCCGGAGCTTTCTGTACCCCGACATTGGGTAATCTGTGGGATTCTTCTTGCACTGGGCCACAATCTCTCCCAGTACAGCGCATAGTTCTGTGCTGAGGGTGGCCGCTGATGATCTGGGACTCTCTGTATCCTCCTGCTCTTGTGCCTTAGGGGATGGTGGGGAAGGTATCTGTGGAGATGATGACTTTCTTATTTGGAACCGATCTCCCTTATGTGGCAGCGCATGTGTCAGATGGTAGGTCTGCCCATCCATAGCTTGTATGCTCTGGCTTTTAAAATGCTCTGGAATTTCGTCTTTCCACTCTATTAATGCGTATGTACATGAAGCATGTGGTCTCACATCCATCACCCATGATTTCTGGCATGGTGATAGGGATGTCATTAACTGCTTTATCGCATCTCTTTGCCAGATCCCCGGGAGTTCAATAACTGCCGCCACGGCCGGATCTGCGCCAGCCATTGTGTACCACTGTCCTACTTCTAGCGGGTCCATGCCGGTCTTTTGGCGTGTTCGCTTGCTGTATCAGGATCCCGGACGAGCCCCCACGTGTAGCGATACCTCCAACTAAGAAGGCCGCAGATTTAGTTGGGCCCTGAAGACAGCTCCGCCAACCCCCGGCAATCTGCTCAACCTCCTACTGGCACAGCTAGTAAGGGGAGATAGGACCGCGTGACCGCAACTCTAGGTGACGCAGTCCTATGGCAAACACACACAGTGATATACTTTAAAACTTCTATTAAAGTAAGTAAAACTGACACCAATGTACTTGACCCAGATATTTTACTGAGGCTAATGGGCAAGTAATAAACAACAGTATAACAAGTTGCAGATCCCTGCAATAAACAGTAATAAAGATAAACAGAGTAATCAGAATAATAAAGTATTGCTATGCAACTCTAGCGCTGCCCTTTTACAGCTACTTCCCCTCATGGGTAGACTAACACCCAGCAATGTCTACCTATGCAGTCAGGCCTGACTGATCTAAATGGAAGTTCAGTGAAACAATATTCGCTAGAAATCTTTCGGTGGTGCACTTGAAGAACAACTTTGTAATCCGAACGAATAGTAAAGATAAAAGTATCTGTCTTTAAACAGCTCTCACCACCCGGACAAGTCCAAGTCCGTTTCCTCCATCGATTCGTCTAGGAACAGGAATCCACCGACATCCAAGTCTTCAATCCTTCTGGTGTACTGCAGCAAGGATGAGAAGATGTCTCTAAGGCTCTGCTAGGCTGGCAGAGGGGCTCTTTGGAAAGGAGCACAAGGCCCAGGCTTCAGGCCTTGTGCACACAGCAGTTCAGCACAGAGATCCTCTTGCTAGGAGAGGGGGTGTCCAAAGAGACCGAACAAACTCCACCTCCCCTTTATAAAGTCTGCCCCAGCAGTCTCTGTTCCGGAGCAATGTACCCTGGGTGCTGCAAGATGTACTGGGAGATGTACTCTCTCTCTCTCTCCTCTGCTTTCACTTCCAGTAATGTCTCTTTACTTCCTCCCGACTCACCTCTCAACTGGAACTTCTTGTCTCTCTGTCTTAAAGGGGAATACCCCGCTACATATATATATATATATATATATATATATATATATATATATCTCACAAAAGTGAGTACATCCTTCACATTTTTGTAAATATTTTAATATATCTTTTCATGTGACAACACTGAAGAAATTACACTTTGCTAAAATGTAAAGTAGGGAGTGTACAGCTTGTATAACAGTGTAAATTTGCTGTCCCCTCAAAAATAACTCAACCCACAGCAATAAATGTCTAAATTGCTGGCAATAAAAGTGAGTACACCCCTAAGTGAAAATGTCCAAATTGGGCCCAATTAGCCGTTTTCCCTCCCCAGTGTCATGTGACTAGTTAGTGTTACAAGGTCTCAGGTGTGAATGGGGAGCAGGTGTGATACATTTGGTGTTATAGCTCTCACTCTCTCATACTGGTCACTGGAAGTTCAACATGGCACCTCATGGCAAATAACTATCTGCGGATCTGAAAAAAAGAATTGTTGCTCTATATAAAGATGGCTTGGGCTATAAGAAGATTGCCATGACCCTGAAACTGAGCTGCAGCACTGTGACCAAGACCATACAGCAGTGACAGGACAGGTTCCACTCAGAACAGGCCTTGGCATGGTCGACCAAAGAAGTTGAGTGCACTTGCTCAGCGTCATATTCAGAGGTTGTCTTTGGGAAATGGACGTATGAGTGATGCCAGCATTGCTGCAGAGGTTGAAGGTGTGGAGGGGTTCAGCCTGTCAGTGCTGAGACCATATGCCGCACACTGCATCAAACTGGTCTGCATGGCTGTCGTCACAGAAGGAAGCCTCTTCTAAAGATGATGCACAAGCAAGCCTGTGAACAGTTTGTTGAAGACAAGCAGACTAAGGACATGGATTACATGAACCATGTCCTCTGGTGTGGTGTGATGAGATCAAGATTAATTTATTTGGTTCAGATGGTGTGAAGCATGTGTGGCGGTAACAGGTGAGGAGTACAAAGACGTGTGTCTTGCCTACAGTCAAGCATGGTGGTTTTTCTGGCTTTATTATTTTTTTGTCTATGCCTCACAAACGCCGTGCTCAGGCGCGGGAAACATTTTAAATGTAAAAGGGGCAGAATTTTTTGGAGGGGTGGGGCCTAACACAGGTGCCGTGAAGCATCCAGGAGGACGCACGCCAGGCTAAAAGCAGATAAGATACAGCGGCGTCAGTCTCTCCTCTGCTATTGAAGAGGAAACAAGCAAGCTGCCTGCACACAGGGACACACGAGCTGTGGGACACGTATGGGTTGCAAAATGGCATTCCTGATTCAGGAAAGACACTCTTTTCCAGCACTAGGCTGAGACTTTATAGCGGCTTTTAAAGTCATGACTATTTTCAGCGATTTAGTGCAAATTGTATAGTGCCTCTGTTTTTTGTACTTGGGACTATGCCTACCAAAAAAGACACCTCAAAAGCCAAAAAAGCTAATGCCGCGTACACACGACCATTTTTAATGTCATTGAAAAAAACGACATTTTTCTCGACGTGATTCTTCTCAAGCCTGCCTTGCCTACACACTATCGTGGAAAAAAATGCTTGAGTAAAGCGCGGTGACGTACGACGGCACTATAAAGGGGAAGTTCCATTCAGATGGCGCCACCCTTCATGTTGGTAAAGTTTGTTGAGAGACGATTCGCGCTTTTCAGCCTCGTGCTTTTTTTCAGTCCGTTACACATTTACACATACCTCCCAACTTTGTAAAGTCCCTTCGCGGGACATTCTGATGTCCCCTCTCCCCTGCCAACCAGAGTTGTTGAGCGGGGGGGGGGGACATTGGCAAAAAAAAACGGGAATTGGCACAGAAGTTGTTGAGCGGTGGGGGGGGGGGGGGGTGATGGTTGCCGCCGGAACTTGCAAAAAAAAATTTTTAAGCGGGGGGGGGTTTGGGGCACGGCGGGGGGCCGCCGATTGGGGGGCATACTAGTGCGCCGATCGCGGGGGGGGTTTACCTGCTGCTGCTGCTCCTCTTCTTCTCCATGTTTCCTGCTGTGCGGGAAACATGATAGTCTTGCGGGAGTGCGGGAAGGAGGAGCCTCTGCGGGTAAAACGAACGCTAGTTTTACCAGAACGAGCGCTCCCGTCTCATACATGATTCTGAGCATGCGCATTTTTTTTCACGTCGTTAAAGCCTACACACGGCCGTTTTTCATGACGAGAAAAACGACGAGAAAAATTTGAGCATGTTCCAATTTTTTCATGGCCATTTTTCACGTCGTGAAAAATGCTCTGAAGCCCACACACGATCATTTTTAATGACCATTTTAAAAAATTGCATTTTTCTCGTCATTAAAAACGGTCGTGTGTACGCGGCATAAGATTTCACCCCCAGGCATTGAGACTTCAAGCTGTAATTCCATGCTGTCATTCTAGCCTGAATTACCAATTATGGCAACACAGGGTGAGCCATTGGAACAAATTGATGGTGCAACTGCCTCTCACATTTCAGCACCTATATACGTGACTGAAGATGCCCTCTCCTCTTCCCTCCAGGGTATGGAAGAAAGATTAACGGCTTTAATCGCATCCTCTATTCAGTGATAAAAAACGTACTAACCCTTCCCCCACTTCAGCTTTGCAAGGGGAACAGTGGACTCACGATGAGGTGTTACCCTCAATCAGGGCCGCTGATAGGGCATTACAACCAGCCCTGTTGTACCGGGCCCCGGCCAGCAGGGGGGGCACGAGCAGATTTCTAGCTAAAAAAAATGAATTAATAACTAAATAACTTTATTAACCTGCACCTATTTGATTGGCAATGTATATAGTACCTTCCTGGGCCCCATCATGTTAATAGAGGGGCCCAGGAGGTGAGAGAAGAAGAGGGACTTTTTCTCAATTTTCGGGTGGATGCATATCTAGCGCACCCACCTATCCCCCTCCTGCATTAAACTCGGCTCCTCGCAGGGGGAGACAGGCACACCGCACTAACAGCCCGTACCCTCCTGTGTTAAGAGGTTGCGCGGTGTTAACTTTGGGCCTTGTCTGCAGCCAGAATCTAAAGTCCTCCTGAGTATGATTCTCACCTCTACAGTGGGTAGATGCAAGTCCTTAACTTCCCCAGAAATGTGAATGTCCACACCAGCTGAAAGTCCAACTCAATATTTATTTTCACTTGCATAGTACATTGCCTCTTGAATAGGAGAAAGGTTGGAGCAAAGACACAGGACAGCTTAAGGTGTGGAGGAGGTCCAGGCACAAACGTAGCTCAAACTCTTCTGACTGTTCAGGTTTCTCAAACAGTTTTGGCGCATGGTCTCTGCCACAGACCATGAGGTTGGTCTCTGCCACAGACCTTGTGAATAAGGTTACTGCCACTGACCTGGTGAACTAGTTGTTGCTGGGCCCCGGGCCTTTGCTGCGACTCCTGGGTCTCCATACCCAGGCAGTCAGAAACGGTGAGGTAGTACCTCACCCCAGGCTAAAGGTGCCTGAGGTGGAACTGTCATCTCTGGGGGCCTACGGCCCCCGGAGATGACACACACACGCCCAGGCTGAAGATGCCTGGGCGTCGACCGACCTCCTTCAGAAGATGTCTGCCCCTTTTATATCCCCTCCCGGCATGCACAGCAGGTTCCCCGCCCCACTGTACAGCTGCCAAGAGGGGTCACAAAAGGCACAGCACTGCACTCGCGGTTCAACCCTGGCCCAGAATGGCAGCGCCACCCACAGGCCACAGGGAACACATCACCAGCATTAACCCGAGAACAAAAATGGTCCATAACTCCTAACAATTCAAGGTGTCTGAGCCTGGTTACCACTCAGACACTTCCCCTAAATTGAACACCCCGCTACACATACATACAATCCCTTCTCTGCATCAGTGTACCTTGTGATGACTGTATGCTTCCCTTGGCGTATGGATACAATTGTAATGCGGCTCCCTTCCCTCAGTAAGTGCCATGCTGAAGCCTGAGGGAGGGAGACTGATCACTGAGGAGGCTGAATGAAAGAGTAATCCCGACGCTGGTCCACAGGCAAGCAATCCCCCTGCACACACACACTGACACATCACACAGGATGAAGCTCAGTCCCCTGACTCCCCATTGTGTGCTCATGGTCATCATTATTATGATGATCAGAGCACAGCAGGTGTTGTATGGCTCTGTCAGTGTAACATGCTGTGTGGTGCTGACTTTCTTAATGTATGACTGTAATGTGTGTTACAGACTATATATAACACAGCATGTTACACTGACAGAGCCATACAGCACCTGCTGTGCTCTGATCATCATACTGATCATGAGCACACAATGGGATGCTACTTCACACATGTGATAGGAGGAAGGGACAGTAAAAATACACAGCCAAGCTGCATTGTTACCACCCCCCAAACCACTCCCCTTTGAGAATTTTTCACCTAAGCTTTGCAATCAGTTAGGATGAGCTCCAGCATGTTCGCAAGCCCCACGTGCAGAGCCCGCCAGGAAGTCGGCACTGCGCTGCGCTAATCACAGGCAGTGAGACATTGTCCTGATGCACGGCTGCAGAGATCTGGAAATGTCTCACTGCCTGTGATTAGCAAAGCGCAGTGCCGACTTCCTGGCGGGCTCTGCACGTGGACTGTGCAAACACGCCAGAGCTTATCCTTAGCAATCAAGTCCGCCTGTCAGTTTTAACTGTGGACCAGTGGGTACAGTAGCTGCATTTGATGGCACAGTGGTGGCAATTGATGAGCACAGTAGCTGCGTTTGATGGCACAGTGGCAGCAATTGATGTTTTTTTTCTGAATTTTTCAGTTTGTTTGCACCCCCCCCCCCCCCCAAAAAAAATGTTGAGCACCAGCCGCCACTGATGTGGACCTGATTGAAAGCTCCATGTAGGTCTACAGGAGTCCAGATATGAATTGATTTGTGGACATTCAGGTCAAAAAAATAAATAAATGGAAAAGAACATCCTTTTCTATTTTTCCAGACCTAAATGTGACAGATCAGAGGTAGCCTGATGTAAATGGACACAAGTCTGTGGTGTATGAGGACACAAACTGAATGGGTACAGATGTCAAAACACTGACATCTCTCCCATTCAGATCCAGTTATGATTGGTGGGGTGCTGTAAAGCTTCCTGGTGGTATAGATAAGGTGGGTCAAAAATTTGTTGTTGTCAAAAAAGTTTCAAAATAAGACATCTCTGCTGCTTTATGATAGTGTAAAAATTTTAGAATAATAATGGTTATTAAAGGTTCACCTTTTGGAACATGTTACATGTTTCAGCTCCTGCCACCCTTCCCCCAGATTTCGTGACAGCATGAGGGCCAGGGGCGGAGCCAGGGGTGGAGTTGTGGGCGGGACCAAGGGGCCCTGTCAGGTATGCTGTACGGGGCCCCATGATTTCTAACAGCGGCCCTGCCCTCAATCGATCAGGAAGAAAGACAAACCGATGATTCCTCCATAGAGGAGACAATGGTAGATGAACCGTTTTCAGCTTCCCAAACTGAGAAATTGCTGATACAATCTCTTGCAGAAATAGTTCGCTCCACCTTCATGCTGCCTCTAACAGAGTCTCATGAAAACCCCGGCCTCTTCCTTAGGTTCCTTAAAACCTTCCCATGCTTTGCATGCATTTCCAGCACGTGCATTGCTAGAAAAGCTTATTTTTCCTGAATGGGATCATCCGATTAAGCATTTTCTCCCTCCTAAGAGTTTTGGAACTCGCTATCCTCTGGAGGAAAGATTCTCCAGAAAGTGGAAAGTACCAGCAATTGACGCTGCGATTTCCAATGTGAATAATCACTTATTTTGTCCTGTAGACAATGCACAGATGCTTAAGGATCCAACAGATAAGAAGTTAGAATCCATGCTAACGTCTGCCTTTTCCATAGCAGGTACTGTCACTCAGCCCGCAGTCACCGCGATAGGCGTCTGCCAATCCCTAAAGGACAAATTTAAATTGGCCCTTAGAGAACTCCCTACACAACAAGCTCAGGATTTGGCTGAACTACCTAAGGCATTATGTTTTGCCATAGATGCCATTAAAGATTTTATTCACCAGGCATCCCGCCTTATGCTTATGCCTGTACATATGCGTAGAATCCTGTGGTTGAAAAATTGGTCAGCCGAAACACCATGTAAAAACCTCCTAGCTGGGTTCCCCTTTCATGGGGAGCGACTATTTGGAGAAGACTTGGATAAATATATCAAGACAATTTCTAGTGGGAAAAGTACGCTTTTACCAGTCAAAAGAAAATATAAAAGCCCTTCATTTAAACGGGCTCTTTCCCCAGCGCCAGGGGCTTCCTCCTCTAGGCAGTGGCGACAGCCTCCGCCGTCAGACTCTAGAGGAAAACCTCAAACCTTGAGCCAGACCCAGGCTCAAAAGAAGCCCTGGGTTAGGAAATCTGCAAAACAGAATCCTGAAGCCTCATCATGAAGAGGCAACCCCCCTCACCAAGGTGGGGGGAAGACTTCTGCAATTTTCAGAAGTCTAGAAAAAAGAAATTCAGGACAGATGGGCCATCTCCACCGTAACGCTGGGATACAAATTGGAATTTCGGGACTTTCCACTGTCTCGTTTCCTGAGATCAAGCGTTCCCAAAGATCCAGAAAAACAATCTCTGCTTCAGGCAATAGACCGATTATTATCTCAAGGGGTGATCATAAATCTCCCCACAAAAGAGCAAGGTCTGAGGTTTTATTCAAATATTTTTATGGTACCAAAACCAGAGACGTTAGACCCATTCTAGATCTAAGAAAATTAAATCAATTCCTGAAGATCCACTCTTTTCACATGGAGACAATCAGGTCCGTAGTTTCTATCCTTCTAGGAGGAGAACTTCTGGCGTCAATCGACATCAGGGATGCATACCTGCATGTCCCTATATTCCCTGCTCATCAAAAATTCCTGCGGTTCGAGTTAGAACAGCAGCATTTCCAGTTTGTAGCCCTGCCCTTCGGGCTGGCCACAGCACCCCGAGTGTTCACCAAAGTGCTGGCCCCACCTCTAGCCAGGTTAAGGGCACAGGGCATAACAATTGTAGCGTATCTAGACGATCTATTACTTATAGATCAATCAGTGACTCGCTTGGAACAAAGCGTACGCACTACAACCAACTATTTGAAAAGTTTGGGTTGGATTATCAACCTAGAGAAATCTTCCTTAATACCGCAAAAAAAGCTGGAGTACTTGGGTCTGATCATAGACACAGCCCAGGAAAAGGTGTTCTTGTCTCAAGCAAAGATCAACTCCATTCGCCTCTGCATGCGGTTGCTAGGAACCATGGTGGCTTCATTCAAGACTGTTGCAAAACAGTATCCTGTCTGCTTGGAACAAGACAGTTCAAGCCTTAGACTTATTAATGCGGCTATCCCCAAGAGTGGCCAAAGCCTCACTTGGTGGTTATTTACCCAGAATCTGCTGAAAGGAAAATCCTTCAGACCAGTCTTCTGGAAAGTAGTAACATATGCCAGCCTCTCAGGCTGGGGAGCAATACTAGAAACGACAACTGTCCAAGGACAGTGGTCAAAAACCCAAAAGATCTTGCCCATCAATATCCTAGAGATTCGGGCAGTGCGTCTGGCTCTAAAGGCCTGGACTTTCAGGTTACGGGATTGCCCTGTCAGGATTTAATCCAACAATGCCACAGCTGTGGCCTATATCAATCACCAAGTGGGCACCAAAAGTCTCTCAGCACAGAGAGAGGTGAGCCATATTCTAACTTGGGCAGAAAGGAATGTTCCATGCCTATCTGCAATCTTCATCCCGGGAGTAGAAAATTGGCAGGCGGACTACTTAAGTCGCCAGCAGTTATTCCCAGGGGAATGGTCTCTTCACCCCGACTTATTTTGGGCTGTTTGCCAAAGATGGGGGACTCCGGACATGGATCTTCTAGCATCCAGGTTCAACACGAAGTTGGTCAACTTTGTGACCAGAACAAGGGATCCATTCGCATGCGGAACAGATGCGTTGGTGACCCCATGGGATCAGTTCTCACTGATCTATGCATTCCCCCCTATTCAGTTGCTGCCTCGACTTCTTTGCAGGATCAAACTGGAAAGAAAGCCGATAATCCTGGTGGCACCAGCATGGCCCAGAAGGTCATGGAACGCAGAAATCGTAAAGATGGCAGTGGAGGGCCCATGGCCCCTCCCACTACGGCCAGATCTGCTCTCGCAGGGACCGATATTCCATCCTTCCTTATGGTCTCTAAATTTAACGGCTTGGCTATTGAAACCCACATTCTAAGAAAACGTGGGCTTTCCGGGTCAGTTATCTCTACACTGATTTATTGCTAGGAAGCCAGCTTCCAGAACTATATATTATAGAGTCTGGAAGGCTTATGTTTCCTGGTGTGAATCCAAGGGTTGGCACCCTCTGAGATATATCATAGGCAGAATTCTTGCCTTTCTACAATTAGGGGTAGAAATGAAATTGGCCTTAAGTACTATTAAAGGCCTAGTCTCAGCTTTATCGGTCTTATTTCAAAGACAACTTACTACTCATTCTTTAGTCTGGGGCTTTATACAAGGGGTAACGCGACTTAATTCACCCTTGAACCCTTGGAACTTAAACTTAGTTTTGTCTGTGTTACAAAAACAGCCATTTGAACCGATACAACATATTCCCCTAGTCCTTCTGACAAGGAAGTTGGTATTTTTGGTTGCTATATCCTCAGCAAGGAGGGTTTCGGAATTGGCTGCTCTTTCCTGTAAAGAGCCATATTTGATTATTCATGAGGACAGAGTGGTGTTACGCCCTCGTCCAGGCTTTTTGCCAAAAGTAATTTCAGGTTTTCACCTGAACCAATATATTGTCCTGCCATAGTTTTTTCCAAAACCATGTTCCAGGGAAGAAAACTCTCACTACATTGTTTTGATGTGGTGAGAGCAGTAAAAATCTATTTTAAAAAAACTGCTCAGATTCGTAAGACTGATGTCTTATTTATTCTGCCGGAGGGTCCTAAGAAAGGACAGGCAGCGTCGAAATCCACTGTCTCCAAGTGGATTCGGCAAGTAATAATTCAAACTTATGAGTTAAGGGGTAAAATTCCCCCGTTTCAATTTAAGGCGCATTCTACCAGAGTGGTTAGTGCTTCTTGGGCAGTGCGTCCTCAGGCCTCCATGGCTCAGATCTGTAAGGCCGCAACTTGGTCTTCAGTGCACACATTCACAACATTTTATCAGGTGGATGTAAGGAGGTATGAGGATACCGCCTTCGGGCGCAGTGTGCTGCAAGCAGCAGTATAGATCCTCAAGTCTGGGTGTATCCTGCGGGTTGTTTCTCCCACCCCTCAAGTGGTATTGCTATGGGACATGCCATTAAGGAAATACTTAAGGCTCTGTGTCCCATGATGTACGATAAAGAAAATAGGATTTTTATTACAGCTTACCTGTAAAATCCTTTTCTTGGAGTACATCATGGGACACAGAGGTCCCTCCCCTCTTTTTTGGGACTTAAGTATATTGCTTTGCTACAAAAACTGATGTGCTCCTGGAATGAGAAGGGGTTATATAGGGAGTGAACTTCCTTTTAAATAGGGTTGCCAGTGTCCACACCTGAAGGTGGCCTATAACCCATTAAGTAAATGCTTAAGGCTCTGTGTCCCATGATGTACTCCAAGAAAAGGATTTTACAGGTAAGCTGTAATAAAAATCCTATTTACCAAAATGTGAGGGGTGTACTCACTTTTGTGAGATACTGTGTGTATGTATTATATGTATGTATATTTTATACATATATATATATATATATATATATATATATATATAAGCACACAAACCTTTTACCTGCCCTTGGCTCCTTAGCAGGAAAAAGCACACCGTGCTATGTGCCCGTACCCTCTTGTGTGAAGAGGTTGAGCGGTGTAATGTACCTGGGTCTCTGTGATCAGGTTCCCCCAGAGAATGGCTCCCGTCTTCACTACAACAAAGACAAGTCTCTATTCCCCAATAACTTCAAGGTCCACACCGATTGCAACTCCAACGTAGAGTTTATTTCTCTCTTTTACATAAATTAGACAGGAGAAGGTTGGAGGAAGAGCAGGACAGCAAAAAGGGGTGGGAATAAGTCCAGGCACAAAAAAATTCCTATTCACTACCCATACCTTCAGGTAGACTCCTCTCATCCGGATAGTCTCTCAATGGAGCGGATCCTAGCAGCCGTAATGATGCTCGAACTAGATACACACAGTCTCTGCACAAACTCTGCCATAGACCTGATGAACTTGGGTCTCTGCCACAGACCTGGTGAACTTGGTTGCAATATTGAGCCTCTTTCAGGGAGATGACATCCCTCCAGAGAGTTACCGGGCCCCTTCCTTCACTGTGAGTTCCTCACCAGTCCCTCGGAATGGTCCTCCCCCGGCCTCCTCATCTAAGATACGGGTCTCCTCGCAAGGCAGCACCCTGGGATTCCTCGATCCTCTGCGGGCCCCAGCCAAAGGTTCTGGGCCCAAGGCTTTCCGTTGCAGCCCCAGGGCTAAAGGTGCCTGGGACTGATCCGCCAGTGTTCCGAACCAAGAACCTCACCCCAGGGCTAAAGGTGCCTGGGGTGGCCACGAACAGAATCACACGCTCCCGGGGTCGGACCCCCGGGAACTCACCCCTGACAGACAGGGTCTGCCCCTTTTATATCCCCTCCTGGGATGCACAGCAGGCGCTTTTTATTATTTGTGTTCACAATTAACTTTGTCAGTAGCGACTTTCAACTATGCTACAGCATTTACATTTGTCCATAGCTGATTCTCTGCAGTTCTGGTTGTCAGGTTGCCTGGATATCGTCGATGCCAGAGCGCATTGGTTGCATCTAAACCCACCCTGGCTTTTTGCCCATATTAGACTGTCTAGTAATCCATCCAATCAGGTCTGAAGAAGAAACAGGAGGTTTCAAAATGTGTTACCGCCCATCCACTGCATCACGTTCCCCTCTGACGTCAGTTTCAGTATCGGTGCAGCCGGCGGCTTTACTTCTGGTCCACCACCACCACCACCACCTTGCCACAAGATACCGATGTCCGCATCCCAGGGATACCCTTGATCCCACTAATGCAATCTACCTACATGCTTCTGTAGCGCACCCACCCCAGCCTTTACCTGCATTTCTTATATTATATTTCTTGGACCTGCTTGCAGCCAGTGTTTAAAAACCTCCAGAGCTGACCTTTATTTCTGGGGTAGCCAGAAACAAGTCCTTAGTTCTCCCCAGTAAGCAACTGTCCACCCCAACTGAAAAGTCCAACTTCTTATTTATTCTTAAGGGCAATAAATAGTCTCTTTGAGAGCAGACAGGTTGAGACAAACACGGGTCAGATAAGGTGGAAGGAGGTCCAGGCACAAACTTAATTCAGGGTTTCTCCTATTCTGATTTGCACGAACAGGCTTGGCGCACGGTCCCTGCCACGGACCATGAGGTTGGTCACTGCCACTGACCTGGTGAATAGTTGCAAGTCACTGCCACTGACCTGGTGTGCGCAGAGTCACTGCCACAGTGACATAAAGAACCCGCACTTCCTTCCTTGAGTAACTTAGCCCCTTTTTTTGGAAAAGAACATCCCTCCGGAGAGTTACCAGAGGCCCCCTCTGTCACCACGACTCTGCGCTGGGTCTTCAGAAAGGGTCACCTCCCTGGCCTCCTCGTCCTGGATACAGGTCCCCTCGCAAGGCAGATCCCTGGGAGCCTCGATCCTTAGCGGACCCCAGCCGAAGGTTGCTGGGTTCCGAGCCCTCACCAAAGTACCTCACCCCAGACTGAAGGTGTCTGGGATGGAACAGCAGCTCTGTCTCAGGGCCTAGGGCACCCGAAGACAACCCACACGCACCCAGGCCTAAGGTGCCTGAGCGCGGAACCGACCAGGCCTCCGGGCCTAGGGCACCTGGAGGCGACACACACACACACTCAGGCCTAAGGTGCCTGGGCGTGGACTCGAACGAACCCCTCTGGAAGATGGCCGCCCCCTTTTATATCCTCTCCCGACAGGCACAGCAGGTTCCCCGCCCCGCCGTACTGCTGCCGAGAGGGGACAAAAAAAAGGCACAACCTTGTACTGAGGTTCAACCCGGGCCCATGGCAACAGCGCCACCCATAGGCCCCAGGGAACTGCACACCAGTACTATCTCCCAGGGATAGAAATGGTCCATGAAACCTAACAATTAGTGCATCTGAGCCTAGTTACCACTCAGATGCTCCCACTACACATCCCCCTCACTTGATGGACACTGGTCCCCAGTGTCTGGAACCAACCTATGCCTCTCAACCAGAGTCAGCATAAGCCCGATCCAGAGACCAACTACAAAAAAAAAATGACAATTTAAAAATTGCGTGTTTGTGCCTGAGCCTAAAATGGGAAAGAAAATGAAACAGATGGGAAAGGGAATACATACGTGTATAAAACATTTGAAGTCATATAAATCTTTACAATAAAATTTACATTTCCCTCCCGCAGCACTAGCTAAGACCCGCCCCATTCTCAGCAGCCTTGCTTGTCATTCATCTGCAAGGGAGAGAAAACACACCTGAAATAACATTAGTTAGAATGAAGAGGCTCTCCCTAAAGAAGAATCCTTTCCTTCCAACAAGTAACCATATAATACCTTATTGTCCTTGCAATAGTTAAGTAACACCGCCACCTAGTGGTAGTGCCAACGTCAGAACACTCATTCCAACCAAAACTTTTTCTTCTCCTTGATCTGTGGCCCTAAACTGTCTACTACCCCAAAGTCCTTGTTATCTTTGTGGTGGGAAGAGAAGGGTGAACAACAAACAGCAACAGCTCCCACTCCTCCAAAGAGTAGAGTACCCTTTAAAATTTGGGCAAAGTTCCTGGGCTTGAAGAAAAACGTTCAAAAAAAAAAAACACAAGAGTCTGGTCTCTTACAAGTAGTAATGTGGGTCAGGTAACACCTGAATGTGTCTATATGGTACTCCACATTGTCCTTGTCTTTTCTACAAATAAGTACCTTGTCCGCATAGATGCGCCGACCCAACATCCAAGCAGCTTTGCAGTCCTTGAACCGCTGAGTAGCTCCAGGTGAACAAGAAAAGTACCTTCTGGCCTGGGGGACTTTGATGTGTGTCCACACAAACTCCTCGTACCACCGATGTCTGCAGGCCTCAACCTCAAACAACATTTCCTTCGGCAGGTACGGGTATTCCCACCCATACTCACTGGCAACCCTTTGGTTAAACAGTCGTTGCAAGCGGGACAGCGGTGGCATGGTAGCGTGGTCTCCTGCGCCAGGCAAGACAATGGCATCTGGGTGCCGAGGCACTTTAACTGCCTCCGGGCTAGTTGCAGGGGCCGGCAGTGACACCCGTCTTGTAGCAGTAGTGGAAGCATGTGCCTCCGACGGTGGAAGGGCAGGCAAGGGGACAGATCCCTCCTCAGGCTCAGAAGCCACCACCCGGGGTGTACTTTCCCCCGTAGACATGGGTGGGTCCCTAGGCTTACGGAACAAGGACAGGGGCATCTTGTCCCATCCCTTCTTTTCAAACAGTTCATCAATTGCGGCGTCATCATCCGCATCAGAGATATCGTACTCCTCCACAGGGAAGTAGTTCCTGGTGAAGGATGATTCACCCCCTCTGGCTAACTCACTAACATGTGAATCCCCAGGGCTAGGGGCCTTTAACAAAGTCTCTCTCCCTGGCTTACCTCGGCTTGCAGAAGAAATCAGACGTCCGGGACTTTTCCCTTGGGATGCATCCGTTCCGGGTAAGCGCTGAGGCGTTGCTCCACCACGGCCGCGGGAAGCTTTCACAAGACCCATCTCCCTCTTGGGTGGTGGGAGAAAAGACTCTGTTGTAACCGAAACAGCATCCTCCGGTTTCTCACTCGCTGAAGCGATCTCCTCTGTGACTTCCTCTGAAGTCTCGTCAGTGCGCGCAGGGGTGGCTGTGCAAGCTTCGATTCCTCCTTCCAGAGTGGTGGTGCCCGTAAGGCAATTGAGGTGGAAGGCCCGAGGCCTCTCTGTAGGTTGCTCCACCTCGAAAAGAAATTCCTTACAGCTCTCGCATTGCCCGAATGGCTTTAGATGAACCACCAGTCCCGAGCAGCCGGGACAAATCACACCGAGGGCCTCCACGTCCTTGCACACGTAGAGGGCAAATCTTCCCCGGGGCTTGAGCCGAATCCCTGTATCCATTAACGGAGCAGCGAATTAAGTCATTTTCACGGTTGTAGTAGCTGGAACCCATGAGGCATGCAACGCCATGCTGACCATCTGCTGCTCCATCGCGCACTGACCTTTTCGCGCCAAAGTCTCCACGTGTAACTCCATACATGGTTAGACTCCTCCCATCTCCTGAATCATTTGCGGGCTTTCTGAGTAGGCACGCCCATGAACTACGCAGTCAGGGTTCTCCTCGTGGCGCAGTTCCAAACATGGCCGACCTCCACGGAACTTCACTGGGGAATAAAAGTTCAACTTCTGGGGGGGGGTTTCACTTTGTGGCCACAAACACATCCCGGACTCGAGCCCCCACGTGTAGCGCACCCACCCCAGCCTTTACCTGTTTTTTTTATATGTTGGCTCCTTCGCAGGAAAGACTGAGGCACACCGCACCACAAGCCCGTACCCTCCTGGATGGGGAGGTTGAACGGTGTTAGTTTCTCGGGCCTGCTTGCAGCCAGTGTTTAAAAACCTCCAGAGCTGACCTTGTTTCTGGTGTAGCCAGAAACAAGTCCTTAGTTCTCCCCAGTAAGTAACTGTCCACACCAACTGAAAAGTCCAACTTCTTATTTATTCTTAAGGGCAATAAATAGTCTCTTTGAGAGCAGACAGGTTGAGACAAACACGGGTCAGATAAGGTGGGAGGAGGTCCAGGCACAAACTTAATTCAGGGTTTCTCCTATTCTGATTTGCACGAACAGGCTTGGCGCACGGTCCCTGCCACGGACCATGAGGTTGGTCACTGTCACTGACCTGGTGAATAGTTGCAAGTCACTGCCACTGACCTGGTGTGTGTGTAGAGTCACTGCCACTGTGACATAAAGAACCCGCACTTCCTTCCTTGAGTAACTTAGCCCCTTTTTTTGGATAAGAACATCCCTCCGGAAAGTTACCAGAGGCCCCCTCTGTCACCACGACTCTGCGCTGGGTCTTCAGAAAGGGTCACCTCCCTGGCCTCCTCGTCCTGGATACGGGTTCCCTCGCAAGGCAGATCCCTGGGAGCCTCGATCCTTAGCAGACCCCAGCCGAAGGTTGCTGGGTTCCGGGCCCTCACCAAAGTACCTCACCCCAGACTGAAGGTGTCTGGGATGGAACAGCAGCTCCGTCTCCGGGCCTAGGGCACCCGAAGACAACCCACACGCACCCAGGCCTAAGGTGCCTGAGCGCGGAACCGACCAGGCCTCCGGGCTTAGGGCACCCGGAGGCGACACACACACACACCCACCCAGGCCTATGGTGCCTGGGCGTGGACTCCAACGATCCCCTCTGGAAGATGGCCGCCCCCTTTTATATCCTCTCCCGACAGGCACAGCAGGTTCCCCGCCCCGCCGTACTGCTGCGAGAGGGTACAAAAAAAAGGCACAACCTTGTACTGCGGTTCAACCCGGGCCCATGGCAACAGCGCCACCCATAGGCCCCAGGGAACTGAAAACCAGTACTATCTCCCAGGGATAGAAATGGTCCATGAAACCTAACAATTAGTGCATCTGAGCCTAGTTACCACTCAGATGCTCCCCCTAAATAAGACACCCCGCTACACTTGTTTTTGTCTACTCAAATGAGTTGCTAATTTTTACTGTGTCTTATTAAACCCATTATCTAATCACTGCACTTAGTCTGGCACCCCTTGTGTTTTCTACTAGTAGGGTTTTTAGTGCATGCTAAGAAAAGTTTTGAAAAACGCTGTGTGGTATCTTACCGCATACTGGGATGTGGTAACATACTACTTTGAGAATGAAGTTCATTGTCTCTATTGATCAGCCCAGCCACCATCTTTCTCATGGAAACATCTTGTCCTCACTCAACCCTGCTATGCCACATCTAATAGCGGAAACCCTGCTTTAGATTGTCCATAAGTAATTGAGCATCCACTATCCATGGCAACACAGCACAAGCACAGAAGCTTTGATGACTAGATTACAGATTACTTATGAAACTAAATGTACTATAAAATTGGTTATATTTATTAAAATATTAGAATTCATAGTCAATGCAAACAAGTATTTTGTGAACCAATTTAGGAGCTATAATTGAGAATGGAGAGGTATTCTGACAGCATCATGTGAGATTTGTTAGGGTTTTCTGGTTTGGCGTCAGTGTTAGAAGCTGTGGTTTTATCATACTATTCCAACAAGCAGCCACCTCCCAACAGTTCACCAGTTAAACCTTTTTTCATTATTTCTGCTCCTAGAATCTGCACATCTCCAGTATGTACATCAGACAGCTCTACAGAGTGTTTTGAGGTGAGGTAAAGACTACATTTTTGTAACCATGATTACTAATTATGCATTTTTATTTATTAACATTATGTGTTATAAATTAGTTTACAAACATAGTATTACACACATTTGCTATTATTGTTGACTTGTTTTTGACTAAATCTTTTTGCAAATGTTTCTTTCAATGCGTAATCAGAAAATATTACTGATTTATTTATTTTTCTGGATTTTATGGCATTACCTGTATTTTTTTTAGCTGCACTTGAGCCCAGCTTGTTAAAAGTACACTCTAGTCTAAATGTAATGAATACGTGCACATTCAGTGCACTGATCCAATACTGCCCCATCTACCCCCCCCCCCCCTCCCCAGAACCACTTGAAGACCATCTTTTTTTGTTTATGTAGCACCCTCTACCTTTAGGTAGGTGCTAGATTTAGTTTTTTTGTTTGTTTGTTTAAGCAGGCCTAGCTTCAAGCTAGGCCTGTTTGTCTTGATCTGTGGGGCTGGGAGTGGCCTAGAGTAGGCTGGTGACTCACAGCTAGCTTCATCTTTCGGTTACCTCCCTTCTGCTTCTAGAGGCTTCTAGAAGGAAGGAGTGGAAGAAAGGTGGAGCTGTCTGGGGTGTTCTAGGGAGCCCTGACCAATCCCCAACTTGGATTGGCAGGGGGCAGGCCTCCTTAAATACCTTGAGTCAGCCCAGCTGGGGAGGAGTTGTTCGGGTGGAAGAACTGGAGATGGAGTATTAGGCTGTCAGGGGGCCTTGGAGGGAGCCCCTTGGGTGACCTTGGGGTGACCTTGGGCCAGGGGCTCAGAGCTGCTCAGGAATCCCATACAACCCAAGGGGTGTCCTGAGCAGGAGAGGATAACGGGGAATACTGCTGGGTAAATCTCCAGGAGGGATCCAACAGGTGTCGGTGAGTGACAGGCACAGTCAGAGCTGGGAGAGGCATAGTGGAGCGGACTGGGAGGTAGTCTGAGATGGATGTAGAGTCAGTGGGAGAGCATGATGTTACTGGCAGTGAAGTCAACTTGGTGTCAGTGAACTTGGTGTTGAGTTATTCACTTTACGGTCAACACAAAAGACAAGGGGGCACTCTTTACGTCTAGAGGAAAAAAGATTTCATCTCCAAATACGGAAAGGTTTCTTCACAGTAAGAGCTGTGAAAATGTGGAACAGACTCCCTCCAGAGGTGGTTCTGGCCAGCTCAGTAGATTGCTTTAAGAAAGGCCTGGATAGTTTCCTAAATGTACATAATATAACTGAGTACTAACATTTATAGGTAAAGTTGATCCACGGTAAATCCGATTGCCTCTCGGGGGGATCAGGCAGGAATTTTTTCCCCTGCTGTAGCAAATTGGATCATGCTCTGCTAGGGTTTTTTGCCTTCCTCTGGATCAACTGTGGGTATAGAATTGGGTATATGGGATTGTATGATATATTTTTTTTTTTTATGGTTGAACTGGATGGACTTTGTCTTTTTTCAACCTGACTAACTATGTAACTGTAGCGGGGTATTGCTTTTAGGCCTCAGACTACCGTACCCAGAATGCCACTAGACACCCAAGGTGCATTGCCCCGTGCAAGGACTGCTGGGGTGGGCTATTTGACTGGGGGGCGGGACTGAGTTCAGCCTCTTTGGACACCGCCCGGCCCAGCAAGTGGAACTGTTGTTCGAGTCTGCTGTGTGACAAGGCCTGAAGCCGGGACTTTTCTCCAAAGAGCCTTCTGTTCCACCGAGGAGCCTGCGGGACGTCATCCGACTGCTGCTGTACTGTTGCCAGGAGGACCAAAGACCCAGGTGTCGTGGAATCTGTGTACCGAGACACAGCAACGGAAGATACGGACACGGACTGGTCTGGTTGGGTGAGAGAGCACCTGCTCAGAGACAAACGCAGGATCTCCTAGGCCAGATAACTGTTGTTCAGAATTAACTTTAGTGCTTGTAGTCATACACCGGAGGGACAGCGCCTTGAGTATCTAGGAGTCTCTAAGACTTATCCTGTGTTCACCAAGTTCAAGACCCTTTTTCTCTTTGTGGATTATAACTTGTTTCTTCAAAAGTGCACCACCGTTTGCTAGCAAAGATTTTCCTCTGCAGAACTTCTACATAATACAGTCAGGCCTGACTTGGTAGCGTAGACATTTCTGGGCGCCATTTTTACCCACGAGGTAGAATCGCTGCAGCGGGACCGTTAGTTTCTTTTGTTATATCTGTCTGTTTGCAAAACAGACAGACATTGCAGGGCTCTGCATGTGTTCATGTATACTTTTTCTATGCTTAACCAACACTCTCAGTAAAAGTGCCAGGGTTAAGTACACTTGTGTTTGTGTCATTTACTGTGCAGAAGAGACGGTTATTGATAGCCATACCCTATTGCTGTGTTTCCGAGTTACAGGTTACACAATTCTGCCATCCCCTACTGACTGTGCCAGGAGTGGTTAGAGCCAATTGCTGGGGGTTGACAGCAGTGCATTACAGGGCCCAAACAAATCATTTCAGCGGCTCTCTTAGCTGGGGGTATCGCTACACGTGGGGGCTCGAGTCCGGGATTCCTGTATACTGCATGCTGCAATCAGAGCCTGCCAGAGGCACCGGCATGGACCCGCTAGTAGTGACACAGTGGTGTGCAACAGTTGGCACCAACCCAACCATGGCGGTAGTTATTGATCTCTCGGGTGAAAACTGTCCGGACGAGGAGGTAAAGCGGCTCATGTTGTCACTGTCTCCGAGCCAAAAGGCATTGGTGATGGACTTAAGGCCTGATCCAGAGACCTTGTTTACATACGCATTAGTGGAATGGAGAAATGGAATACCAGAGGACTTTAGAGGTCAGAACATACAGGCCATAGATAACCAGATATACCAATTGGCGCATACAGAGGCATTGAAGGGGGAACCTCTGCAATCTCCCCTGCCATCACCTCTGCCATCCTCTCCACCATTATTCCCTAAAGCAGAGAAGCCAAAGGAGAAGATAGCCTCAGGGACACCCCTGGCCGCTATAGGGCCTGAACTGTTGAATGCTCTGGGGGTTTTGTCACGAAGTGCCAGAAAAGTAATACGGTACACGTAGAAGCCGGGTACCGGAAGCTCAGGATTTTCTCAGGGAAACAACCTGTCCCCCTGGGGGAGGAAGACTTTGACACCTGGATTGAGCAAGCAATGCAGGCTCTGGAAGGATGGGAAGTACCAGAGGACCAGAAGAAGCAGCGCATAAGTGAGAGTTTGAAAGGCGCTGCTGCTGAACCTGTAAAGAATCTTAGGTTCAGCAATTCTGCTTGTACTGCTTATGATTATTTGACTATGTTACAGGAAGAATTTGGCCAGTTAGAAAAGGTGGCTGAACTAGTATACCAATTTGAGCATACCCTTCAACACCCGGGAGAAAGATTGTCTGAATACGTCAGAAGGTTAAACAAGATGCTCTGCCAAATTGTCCTTAAAAAGGGGATGCTGCCACAAGTCATAGATGCGACCAGGATGAAGCAGATCCTGAGGGGAGCATTGCGTTCGGATCCAGTTTGGCTCCACCTGAAGACCTCTGAAGGAGTCATGTCTCTGAGTTACCCAGACCTTGTGCGGATCATAAGGGACGAAGAAGCTCTATTGAAGGACCAACAGGCGGTTGAAAAAGCCACCCCTCCCCCCTCAGTGGGAGTCAGATCCGCCATAGCCTCTGAACGGGACTCGGAAGTGGAGATTTTAAAGTCTCAGATGACCCAAGTGCTGGATCTTTTGACCTCCCTAATGGCTAAGAACTCAGGAGTCCTAAAAAAAAAAGAGGAAGTCAGGAAGGAACCGCACCAGAGTGCCTCAACGCCAGTCTCTCCACGGGACAGGGGAGAGGCTATTTGTTTCAACTGTGGGGGAGTTGGCCACTTTGGGCGAGTGTGCCCCAGTCCAAGGAAGGCCCGGGGCACCTATCACCAGCCGGCGGAAAACTCCAGAGGGCCCCGGTGAAGGAGTCAGCCAGGAGCCCATCATTTTCAGCAAGCTCCACTAAAATCCTCAAGCAAGAAGAGTCGAGGGAGAAGGAAACAATGCCCCTCCCAAAATGCTAAATACCGCCCGCCAAGAGTTAAAATTTCAAGACCTGCAAGGAGTCAATGCATACCAGGCCCAACAGGGATTAAGATCCAGAAAAATGTGGAAGAAGAAGAAAACACCTAAGGGGAAAACCCACAAGTCCAAAGAAAGAAGCCTCCCCGACAGGGTTTCCGGCCAAATTGGTGGGACCCTCCCCTGTGGTTCCCATTCAAGTGGAGGGAGTTTACACGAGGGCCATCCTGGACACAGGGGCCAAAGTCACTCTCCTGTACCGTGACTTTTACCAAAAGCACTTGAGTCACTTGCCCTTACAGAAATTGGAAGATCTGGAAATATGGGGGGTTGGCAACCAAAGCTTCCCCTACGATGGCTATGTCTCAATCCGACTGGCCTTCGACCCCTCGATAGCAGGAGAGACAGAGGCTTTTGACACCCTGGCAGTAGTTTGCCCTCGCCCACCAGGGGCCAACAAGAGTTCCCTGATAATAGGGACCAATACTGACCTGGTCAGGAGATTACTGGCTCCCTTAGCACAGGAGCAGGGTAATTCAACGGCCAGGATCCACCCAATGTTGCAGTTAGCCTACCAACGATTGGTCCTGGAATAGAAGGCCCCAGAAGAGGGGGTAGGGAAAGTCTGGAGATTGGAGAAGGAGGAGAGAGTGTTACAGCCTGGTGAAATGACCTGTCTGAAGGCCACTGTGAAGCTCACATGGGAGCAGCCTGGCCCCTTCGTGATTCTGGAACCGGACCCCCTAGATACCCACCCAGGATTGGAAGTCATCCCTGAGGTAGTCCCGCTGAGGGCTCTGAAGAAGGCCAATGGCCAGATACCAGTGAGCATCAGGAACATTACTGACTCGCCTGTGAAGATTCAGGCCCGGATGCTGTTGCTGTAAACCCTGCTACCCCAGTGGCTCTGTCTGATATGGAGAAGACGGAAGGAGGGGCACCCATGCTGGAGAAGCTCTGCCTGAAGAACACGACCCTACCACCGGTATGGAAGGAGAGAGCCAGGGCCCAGCTGACCAGGTGGAGGAAGATCTTCTCCAGAGATGAATATGATGTAGGGTGTGCGAGGAGTGCCACCCACAAGATCCGTCTGCAGGAAGACAAACCTTTCCGGGAGACAGTCCGGCGGGTCCCACTGGCCGACCTGGAGGACTTGCGTGAGCAACTGGCAGAGCTTAAGAGAACTGGAGTTACCCGAGAGTCCAGAAGCCCATATGCCTCTCCTATCGTAGTAGTCAGGAAGAAGAACGGGTCACTGAGGCTCTGTATAGACTACAGGACTCTCAATAGGAGGACCATACCTGACCAATACACCACCCCCAGGATAGAGGATGGTCTGCAGAGTCTGTCTGGAGCCCAGTGGTTCAGTGTAATGGACCTGAAGAGTGGGTATTTCCAGATCCCAATGCATCCAGAAGATGGCATTCATCACCCCAGTGGGATTCTATGAATTTAACCAGATGCCTCAAGGATTGTCGGGGGCTCCTGCCACTTTCCAGCGACTAATGGAGAAAACAGTGGGGGACATGAACCTTATCGAAGTCCTAGTGTACCTAGATGACGACATTGTCTTTGGGAAGACTCTGGAGGAACACTAGGAAAGACTGGAGAAAGTCCTGAAGAGACTTAGTGATGAGGGACTTAAACTCTCCAGGGAGAAGTGCCAGTTCTATCAATGCTCAGTCCACTACCTGGGACACATAGTGTCTGAAGGAGTATCTACAGACCCTGACAAACTGGAGGCAATCACCTCCTGGCCCCGACCGACTAAAGTGTCGGAGCTCAGATCCTTCCTGGGGTTCTGCTCCTATTATCGCAGGTTTGTGGAGGGATTTGCAAGAATTGCCAAACCTCTGAATGAATTGCTGAAGACAGGAGAGGAGGATGACACTGGCCCCAGGAAGCCAGGAGAATCGGTGGAAGACCAGTGGACTGAGAAGTGTGAAGAGGCCTTCACAATGTTGTAGAAAAATCTGACCACCGCCCCCGTCTTGGCCTATGCAGACACCAAGAAGCCATACAAATTGCACGTGGATGCCAGTCATGAGGGTCTGGGAGGCGTGCTGTATCAGGAGTATGAAGGACAGCTGAGACCAGTTGCCTATGTGAGTAGGAGTTTAACCCCAGCGGAAAAGAATTACCCCACCCACAAATTGGAATTCTTGGCCTTAAAGTGGGCTGTTGTAGACAAACTCAAAGACTACTTGTATGGAGCTGACTTTGTAGTAAAAACAGACAATACCCCACTCACTTACCTCTTTATCACAGCCAAGCTGGATGCCACTGGCCACCGTTGGTTGGCAGCCCTTTCTGGGTTCAACTTTAGCTTACAGTATAGGCCTGGGGCTGGAAACCGAGATGCTGATGCCCTGTTTAGACGGTCTCATGTTCCCACTTGCAGGACAGAAGACTGGACCCAGGTGACCCCGGATGGGGTGCGGGCCTTGTGTCAGGGAGCACAGCTTCAAGCTAGTGGAGGATCCCGGGCAGAAGAAATTGGAGTTTCGGTGGTGGGAGTGCCCAAGTACTATTGTGATGTGACCCAGATTGGCGAAGACGATTTGCCGAAACTGTCCAAAAAGGATATAAGACGTGACCAGTTAGAAGACCCTCTGGGAAGGTTGGCCTTGGAAGCCCTGGAAGATCCGGATCCGGACAAGCTCTTGCATGATCCCTCCAAGGAGGCCCGTTTAATACGCAAGGAATGGGACAGGTTGCGGGTGCATCAAGGGGTGGTCTACCGAAGGGGCCCCTCTGATGACCTGGAAGACAAATGGCAACTGTTCTTGCCGGAAAAACATTGAAAGACTGTCTTAGTTGCCCTACACGACAATCATGGCCACCTAGGGGCAGAAAGAACCTTCCAGCTCATAAGGAGTAGATTCTACTGGCCCTGCATGCGAGCTGAAGTAGAGGAGTACTGTCACTCATGTGCTCGCTGTATACAGAGAAAGACACTGCCCCATCAAGCTGCCCCAATGGGCCACCTGCAAAGCCAAGGGCCCTTGGACTTGGTATGCATTGACTTCCTTTGTCTGGAACCTGACTTGAGTGGACATGGAAATGTTCTGGTGATAACCGACCATTTCACCCGTTATGCCCAGGCCTTTCCAACCAAAGACCAGAAGGCCTCCACTGTAGCCAAGGTACTTATGAAGAAGTACTTCATGCATTACGGGTTACCTCAACGCCTTCACTCGGATCAAGGGAGGGACTTCGAAAGTCGACTGATCCGGAAGTTACTGGACTCTTTGGGCATAAAGAAGACTCGCACCACCCCTTATCACCCTCAAGGTGATGCCCAACCGGAATGGGTCAACAGGACTTTGTTAAACATGTTGGACTCTGAATAGTGAGGAAAAGCAGCATTGGGGCAAGCACATAGCTGCTATAGTGCATGCCTACAACATCATGACCAGTGATGCCACAGGATATTCCCCGTATAGACTGATGTTTGGCAGGGAAGCAAGACTACCCGTAGACTTGGCCTTTGGCACCTCAATGGACCACACATCAGCTGCCTCACACAAGGGGTACGTAGACAGATTGCCGAAAGCTTGAAGCTGGCTTATGAGAAGGCCCAATTGACATCTGACCAGAGAGAAGCCCGGAATAAGCGGAACTTCGACCTTAGGGTCCAGATCCAGGATCTGCAACCAGGAGACAGAGTGTTCCTGCGAAACCTAGGGGTCCCAGGAAAGCACAAGCTCTCTGACAGATGGAAGTCAGAGCCCTATGTGATTTGTAGGAAACTGCCTGGCTTACCAGTGTATCAGTTGAAGCCTGAAGGAAGAGCGGGGCCTCTGAAGACCTGGTACAGGAACCATCTGCTACCCCTTTCTGAGGCAGTCAGGATACCTCCTGCTCCGGATTCCCCCGAGCTACCTTCAACTCCCCTCACTCCAAGACCTAATACCAGGTCTCAAGCAATTCAGTCAAGGGAGGAGGAAATTACAGATCAAAATGAAGATGAGGAGCTGGAGCTCAGTTGGCTATGGCCGTCTCAAGCACCTGGATCCCTGATGGCAGATCCCACACCCTCTGAATTCCTCCTAGGTGACACCTTGAATGCTGAAGCTGCTGAGTTCATTCCATCCAGTACCCAGACTGAAGAATGGGAAGATGCTTTTGGAGTCAGTCCCAGCTGAGGACCCAGGGAACTCACTGTACCTTTCTGCACCAGAGTTGGATGCCTTTGAAGCCACAAGTCCACTGACACCTACCCCAATGGAGGCACCCATAGTGCCAGATATTGTGACCCCCAGAGAACAAAGAGTGAAGAGAATTATTCGCCCTCCCAGGAAGTTGACTTACACTCAAATGGGAGAATGCTCTGAGGACACTGTGATAACTGCAAGAAGGACAATAGAGAAACCTGGCCCCTCCACTGTGCATTTGGTGGAGGGCAACCCCAGCTCACTCTCTGGCACAGTTAGGCAGGCACTCCCTCTAGTATGACCTGTGGGCAAGAAAATCTCCCTCACCGAGCTTGGTGGGAGGTTCCCCTGCCCAGTTCTTTTGCTACTATAAATTGCATCGTTTGTACTTTATGTTGATTTTATCTTTGGGGACCAAAGATTTTAAGTGGGGGGAGTGTGTAGCGGGGTATTGCTTTTAGGCCTCAGACTACCGTACCCAGAATGCCACGAGACACCCAAGGTGCATTGCCCCGCGCAAGGACTGCTGGGGTGGGCTATTTGACTGGGGGGCGGGACTGAGTTCGGCCTCTTTGGACACCGCCCGGCCCAGCAAGTGGAACTGTTGTTCGAGTCTGCTGTGTGACAAGGCCTGAAGCCGGGACTTTTCTCCAAAGAGCCTTCCATTCCACCGAGGAGCCTGCGGGACGTCATCCGACTGCTGCTGTACTGTTGCCAGGAGGACCGAAGACCCGGGTGTCGTGGAATCTGTGTACCGAGACACAGCAACGGAAGATACAGACACGGACTGGTCCGGTTGGGTGAGAGAGCACCTGCTCAGAGACAAACACAGGATCTCCTAGGCCAGATAACTGTTGTTCAGAATTAACTTTAGTGCTTGTAGTCATACACTGGAGGGACAGCGCCTTGAGTATCTAGGAGTCTCTAAGTCTTATCCTGTGTTCACCAAGTTCAAGACCCTTTTTCTCTTTGTGGATTATAACTTGTTTCTTCAAAAGTGCACCACCATTTGCTAGCGAAGATTTTCCTCTGCAGAACTTCTACATAATACAGTCAGGCCTGACTTAGTACCGTAGACATTTCTGGGCGCCATTTTTACCCACGAGGTAGAATAGCTGCAGCGGGGACCGTTAGTTTCTTTTGTTATATCTGTCTGTTTGCAAAAGTACCCCTTTTCATTGCAGGGCTCTGCATGTGTTCATGTATACTTTTTCTATGCTTAACCAACACTCTCAGTAAAAGTGCCAGGGTTAAGTACACTTGTGTTTTGTGTCATTTACTGTGCAGAAGAGACGGTTATTGATAGCCGTACCCTATTGCTGTGTTTATTGCAGGATTGTGTCTCAGAGAGTTACAGGTTACACAATTCTGCCATCCCCTACTGACTGTGCCAGGAGAGGTTCGAGCCAATTGCTGGGGGTTGACAGCAGTGCATTACAGGGCCCAAACAAATCATTTCAGCGACTCTCTTAGCTGGGGGTATCGCTACATAACTAAGTAAGTCGGGCTGCTACCGTCTGGAGGGATGTCAGGGTCTGCAAAGGGCTCACTGGGATCAGTAGTCCACCAAAGAGGGCAGCTAGCACCAGAACTTTCTTTGCTACACCATAGGGGCCCGTGGTCTCTGTCTGTCTGTAATAAGGCACTTCTGCTAAGGCCTGGCTGAGACCAGTGTCAGGCCTAACCACATGCTAGCCAGTCCTGAAGAATTGTGCTGGAGGGAGAACGAGAGATATTCTGCAGCAAGTGTTGTGCAGGAGGAGAGTATCTAAATTGTCCCAAGCCATGCAATAATCTTTTCTGGGCATCCCATGAATTCCTTAACCCCATCCAAGTTCTAATCCCTCAGGAAAATGCAAAAACAAAGCTGATGGGCGTACTCATTGTATTGGAGTGTCTAGAAGTGAATGCCGGGCTGGGCAGGGTGACAGGTGGGCCATATCCCTCAACGGCGCCTACGGGGGTTTGAATCTGTATTTTTTGCTATAAAATTACTTATAACACGCAAGCATGATATATATATATATATATATATATATATATATATATATATATATATATATATATATATATATATATATTTTAAAACAGTTGTTATGGCTGATATCTTCAACCGTAAACCACCTTCAAACCAAGTGTGTGTGTGTGTGTGTGTGTGTGTGTATGTGTATGTATATGTGTATATGTATGTATGTATGTATATATATATATATATATATATATGTGTGTGTGTACTGTGGTCAACAAGTGATTAAAGGTTATACTAACCCACACCACCACTGCTCCCAGATTCTCACCAAGTGACCTGCTTAGGTTCCAAAGACCTTACTGTGCATATCAGTACAAAGGCTGCCTGTCAGCCTGTTTGAATCAATATGCTATCTTGTCGCTATGAAACAACATACACTTCAGTGTTAATCAATATACTTTCCTTGTGGCATTGACATACATTGGTTCCCTTGTGACATTAGGTGAGCTGATCTCAGGCCCTTCTGAGATCTCTACCATTGGCTATTTATACTTTCACAGTTTTTTTTTTTTAATATAAATTCCCTCACCTTTTAGTGTGTTTTATTCCCGCTACAGGGTCTCAGTCCTTCTGCATCTATCAGTGACACTCAGCAGTGGCTTTTGAGAAACCGGTTCTCCAATTACTGTCGAACATTTTCTAACTTCACAGGTAAAATGATGAAGTTGCTTTTATTTGATGTGTTCTTTTTAGGACTAGTGAGTGCCCAGTTTTCCCTTGAGTACTCTAAGTGCAACATCCCTGTACCAGAAATTAGGAACTTAGTTTTTGCTCCCCTTTGGATCAAATCAAACAGCAATGACTAATGAAGACAGTTGTCAGTGATCATAAAAGTCCAATTTCAAGCCAACCAGCAGTACTAACCATACTTAAAAAGTTTACCAACTTTGTTGCAGATTACTACTTGTTTCTGCTCTGAAGAAAAAGCAGTTTGTTCTTCTATGCATTTTGGATACTGCTTGTCTGGGAGTGACTTTTTCATTATTAATCAGCTGATGCACTTGCAGTGTTCTAATAAGGAGACGCAGGTGTCTGCATTCCTGTAGAAGTGACTGTTAGAAGCATCTCAACAAAACTGAAACTCATATTTCAGGGAATGCCTAAAGCCTGACTTGTATTTTAGTACAGGAAATTACATTTCTGGAGGCATTCTGTCTGTCTACAGAACGTCTCCAGGTTCCCATATTGCATTGAGTTTTACAAATAATTACTGTGCTGCAGATTCAAAGAGTAGATATGGGTGGACCCTGTTCTGGTCCTGGGCTGCTACCTCTCTAATAGTGCAAGGAGGAAGCTCTAGCCAGATAGTAGATTATTCAATGTGTACGGAGGAATGCCTCATACAAGAGTTCATCACACTTGAAGGACTTTTTGAAACATTTAATGATTATTTTTATTTAATAGTTATGAGCATCTAATACATCTAATCCCGCTTTTTCAGGGCTTGAGATGTTAATAAAAACACAACAGAAAGCACAAAGTGGCCTGTGTTAAGGCTTGATGAAGATCTTCTTCTTTGGAAGTGAAAAAGATGGACTTTTTAGGCACCAATTACATAAAGGTAAACAAATTTATTATGAATTTAATACAAAAAATACATTTTTTAAAAGAAACAAAGAAAAACAATATGTTAAACTGCAGTGCGAATACAGTGGCAATTAAAACCCTCCAAGACTGGTCATAGATGTCAAAGCACATCACAGTGATCATGTATGACTAAACTATGATGTTTCGCGAGAATCGCTTCTTCATGAGCTAGCGTAATTTCTTATCCAAGAGCATTAAATGTTTAGAAACTGAACGTATTTAAATTGTAGCATGTGATGGGGCCTTGAATTATAGCCCTAAACTGTGCTTGAGTGGTAACACATTACCATCTGGCAGGTAGTCCAGGGTAATATGAATACTCACGGCAGTGGTTATGTCGAGCATTCAATAATTGGTAGAAAGCCAATCGTAACAGGCTTCTTAGAAGAGAGAACATTAAAGTTAGGGGCACAGAGGCATCAGAGAAGGACAGAGATTTTAACCCATCAGAAATAAAAGTAGAAATAAGGATCGTCCAGAAGAGTCCACAGATGGAGGTATCTCTGCTACAATTTAAATACGTTCAGTTTCTAAATATTTAATGCTCTTGGATAAGAAATGACGCTAGCTCCTGAAGAAGCGTTTCTCGCGAAACATGTAGAGCTAAAATTTGCTACATCATAGTTTCGTCATACATGTTCACTGTGACATGCTTTGACATCTATGACCAGTCTTGGAGGGTCTTAATTGCCACTGTATGCACGCTGCAGTTTTTTGTTTCTTTTAAAAAATGTATTCTTTGTATTAAAATCATAATAAATTTGTTTACCTTTATGTAATTGGTGCCTAAAAAGTCCATCTTTTTCACTTACAATATTCAACTAACTAACGTTTAGGACACGGCACTGCGTTACTTTAGGCACCCACAGTTCCATCCTGTGTTGGTGCTTTGATAACTTTTAGAAGATGCAGATTAGGTGGAAACTGATCTAGCATCTCTTGATGGCACTGTAGGCAGCCAGTACACTAATGCATACTGTTCACAGCTAAATTCGGTCCTCAGTAAATATTATGGTTTGGTTATGCAGGAATTTACACAGCACAGGCCTCAGGGACTGCACACTGAGCAAGCTGTACAACTGGTGGATTACAGAGAACTAAACTTTTTATCCTTAGCACAGTTTGCTGGTTAACATTGATAACTTGCTTTCAGTGGTTGCCTGGATTTGCTGTTTAATAACAATGTTGGTAACTCAATCCTTAGGGGCAGATCTCTTGAAGTTATCTCGCAGGGACCTCACTCAAATATGTGGAGTAGCTGATGGCATCCGTCTGTCCCATGCGCTGATAGCAAGGTGGGTACAACTGGAGCTGTACAAGACTGCAGACAGAAAGCAATGTGATGTTAAAGCAGTAGTAAAGCCCGCTTTGTTATTTTTACCTACAGGTAAGCCGATAATAAGGCTTTACCAGTAGGTAAAATGAATATCTCCTAAACGTGCACGGTCTAGGAGATATTTACCCTGCATGCAGCTACTGACATCCCTCTGAAGGTCCGGCACAGTATGCTTCTTGCCGAAACCGAGGCTTCCATGCACATGCGCGAGGAGTGACATCATCGCGGCTCTGGCCACTCACAGCGCCAGAGTCCGCAAACCCAGAAGAAAGGCAGGGGGAAGATGTCAGCCCTCTCCGCAGTGACTGTGCCCTGCTGGAAGGGCTTCATTCTAAGGTATTTCATTTTTTTTATCCTGCAGCGGTTTACTACTGTTTTAAAGAGAATGTATTCTTTGAGAAATGTTTAGCCTTTTGTTACTGACTTTCTGAAATTGCTGCTGTGTGACTGTCACTGGTTTCAACACTTTCTGATACTTTGACATACAGTAGAACGCAGATACACAAAAGTATACAAGAGCAGGTGTCAGAACAAGCTTTGTATACTTGTTTTGGTTAATGACTGAAAGTATTGAAGCCATTGGAGTCGAATGATAACCAGGCAAATACTGTTAATGTTCAAATAGCATGTTCCAATGTAAAGTCAACATATTTATAGATACTGGTACAAGTTTTCTTATTCATGCCAAATAGCAGCTTCTGGAGCAGTCTTCTGACTTCTTAAATAACAAACCTGTCATACTTTCCTCCTCTGTGCAAAGGTTTTGCACAGAATGGGCCCGATTCTCCTTTTCTGGGGTCCCTCAGCAGAGCTCTTGGCTCCTCCTCTTCTTGAGTGCCCGCATGGAGAGCCTCTTTCTATGGGGGCACTCGTGCGGGCACTTTCCCGAGTCCTGCTGCTGCGTCCATTGACCAGACCGCAGGACTTGGCCCCACCCCCGGCTGTCGTGTTACTGGATTTGATTGACAGCAGTGGGAGCCAATGAGGATCTATCCAATGAGGACCCGAGACAGCGGCTGGAGCTGCTGTGCTTGTCCTCGTCGCTGGAACGATCGGGTTTGGGTAAGTAAAAAGGGGGGCTCTGAGAGGCAGCTGCACCACAGAAGGTTTTTCACCTTCATGCATAGAATGCATGAAGGTGAAAAACCTTGAGGGTTTACAACCCCTTTAACTGAAAGGCATTTTGAAAACTATTAATTTTTTTAATGAATACTATAAACTTACTGTTTGTATCCCTGTTGCAGATTTCCCCTTATTGATCATTCCCTTACTTACCATTGTCACCAATGAAAAGTGCTCTATGAATGGAGGCTGGGTAAATGAATGAAATGTCCGCTTCTTCCATTAATAGAGTGCTTTTCTTTGTGGGAACCAATAGTACGGCTTCTATGAATGGAGCAGAGGGGCTGAAAGGCCCGGCA
The DNA here is from genome assembly GCA_029206835.1 of Rana muscosa. Lineage (NCBI taxonomy): Eukaryota > Metazoa > Chordata > Amphibia > Anura > Ranidae > Rana > Rana muscosa. Next base: position 175,333,253 of record CM055128.1, on the reverse strand, counting down.
TAGTCAACACTTTGATAAATGCTTAGGACAGGTGAAGCAACTTATATTAACCCCTGCAGCACTGTAAGATCCCAACTGTGGGGTTATCCTGGCGGGTGGGGGTGTGGTAAGGCAAGAGGATGGAATTGCTGAATAAAGTGAATAAATATAAAAATAAAATTGAATCCTGTGTACTTCTGATCACGAAGTGTTGAGACCATCCAGATGCTTCTAGGGAGATTAAGGCATCAGGCTTCCTTCCTTTTAAAGTATAACTAAAGGCAAAACTTTTTTTTTTAGAAGGGAGAGTAGAAACACTTGACAGGTATTTATTGCTGTTTGTGCCCCTATTACGGAGATGCATCCTCTCTATTTGACCTGTTTATCATTTCTACTGAGAGTGAAAGTAAAATCAGAAAGACACAAGCCATGTTGTTAAAGCCATGACGCAGGGTGGTAGACCCTGCTTCATGTAGGAGATCCAGTCAATCTGCTAAAGTCCAAAGGTGTCTACCAGAAATTTGGTAAGGCTAGAGAACCACATCTTCAGGCCAATTTGGAACTATGAGGATCACCAGAATGGCATCCATCTGGAGGTTGATGTACGCCACTGCAGTGGCATTATCCAGCTGGCTCTTGATCGGATGACCCTCTGTTAGGGGCGTCCAGCTGTCTAAGCAATTTGGCTTTCCCTAGAGTTCTAGAATGTTAATCTGGAGATAAGATTCCTCTGTGTACCAAGTCCCTGCAATGACAAAGTATCTAGGACTCCTCCCTACCTCTTCAGGCTGGCATGCTTTGTCAGGATTTTCCAACACAGTGGCAAAATGAATTTCTCTGACTCAAGAGCTGGATTCCTGAGCCAGCAGGCCAGAGATGTCATTGGTGTCAGGCAAGTTGATTTTGCCTAGACTGTAGATGATGACTTACATGAACTGCATATTTGTTTCAGGTCAGTATTGAAGCCAGTGTGTCAGGATAATCGGGCAACTAGCAGCATTTACAAATTTATCAGCAATGGCAGGCCCTATATTTTTCTTTTGAGAGGTTTGCCATAGGAAAGTCAATTTCATTGGGTGAAATGTCAGTTTCAATAAGTGTAGTATTTTGGATTTTCCTCAAACAATACAAGAACAGATACATCTGATATTTGCTGTTACACTTTTTACCAACAGGTCTGTGCGGCCACGTCTTACATTATACATCAGTTCAGAATCTCTGGGAAAGAACCAGAATGAGGCAGATTCAAACAAGACAGGTAGGCTCAGCAAAGAAGATGCCAAACTGGTCATAATTGTGGGCAAAGTATAAGTCGATTTTTAACCATCTTAAATCTACCTAAAAATATAACATCAGTTAAAGCAACCTTAGAGGTCCATTCACACCAGTGTGATGCATGGTAAAGCCCATTCCCAGGAGCATGCTCCTTAGGTTGGAAACGGCTGTGTATCCTCCACCAACATTTAAAGGGAACTCTCAAAAGGTCTGTGTGGAGACTAAAGCCCCGTGTGCACAGGCCGAATATCAGCTGACATTCGGCCTGTGTGTACAGGTCCATGTCCAACAGAAGCCGATCTCACGACCGGCTTTTGTCAAACGAGCATGCTGGAAAACCAGCAGCCAATTGGTATCCGATTGGCGCTTGCAGCCAATGGCTGCACACACTGACCAGTGTGTTCGTCCCCCAGACAGAACACAATAGCACAGTGGGGAGATTGCTGTACTAACATTGCATAGTTAGTACAACAAGTGTCTCAGGTTTTTTTCATTTCAGCCTGCTGGGTTGAACTAAAAAATATTAAGGCTTTCTCTCTGGTTTTGAATAGAGATTTACCACCCAATCTGCATTCATATGCATAAGCTACTCTTTTGTCATTCCTACTTTTATGATTTACTGATGTGGTTTTATTCTCACATGTTCATCCTGTGAGTGAGGTGCTTTTTGAGGGTTTCAAAGAGTAGGCAGTGTGGTATATTCTATAACCGCAGCAGTCTCAGCTACCATTCAATAGCTGTGCAAAATGAAGGTAGGTTTGCACTATGAACTTGTAAACCCTAACTGCATGGCATTTGGTTTGCTAAATCCCTGTCTATTATAAATTAGTTTATTGTTTATTTTAATCATTTTTAATACTTTGTTGCATCTTAGTGCTGCTGATCATCTGCAGCCACTTTCTACTTGCATGAATGCACTCAAGCAATGGATGCTTGACAGTTTTCTAAGCAAGTTTCCTAATGATGACAACAGTGGACCATGCCTTTGTAATTTGTTTTAAATTTGCCACATGCAGTCTCCATCAGAATCTCACGTGATAGAATGACAATGCAAGAGCACAGTTAGGAGACACAAAGACAAGATTGTTACTCTATAACAGGAAGTATCTGAACTATTACTTTTATTGCAGGATTACCAGGAATTATTTTAATAAAGTTGCAGATTTAAAATATTAAAGCTGAAGTTTGGGTTTGGCAATTTTTGCACAGCTACATTGGTCTAACTTAAAGGAGTTAGCAATCGTTGGTGCACATAAACATTTGTAATCCACAAGGTTATATAAAAGTAGAAACTGAATATCCTCAATTTTGTGAAGATATAAAACTCACTGACAGTGCAAACGCCAATCTTTTAAAACACGCAGCCACACGAGATGCACTATGTCCTTTCGTGTGATGCACTACTCTAAAAATGGCAGGTCTTCAAAAAGTCACAGACCTATGCAACAGTTAATGAAATCCGGGCAGGTGCCCTCTCACCAAAACAGGCCTCGTCCCTCTGGTATGTTCCGCTGTCGGTGTTCCGATCCACGGCCTGTCCGCAACTTGCAGTCTCCGGTCCCTCACACTGCTGCACAAGGTGTCGGTAGATGGACGATCCGGTCTCTGTGGAGCGAGAGCTGGACACTTAGGAAAGGATCCCTCCCTGGACTGAGTGATCCTATTTCACAACTGTAGGCCCAGGCTTTAGGCCTAGACACTCCGGCAGCAGGCCTCAACACAGGCTTCCTGCTTGATTGAAGGTGAAGTCCAGAGAGGGTGAGCGTAGCTCCTCCCTCCCTTTAAGTAACCTCCCCCAGAAGGCTGTGCGATGGTGCAATGCACTTTGGGAGTACAGCTGCACTGTGGGTACCATAGTCTATTTGATGCCCATGGCAATGGAGTCCCTTTCTCCCTGTACCATAAGTTCCACAATGCTCCGTTCCATATAGTTAAACAACAGTTGCTGCAATATCTTAAAGAGACTCCGGAGGAAGCTGGGGTTATTTCTCAAGATAACCATAGTCTTTAACACACTGCAAAGTGGCACCCCGCTACATACACTTTAAACTTCATTTAACATGCTGTGTACATTCTGAGTGATCGCGGTCTCCTACTACTACTGGGCATAAGATAAAACTAGTATAGCGGTCTCACCCCTCTCTCCCCTTCTCGTTCTTGGCTTGTCTTTCTTCGTCTAGGGGTCTCAGTGCTGGGGAGAGGGATGAGATACGCCACGGCCCATGTCCTCCATAGCTAAGAGGTGAAGGCCAGATAGATTGGGCCTTGTGTAGGTGTCCTAGAGTCAAGTCCAGTACTTTGTCCCTGACTCCTTTGCCCCTAGTAACCAGAGTTCCACACAGTGAATAGGTGTAACTTTTTTTTTTCTTCTTGGCGTACAAACATACAGTTTCTTTACCGAGTAATAATGGGGGATAGATCGAGGCACAATCCTTTCCCTTCTGTTGCTAACCACTATGGTATCACCAGTGGTAAATAGTCACTGCCACTGACTATGTGAGGTAGAAAGTAAATTACCTTCGCTAGCACGGCCCCTGTCAAGGGAAGGAAATCCGTCCAAGGGAGAAACCGGAGGCCTCTGTCACCAGCGATGCTGCGCCGGACTCTCCAGAGAAGTTCCGCACACCAGTCCTCACAAACTCAGACACGGGCACCCAAGGAGTTAGGGCCCCCTCGGATTCCTCCACCCTCGCGGAACTCAGTCGAAGGTACTGAGCCCCAGGCATCCGTCATAGTACCTCACCCCAGGCTAAAGGTGCCTGAGATGGACTCCATCCCCGCTCCGGCCAGGTCAAGGACACCTAGGCCTGGAACACCGGAACGTCAGCACCCAAGCTGAAGGTGCCTGGGTGCGGTCGAGTCCTCCGACTTCCACTCCGAACTCTGAACCCCCTGGTAAGGGCGTGCGCCCCCTTTTATCCCCTCTCCCTTTGCGTCACAGCGGGATCCCCGCCCCGCTGTACCAGCTCCAGGGGAGGACAGAAAGGCACAGTCTTGCGGTATGAGTTCAACTCCGGCCCAGGGCAACAGTGCCACCTGTGGACCGCAAGGAACCTCACACCACCAGAGTCCTCCAAGAACCAAAAAAAGGTCTCGGATCCCCTAGCAATTAGTGCATCTGGGTTACACTACCACCCAGATGCTTCCCCTAAATTCAAATACCCGCTACACTAGGAACTAAACCAAACTAATGCAAATATGTTTAAAAAAAAATGCATTCACATGAGAAAAGGTTTTTCTGATTATAACACTTTATCTTTACCCCTGACAGCATTGTATCAGGAGATTTATCTGGAAAATGCAACTGCAGCTGAGTTGACGAATAAGCTGGCTGACCTTTTCAGTGTGCCCGCCAATCACATACTGCGTATCTCTAGAACTGGCCCCCATGGGATCCATATTCTGCTTAGTGACACAGTAAGTAATTGTTGTAGATGATAGGTGCACATTGGGGGCATTTATTAAAACTAAGGGATAATGGCAGTGACTCTAACTAATACAGTACTAGGTAATCAAGGAAAAGGGGAGAAAGTAAAATGAAGACTTGTATCTGTACTGTTATCCCCTACCATAATTATGTTATTAATGTGCAAAACTGAAGAATCAATACTGCATTGGATATGAAAATGCCCACTTGAAGCTGCCCAACAATATTTCCTTTTTGCATGGCTGATGTCTAGTTTAATCATTCTGTTGGCATTGTATATTTCTATTAGAATTTCTAGCTCCACCCAAGGTAAACGTTTTGGTGGTGGCATTATGTTCCATTGATGAATTTGCCATAATATAAAAAAATATATATAACGGATTAGCCTAGATGTGAGAGACACCATTGCTGTCACCAAATGTGTAAATCTCTCATATCCCAATTTCCAAGAGATATGAGCTGTCAGTAAGTGATACCAAGTCAACTTTAAAACCTACATTTTAAATTCGGCTAACCCAGTGGCGTCAGGGGGGGGGGCTGAGGGGGGCTAGAGCCCCGAGTGGGTCTCCAAAAAGCCCCGGGTCTCGGTCATTCACAATTCTATTATCAGCTCCGAGCCTGAGTGGTGACAGATCTGACTCCGAGCACAGCCGAGTCACATAGCAAGTCCCGTCTTCTGGAGGCTGCAGTGCCAATGGTGGACGTCCCACACTAAGGCTGAGCTGCAGGAGGAGGTCACATGAAGTCTGACCCGTAATGGTCAGTGTGTGTCAGGTAGGTCAGTGTGGGTCAGGAAGGTTAGTGTAATGATCAGTGATGGTCAGGTAGGTCAGTGTAATGGTCAGTGTGGGTCAGGTAGGTCAGTGTGTATCAGGTAGGTCAGTGTAATGGTCAGTGATGGTCAGGTAGGTCAGTGTAATGATCAGTGTGGGTCAGGTAGGTCAGTGTGGGTCAGGTAGGTCAGTGTGTGTCAGGTAGGTCAGTTTAGTGGTCAGCATTGATGGGCACTGGTAAGCCAGGCAGCAACCAACAAGTGAGCCCCTGGGCTAACCTTTTAAACCTATGTAGGCTCAACTTATGCCTGCCCTTATATTTGTAACATGTGTCATGTATTGCCTACTCTTGTGAATTTACTCCATAATGCATATGCATTATCTCACGGGAAAAAGAAAATGTTCTTGTTGCTTAAAAATGGAATTAAAACTGATTGCACAAACTTGATTTATGATGAAACTATCTTCCCTCAAAGTAAATTGTGTTCCTATATCTTCAGTAAAATGTTCTATATTGTGGTATCTGTGGCCTTTTAGAACTGTTAAACATTCTCTGTGTCTGAGGGAAATACAACTCTGAAAAAAAAGCCATTATTTCTCTGCATATTAAAAACAGTGAAGACTGCAAGGGTATACATTCTATCAACTGCCACTTATCTGAGAAAATCTTCCCATGTTTCATCAGTCTGTAGATTACAGTAAACCTTGAAAATTTCCTATTGTGGTCCAAATATTCATGACCTACTAATATGTCTGCCTTCCCTGCAGATGGTCAGAAATATGCCAGATGAATCCTGCTTTACTGCTTCACTTCAAAAATGTAAGTATTTATTCCATGTGGGATGAAGATTATGTCACAGAGACTTAGTGATTTTTTTCCATTTTATAGGGATAATCAATAAGACAGTGTCCACAACAGTGAGTAATGCAGCAAACTATTGAAACCAATCACAAGTCATGTTATTAAACTAGGTGCAGCAAACTGAAAGCTGGCTGCATTGTGCATTGCTTCACTGAAAAAGTCTGTATGTGTAATTTGGAAAGCTATTACCTTACACCTACAGAAACGTAATGACTACAAAGCTTTTCAGGGGCACACTGATAATGATTCTGGCAGTACACAGACTAATGATTTTACAAATTCCATTTGAATATTTAGCCTCCCAGATGTCTCAGCAGTTTGTTTTTGTTCAGCTAGCCATTGTGAATGCATAATGGCTGCTCTTTATCTGGATTAAACATCCAGAAAATACAGTACACGATCCATCCCAATGAGATTTCACCTCCAGCACACACACACACACATTGGTCTTTTTGTAGTGAGATCCCATCTCCAGTACACACGCTGGTCTTCCCCCCAGTGAGATCCCACCTCCAGAATACGCACATTGGTCTTTCCTCTGTATTATATCAATTCATCCACAAATCCAATCTTTTCAGTTTTCCCTTCAGACTCCTCATGCTGCAGTTTCATTATCCCCCCCCCCCCAATCTCCCAACAAAATGCCTGTTGAACAGTGTCCATATCCTCAGGCCCGGATTTACTCCCTTTGCCGCCCCAAGGCCAGGTCCTTCAATGCCGCCCCCACCCGCACACACACACACACACATCACATAGGGGGCTTCTGAGCCACCCCCCATGTGATATAAATGAGGTAAAAAAAATATAAAAATTAAAAAAATTCAATTACATTAAAAATCCCCCCCCCCCGCCAAAAAAAAACTGAAAGTACTTGTGATTTGCATATTGTGTTATTGAAGACATACCTAGTGTATTTGTGCACTGTTTTTATACAATAATAACTGTAAATATATGCATTATGCAGCATACCCAGCAAGGAATTAAATACCTTTGAGTCAAATATTCTGCTTGGCACTGTAATCTCGTCCTGGAGGGGCCCAGAGGCAGAGCAGTGGTGATGGGAGAATCATAGCTGCCTTGAAGATGTGGAGACAGCCCGCACGCTCCCGATGCTAGTGCTACTCTGCAAGGGGCGGGGTTGATTTTAGCAATAAAGTACATGTCTTAGCGGGGCGTGTTAAAACAAATGGAGGGCAGGTTTTGCAATGTTTATGGGCGGATTTTGCAATGTTGGTGCAATGGTTTGCACAAACGATTTAACTCACAAAGGAAGGCGGTATTTTAAAATGGACAACAAATCATCAAAATCCGCACTGATACTGTGATAAATTCATTGTGTTCGTTAGTTAAATAGGTCTTGCAAATTCGCCCATCAACATTGCAAAATCTGCCCATCAACATTGCAAAACCCGCCCTCCATTTGTTTTAACACGTCCCGCTAAGACGTGTACTTTATTGCTAAAATCACCCTCGCCCCTTGCAGAGTAGCACTAGCATTGGGAGCATGTGGCATGTGTCATAGTCATTGCGCAGGCGCCGTGTAGAGCTGACTCTCAGCTCTACATCTTCGGCGGCTCCGCGCTGCGCCTGCGCAGTACAGGGGGGTCCTTATCGCCGGGGGACCTTTTTCGGCAGGACGACAGGATTTTTTCACCCCCCTTTTGCCACGGCGCCGCCCCTGCACCCACTTCCGCCCCGGGGCCTGGCCTCGGTGGCCTTGTCAGGAATCCGACCCTGCATATCCTCCCCACAGACATTGCAGACTGAGCCCAAACACACAATATAGACTTAATGCAGTTATAATGAAGCCAAGTTCAGCAGTCTCTGCCCCCTCTGCAGCAATTACCTATTGATTCTCAATAACTGTGGTGTGGGACTAGCAACGAGAAATAATGTAATATTTCTCTACGCTACCACCCCCCATCCTGTTACACATACTGCTCACTTGGTATACGCTGTGTACAAAAATAAGCTGTGCAAGATTTCAAGATAAATGTGCAAAATCAACAGAAAAACTTCCTGCGCAAAATGCAATAAATGTGCAGAACGGACTCAAATCAAAACTTGTGCCAGCTGCAATTCTGCTATATAGAGTCCAATCTAGCCCAAAGTGTGCAAAATGCAATCAAACTGTGAACAGACTGCGATGGATTCTTTTCTTCTCTGTGCAAATAAGCATTACAATGTGCAGTTAACAAAGGGTGCTGGAGAGATACAAATCTGTTCTTCGTGCAAAAACACACACTAGTGGAAGTGGCCTCTTACCTTGCGGTAATGAGACAACCGCATATATTTCTTGTTCTTACATCACAGGACACAGAGACTTAGATAATTACTTAGTGGGTTAGATAGTCACCATCAGGTGATTGGACACTGGCAACCCTAATTACAAGGCGAGTTCCTCCCCTATATAACCCCTCCCATATGGAGAGCACCTCAGTTTTTTCACCAGTGTCTAAGGTGGTTGATCGCATTGAACATGTGCTAAGAAGAAAGCTCTGTTTGATGGTCTCTGCAGGGGCCTAGGAGCTATACAACCGGATCCATACCTCGGTCCAATACTAAACCTCTAAGATGGCCTCGTGGAAGGAAGAAACAAGGTTTGCCTGTAATGTCTCTCTTCGGAGGTCTGGGCTCTGGGATCCAGTCTTTGGTGTACTAATCTAAGTGGCACGAAAAGCTCCTGGCAGAGTCTTCTACAGGTCCAGGGAAGAGGTTCCTTTAAGTAGGGACCCAGAACCCTGAAGGTTGGCACAACATTACCCGCCATGATGGGTGAAGGCTGGATCTGTTGTTCTCAGCAGTTTTCCTGCGGCCGGGATAAGGTAAGTGAAGATAATTTTTAAAGTATTATCTTCTATGAGTAGTTGCATGGCTTACCTGGTTTCCGCCACCAGATGGAGTAAGTGACATACCTGGTGCATGCCATCCAGGAACACGCTCAGTGAAGTTGGTCTGTTATAAAAAACCGCTCACCTGCTCCGCTGCAGGCTCTGCCACAACTCATAACAGAGAGACGCCACGCAGTCCACAGGTCCCATGAAGTCCTCCAGCGGTCTTCTCTCACCCCCCTCACTCCTGGCTGCCGCCATGACAGTCGCGGGTGTGCTTTTTGACTGTACAGGTGAGCAGGGAAAGCAGGGGGGAGGCGTGGTTGCGTGCACGGCGCATCAGTGCACAGGCACCAAGGCGGCATGATTTAAAAGCCCAGCACGCCAGAGCCTTCTGTAAAGCGGTGGGACACAGAGCTGTGGGCTGTAAGCATCCCAGTGGATCGGATCCAGGCATACCTAAGACACCTACTCAGCATCAGGTTGTGCAGTGAGCTAATATATATATGTATTGTAAGACTAGAGCACAACGGTGGTTGCACTTGTACTAGTACCTCTGCTTTGCAGCTTAGGACTATGTCTCCCAGTAAGAGGCGTTCAGGGGCAGGTAAAGGAGGCACTAAGAGATCCCCGCCTAGAGCTAGGGGTTCTTCCCGTGTCGGCAGATTACCATCCCCCCTGATAGACTGGTAGCAGCCTCACAGGATGAATCTGTACCCCTGTCAGGCTTTGCAGCCTCTCCTATTGTTGCAGCTCCTGTATATGTCACTGAAGACACTATGAAAGCTGCCTTGGATGGCTTGGAAGGAAGGATTGCTTCATTAATCGCAACCTCCTTAAAAAGTGGCAGAAAGCGGGGTAGATCCCTTTCCTCTGCTCTGGGTTTCTTATCAGAGGAACATTCTGATGATGAGATATCCCTATCTGTAGATGGGAATCAGGACCAGTCTGAGGTTTCAGAGGATGAGGAAAAGATCTCTTCTGCCACTTAGGCACTTAAGATGCAGGTGAAATATTATACAGAGTGAAGATTTTTTTTTACCATATAAACAATAGTGGATCACTAAAATTTGAAATTGTATCCAAAAGAAATAAAAAAATAAACACAAATCAAGAATCAAAGTCTGTACAAGTGAATCAACAGATTGGAATTCACAATGATCCAAATTCAAACTGTACACCCGTGCAACATATGAAAGTCTGTGATGAGGAGAAAAAATTCCCTTGAGAGAGTCTTCTCATTTGTAGAAGAAGGAAAATCCACCACCAAGTGAAATAAGGTAATGCCTGCTTACCAAATTGACATGATCCCCCACTACAGAGGATCACAGAGAGCCTTGATTGTGTATGGATATATCAATCAAAAGACATCAGGATGGATCCAGCCCACAAACCGCAAACGATTAGGCAGGTCCAATGACAGCTCTATGAGTCCCGTGTTCAAATCTCAGGACATGTGAAGAAACAGGAGACTCCCATAGTGTAAAACAGTCTCATTTATTGTTAAAAGGTTAAAGAATCACACTTACATTAATAAAATTCAAAAACGGCCTTAAGTCTGCAGTCCCGGCCGGACACACGCAAACAAACCCGTCCTAGCTGGATGGAGGTAGGTGGTGACGTCAACGCGCCGCTCCATTCCGCCCTATGTCGTTTCGCAACAGAATTGCGTCTTCCAGGGGCACGGGCGGCACAAGTGAATTTTTTTTTCACTCAGGATTACCCATCAGGGTTCTAATGCATTATCACATTATGCTATTTAATACTGTTGCACCAATATTTTATTAATTGTGACGTTTATAAGGATTAGCGCATCCATATATTTTTTTAATTTGCTTCATACTGTTTTTGTTCACAGAAGGTTTGCTGCTTTCCTTCACTCACATTCACCATTGTGGGTTTTGTTTTTTGTTTTTAGCACAGTTTTTTCTTCTATTTCCAATATTATACAGAGTTGGTGCGTACCACATACAAATTGCCCTCTGCTGAAGCTGCCATGCCCTCTGTTTCCTCCTTGGGATCTCGGAAATCCCCACAGGCTGCATATTCCTTCCCAACTCATCCTTTGTTGGAGAAGTTGATGTATGGCGACTAGGGATGGGCCGAACACCCCAAGGTTCGGATCGCATCTAGAACATGCGAACGGACCGAAAGTTTGCGCTAACATTCAAACACCGTTAAAATGTGACTCGAACGTGATAAATCAAAAGTGCGAATTTTAAAGGCTAATATGCAAGTTATTGTCCTAAAAAGGGTTTGGGGACCCGGGTCCTGCCCCAGGGGACATGGATCAATGCAAAAAAAAGTTTTAAAAACGTCAGTTTTTTCGGGAGCAGTGATTTTAACCACTTCAATACAGGGCTTTTTGTACCTATTCAATACCGGGCCTATTTTGGCACTTCTCTCCTACATGTACAAATCATCATTCTTTTGCTAGAAAATTACTCAGAACCCCCAAACATTATATATGTTTTTTTAGCAGACACACTAGGGAATAAAATGACGGTCATTGCAACATTTTTTCTTGCACAATATTTGCGCAATAATTTTTCAAACGCCTTTTTAAAAAAAAAAAAATGGTTTCATGAATTAAAAAATAACAAAACAGTAAAGTTAGCCCAATTTTTTGGGAACATATGAAAGATAATGTTACGCCGAGTAAATAGATACCTAACATGTCACGCTTTAAAATTGCGCACACTCATGGAATGGCGCCAAACTTCGGTACTTAAAAATCTCCATAGGCGACGCTTTATTTTTTTTTACAGGTTACCAGGTTAGAATTACAGAGGAGGTCTAGTGCTAGAATTATTGCACGCGCTCTAACGCACGCGGCGATACCTCACATGCGTGGTTTGAACGGCGTTTACATATGTGGGCGACTTGCGTTTTAATTTTTTTTATTTATTTATTTTACTTATTTATTTTTTTACAATGATTTTACTTTTTTTTTTTTTTTGATCACTTTTATTCCTATTACAAGGAATGTAAACATCCCTTGTAATAGGAATGTGTGTGACAGGTTCTCTTTATTGAGAGATGCGGGGTCAATAAGACCCCACATCTCTCCTCCAAGCTAGAAAGCATGAGATCAGTGAAAAATTTTTCACTGATTTCATACTTACAGCCGCAATGGCGGCTTTGTTTACATTTGAGACCCGGGCGTGACGTCATCACATCGCGCCCGGGCCTCCGACGATCATAGAGAAGACTGGTGACCATCTGGTCACCAGTCATCTCTATGCTCATCACGTGACTCCACCAACGATGCCGGAAGATTCGCTCCGGGTCCCCGATCGCACGGGGGAGCCCGGAGAAGCACCGGATGGCAGCGGGAGGGGGGGTGTCCCCTCCCGCCGCCTATAAGAACGATCAAGCGGCGGAACCGCTGCTATGATCATTCTTATGGTGCACAGAATCGCCGGCACTTCAAAAGGATATCTGAATGATGCCTCTAGCTGCAGGCATCATTCAGATATCCCCCTACAAAGCCGAGGACGTCATATGACGTCCACCCAGGATGGGAGATCCCATCTGTGGACGTCATTTGTCTATGGCTGGGTAGGGAAGTGGTTAACAATGCTTAAAGTGAAAAAATAAAAGTGAAATTTTCCTTTAAATATCGTACCTGGGGTGTGTCTATAGTATGCCTGTGAAGTGGCGCGTGTTTCCCGTGTTTAGAACAGTCCTGGCACAAAATGACATTTCTAAAGGAATAAAAGTAATTTAAAATTGCTTTCGGCTTTAATGTAATGTTGGGTCCTGGCAATATAGATGAAAATTGAGTAAAACGGCATGGTACCCCCCCCCCCCCCCCCCGCCCATTTCCAGGCCCTTTGGGTCTTGTATGGATATTAAGGGGAACCCCGCACCCAAGTTAAAAAAATAAAAGGTGTGGGGCCCCCAGGCCCTATATACTCTGAACAGCAGTATACAGGCGGTCCCAAGAAAGACCGGGACTGTAGGTTTGTTCTTAAGTTGAATCTGTTTGTAATTTGGAACAGGTACATTTTGTAAGTGTAGCTTCAGCCAAAAAATCTATTTTTAAGCTTTTTGGATACCATAGGGAAGGGTTATCATCACCCCTGTAACATTTGTTTTGCTGTCTGTACCCCTGTTTAGAAGATTTCACCTCACGTTCTGTCCCAATGACAATTGGATTTAGAAAATTTGGGGTTTTTAGGGAAACAAGAATTGGTGATAAAGCATCAGTGGAGACACCTTTTTCCCATATTAACTCTTACAGGAAAGAATTTCCCTTCCCAGGGGTAGATTTCCTCTCACTTCCTGTTGTCTCCCTCCGTTTGTAAGTAGGAGACGTTTGTAAGTCAGATCTTTGAAAGTGGGGTACCACCTGTGTGTGTGTGTGTGTGTGTGTAATATATATATATATATATATATATATATATATATATATACACACACAGACACACACTATACGGCCTGCCCTATATACTCTGCAGAAAATTGAGCCTTAGGTGTTGGTGGTACCAGAACACTGTAAGCCCTCACAGTAACTCTTGGTGGGCACTGGAACAGGCCCTGCTGTGAACTATTATATCAAGAATTGTAATTACATGCCCCTGTTGAACAGGGGCAGAAAAATTGGGCCTTTAGTGGTGGTGGTGCCACAACACTGTAAGCTCTGTTACTCTTGGTGGGCGCAGAAACGGGCCCTGCTGTGAAATATTAGATCAAAAATTGTAATTACACGCCCCTGTTAAACGGGGGCAGAAAAATTGGGTTTTAGGCACTGGTGCTGGTGCCACAACACTGCAACCCCTCACAGATACTCTAGTTGAGCACATGAACGAGCCCTGCTGCAAAATATTACAGAAAAAAAATTAATTGCACGCCCCTGTTAAACAGGGGCAGAAAAATTGGGCTTTAGGCATTGGTGCTAGTGCCCAGAACCAAACATATTCTTAGAAGCTATCAACATGAACATTGAGGAGGAATAGGATAGTCACTCAGCATAACAGGATAGTCACTCAGCATCAGCATAGGCAGTCTTCAAGGGATCTCATTCATAAAAAAATTAAATCAGTTACATCAGCATCAGGTGCTTGGTAGCTGGTGATCCAAGACTGATTCATTTTTATGAAGGTGAGCCGATCAACCGAGTCGGTGGATTGGTTACAAAGCCTCCAGCAGCACTGAATGTGCGTTCCAAAAGAATGCTGGATGCAGGACAGGCCAGTAGCTCAATTGCATACTGTGCAAGCTCTGGCCAGTCATCCTCAAGACCCAGTAACCCAGTGGATTTTCGGTTGGAAAGATCTCCAAGTCTGATCTTGCCCCTAGGTATTCCTGCACCATGTAAATCATATGCTGGCGATGGTTGCTGGAACTGATCAGACCTTGGGGCTGCGGACTAAAAAATTGTCTGAACCCATCGGTCAGACGGCCACCTTCTCCACCGCTCCTTCTGTGACTGACCGAAGCCTCAGTAACACCTTTTCCAGGAGGACCAGGAAATTGTAACCTTCCAGGCTCTGGAAACGCGTTGCACAAACCTTTCTGCAAGGCCTCCTGAAGATGTTTCATCCTCTGCTCCCTCTGCGAAGGCTGGATAAGTTCCACAACCTTTCCCTTGTAACGTGGATCAAGAAGGGTCGCCAGCCAGTAGTGATCCCTCTCCTTGATCACACGAATACGAGGGTCCTTTCGCAGGCTTTGCAGGATCAGGGAGGCCATGCAGCATAGGTTTGCTAAGGCATTCGAACCAGAGTCCTCTGGGTCACTAAGGGTGACATGATCCGCAGCCACCTCCTCCCAGCCATGTACAAGTCCATGGGGTTTTGGGGACTGTAAACGATCCCTTGAAGACTGCGGCTAATGCTTAGTGCTAGACTCCACCTCCATGCTGACACAATCCTCCTCCTCCTCTTCCTGTGTGAACGGCGGGCCCGCAGGAATACTGTCTGAATAAAGGGGGCCTTGAGATTTAAGGAAGTCCTCCTCTTCCACCCTCTGTTTTGCCTCAAGTGCCCTGTCCATTATTCCACGCAGCGTGTGCTCCAACCAGAGTCTTTTCTCGGGAGGGGCACTGCCAAAAAATATGTTTTTTTTGTGGGAAATGGCTGGTGTCGGCGATTCAATCTTCCCGGCACCATGGTTGTTATGGTGTCAGGATGATTGAAGAGCATTATTTCTATTATTACATTGTAATATAAAATTAAATAGTTCAATGCAGAATCAGTGGGAGCCCCGAGTGTGTCACTTGCCACCGTCGCCTGCAATTAGTGGGAGCCCTGAACGTATCACTTGCCACACGTTGCGGATTGTCACTTGCCACGTCACCTGCCATATCTTGTGGATTGTCACTTGCCACACCTTGTGGATTGTCACTTGCCACGTCACCTGCCACACCTTTCTGATTGTCACTTGCCTTCCACCAGATGCAGATTGTCATTTGCCACGTCACCTGACACAATTTGCGGATTGTCACTTGCCACGTCGCCTGCCACACCTTGCGGATTGTCACTAACTTGCCTGCTAAGGTGTAGTTTTGGTTGTCTCTTGCTGTGTTCCAGACTCCCAGAGTCAGGCAGCAGAGAGATAATGTAATCTCTCTGCTGGCTGCACAGTGAGGGCAGAAGTCACTGCAGGAATGCAGGGCAGGCACGGGCGGTGAGAGATGATCTCATCTCTCTGCTCCCCCGCTCCCGGCTAGCTGATTGGCCAGCTGCCACACTGAGCCTGCTCTCTCACTCTCACCTGCGCTGCCAACACACTGAGCAGCACGGTCTGCCCACAAACTGCGCCGCCCGCCCACAAACCGCGCCACAAGCGGAGCCGCCCGCTTTCTTACCCGTCTGTGGAGCCGCACGCTATCGCACCTGCCCGCAGAGCGGCCCGACGTGACTCACTGACGTCACTCATTGCTAGACGCCAAGCGGCCCAGGCGTTAGCAACGAGTGCAGGGAAGAGGCTCCACCCACCTCCTCCTCCGCTCCTGGTATCATGTCAGTGCCGCGTAACTACATTAGACGAGTCTCTCTCTCTGCGCCGCTGATCGGCTGATGTGAGAAACTGAGGGAGAGACTCAGAGAGGCAACGGCAGCCGCAAAACAAGTACTGTATATACTCGAGTATAAGCCGACCCGAATATAAGCCGAGGCACCTAATTTTACCCCAAAAAACTGGGAAAACTTATTGACTTGAGTATAAGCCTAGGGTGTCCATCTGCATGCCTCACTGTGCCTCACTTTGCCTCACTGTGCCCATGCTTCACTGTGCCCATGAGTAGACTGATGTTTAACATGGGAGTCTATGGAAGGGGGTGCCCAGCTTTGAAAAATCGGTTCTCCTCGGCCGTAGGTCCCCCACACACCAAACTTTGCACACTTGTAGAGGAGACATGGGGCTACACGTGTGCCACGTTTGGGGTCCAGGGGACCTATGGCCGGCCGGTACCGTGTCCCCAAAGTTCGGGAGATCAGGCGCAAAAAAAAGAAAAGCAAGCAAGTGAGTGTGACAGATGGTCTCGGGGGGAGGGCAATTGCCCTGTTGCCCCCCCTGGATCCGCCCCTGGCTCCAACAGGAAGACAAGAGGGACAGTACCACTGATGCATGCACTGTCACTGCTCACCATCCTCGTGGCCTCCTCAAATTTTGACAGGACAGTGCATGCATCCTTGATCATTACCCACTGGCGTGGCGAAAAAAAGCCAAGCTCCGCTGACCCTGTCCTGGTGCCATAGTCGCACAGGTACTGATTGATGGCCCTCTGCTGCGTTTGCAGCCGCTGCAGCATTGCCAACGTAGAGTTCCACCTGGTGGCTATGTCACAGATGAGGCGGTTCTTGGGCAGGTTGCATTCCTTTTGAAGGTCAACTAGTCGAGCACTGGCGTTATATGACCGACGGAAAGGCCCACAGACTTTCCTGGCCTGCCTCAGGAGATCCTGTAAGCCCGGGTACCTGCACAAGAACCGCTGCACCACCAAATTAAGGATGTGAGCCAAACAGGGCACATGGGTCAAGTGTCCCTGTTGGAGGGCAGAGAGGAGGTTGTGCCATTGTCGCAAACCACCATTCCTGGCTGAAACTGGTGTGGCGTCAACCACCTCTGAGCCTGCCCCTGCAGAGCTGACAGAATCCCTGCCCCAGTGTGGCTCCTGTCCGCTAAGCCAGTGTTTCTCAACTCCAGTCCTCAAGGCGCACCAACAGGTCATGTTTTTGGGATTTCCATTGATTTGCACAGGTGATTTAAACAGTTTCACTGCCTTAGTAATTACCACAGCTGTTTCATCTGCAGGAAATCCCCAAAACATGACCTGTTGGTGCGCCTTGAGGACTGGAGTTGAGAAACGCCGCCCTAAGCAGACCAACTCAAGCAACACGTGCTTGCGTAGCCAATAGAACACCTACGGAGCACCGCTGGTTCCGAGGACAAATCAGCACAGAAAGAGGCCATAGAGGAAGAAGAGGAGGGGGTGGAGGAGAGAGGTGTGGCAGAATCACCACTACCAGCATTTTGGATGCGTGGTGGCGGACAGGGTGCTCCAACAATACTGCACCCTGTCCTGCATCCTTCCCAGCTGCCAGCAGGGTTACCCATTGCGCCGTGAAAGAAAGGTAACGTCCCTGTCCATGTCTGCTGGACCATGAGTCAGCAGTAATATGCACCTTACCGCTGACCGCCCTGTCCAACGAGGCCAAGACATTGCCTTCCACATGTCGGTAGAGAGCCGGAATGGCCTTCCGAGGAAAAAATTGGCGTTTGGGAACCCGCCACTAAGGTAGCGCACATTCAACAAATTCTCGAAAAGGGGCAGAGTCTACCATCTGAAAAGGCAGAAGTTGGAGTGCTAGCAATTTAGCCAAACTAGCATTCAGCCGCAGAGCATGTGGATGGCTGGGACCAAATTTCTTTCGCCGGTTTATAAACTGGGGTAGGGAAATTTGCCTGCTACAATTGGATGTTGGTGTACCGCTAGCAGATTGCCCCGGAAGTACTTGGGACACCTAATTCTACACCTTGATTCCTCTCAGTGCTGGTCTCTGAGAGGACTGAAGGTATAGTGGGGTTGGAGATCCCAGCTGATAAGGGGGAAAGGAGAGGTCTGCCTTGTTATTTGGTGTGGGTCTTTTAAGTACTGTTGACAACGGACTGCATGGCAGGTCGACATATGTCTGGTCAAGCATGTGGTGCCCAAGCGGCTGGTGTTTTGGTCACGCTTGATACACTTTGGTGCGATCTGCTGCACACGTCTTAAAAAAGGCCCACACCAAAGAACTTTTGAAAAAACGTGCGGAGTCAGCAGCGCCCTTCACATGCGGAGCGCTGCGGTGTGATGCAGTCAGTTGGCTGCCCTTAAGTTGGCCCCTTGTGGGCATCCTGCCTCGTTGGAGATGTGCCTCCTCCTCTCTCCTATCAGACACCCACGTAGAGTCAGTGACCTCATCATCCCCTCCCTCCTCGCCACTGGAGCAAACCTGGCAGTATGCTGCAGCTGGGGGAACATGACTGCCAGTTTCTTGTCCTTCTTGGGCACCCCTCTCTCTGGGCTCACGTTACTGCCTTCATCCTCAACCTGGGTGCCATCTTAAGAGCCTTCAAAATGCTGCGCATCCTCCTGCAGCATGTACCTTACACTGTGGTCGAACAGTTCGGGGGACTCCTCAGGGCATGATGGTGGGGCTAGGGAAGGAGTGAGTGATGACATTGAGCTGATGGAAGAGGCCACTTTGGCAGCTGCATTGGCAGACAAAGTACCCTGAG
The DNA here is from genome assembly GCA_029206835.1 of Rana muscosa. Lineage (NCBI taxonomy): Eukaryota > Metazoa > Chordata > Amphibia > Anura > Ranidae > Rana > Rana muscosa. Next base: position 175,314,377 of record CM055128.1, on the reverse strand, counting down.
CCTGGGTGACAGAGGATGAGGAGGATGAGGACGGCTTGGTCATCCACTCTACCAACTCTTCTGCATGTTGTGGCTCAACACGGCCAGCTCCCGATTTTTTTTTTAGAAACAGTACACCAGGAACGGTCTGCACTCTAGCTACACAGGATACAGTGTGTGTGTGTGTGTGTGTGTGTATATATATATATATATATATATATATATATATATATATATATATATATATGTATGTATGTGTATATATATATATATATATATATGCACGCACGCGCGCGCGCACACACACACACGGCTGGGATGTATATATATACTGAATAGAATACACTGCAGCTAACTGAATCAACTGCCTGCCTGAAGTGTTTTAGAAACAGGTACACCAGGAATGGTCTGCAGTGAGATCTAGCTAAACTGGATACAGTGTGTGTGTGTGTGTTATATATATATATATATATATATATATGTGTGTGTGTGTGTCTGTGTGTATATATATATACAAATACACTGAAGCTAACTGAATCGCCTGCCTGCTCAAAGTAAATTAAATGAAATGACACTCTCTCTCTCTCTCTCAACAACGCCACCAACACACTACACACGGCCTTATATAGTGTGGGGCGTGGATTTAACCCCCTGAGCCAATTATGGCTCTCTTCGCTGATGGCACTGTGATTGGCCAAAGCATGCGGTTCATAGTGCATGCTTGGCCAATCATCAGCCAGAAATGCACTGCGATGACGCAGTGCATTATGGGCCGTGACGCGCCACTCGAATTTGGTGTGAACGGCCCGTAATGTCCGATCTTCTTCGAACGATCGAACAGCCGATGTTCGACTCAAACAGATAGCCCATCCCTAATGAAGACTGGGCTCACCCAGATAAACACTTTTCTCCTCCCAAGAGGTTTTCTCTCCTTTACCCAGTGAGAAAGGATTCACCAAGAAATGGGGGGGTGCCAGCTATAGACGCGGCTATTTCTTGTGCGAATAAAAGCCTGACCTGTCCTGTGGACAATGCTCAGCGCTTCAAAGATCCAACTGATAAAAAGCTGGAATCTTTGCTTAAAGCCTCCTTCTCTATGGCCGGTGCTGTAGTCCAACCTGCAGTTGCAGCGATTGACAAATGTCAGTTCCTCAAGGAACAAATGAAACAGGTGGTTAACCTCCTCCCTGCAGAGGAAGTTGAGGTTTATGCAGACCTTCCTAAGGTCCTGTGTTTTGCGGTTGATGCGATTATGGACTCTGTTCAGCAAGCATCCTGCCTAAATCTCCTGCTGGTACACATGCGCAGGTCCCTTTGGCTAAAGCATTGGGAAGCCGAGGTTTCTTGTAAAAGATACTTGGCGGTGTTCCCATTTTATGGGGAATGCCTGTTTGGGGATGACTTGGACAATATATCCAAAAGATTACCGGAGGCAAATCCACGTTGTTACTGGTTAAGAAGAAGAGTAAACGTCCCTCATTCAAACGTTCAAAAGATCTATTAAGCAGAACCCCAAAACGTCTTTTCGAAGGGGCGCCCCCGCTCGGCCGAGAAGGAGGAAGGCTGCGGAAGTTTGCAGACACCTGGCGGGAAGAGGTTCAGGACAAATGGGTCATCTCCACGGTATCTCTAGGCTACAAGCTAGAGTTCCGAGAACTTCCGCCATCCCGCTTTCTGAGATCAAGAATCTCCAAAAATCCAGAAAAGAGGAGGCCTATACTTTTGGCCTTGGAGCACCTGTTGGCCCAAGGGGTCATCATAGAAATAGCCCCAGAGGAGCAAGGCTCAGGGTTCTACTCAAACCTCTTTACGGTTCCAAAACCAAACGGGGATGTCAGACCTATTCTGGATCTGAAAGGCCTGAATCAGTTTCTGAACATTTGCTCCTTCCGCATGGAGTCTGTCCGTTCAGTAGTCTCCACCCTTCAGGGAGGAGAATTCATGGCATCAAAAGACATCAAGTAGGCATATCTACATGTGCCAATTTTCCCCGCTAACCAAAGATTTCTAAGGTTTGCGGTAGATCAGCGCCACATTCAATTTGTGGCCCTACCTTTCGGTCTGGCTACCGTCCTTCGAATGTTCACAAAGGTGCTAGCCCCGGCCCTGGTGAAGCTAAGGGCACAGGGCATAGCGGTAACAGTTTATCTGGACGATCTGCTGCTCATAGATCAGTCCGTAGCACGCCTAGACGGCAATGTGCGCAGCACAGTGGAGTATTTAGAGTGCCTAGGCTGGGTCCTAAATCTAGAAAAATCCTCCTTAAAGCCCCAAAGAAGGCTGGAGTATTTGGACATGGGCATGGACACGATCCAAAGCAGGGTATTATTACCCGAGTCAAAGGCCAAAGCCATAAAGGACTTGGTCTGTATGATTTAAAGCAAGGAAAAATCCTTCCATTCGTCTATGCATGAGGTTATTAGGAAAGATGGTAGCCTCATTCGAGACCATTCCTTATGCCCAGTTTCACTCAAGACCTTGGCAGAGCAGCATCCTGTCTGCCTGGAACAGAAAAGTTCAAGCCTTGGATCTTTCAATGCACCTGTCACCGCGGGTTCAACAGAGCCTCAGAATCTGTTAAGGGGAAAATCCTTTATTCCGGTTACTTGGAAGATTGTAACCACAGGCCTTATAGGCTGGGGGGCAGTTCTGGAAGAAGCTTCTGCCCAAGGAAAATGTTCCAGAGCCGAAGAGCTCTTGCCCATCAACATTCTGGAGATTCAGGCAATTTTTCTGGCCCTCAGGGTCTGGACTTACAGGTTGCAGGGTTGTCCTGTCCGGATACAGCCCGACAATGCCACAGCTGTGGCTTATATCAATCACCAAGGAGGCACCAGAAGTCTGGATGCCCAAAAGGAGGTGAATCACATTTTTTCTTGGGCAGAAACAAATGTTCCCTGTCTGTCTGCAGTCTTCATTCCAGGGATAGAAAATTGGCAGCCGGATTTTCTAGTCCAGGAGAATGGTCTCTACACCCCAACATATTTCAGGCCATATGTCGGAAATGGGGTACCCCGGATGTAGACCTGTTGGCCTCCAGGTTCAACACAAAGCTGGACAACTTTGTGTCAAGGAAAAAAGATCTGTTGGCACAAGGGTCGGATGCCTTAACAATTCAATGGGATCAGTATTCTCTGATTTATGCTTTCCCTCCAGTTCCGCTTCTCCAACGATTCCTTCGGAGAGTCAAGAGAGAAAGACAGCCGGTGATTCTGGCAACCCCGGCTTGGCCCAGGCAATCCTGGTATGCAGAGATTGTGAAGATGGCAGAGGGGAACCCTTGGGTTCTTCCGCTCCTCTCAGATCTGCTCTCACAGGGTCCAATATTCCATCCTGCCTTACAGAGTCTGAATTTGATGGTTTGGCTGTTGAGACCCACATTCTGAAGAGTCGTGGGCTCTCGGGCCCAGTCCTATCCACTCTGGTTAACGCTAGGAAGCCGGCCTCCAGGCTCATCTACTACAGAATCTGGAAGGCATATTTTTCCTGATGTGAATCCAAGAGGTGGCATCCTAGAAGGTATGCCATTAGCAGGATTCTTGCCTTTCTTCAATTAGGCGTAGAAATTAAGCTGGCCTTGAGTACGATCTGTCAGAAACCATGAATCAGACCGAGACAGAAGTACAGTTAAATCACACTTGTTTAATAATAATAAAAAGGTAAACCGAGTAAGTGTAGTCAAAACATAGCCAGAGTTCAGTAACCGGATCAGGTAGTCGTCCAAGCCAAAGTCCAAGAGCCAGCGATAAAGGGAATAGAACAGCAAGCAGGATCCGTAGCCAGAGGGGACAACAGTCAAACAGGTCTTCAACTGGAACGCAGGAGAAAGTCTCTTGTGATGTTAACACAGGCGAAGAGCAAATGAACTGGAAGTCCTTAAGTAGGCAGAGCTGACGAGCGGATCATAAACAGGTGGATCACTGTGGAGAGATGGAAGCTGGCAATTAGCTGACAGCTGAGCTGCCAGCACAGAGAAGGAAGGGCTGAACCCAGCCCTGACACTATCAAGGGCCAGATCTCGGCCTTGTTGGTATTCTTTCAGAGACCGCTTGCCTCTGATTCCCTGATTCGGGCCTTTGTCCAGGGAGCGCTGCGCTTAAATCCACCTGTTAAGCCTTTATAAATTTTGTTTTATCTGTTTTACAGAAACAGCCTTTTGAACCATTGCACCATGCTTCTTTAGTTCTTTTAACAAAGAAACTGTTTTTTCTTGTAGCCATATCCTCAGCAAGGAGGGTATCGGAGTTGGCAGCTCTTTCTTGTAAGGAGCCCTATTTGATTATTGATGAAGACAGGGTGGTGTTGCGACCTCACCCAGCTTTTTTTACCAAAAGTGGTTTCAGGATTCCATCTGAATCCAGATGTAGTCCTACCATCCTTTTTTCCAGATCCGCAGTCCGCGGAAGAAAGAAACTACACTCTTTAGATGTTGTAAGGGCAGTAAAAATTTATCTGCAAGCTACGGCTCAGATACGAAAGACTGATTGTCTATTTATTCTGCCAGAGGGCCCGAGAAAGGGCCAGGCGGTGTCGAAGTCTACTATTTCAAGGTGGATTCTACAAGTCATTATTCAGACCTATGCTTCGGAAAAGAAGATTCCCCCTTTACAAGTTAAAGCGCACTCGTCTAGACCAGTTAGTGCTTCATGGGCAGTGCATCATCATGCCTCCATGACTCAGATCTGCAAGGCTGCTACTTGGTCTTCAGTCCATACATTCACTAAATTTTACCAAGTGGATGTGAGAGGGCATGAGGATGCCGCCTTCGGACGCAGTGTACTTTTTTCTGATCTGTGTCTCCCTCCCCTCAATTTGGGCATTGCTATGGAACATCCCACTAAGTAATTATCTAAGTCTCTGTGTCCTGTGATGTATGAACAAGAAAACAGGATTTTTTTAAACGGCTTACCTGTAAAATCCTTTTCTTGGGAGTACATCACAGGACACAGAGCTCCCGCCCCTCTTAGGGATTATAAGTTGGGACCCTTATTGCTTTGCTACAAAACTGAGGTGCTCTCCATATGGGAGGTTTTATATAGGGGACGAACTCGCCTTGTAATTAGGGTTGGCAGTGTCCAATCACCTGATGATGACTATCTAACCCACAAAGTAATTATCGAAGTTTCTGTGTCCTGTGATGTACTCCCAAGAAAAGGATTTTACAGGCAAGCTGTTTTAAAAAATCCTATTATATATACACTTGAAATGGCTGTTTTCCCCTTGTTTTCCTGGACCAATATGGGTCTGTACTTGTCTTTGTCTCTCAGTGGAAGCAAGGAGGATATTAAAAAGAAAGGGGGTTCCGGATAGTGTAGTACTTTTAAACCAGTAGGTCATTTATTATTAAAAAAGATGAGGGTACTCACATAGCATAAAAAACAACAATAAACTTATCTCCATGAGCGGCGAGCTCGTTAGCCTACGTCAGTCTGAGTGCCTTTCCGTCCCTACGCGAGGTGTCACTAACACGTGACTTCATCAGGGTATGATGGGAAGGCACAGAAAATGTCTTTGAATAGACTCTACCATTGACTATAATGGGGCGGCCATTTTCCTGTAGGTTATATGGTACCCTAAAGCACAGCCATAACGAAGGGGGTAAATTACTATTAACAAGGGAATATATGCATGGGCTGCAGACTCCTAATGCATAAAACAATGACAGAGATAATTAAACATAAGTGAAGAATAAAAGGGTATAAAAGAGGAGAATAAACGAATGCATATGGACGAAGCCCGGGTAGGATAAACATCAGCATTGACGTGTGCATGGATAAACAATGCATAAAATCCATAGATATAGCAATAAAATAGATAAAATCCATAAAGTGATACTAAAACTCCTACAGTAATATTATCTCTAAAATAGCCAGGAGAAATATAAGTATACATAAAAGATTATATAAACCCATAAAAACATAAACGAGGGGGAGGAGGAAAACAAAAAGGAGATAAAAAAGGAGAGGGGTGTGTACGATATTCGAGCATAATGACACGGATGGAATAGCGCACTGGGGATATTGATAAATAAAATCAGAGGTGTTCCAGAATCCTAAAAATCACTAAGAAAACAGTTGAGGTCAAATTCAATATTAAAGCCTCTGGGCGAGAAAGTATCAAGTGTGAAGATCCTTTTAGATTCCAGCTGGCTGAGGGTCCTCACCTTATGCCCCACCCCCCCCCCCCCCCCCCCCGCCAGTGTTTGATGTACAGTTCTATGCCCCAGAATTTTAAATCTGCATTTTTTGCATACAGTATATTTTGAAGCCTATTTTTTTGCGTATTAGCATTCATGCACTCTTGCACTTTTGATATTAGTCATATTATTTGCATTGCATTTACATATGTACGGCCACTTGTAGCAGTACATTATTTTACTAGGAACAGCGCAGCACCAACCCCCACTTTATCTTATGGGTATAATCTGACCCTTATTCGGTGCTTGCGGAAGTTCCACCCTCTCCCTCTCACATATGGTAGCGCAGGAATAATTATATATTACATACTGCTCACTGTCATACCTTTTGTACTTCTCTCCTGCCCACTATCCTACCATACCCGCCACACTCTTCGCCTGCACATACTGCTTCCTACACCTTACGCCAATCCAGTGGTACTATGTCAGTCATTAAAGAGTTTCTAAGTAAAGAAACAATGGCTCTGAAATAACAGAGCTCAACTTTGGGACACGTGGATGTAAAGCTGGCAATAGATGGAGTGAAATTTTCTTTTCTGTAACCACTGACTGCTGATGGGGTAATCTCTCCTGTGGAGCTATTGTGTTCTCCTGGTGGCGGGGAGGGAACAGGCCTGGCCGGGACAACACACAGGGATTATTGCCAGAGGCTATATCCACTGGCAATAATCGCATGAAAAATCCAACAGGCTGGTTGTATCCAAGCTGATCGATCGATGAACTTGGGTACAAGCAGCTTTCCCATACATGGTTGGAATCCAGGCCGGTCACTGCTGAACTGGCAAAGATTCAAATCTTCTTTGGCCAGCTTAAGCCATCTGGTCCAGGTGCTTATTCACCCTTATTTTATCTAAAGGTTTCTGGACCATATCACGTTTGAGCTATTGGGGTTTCTTTTGGGGGTATGTTAATACTATCCCAATTATATAATTGAGCTCTCCCATTTTTCTTTGAAAACACATGCCTCCTGCAGCTCTTCCCAGCTACTTGACTGACTTGTAACTTTTTCTCTGACCTTATATGGTGAAGATCTTCCCACAAGTGAACGATGGAGTTGAGCCCTAGTCAAATTGTAATGTGTCGCTAGTTTACAAGCTGAAAAACTTGTGCAAATGCTTTAGAGGACTAAGATGCAGTTGAATAGCTACACGTTAATGCATACAGATTTTATGAAAACATAAATGCAACAATTTGCATAAGTTGCTGTCTAATGAATTAAACAGCAAAACTTTGCATAGAATAAAATCCAGGTCATCAGAGGTATGTAGTCGTCATTCGCTCGCACTTATCCCCTCTATCCGAATCACAGGACCCTCTTCAGAATGTATCCAAGTCCATGGATCATGACCAGAAAGTTTTATTTCTCATAGGTAGAAAAAGCTCAGCATATCTCATCCATAATAATAAGTCACCAATAACAAAGAAGAAAAAAAATTCATGGTGTAGTATTTATTGGTGAACCAGCATAAAAACAAACCTATAAAACAATTGTGCATATAGCACTTGCATTAAAAAATGCCAATCCAACCAGGGATAATGGCGGCAGGACCTCAAATGCAAAACATCATGTGTGAAATAGCTGTAGAGGTTTATTACTATATAACTCCTGAGGTCCTGGTCGCCACTCTGTTTCAGATTGGCGGCGCTTCTTATAAAGTGCAAGCTTGCTATTTCACACATGATGTTTTGCTTTGGTCCTGCCGCTATTATCCCTGGTTGGATTGGTGTTTTTTTTTATGCAAGTGCTATGGGCACAATTGTTTTATGTTTTTTTTTATTTTTTTATGCTGGTTCACCAATAAATATACTGCATCATGAGATTTTTTCTTCCTTGTTATTGGTGACATATTACTATGGATGGGATATGCTGAGCTGTTTTTACCATGAGAAATAAAGCTTCCTGGCCATGATCAATGCACTTGAATACATTTTGAAGAGGGTCCTGTGATTCAGATAGAGGGGATGAGTGTGAACTAATGATGAATACATACCTCTGATGACCTGGATCTTATCATATGGGATTTTTGCTGTTCTATTTTTTAGCCCTGGTTCACACTGGTGCGATTTGACATGCGATTTGACATGTCAAATCGCATGTCAAATCTGCGAAATTTGCCTCAAATTGCGGGCAATGGCAGCGTCCTAATCGGTGCGGCACTGCACCGATTACAAAAAGTAGTTTCTGTATTACTTTTTGCGATTTCAGCCGCGATTTACATTGACATCTGTTTCAGATGTCTTTGAAATCGGGACTGCCAGCGGGAGTGAAATCGTGCGAGTTCAGCTGAACTCGCAGGCTTCACTCCCGCAGCCCCAGTGTGAACGTGGGCTAAGACAGAATTTATAATTGGTAAGTGTTTTCATGAGAACTATTCTGTGTTTGATTCTTTTGAATATTTTCAATGTTGGACTCACTATAACGCAACTTCAGAAAATAAAGGGAAAATAAAGGGAACTCTCCAACAGCAACACAAACAGAACTACAAATGCTTTTCTTTAGTGAAGGAGAGCAAGCCTTACCCCTGTCAGATTTTCATAATGACTTTGTCCCTATTGCAGATTTTATTTTTATCACTTCTTGTCTGGTGATATCTGGGCTCCATCACTATCATCATTTATTGGAGTATCTTATGAATAATACACATTAAATATTTCATACTATTAATTTGCCATCTTCGTCTCTTGTCTACACAGTGCAAAATCCTGATGGATACCACTGCATCCTGAAGTAACCCTAAAGTGAAACATCACTTATACACTGGATATTTCCAAATGATGCTGCTACAAAGCAGACATGTGAAGCATTGGTGTGGAAAAATACAGCAAGGAATACACCTCAAGCATGTTGCTAATACATTCCTGGACTCATCTTATTCCTTCACTCTAATTTATTTAAAGGGTGTTAAGACATTTTCTGCTCCATGCAAACTATAGCACTAGTGCTATGTGGTGGATGGTCCTGCCTTGCGGACTTAAGGATAACCTATTCCAAACCTAGGCAATCCAAACTGAGCATAGAATGATGATAAAAATGCTCAGGTAGATGTTGCTTATCATTTTGACATGTGGTTCTCACAAAAGGTGATGGCATATTGACCCTTGATCATTTTCCTACAGCACAGCATAACCTTTACATGCAATATACTGCCAGAAAATGCATTACAAGTAGAAATCCCATTCTTTCCTGTGTGGCTGGTTCACATCTTTTATGTCCCGCAGTTTAGTGTGTTTTTAAGGGGTAAGCATATGAGCCCATTTACCTTTCTTCGTGCATAACCACACATTTGAAAGTGTGAATGGGCCTCGAATCTAGAGATATAGACAGCTGAACTGCATCAGATCTTTTCTCCTCATGTAAAAGCTGATTTTGACCTATCACTCCCAATAATCCCTGTTGATCCCTTGATGTGAGTGGGTGTCCTGACTTACAGAAACAGAAAAAGTTGAGTTTGGCCAATCTCTCCCAATCCTCCCCATTGGTCTCCTAATTTAATTTAACACACATCCCAAGGTCTACATAATAACTTCAGCTGATTATATTTGGACTCACCGCTATTTTATTCATTTTTAACTGAAGCTAGCATCTGCCTAATTAAATTTCATCATGTTCAGTTTGACCTGCACAGATTCCAGAAGATTTTCCTTAATTAAAGTGAGATTCATTGATTGGCATTACTAAATGCAGAAATCAGCCTTTTTCAGTTTTTTTGTAGCTTTATATATAAATATTTCTAATAAAATATTCTTACAAAGTTATCAGAACAGTTCTGTGTGAAGTTTATTATGCAATTATCATGATCCCACTTAAGGTGGATGTTGTACAGGATCACTATGCAGGACATGGCAGAAAAATACTAACCCTTTTACACAAAACAATATTTCTTTATCGTACATCACAGGACACAGAGCACTATACTAATTACTATGTGGGTTATAGGCCACCTTCAGGTGATGGACACTGGCATAATCAAGACAGGAAGTCCCCTCCCTATATAACCCCTCCCATACAGAGAGTACCTCCGATTTTTCACCAGTGTCTAAGGTTTTGTTCACGGTTAATGATATGCTGAAAAGTGCTCCATAGATGGCCTGAACAGGGTCAGGAAGCTACGCTATCAGATCCATTCAAAAGAGAAAAGGGGGGAAGGTTGGGACTTTAGGTGAGGCACATATGTGGTGTGCCTCCATCCCTAGTTAAATGAAACATGGAGGGGGAGATTTGGGACTTTGAATGAGGCTATAGACATTGAGGAGGTAGCTTGAAAAGAGTACATATTTATTAATGATGAGAATTGGTATAAAACATATCAATAACAGAGGCCACATGGAAAGTGAAGGCATTATAATAAATGTCAATCCATAAAAATTCATCCACACACGTGTGTGTGCATAAAATATGAGCATCAAGGGTACATGTGTATGGTAGCCAGGCGCCACTTAGTGGTCTGATAGCAAATACATTCCAAAAAATGTATATATGTACATATATCATAAGGACAGCACATAGCAGATAAAAATACATAAAAAGCAATAAGACCATAAGTCATAGACATAATATATACAAAATTGATGATTAGTTGGGGGCATGGATCTGTGTCTTCAATACCCAGAATTAGAGGTTGAATACGGGCATACGATAGCATCCCAGAATTCCCGACGCGTTTCGTGTATGAGACACTCATCAGGGGCAGATGCTCAAGGGTATTTAAAAAGGTATAATGGGATATGGTCAATTAACATGGTTTAAGGTTGAAGACATCAAGGAAGGGTCGTTGCAGCCCACCCTGAGTACTTACATGCACAAAAGTGAGATGGGGCATGGTGAGTATGGAGCCAAGGCCAAAAAAGTATTTCCTGGGAGCTGAGGTAGAAATATGGCCTTGGCTTCATACTCACCATGCCCCATCTCACTTTTGTGCATGTAAGTACTCAGGGTGGGCTGCAACGACCCTTCCTTGATGTCTTCAACCTTAAACCATGTTAATTGACCATATCCCATTATACCTTTTTAGATACCCTTGAGCATCTGCCCCTGATGAGTGTCTCATACATGAAACGCGTCGGGAATTCTGGGATGCTATCGTATGCCCGTATTCAACCTCTAATTCTGGGTATTGGGGACACAGATCCATGCCCCCAACTAATCATCAATTTTGTATATATTATGTCTATGACTTATGGTCTTATTGCTTTTTATGTATTTTTATCTGCTATGTGCTGTCCTTATGATATATGTACATATATTAATTTTTTGGAATGTATTTGCTATCATTCAGACCACTAAGTGGCGCCTGGCTACCATACACATGTACCCTTGATGCTCATATTTTATGCACACACACATGTGTGTGGATGAATTTTTATGGATTGACATTTATTATAATGCCTTCACTTTCCAAGTGTCCTCTGTTATTGATATGTTTTATACCAATTCTCATCATTAATAAATATGTACTCTTTTCAAGCTACCTTCTCAATGTCTATAGCCTCATTCAAAGTCCCAAATCTCCCCCTCCATGTTTCAGATCCATTCAAAGAGCCAAAACAAAGGCTAAAGTGGATGGTACCCGAGCCTCGGTACAGAAAAAAGAGGTTTTGCCTGTAACGCTTCTCTTAGGAGAGCTGGGCCCTGGGATCCAGCACCTTGGTCACATTGCTATACCACAGGTTTTGCTCTGGCAGGCGCCATACAGGTCCAAGGTAGTGGACCCTACGTTCAGAGGGGACCCCGTCCTTGAAGGTCTGGCATGACACCAACCCGCCATGATGGGTGAAGATTGGGTCGCTGTGATATTCCAGCAGTACCCTGCAGCGAAGAATGGTGAGTCTGCATTTGTTTGCAGTTTCTCTTTTAAAAAGAGAGAGCTCTGACTGTCTGTTTTCACAGTGGCCACTAGGAGCAGTGTGCTGTCCTATTATGCTTGTACTCTTGCTCATGCAGGCTGCTGTTTTTTTCCCCAGTCACTAGAGGGCGCAGGTTTGCTCAAAGTCTAGCCTATTGTTTTATTTTAGGCAGGAAGAGGAAGGGCGGCCATTGCCATGTGCTGACAGAACGGTGGGCTGTGAGTATGCGAGTACTGGCTTGGGAATGGGTACAGACAAGTCATGATTACATGCTGCATATTTTCTGCCTATCCAAGTGGCATGTACAACTGTAAGTAGTAGATACACCCCTGGATGATTAGCAGTTCACTTTAAAAGTGTCATTATCTGCTTGTGGGCAAGAACAGCATAATATACATGCTTTCAAATGTATTGCTTAATTGCATGATTTTAAAGTACATGTTTGAAAGACATGAGCGTAGTGCATTTTAGCTTGGTATCCTACAGGTCTAAAGTATAGGACCAACTGCAATTGAGCAGGTGCTTGCTTACAAACGTGCTAAATCGCACAGATGCTAAAATCGCACAGTTGCTAAATCGCACAGATGCTGAAATGCACAGTTGCTAAAAACGTACAAGATGCTGAAACAGTCACTGGATCGCACAGTCGCTTGATCGCACAGTCGCTTGATCGCACAGTTGCTAGATCGCACAGTTGCTGCTAAAACGCTCAGTTGCTAAAGGGCACTGATGCTGAAACACACGGTTGCTGAAGATAACTGTTTTTACCAGTTCACATGTTTGCATAAAGATACATGATCATGGGTGTACAACAGTGTTTCTCAACTCCAGTCCTCAAGGCGCACCAACAGGTCATGTTTTCAGGATTTCTCTCGGAGAAAACTGCTGTGGTAATTACTAAGGCAGTGAAACTGATCAAATCACCTGTGCAAAATAATGGTAAACCTAAAAACATGACCTGTTGGGGCGCCTTGAGGACTGGAGTTGAGAAACACTGGTGTGCAAAATGCATGTTTGGACATGTTTGTGTAAAAAAAAAAAAAAAAAAAACATGTTTATGTTTGATCACATAAAAACGAGTGATCGCATAATGTGACAGGATCACTTAAGGATACAGTCACATAAAGATGCATGTTTTATGTTTGTATAGATATGCATGTTTTTTTCATAGTCGCATAAAAATGCTTGTTCACATAAAGATGCTTAGTCGCATGATCGCGCAGAAAGGCTTGATCGCATAAAGATGCTTGCTCACATAAAGGTGCTCGATCACATAAAAATGCTGGATCACATAAGGATGCATGATCGCCTAAAAGTTGCATGATCGCCTAAAGATGCATGGTTGCATAATGAGGCATGTTAATACATGTTTACTTAAATATACATGATTCCTCATGATCGCAAAGGAATACATGTCTGAATAGTTATGTGTTGCGGAATGTTACATAACACGTTTCATAAACGCATGCTTGCTTTGCAAAGATGCTTGTTCCATGGCATACGTGCTACATGAATGCGTGTGTACAGCACACACTTTTCATATTTTGCCTAAAAGAATATTTGTATGGTCTCATGCTAAAACCATGAGCGCACACTTCCATAGAGGCATATTGCTTTAACACATGCTGCATACATTAAAGCTGTATACGTGGGTACTTGTTTTTTTTCTGGAACTATTTTCCTGTGTGTTTGCATAGGATTGCAGAAGTGCCTGAGGGCAGAAGCCTACAAAGCAGAATTCCAAGACTTCTGCGGTTTTCAGGGGCTTGGCAAGAAGAGATCCTTGACGGATGGGTCATCTCTGTGGTAGCCCTAGGCTACTCCCCAAATACCTAATGAAAAGAAGGTCTTTATTTCTGGCGCTGGATCGATTAATGTTTCAGGGAATCATAGAGACCCCCTCAGAAGGGCAGGGTGTGTGGTTTTATTCAAATCTCTTCACGGTACCAAAACCGATTGGAGATGTCAGACCCTTTTTGTAGATCTCAAAGATCTGAATCGCTTCCTAAGCATCTGCTCTTTCCGCATGGAGTCAATCCGGTCAGTCGTATCCACCCTACGGGGAGGAGAAGTTCTAGCATCAATGTACATCAAAGATGCATATCTACATGTGCCAATTTTCCCCGCTCATCAGACGTTTCTGCGTTTTGCGGTGGAACAGCGCCACTTTCAGTTTCCTGGCCCTGCCCTTCGGGTTAACCACCGCTCCCCGAGTATTTACGAAAGTTTTGGCCCCATACCTAGATGACCTGCTACTGGTTGATCAGTCAGTAGCACGGTTAAACCAGGGGGTGTTCAGAACGGTCAGGTATCTGGAACACCTAGGTTGGATTCTCAACCTGGAGAAATCATCCTTACAACCAGTAAAAAGACTGGAGTATTTGGGCTTGGTCATAGATACAGCCCAGGAAAGAGTGCTTTTGCCCCAGGCAAAAGTCAACGCTATAAGAGAGCTGGTCCAGGTGGTCAGGGCAAGGGAAGGGTCCTTCCATTCGCATTTGCATGAGGTTGCTAGGGAAGATGGTGGCTTCATTCGAAGCAGTTCCCTATGCCCAGTTTCATTCAAGACTGTTGCAATACATCAATCGGTCTAAGGTTATCAGTGGTGTACCCCAAGGTTCAGTGTTGGGACCCTTACTTTTTAATATCATTATATTGGGTCTGGGATCAAAAGTAACATTTCTGTCTTTGCAGATGACACTAAGCTATGCAGTGGAATAATGTCCTTACAGGATGTCTCCAATTTACAAGCCAACCTCAATGCTCTGTCTAATTGGGTGACTATGTGGCAGATGAGGTTTAATGTTGATAAATGTAAAGTTATGCACTTGGGGGCTAAGAATATGCATGCATCATACATACAAGGGGGAGTACAACTAGGGGGATCCATAGTGGAGAAGGATCTGGGGGTTTTGGTAGATCATAAGCTCAATAATGGCATGCAAAGCCAAGCTGCGGTTTCCAAAGCGAGCAAAGTCCTTTCTTGTATTAAGAGAGGTATGGACTCCAGAGAGAGAGAGACAGAGAGAAAGAGATAATTTTGCCCCTGTTCAAATCATTAGTAAGACCTCATCTGGAATATGCAGTTCAGTTTTGGGCACCAGTTCTCAAAAAGGATATTGGGAACTGGAGAAAGTGCAGAGAAGGGCAACCAAACTGATAAGAGGCATGGAGGAACTCGGCTATGAGGAAAAATTAGAGGAACTGAATTTATTCACTCTTGAGAAGAGGAGATTAAGGGGGTATTGATCAACATGTACAAATATATAAGGGGTCCATATAGTGAACTTGGTGTTGAGTTATTCACTTTACGGTCAACGCAAAGGACAAGAGGGCACTCTTTACGTCTAGAGGAAAAGAGATTTCATCTCCAAATACGGAAAGGTTTCTTCACAGTAAGAGCTGTGAAACTGTGGAATAGACTCCCTGCAGAGGTGGTTCTGGCCAGCTCAGTAGATTGCTTTTTAGAAAGGCCTGGATTCTTTCCTAAATGTACATAATATAACTGGGTACTAACATTTTTAGGTAAAGTTGATTCGGGAAAAATCAGATTGCCTCTTGGGGGATCAGGAAGGAATTTTTCCCCTGCTGTAGCTGTTGGATCATGCTCTGCTGGGGTTTTTCGCCTTCCTCTGGATCAACTGTGGGTATATGGGATTGTATGATATCATCATTATTATTATTTTTTTTTTCTATGGTTGAACTGGATGGACTTGTGTCTTTTTTCAACCTGACCAACTATGTAATACAGTATTCTGTCTGCTTGGAACAAGAAAACCCAAGTTTTGGATTATCCAATGAATTTGGCCCCAAAAGTGCACCAGAGTCTCAATTGGTGGTCGATAACCAAGAATTTACAGAGGTACAGTGGGGCAAAAAAGTATTTAGTCAGCCATGAGATTTTGAGTGCAAACCTCCTCCCATAAGCAACGGCATTGAAGATGAAACGTGGCTGGGTCTTTCAGCATGACAATGATCCCAAATACACCGCCCGGGCAACGAAGGAGTGGCATTTCAAGGTCCTGGAGTGGTCTAGCCAGTCTCTAGATCTCAACCCCATAGAAAACCTTTGGAGAGAGTTGAAAGTCCGTGTTGCCCAGCGACAGCCCCAAAACATCACTGCTCTAGAGGAGATCTGCATGGAGGAATGGGCCAACATACCAGCAACAGTGTGTGACAACCTTGTGAAGACTTACAGAAAAACATTTGACCTCTGTCATTGCCAACAAAGGATATTTAACAAAGTATTGAGATGAACTTTTGATATTGACCAAATACTTGTTTTCCACCACAATTTGCAAATAAATTCTTTCCAAATCGGACAATGTGATTGTCTGGATTTGTTTCCACATTTTGTCTCTCATGGTTGAGGTATACCTATGATGACAATTACAGGCCTCTCTCATCTTTTTAAGTGGGAGAACTTGCACAATTGGTGGCTGACTAAATACTTTTTTGCCCCACTGTAAATCCTTCATTCCGGTTATCTGGAATGTGGTAACAACGGATGCCAGCCTATGGGCTGGGGAGCAGTCCTAGGAGAGACCACTGTCCAAGGGAAATGGTCAGAGTCCGAGAAAACCTTGCCCATCAACATCCTAGAGATTCGCGCAATACGTTTGGCTTAATGGCCAGGATGTTCCAGGTTACAGAATTTTTCCGTCAGGATACAGTCCGACTATCTCACAGCAGTGGCCTATATCGATCACCAAGGGGGCACCAGAAGT
Organism: Rana muscosa; assembly: GCA_029206835.1. Classification (NCBI taxonomy): domain Eukaryota; kingdom Metazoa; phylum Chordata; class Amphibia; order Anura; family Ranidae; genus Rana; species Rana muscosa. Next base: position 175,297,631 of record CM055128.1, on the reverse strand, counting down.
CACGCAGCCCAGAGGGAGGTAAATCATATTCTGGCTTGGGCAGAGGAACATGTTCCTTGCCTGTCCGCGGTCTTCATCCCATCAACAGTTGTTCCCGGGAGAATGGTCCCTACATCCCAATGTTTTTCTGGCCATATACCAGAGATGGGGACCCCGGACATAGATTTGTTGGCATCCAGATGCAACAAGAAGTTGGACAGCTTTGTGTCAAGAACAACGGATTCTCTCGCACTCGGGACAGATGCGTTGGTGACTTCGTGAGATCAGTTTTCACAGATTTATGCATTCCCCCCAGTTCAGCTGCTACCGCGGCTTCTTCGTAGGATCAAGGAGGAAGAGAAGCCGGTAATCCTAGTAGCTCTGGAGAGGCCCAGGAGATCCTGGTATGCAGAGATCATGAGGATGGCAGTAGGGGTTTTGTGGACTCTTCCATCTCGTCCAGACCTGCTGTCGCAAGGGCCGGTATTCCATCCTACCCTACAGCCGCTAAATTCGACGGTGTGGGTGTTGAAACCCACATCCTAAAGAATCTAGGGTTTTCGGGTTCAGTAAATACCACCCTGATTAATGCTAGAAAGCCGGCCTCTAGGACCATTTATTATAGGGTCTGGAAGGCCTATGCCTCCTGGTGTGAAACCAAGGGTTGGCATCCTCGAAAATATGTCATGGATAGAATTCTTGCCTTTCTACAGTTGGGGGTAGAAATGAAGCTGGCCTTGAGTACAATCAAGGGTCAGATCTCGGCCTTGGCAGTATTTTTCCAAAGGTCGCTTGCTAAGCATTTTTTGGTCCGGCCCTTAATACAAGGGGTAACTTGGATAAGTCCGCCAGTCAGGTCACCCTTGTGCCCATGGGGTCTGAATCTAGTTCTGTCGGGTTTGCAAAGTCAGCCCTTTAAGCCAATACACAATATTCCTTTGCTTCTTTTGACAAAGAAATTGGTGTTCTTAGTTGCAGTAACCTCCGCAAGAAGAGTGTCAGAATTGGCTGTTTTTCCTGTAAAGAGCCATACTTGATTTTCATAGGGATAAGATGAGGTTGTGTTATGGATTGTTCAATACTTAAATTAAATGGCTATTTCTATTATGTGCCATATACATGCTAAAAATCTCCTTACTCAAAATGCTGACTAGACACCCCCTCCCATCAAGGAAAACAAGGATTGCTGAGACGTCCGAAAGACTGGATAGATCTGACCAGAAGACCCCAGATAAGAGATGACCAATCCACGAATGACAACACAAAGCTACGGCTATGTTACTGCATTGTAAACAATGAATCATGCTTCACTATAAGAAGGACTATATGTCCAGAGCAATAAAGAGAGAAGATTCATTTAGCTGAACGAAGTGTCACTGTGTTTTCTTCTCCTATGTGCACATATATTCACACTTCCAATTAGGCCAGGTGCAGATACTCAGCACAGACATTTGTCTGGATCCATATCAACTGGCGCCCAACGTGGGGCTTCGGGCTGTGAACCAGAGGAGAGCCGACCAAGAGGCCACTGAGAGGGACCCATCACGGGCAGGACAGAGACTGATCATCTCTGAAAATACGGTAAGATATCACTTTCATATCTTGCTTAGTATATCCTGTTCCCCGTGTTGGTTCCATCTTTGTGTCCGTGTCGGCTGCCAAAGGTCACCAAAGCAGGGAATACTTGCCTGGAGTCAATTACATGAACCTGTATTCTGATTATCTGCAGCCTGTAAAAACCTCTGTGTTGTATTTGTGTTGTATGGGTCTGTGATATATGATGTGTAATATTGAAAGGGATTGACAGACAGGGACCCAGCTGACGTGGGCAAACTCCTTCGGAAAGGTGATAGTGCGGTGTAGCACATCACCCAGAAGGGGGCGTCAGGGACGTGGGCAAACTCCTTCGGAAAGGTGATAGTGCGGTGTAGCACATCACCCAGAAGGGGGCGTCAGGGACGTGGGCAAACTCCTTTGGAAAGGTGATAGTGTGGTGTAGCACATCACCCAGAAGGGGGCGTCAGGGACGCAGATAGTGGGGAAAGAAAATATTCTGTGTGGTCATTATAATTTAAACATACACATGTATTACAATTCGTGCAAATGTCATGTTATAATTGTGTTTATGGATTGATGTTCAGCATTTATTGAAGAGCATTGGGGATTGGTCAAAGTAGTTGAAGGAGGGTATAACAACGAAAGTTGGGATTACAAAGATTGCTAGAGGAAGTGCCGGAAGGTGGTCCTGAACAAGTGGGAGATTTAGAAGGAAACGTTATCTGTCTGTTAAATGTCTTGTTGAGGGAAGTGAGTGGTCACGCACTACCCGACCCGTATCCTGTGGCCGTCTCGGATGGGCAGACCCTGTGACTAAGTCTACATTTTGGGAAGACGCACCCGGGGCAACCCAGGTGGCAGTCGAGCATTGTAGACTAATCCTCTCCTTATCTTACTATCTGTTTTGTCCTCGTCAACTTGAGATTGGGATATGGTCTGAACCGGTACCAGGTGACGAATAGAGGAATTGCCAGACCCTTTCAGAATCCAAAACGCAACCTCGTGACCCGTCTAAAATCCTGAGCAGACACATAAATATCCCAGTCATCAAGACAGAAATAAATGGGGCAGAAATTAAGCCAGAGAAAGGAAATCTCGCATTTGATTTAGTTACAGAGAGAGAGGGGGGAAAATATGTCAAGAAAGAAAAAAGAAATTGCAAAGATCTGTAGCATCACCATTCCTCCAGGGGGTAGATTGCAGACGGAGGAATGGCGGAAAATACTGAAGGAAAAACAGGGGGTGTTATCTGACAATGGTCTACTAGAAACTGCAGAGGCTTGGTTCAGTGGGGCAAGAGCAATCCAAAAGGTGAACTGGGTGGAACAGGAAACCCAGCAGAGGGGTAATGTTGTATATATGTACTATGAAGGAAAAAGTGTCCCTGATGCCCTACCTGACCCACCCCCATACGAGGTGAAGAGGGCTGAGCCCAACACCCCTGTACCCTGTGTTGAATGCTAACGGTTTGTATTTTAGCCCAAACACCCCCATAACTTTAATGCCAAGTTTGAACGGGTCTGTGACAGGGGATCTGCAGCTGGCAGCAACCAAGCCTCTGTGCCGCCTCCCATTGCCCAGCTCCCAGACAGCGCAATTCGTGTCTTGCCCACAACACAGAACCCGTTCATTTGCACACCACCTGCTGCAAACATCCCCAACCAGCCAGGCCCCCTCCAGACACCTCCCCCGCCTGTCCTGATACCCCAACAGCTATTTCCCTATGTGCCAGGGCCTGGGCTGCCTTAAAATTGTAAAATCATGTGCAATGTGTAGTCATTTTTCACTGTGGTAAATTTACTATGGAAAGAAAACATAAAATATTATATTTGCTTATTCTAAAAGAAAAGTTAATCTAAAAACTGTGAGCTGAAAATCGTTAATTTAAATACTTGCTGGGGTGGCTAATCATGTGGTCATTGGAGCCACACCCAATGCACTTAATAAAATAATTAAAGTAAAATGTTAAAAGATTAGTGATGTAAAAAAAAAGCCTTTTTCACTGATGGTTAAAGTTTAAAAATAAGGAATGGAGGGGCATGCTGGGAGCTCACTGTGACAGACATGTCCTGCTGAGGCTCCCCTTTTCTCGGGACTTCACGGCCAGCATACACACCCGAATGGAAGGGTAATTATTTCAAAAGCTTACCCTGGTCTTCCTCAGTGCCCTGGGAACGTTTTAAGATGGTTAAAGGAGCTGTCTGGGGAAAAAATAAGGTGAAACCCCTCAGAGATAATTCATCTAGAGACCTCAGTAAAATGGAACAGGCTAAATCACCTCACACAATCTCACCTCATGCTGCCAGGCAGCAGCAGCAGTTACCTCATGAACTATATGATACAGACTGTGAGGACAGCGCCATCTGCCAGCCACAACAGACAGGCTCTTTACACCCAAATGTTTTAATTCAAATAGAAAAAATGCTACAGAAGGCATTAAAGCAGACCTCCGACCATATTACTGAGAAATTAACAAAATAAATCCGTGACTTAGGTCAGCGCACGGCAAAATTAGAAAACAGAGTGGATGACATAGAAACTAATGTAATGACTCATGAAACTGAATTGGACACACTTAAAGATGAAAATTTCTCGCTGCAAACTCGTTTAGAAGATTTTGAAAATCGCGCACGTCGTTCAAACCTCCGCATTAGAGGTATACCAGAGTCTATTATTGATCTACAATCGACAATTACTGCCCTATTTCAAGAGTTATCACCGTCAATTCCAATTGAGAGACTGGAAATAGACAGAATACATCGAGCATTAGCACCACGCAAATCTGAAGGTCCCCCCCGCGACATAATTGCGAAATTCCATTTCTTTCGCACCAAAGAGCAGCTCATGGTCGATGCAAGGAACAAAGAATCCCTCATCTTCCAAGGCCACCCATATCAGATCTTTGCTGACCTTTCCCCAATAACAGTCGCTAAACGGCGCTCGATGAAACCCTTATTACAAAACCTACAACAACATCAGATCCCATACCAATGGGGGTTCCCTTTTTCACTTCGCTTCACATATCAAGGCACCAAGTACTCATGCAAAACCCCTGATGAACTACAGAACACCCTACAAAAACTTAATCTCTGCGAAAGTCCTTCAGCTGGCCCTCGCCGACAAACAGCATCCAGTTCTCCACAAAATGTATCCAAAATCAAAATGACAGAACCGGACAAAGCCCATCGAAGAGGGGTCGATTCAACTCTCCAAACCATGCATTTTGCATATCAAATTGAAATTCACTCAATATTTTTGATCTTTCATCCACTTTTTGGATGCTAAACACTTAATGTCATTTAACCATCCTGAATTTACTTCCCTTAAGCAGGTTATGGTCTAATTTTATATATTTTTTATTTTAATTTTTTATTATTATTATTTTTATTATTATTATTATTTTTATTTTTTTAATACTTTATTTTTATTTATTTATTTATTTATTTTTTATTTTCCAATTTTTATCCCCTTTTTGGTCTAGGATAATTGACGTTTTAAATTATCCCCCAAAAAATTATACTTCCCACATTTTACCCCCTCCTACCCGCCCCTTTCCCCTAATCCTTTCCTACCCACAACAAGGGTTCTATATTATTTTTGTACAAAATTGTTTACTGAATAGAAGTAAATATTACTAATATATTAGTAATAATTGATATTTTATTTATTTTTCATCCTAATTAATAAGGACATTACTGCCTCTCCTACAACTGGCAACCCAGAGGTAACCTGTATAATTCAACAAAATTTATAATCGAACACTCTCCCCGTGAAACCATAAAACACAATTGTTAGATTAACATTTTACATGTACTAATGTTGAACATATAATATTTTCTTATATTTGATTCATTTTTGCTTACTTCCGCCCAGTTTGGGTGTCATAATATATTTTTCTTCTCTAGATATATTTTTGGTCGTGAGGGACCCGAGAAACTGTCACTGCTCCCTCCATTTTTCTGTCTTTGGACTCTCCCCACACCTTTTTGTGTGAGGAGCCTCCCTGGTCAGACTCTGTGCCTCCGAGCTTGCACTTTTGCATGCTCGGAACGCCAACGTTTTACCTTCTTGCATTCTAAACGTTTTTTGTTAATTATTTGTTTAATAATGACTCTCATTTTCTCTTTCTTTCTCAACATTCTGTCTCCACTCTCCCTTTTCTCTTTGCTCCTCCCCGGGGTAAGTATGGCTTTTCAATTGTTTTTAGATATGTCTTATAATATTTTCTATAAAATTTCATGATGGCTCCTTTAAATATTCTTACCTTAAATGTCCAAGGTCTAAATGTTCCACAAAAACGAACCAAAGTTTTTAGATCATTATCTTCTTCAAAGGCGCATATAATTTGCCTCCAAGAAACCCATTTCACTGAAACCTCGACACCTAAATATTTTGGTACAGCTTATCCCCAAGTTTTTACTGCTTCAGCTAAAACTAAACGAAGGGGAGTGCTAATTGCATTTCATAGAGCTACACCCTTCTCTCTTCTGACAGAAACCAAAGACCCAGAAGGTCGCTATCTCATTATTACAGGGCATCTATGTGATACGCTAATCACAGTAGTATCCTATTATGCTCCTAATTAAAATCCGACAGCATTCCTTTCCCATTTGTTCCAGGTAATAGAGACTCATAAAATGGGCACACTTTTGATCTGTGGAGATTCAAACCAAGTTCTATACCCTTATTTAGATAAGTCCCCAATTCCTATCACTTCCAATTCTCAATCTCGTAGGTTCCAAAGACTTCTACGACAACATTCCTTGCTAGATTCCTGGCGAGAAATCAATCCCACGAAACGTCAATATTCCTTCTATTCCCATCCACATAAGTATTTTTCCCGTATCGACCATATACTAATCTCTATTAGTATGTCCCCGGAAATGCTCACATCATCTGGAATACCCTTTACATGGACTGATCATTGTGCAATACTTTCTACTTTCACTTCCCTCATACCCAAACATCAAGACCCCACATGGTACATAAATGATTCAACCCTATCCCATCCATCACACTCTACTGACTTAGAAATAGCCATAAAAGACTATCTGAAAAATAATAAAACCCCTGATATTTCTCCATTAACATTATGGGAGGCACACAAACCCGTCCTTCGAGGAATCTGCTTACGCCAAGCATCATATCTTAAAAAAGAAGCTACAACTAATATTAGAAACAAAATTTAACACTTGCCACGCAAATTTTCAAGCGAATCCTACCCCTGTGACAAAAAATCAACTAGATGAAGCTAGCCTAAATCTTGATCTTTTCCTATCTGAATCCGCAGATAAAACCATACACAAATCCAAACATAAATTTTATATTAAAGCTAACAAGCCTGGCACTCTTCTCGCTCGAGCACTTAAAAAATTAAACAACCCATACAAACCGATTCGATTAAAATTACCTCATAATACTTACACCAGTAATCCAGAAAAAATCCTACAAACCTTCCACAAACACCTTACATCTTTATACAACAATCAGGGATTTTTTGACCGATCCGCTGCAGAATTATTTTTTTCACAAACCAAACTTCCAAAGATTCCTTTAACTCAACATGAACATCTTGAAAGTCCCATTACAACTGCAAAGGTTGAATTAGCCATTAAATCCCTTAAACCAAATAAACGCCCGGGTCCTGATGGCTTCTCTGCCCTATATTATAAAAAATGTACTCATCTTCTTGCGCCATTGCTGACAGATGCTTTCAATTCACTTCTGAACAACCAATCCTTTCTTCCTGAAACCTTAACAGCAATAATCACAATGATCCCCAAACCTCATTCAGATGATTCATCTTGTGCTAATTACAGGCCCATATCCCTGCTTAATCTTGATATCAAACTACTAGCGAAAATTCTAGGAACTCGTTTGAACAATATTATTGGTTCATTAATAAATAAAGACCAAGTTGGTTTTATCCCTTTTCGCCAAGCAGCTGATAACGTACGCAGGGCAACTTTATTAATCCAAGCAGCTAAAACACGGCGAATACCTATGTGTCTTCTGTCGTTAGATATTAAAAAAGCATTCGACACAGTATCATGGCCCTATCTACATTTTGCTTTACAAAAATGGGGGTTCGGTCCTCACTTTCTTAACTGGGTTTCATCACTATATAATAATCCCAAAGCCTATATTAAATATGCTGGATATAAATCTGGTTGCTTTAACATAAATAGAGGTACACGTCAGGGTTGTCCACTCTCCCCACTTTTATTTGCCCTACTTATTGAACCCCTAGCTCAGGCTATACGATCTGACCCTTCAATCAAAGGGATAGACTTAGCTGGTCATCAGCACAAATTATGTTTGTTTGCTGACGATATACTAATATTTATGTCTTCCCCTCATATTTCTGCTCCCAACCTTATAAGTAAGCTAGATCATTTTGCACAGATATCTGGACTAATTATCAACTCTCAAAAATCTACAGCCTTAAATATCTCCTTACCTCCCCATACTTTTACAACAAGCACAAACTTCCCTCCCATTCTCCTGGTCTACATCGCACCTGACCTACCTAGGAATTACTCTTACTCCCAATTTAACTGAATTCTTCTCAGCTAACTTTCCGCCATTACTAAAGCAAATTACCAATCTCCTTAAACAATGGTCTTCTTTGCCAATCTCATGGATTGGTAAAATAAACGTAATAAAGATGACTATTTTACCCAAGATACTATATCTATTTCGGGTTTTGCCCATTCCAGTTCCAGCATACTTTCTTAGAAATCTTCAACGCAAAACACTAGCGTTCATCTGGGGCTCTTTAAAACATCGTTTATCTAAACACACACTCTACCTTCCCAAACTTAAAGGTGGACTAGGATTCCCCAATTTCGCCTCTTACTACCATGCAGCTCAAATAGCATGCATCCCCAAATATCACGCAAAATACGAAACCCCACTCTGGGTTGCAATTGAAGCAATTGACTGTGATCCATTTTCTATAACAAATTTAATTTGGTCCAAACCCTCAGATCATAAAAATATAAAAAATAAGATTACCAAACACACAGTTACTATCTGGGATAAATTTAAACTTATCAAAGGACTACAATCTCCTCATGTTCCCCTTCTATCATTTATTAGAAACCCACTATTCTACCCAGCCTGCACATTCCCTAATTCATTTAAAAAATGGATCTCCTCTGACATAACGCAACTCTGTGATTTATCGACATCTACCTCACTTATAACATTTCCTGAACTATGTGATAGGCATCAACTCCCCCAATCATTTTCATGCCATATATACAAAATATGAGTAAGCTCAACAAACTCACACAATTTGAACGTATATGTAAACGCGAACCTCACTCTAAGGGTCTCATATCAATAATATATAAACACCTTATTACTTTGCCTACTGCAGACCCACCATCATACGTGGCAAAATGGGAGAGAGACCTTGGAATTCAGTTGGAAACATCCGATTGGGATAAAATTTGGACCACAACAAAATCATCTTCACAAAATATAATAGCTCTAGAGACAAATTATAAAGTACTTTTGCGCTGGTATTTGGTTCCTGTCAGAATCGCGAAATATATTCCGCAATACTCCCCACTCTGCTTCCGTGGCTGTGGTGAACTAGGATCACACATACACATATTTTGGGATTGTCCCATTACAAAATGTTTTTGGAAAGAGGTTTTTCTTATCCTCTCTACCTTATTCAAAAAAACAATCAAACCTGACCCTTCAATTGCACTACTAAAGCTAAAACCGACTTCTATTTCCCACACTCAATTCAAACTCCTTCTACAAATCACTACTGCAGCAAAGCAGACAATCGCCAAAGCGTGGAAAACCCCAACATTAATGATCTCAGAAACCAAAACCAGAATAAACCAAGCCATGACCCACTCAAAAACGGAAGCCATTACCAATGATAATATTGGAAAATTTGAAAAAATCTGGAATCCTTGGGTGACTAATTTTTTCCCTCCCAACTTTGACATCACATTATTAAGACCTTGGTAATATAACTACTAATAGCTATTTAATATACTAATATTATCAGACCAACATTATAAGATACCCCGGGGACCTTTTCGACCTTTTCTATCTTTTCTACCTACTATCTTTATTTTTTTTCTCTTCTTCTTCTTACCCTTCCCTCTCTTCTATCTTCGCTCTTTAGCTCTTTTTTTGTTGTTTTTTCTTTCCTAGCATATATTGTTATTATATGCAAAAATGGTAGCAACATTTTTTTTTTTTTATGTTTTTTATTTATCAGTATATTTCAGCTTTAGAGCTCCTTTGAAACAATACAAACCTTATATATTACAATAACATTATATGAGGTCGAGAAATTATGACCCTTCATTTTTTCATTATAAATCCTTATATTACCTTACATGTTATATATTATTACTAAATCTGGTTTGTAATTACTAAATTCAACACTAAGCATATATTTTAGCAAGTCTCCAGATAATGGTCAACATATGTTAAACTTAAATTACTGTTTTTTTTCTCCTCTTCTGTTGTTGTTGCCTTCAAAAATCACTGGAGCTTGACATAAATATCTAATTTGTGTTCTCCTTAACTGCTACTATTTATAGTGACTATGTTTATTGACAATATATGCTTGTAATTTTGAAAATTTAATAAACAAATTTGACAAGAAAAATAAGGAATGGTGTTTTATAGTTCAAGGAGCAACGACCCCCCTCCTTCTTTGACACAGGTTAAAGTGCATGTGTGTGTGTGTGAACAGCTGTATTGTCATGCAAATTGAGTGAACTGTAAAAAAAAAGAAGAAAAAGTAAAACACCTTCTAATAATGTATATTTATATGTAAGTGTGTGTATTAACGGTAATCTTTGTTTCCATAGAAGAAACAGTTTTTGAAGAGTTTTCCAATGTGCTTAGTATGGTGAAGTATAACTTTCTTGCAAGACAAAGGGGAACTTATAATTTTTTTTTTTTTTTTTTTTAGGGCTGCTCATTTTTTTTTTACCATGGTGAATAATAGTTTTTTTTGTTTATATAGTAATGGTATACCGTACATAAAATCCACGTGGTAGTAAAAGTTTGACGTCCAACAATTTTTGGTATTAGAAAAAGTGCACTGTTAAAATATCTAAGAAAGAAAATGTTCAAAATGCTTACTGTATGCTAAATATCTCTAACCTTTGGTTTATTTTTAGGAGGAAAATATAATGTGTTTTGTTACTAAAAATTTGATGCTTATTCTTCAGATATGCCCTGGGTTGATTTATTTAAGGTCTTCAGAACAGAAGGAGACCGCAGCCTTCAAAGACAATTCCCCAATGGAAGTATTGTTCGAAGTGTTTCTATTTTCATATGTAAACATTTCTGGGTTTCACTCCCCCCACTAGCTAAATATTGGTGCAGTCATTTGAGTCTGTACTGGCCTTATCAGTTTCTTGTTCCTATTTACAGCATGAGGTGCTAAAAGTTTTGTTGTATTATGATCTGATATGTATGAGCTTTGAAATTTAACGAGTTTCGACGCCCCGGATAATAAGCGCCTACTGTCTAAGGCTAAGTTTCCACTATAGTGACCCCCAAAGACACGTGATTCAGAGACTCTGGAGTATGACTTTGGTCCAAACTTTACAGTCTCTAGATCAGAGTTGCATCGATATGCAATTTTTGTATATTATTTTATGATGAAAAGTTTTAGTAAGATTGAATTGAATAATTGTTGCTCTAGTGTTCACACCCAAAAAAAAAAGTAATGAATGCATTACTACATGTATGTCAGTGTCACTACATTGAGTGTTGAGATTACTTGGGTATTATTAAGAGTTTAAATTAGACTTTTGTCTCAGATCATCAGCTTTTCTACAGATCTGTCTCCTCTATTCCCAAAGATCAGCAGGTATGCTGGTATTGTACTTGTTTTGGCATTTAGTTCCATTGCTTTAACTTATAAGGTCTGCGGTTGTATCTTGTCCCACAAAACATATTTTTAAGACTAGTTAAACCTCCTGTTATTAATTGAATTAGCTAATGCCCAGCCAGTACTGCCTTTTCGAGCTGAAGCACATTGCCTTAGGCTTTGCATAATAATTAAATAAGTAATACTGCGCCTGTCAACAAGTGCAAAAATGATATAGATACTAATAAAGTGAATGTTCTAATAAGCTGCTAACATAACAATGGACTAATTGTAAAAAGGATATGTGTAAAATATGTGAGCGCTAAATACGATCCTAATTCCTAGGAAAAGTGCCTATATAGACATATCACAACAAATGTATCCACAGTGTTGTTATGTCTGTGAAAATCACAAAAAAATGTATGTATCAATGATACATGATCAATGATAACAACTAATAAATATGTGTGCACAAATTCTTTACAAATAATGCAATCTTATACTTAATCCGTATCAAAGTGACCAAAAACAGAAAACAAAAATTAAGATCGCACTCTCAAAAAATACAGGGTATGTGAACCTCTATATAAGTGAGAAAAAAAGCTGTGAGCAATATAAATGGCAACGTTGCTTATCATGAGATGTAAATAGAGGGACAGTCTATAAAGTGCATATCTGACATGAAAACAACAAAAAATAAAGTCTAACTTGTATCCACACCGTCAGGTATGTATCCAGTGTTCCCCAAATAAATGTCAATCACATGGGGGTACTAGGAAACCCTAGATGTGGGTATAATGTCCACTTGGAACTTCCTGGAATGTGTTGTGGATTAATCCTATTCCTGCAGGTGTAGAAACACCAGTAGTGGGAAGGAAGAAAGTACTTCAAAGTTTTCAGCTGATACACGGTGATAACATCATCATCATAAGCATTGAAGAGAATAAAATACTCTTACCGCAAGACTCGGACCCAAGCCACCATACGATGCTGGGTCATGCAGGCTTATGTCCTCACAGGGACTCAGGTTGTGGTGATGTGATGTCGTGTTGTCCTTATTTGATCCACGAATGGAAGTCTACACCGGATCAGATCCTTCAGCTCAAACCACGATCAGATATCCAGGAAAGGAATCAATTCCAAGAAAAGAAAGAAAAATCCTCCGCATGGTGTAAAACGAAATAACTGGGTTTTTATTAAAACTAAAAAGGTACAAAAGGCAAAAAACCACTGCACAAAAAAATATTTTTTAAAATGAATAAAATAATATACAAAAATCCAAAATTCTGGAAAAGCAAACCAGCGAATATAACAAACAAGCGTGGGCTAGGTGGCTAGCATGTGGTCCCGACACGTTTCGTCTACTGCAGACATCAACTGGGGTACAAGCTAGTGTGTCACCTCCACGCTTTATATAGAAGGAGGAAAATTGAAATTGTAATTGAAAAAGCCGCTCCGAACTCACTTCCGGGATCACCGCATCTCGTGGGTCACCGCGCGGACGTATTGACGTCATTGCACGCTTAAAAGCCAATGGATAACAAGTGGAACCCTCTCCGGGTTTCTAAACCAATGACAACACTGATATCTAAACACGTGATGAACAGGCGCCAAGGGTGCCGGGAGATGTAGTTCAAAGATCTCCCGATCGGAGAACACAGACTTGATATCTTTGGGCAGAATGGGTGTCAATAGTAAATAACAGGCCAACCATGGAATGGACACTAGGTAGCCTGGGTATTGCGGTATTTTGCCGCAATATACTGGATACAAATGTCGATGACGCTTCCGGCAAAAAACCGGAAGCGCGACGCAAAGCATCTTGGAAGTTGTAGTAACTATCTAAACATAAAGAGCCAATTGAAAAAACAATACCGGTAAAGACCGGAAGTGAGGCGCTGGGTGTTCTGGACATTGTAGTATCATACTTAATGCGCTAATGGTTAAACCCACAAGCACCTGTCCTATGCCTCACCAGTCCGAACCTAAAACGGTGCGAGCTGGAAACCATGATCACAGATGTAAACACTAATCCAGCATGTTGACATAACATCACACGCTCCGCATTGGTCCTCCATATGGATCAGAGGCTAGGTGGGGAACAGACTGGGATATGCAGTTCCATAGTATGCCAAGTGCTTAAACCGGGAATAACTTTTACCCAGTACAGGAAAAACCCATCACCTACACCGATGCCTGTGGGAACTAAATGGCATATATATATATATATATACTGAAGATAGCCGTGATGGATGATAACCGGACTGAGCAAGGATGACTAATCTCATCATGTACAAATAAAGGTTATATCGCAATATTTATGGAGACAATAAAATCTTATAAATCCCCTAGGAAACTTGAAATTGCATAGATATAGGTCAATGTACTAGCAGATCTCAATGATAATATTCTAAACATATCCAAACTAATCGATTAATAGAAATTGTGTATAAGAAAATGGTTTTATATAAAACCTGGAAAATAAAAAATAAATAAAAAATATATAAAAATATGTGTATAAACAAAATGGACCTATAAGAAAAATGGGGAGCTATGCCTTATTAATAAAAGCATTAATATCCCATTCTATGTTCAAGCCATAAGGCCTGAAACATCTGAGCTGATAGATCCAATAAGTCTCCAGTCTGGAGACCCCCCTTAGACTCTCCCCTCCAATTGGGGACAAACTTGTCTATGATCTGAAATTTGGTTCCCATTGGGTTTTTATTATGGAACTCAGAATAATGTCTTGGTAAGCTATGATTTGTTTTGCCCTTCTTGATGCTAGTGAGATGTTCTCCTACCCTGATTGAAAACGTACGGATCGTATGCCCCACGTACTGCTTCCCACAAGGACAGGTAAGTAAGTAAACAATGTGCTTACTGGCACAAGTTGTAAATTGTTTCATTTGATAATTAATTCCAGTGGATGTAGAACAGAAGGTGTCGGTCCTCCGCTTCCCACAAACATTGACCTGACACACTTTACATTTTCTGCATGGGTAGTAGGCTTTCATGTGGGGAAAAAACACTGGAATGGTGGGGGGATCCGTAACGTTTGGAGCAATTTGATTTTTGAGAGATGCTGCTCCTCTATATATCACTCCTGCCTTATCCGGAAGAGTAGGACCCAATATTTGATCATTTTTTAATATTCTCCAATGTCTTTGGAAAATATCTTTAATTTGTTTGTGTTGGGTTGAAAATGTGGTGAAAAATGACCATTTGTATTTCGAATCCTGTGACCGTTTTGGTCGTTCAATTAATAATGATTCACGATTCCCCGCTGCAATCTGTTGTATTTCTTCCTCGATTGCCGTTGGTCTATAGCCTTTTTCAACAAATCTAGTTTTGAGCATAGTCGCTTGATGGTAGTAATCTGTAAGGTTGGTACAATTCCGCCTAATCCGCAACAGTTGGCTGCGTGGCACTGATTTTAACCAGGTGGAATGGTGACAACTGTCGACCGGAATATAGCCATTCCGGTCTGTTGTTTTGAAGAAAGTTCTAGTCTCTAATTGACCTTCATTACAAAATATTTCTAAGTCCAAGAAATGAATGTTAGTACGACTGGACTCATAGGACAAATGAATGCCTGTCTGGTTGTCATTCAATATGGATATGAAAGACTGGAGGGTGTCATGATTGCCTTTCCATAGGAGGAGGATGTCGTCGATGTATCGAACCCAGAGGGCTATCTCTGGTCGATTGAAAGCATAGACGACATCCTCCTCCCATTTGGCCATGAAAATGTTGGCCAAACTGGGGGCAAATTTAGCCCCCATGGCAACCCCTTTTTGTTGCAGGAAAAAATCCCCGTTATACCAGAAATAGTTGTGTGTAGTCGCGAACCTCCAGGTCCATGACATATCTTTTCTGGGTCCTTGGGAGGTTGTCTTCCCTAGATAAGAAAGATTCAACTGCTGTTAAACCCAGTTGATGCGGGATACACGTGTACAGTGAAGTCACGTCTGCTGTAACCAATAGCATGTCATCACTGTACTTAATCTGTTGTAATAGAGAGATGGTGTGCCTCGTATCTTTAAGGTATGATGGAATACGTCTCACAATCGGCTGTAAATAGAAATCTATATACCTCCCTATTCGGGTACGTAGGCGGGTCCGACATACCGAGCGGGCGGACCTGATGGGGAACTGCTCTCACTTTGGTAATACATGTATAGACCCGCCCCTTCTCATGTTCCGCATCTGGTCCGCTGAGCGGACCTGATGGGGAACTTTAGAAGGGGCGGGTCTATACATTTAAAATACTGAGAGGGAGTTCCCCATCAGGTCCGCTCAGGCACAACCAATGAAGGACAGCGCTGGACATCGGGATCGCCGCGGGACACTGGATTTCACCGCTGGAATGTTTTTTTTTTTTTTTTTAATAAAGGACTTTTTCAAGGTGTTTGTGTGTTTTTTTTAAACATTTTTTTACGCTTTCTTCGTGAAATGGTAGGGGTACAATGTACCCCTTACCAATTCACATAGGGGGGGCCGGGATCTGGGGGTCCCCTTTGTTAAAGGGGTCTTCCAGATTCCGATAAGCCCCCCGCCCGCAGACCCCCACAACCACCGGGCAAGGGTTGTGGGGATGAGGCCCTTGTCCCCATCAACATGGGGACATCCTCCCCATGTTGAGGGCATGTGGCTTGGTACGGTTCAGGAGGGAGGGGGGGCCGCTCTCTCGTCCCCCCCTTTTCCCCTGCGGCCCGCCAGGTTGCGTGCTCGGATAAGGGGTCTGGTATGGATTTTTAGGGGGACTCCACGCCATTTTTTTTAAAATTTGGGGTGGAGTTCCCCTTAAAATCCATGCCAGATCTGAAGGGCCTGGAATGGATATTTGGGGGAACCCCACGTCAATTTTTTTTTTCAATTTGCGGCGGGGTTCCCCTTAATATCCATTCCAGACCTGAAGGGCCTGGTAATTGAATTCTGGGGAACCCCACGCTTTTTTTTTTTTTTTATCAATGACTTTTGTATGTATTGCCGGGAGCCGACAATTCATTAATAGCCGCGAGTCAGTTTTAAATGCATTTTTTTCTTTCAAAAATGACATTTTTTGCAGGGACAGTTCTAAGCACGGGAAACATGCGCCACTTCACATGCATATCATACACACCCCCAGGTACGAAATTTAAAGGAATATTTCACTTTTATTTTTTCATTTTAAGCATTATTAAAATCACTGCTCCCGAAAAAACGGCCGTTTTTAAAACTTCTTTTTGCATTGATACATGTCCCCTGGGGCAGGACCCCGGTCCCCAAACACTTTTTAGGACAATAACTTGCATATAAGCCTTTATACTTAGCACTTTAGATTTCTCCCATAGATTTTTCGAATTTGCCGCGAACACCCCAATTTGTTCGCTGTTCGGCGAACGGGCGAACAGGCAATGTTCGAGTCGAACATGAGTTCGACTCGAACTCGAAGCTCATCCCTACTCAAAACTAGATTTGTTGAAAAAGGCTATAGACCAACGGCAATCGAGGAAGAAATACAACAGATTGCAGCGGGGAATCGTGAATCATTATTAATTGAACGACCAAAACGGTCACAGGATTCGAAATACAAATGGTCATTTTTCACCACATTTTCGACCCAACACAAACAAATTAAAGATATTTTCCAAAGACATTGGAGAATATTAAAAAATGATCAAATATTGGGTCCTACTCTTCCGGATAAGGCAGGAGTGATATATAGAGGAGCAGCATCTCTGAAAAATCAAATTGCTCCAAACGTTACGGATCCCCCCACCATTCCAGTGTTTTTTCCCCACATGAAAGCCTACTACCCATGCAGAAAATGTAAAGTGTGTCAGGTCAATGTTTGTGGGAAGCGGAGGACCGACACCTTCTGTTCTACATCCACTGGAATTAATTATCAAATGAAACAATTTACAACTTGTGCCAGTAAACACATTGTTTACTTACTTACCTGTCCTTGTGGGAAGCAGTACGTGGGGCGTACGATCCGTACATTTTCAATCAGGGTAGGAGAACATCTCACTAGCATCAAGAAGGGCAAAACAAATCATAGCGTACCAAGACATTATTCTGAGTTCCATAATAAAAACCCAATGGGAACCAAATTTCAGATCATAGACAAGTTTGTCCCCAATTGGAGGGGAGAATCTAGTCTAAGGGGGGTCTCCAGACTGGAGACTTATTGGATCTATCAGCTCAGATGTTTCAGGCCTTATGGCTTGAACATAGAATGGGATATTAATGCTTTTATTAATAAGGCATAGCTCCCCATTTTTCTTATAGGTCCATTTTGTTTATACACATATTTTTATATATTTTTTAGTTATTTTTTATTTTCCAGGTTTTATATAAAACCATTTTCTTATACGCAATTTCTGTTAATCGATTAGTTTGGATATGTTTAGAATATTATCATTGAGATCTGCTAGTACATTGACCTATATCTAGGCAATTTCAAGTTTCCTAGGGGATTTATAAGATTTTATTGTCTCCATAAATATTGTGATATAACCTTTATTTGTACATGATGAGATTAGTCATCCTTGCTCAGTCCGGTTATCATCCATCACGGCTATCTTCAGTATATATATATATATATATATGCCATTTAGTTCCCACAGGCATCTGTGTAGGTGATGGGTTTTTCCTGTACTGGGTAAAAGTTATTCCTGGTTTAAGCACTTGGCATACTATGGAACTGCATATCCCAGTCTGTTCCCCACCTAGCCTCTGATCCATATGGAGGACCAATGTGGAGCGTGTGATGTTATGTCAACATGCTGGATTAGTGTTTACATCTGTGATCATGGTTTCCAGCTCGCACCGTTTTAGGTTCGGACTGGTGAGGCATAGGACAGGTGCTTGTGGGTTTAACCATTAGCGCATTAAGTATGATACTACAATGTCCAGAACACCCAGTGCCTCACTTCCGGTCTTTACCGGTATTGTTTTTTCAATTGGCTCTTTATGTTTAGATAGTTACTACAACTTCCAAGATGCTTTGCGTCGCGCTTCCGGTTTTTTGCCGGAAGCGTCATCGACATTTGTATCCAGTATATTGCGGCAAAATACCGCAATACCCAGGCTACCTAGTGTCCATTCCATGGTTGGCCTGTTATTTACTATTGACACCCATTCTGCCCAAAGATATCAAGTCTGTGTTCTCCGATCGGGAGATCTTTGAACTACATCTCCCGGCACCCTTGGCGCCTGTTCATCACGTGTTTAGATATCAGTGTTGTCATTGGTTTAGAAACCCGGAGAGGGTTCCACTTGTTATCCATTGGCTTTTAAGCGTGCAATGACGTCAATACGTCCGCACGGTGACCCACGAGATGCGGTGATCCCGGAAGTGAGTTCGGAGCGGCTTTTTCAATTACAATTTCAATTTTCCTCCTTCTATATAAAGCGTGGAGGTGACACACTAGCTTGTACCCCAGTTGATGTCTGCAGTAGACGAAACGCGTCGGGACCACATGCTAGCCACCTAGCCCACGCTTGTTTGTTATATTCGCTGGTTTGCTTTTCCAGAATTTTGGATTTTTGTATATTATTTTATTCATTTTAAAAAATATTTTTTTGTGCAGTGGTTTTTTGCCTTTTGTACCTTTTTAGTTTTAATAAAAACCCAGTTATTTGGTTTTACACCATGCGGAGGATTTTTCTTTCTTTTCTTAGAATTGATTCCTTTCCTGGATATCTGATCGTGGTTTGAGCTGAAGGATCTGATCCGGTGTAGACTTCCATTCGTGGATCAAATAAGGACAACACGACATCACATCACCACAACCTGAGTCCCTGTGAGGACATAAGCCTGCATGACCCAGCATCGTATGGTGGCTTGGGTCCGAGTCTTGCGGTAAGAGTATTTTATTCTCTTCAATGCTTATGATGATGATGTTATCACCGTGTATCAGCTGAAAACTTTGAAGTACTTTCTTCCTTCCCACTACTGGTGTTTCTACACCTGCAGGAATAGGATTAAACCACAACACATTCCAGGAAGTTCCAAGTGGACATTATACCCACATCTAGGGTTTCCTAGTACCCCCATGTGATTGACATTTATTTGGGGAACACTGGATACATACCTGACGGTGTGGATACAAGTTATAGACTTTATTTTTTGTTGTTTTCATGTCAGATATGCACTTTATAGACTGTCCCTCTATTTACATCTCATGATAAGCAACGTTGCCATTTATATTGCTCACAGCTTTTTTTCTGACTTATATAGAGGTTCACATACCCTGTATTTTTTGAGAGTGCGGTCTTAATTTTTGTTTTCTGTTTTTGGTCACTTTGATACGGATTAAGTATAAGATTGCATTATTTGTAAAGAATTTGTGCACACATATTTATTAGTTGTTATCATTGATCATGTATCATTGATACATAAAAATTTTTGTGATTTTTTTTGTGATTTTCACAGACATAACAACACTGTGGATACATTTGTTGTGATATGTCTATATAGGCACTTTTCCTAGGAATTAGGATCGTATTTAGCGCTCACGTATTTTACACATTTGCATAATAATGTCCCAAGCAAGTCTGCCTTTGTGTCTCCAAGTGTATTTTAAGCCAGTTTCCTGTTTGGGGTCACAATGCAACTCCTCTACTCATTTCTAGCTGTATTATATGTCTTTGTGTATCTGTCCCCAGTGTCTGTGTGTGTCCAGGCACACACCTGTTAGTTCGAATTTTACTCCCTACTGTTTAGTGATCCCAGCACCCCAGTGCTGTAAGAGGTTCTTACTAGCATTTTGGTTCCTTCCTGAACCCCAGTGCTGCACCATACTCCTGTCATTCTTGTAAACCCTGTATTCTGTGCTCTCTTGTCTCTGTACTTACATGTTCCTGCAGGATCACTGATCCAAGCCATACGTGATAGAGCCAAATGTTTCATTGAATTCAGGATAGTGTGGACAGTCTAGTTTGGATGACAGTTGAATAACATTTTATATTAAGTTTTTTTCTTTTCTTCAATGTCTTATTACCTCTAGAACATAGATTTACTTCAGCAGTAAAAAAAAACTCAAACGGCTTTATGGGCATTTTTGTTAATGATCGAATGTTGGACTAACAATCTGAGTGATGCCATCCTCACAAATACCCTCCCTCATTCCTTGGCATTATGACATCAGCCACAAACACCATTGATGAAAAAGAGTGCTTTCAAAAGCTTTTTGGATGTCTAAAGAACTTTGATACTCATCATGACAGCTGTCTGAAAAAAAAAAAAGTCAAAGCTCAGTTTGCTATAACTGCAAAAAAAGGTCTGCACACCTACCGGAAGTCTCTTGTCATGTGGACTGTGAAAGTTCTGAAGAAAAGAAGATTATGTATGAACATTGTATGCATTCTAAGGTGTTGCAGTGGAGTCTTATGGCGGACTAGCTGTCAAAGATACAGCGGAGGAATCAACTAAAAAGACTTGACGTCCATACACTGTTACACCAACACATAATTTATTTAGACATTTTTTGGTATTTTTTTAGCCTTGACAAAGCAAAATTTGATTTTTCTGCAGAAGTAAATTGGGTACATAACTTAAGAGGAATATGAACTAGAAAAATAAATATTTAAACTAAGATTAGGCAGTTAGAGGGACATGTCGGAATTTAGGAGGGATTGATAGGAATTGTAATTTTATCTGCCTTTCTTTAAAATGCTGTTTATGTTGTGTTGTGTATATGTTATGGGACTTAGTTTGTTCCATTTTCCCCAATATCACTGCCTGTAATATTCACATGTAGTTAGGCCCTACACAGCTTTGACTGTAACCAAAAGAATCTTTACACTGAATAGAACAGATAAGAATGGGAAATCCTTGTTAAAAAGGATGACCTTGTCAAAACCAGGTACATGCCTATCCACTGGGAGAACAGGCTACATTATGCCCCTCCACAGCCTCCCATATGACCCATGTTCCCCACACCCTGAACTGTTACCCAACCATAGGAGAAAGAGGAGTGCTCCTGAAGGAAGTTTTGACCCACATGTGTATATAGATGCCACAGGTGTCCCAAGGGGAGTCCCGGATGAGTTTAAAGCCCGAGACCAAGTAAAGGCAGGTTTTGAGTCTCTGATTCCCATAATCACTGTCAATAAAAATGTAGACTGGATAAATTACATATATTACAACCAGCAGCGGTTTGTAAATTACACCAGAAATGCCCTACAGGGGATTGCTGACCAATCAGCCTCCACATCTTACATAACATTTCAGAATAGGGTGGCCTTGGACATGATTTTAGCGGAGAAGAGGGGTGTTTGTAAAATGAGAGCAGGTACAGGGACATGCTGTACATACATCCCTGACAACACCGGTCCAAATAGTAAGGTCACCCTGGCCATAAAAAAATTGGAAAGCCTATCAGTAGAGTTGAAGAAGAATTTTGGTATAGATCAGCCATGGGACCAGTGGTTTGGATGGTTGAGTGGTTGGCAGAAAATCTTGGCTCGGATAGGTACTGTAATACTAGTTATTCTGATCTTTCTAGCTATTATAGTATGTTGTATGATCCCGGGTGTAAAGAAATTCCTAGGCAATATAGTTGACCAAGCAGCCCCAGTGATGATACACCAGGACGCAGAAAATGAGGACTATGAGAAGCCCTATGCCCCATTACATTCCCTCCCCATATCTACAACTTATAAAATAATTTAGCCATAGGGATAGCATCTGGAATGTGCACAGACCGTGTGCTCATTATTCTGTGTCCTACGTCTGTTTCATACCCCAACCTTTTAGCTAATCTCCTGACTATCCTTCCTTGTCTCAGTCTGCTGCTTCCACTCTACCTCCCTGTAGTCTACCGTGAGCGTGAGTTGGGAGACCCTGGGGGCCACGACCTGGAGCCAGCTGCAGCGTAACATCCTCACCACTAGAGGCTCTGGTGAATACCTGCTGGCTCTTAGACTCTGCGCCCTGGGGAATCAATGCTCAAGCTCCCAGTGGGATCCGTGCTCGTGCTCCAGTGGTCCTGCCTTCCTGAACCTCCCGAAGCAGTCAGTCCCAGGGTCCACTACCTTAGTGGTGCACTCTTGATTCCTATTGAGTGCATCTGTCACCTGGCCCCAGGTGACCAAAGACTGTGGCAAGAGGGGTGATGGACCAGCAAGAAAAGAGTTCCTAGACACATGGGGACAGATGAGTTAGACTTCCTACTAGGGACAGAATAGGAAATAGACATTTCAAGGGGGGACTGTTATGGATTGTTCAATACTTAAATTAAATGGCTATTTCTAATATGTGCCATATACATGCTAAAAATCTCCTTACTCAAAATGCTGACTAGACACCCCCTCCCATCAAGGAAAACAAGGATTGCTGAGACGTCCGAAAGACTGGATAGATCTGACCAGAAGACCCCAGATAAGAGATGACCAATCCACGAATGACAACACAAAGCTACGGCTATGTTTCTGCATTGCAAACAATGACTCATGCTTCACTATAAGATGGACTATATGTCCAGAGCAATAAAGAGAGAAGATTCATTTAGCTGAACGAAGTGTCACTGTGTTTTCTTCTCCTATGTGCACATATATTCACACTTCCAATTAGGCCAGGTGCAGATACTCAGCAAAGACATTTGTCTGGATCCATATCAGTTGCATCCTCGCCCAACCCTTTTGCCTAAGGTAGTGTCGGGTTTCTCATATTGTGACAAAACACACTGTCACTGTGTGTTTTGGAAGGGGCTGTGGGCTGGTCTCCTACCCACAGACTATGGCCCAGCAGAGAACGGGAGATTTGGAGGGCTATTTGCCGTCTCCCACCACCTGGAGAAGATGCCACCTCCAAACATTTTTGTCCGTGGTCGCCGGTTCATCGGAACCGGGTGAACGCGGTATCTGTGGCTGGGCCCGTGGAGTCGTTTCTGGCTACCTAAACCTATTGGCCCGGCTGGTCTAAATATATAATTTTATTCCACAAACAATGTACCTTTAGCTGATAAAGGCATATACAAGATGGCAGTATTCCCAAAGCGTGGGGCTACGAGACTTGGGGACAAAATGGCATTGAGATAATGTAATTCTACATCCCTTCTCCCCCACCCCCCCCTTGTTGCTGTGTTTAATTGTGTTGGGTCATGGCAGGTAGACAAAGGTCTGGAGACCCCTCCCAGCAGGGGATGTGTAAGGAGGGGCTGCCTGCTTTTCATAATCCCTTGGTGTGTTTCAACTGTAGTTGTTTGAATATACAAGTGTTGAGTTTTCATTGGTTCTTCCCTGTCCCCTACCCCCTCTATGACAAGGTTAAGGGGAGTGCCCCTAACTGTGTTTAAAAGTGTATGTTTGGTACTTAATAAAGAGTTTATGCTCTGCATGTTTAACCCTCAACACCTGTGTGGCTTGTCTCGTGATTGAGGGGTTAAGGGCTGGTTATGGCGAGTCTGCAGGCTGCGGGTGTGTTTGGAGGACAGGAGACACAGGTCTGGTGGAGGTGCCCAGCAGGGGTATCCGAGATCCGTCACACATATGAACCAGGATTTTTCCCTACCTTCGGTTTTTTCCAGAACCATGTTCTGAGATGAGGAGTTATTACATTCTCTGAATGTAGTAAGGACAGTTAATCTTTATTTGGAAACAACTGCCCAGATATGGAAAACTGACGCTTTGTTTGTGTTGCCAGAAGAGGGTAGGCAGCATCAAAATCAACCATTTCTAGGTGGATTTGTCAGGTTATTGCTCAGGCTTATGATTTAAAAGGAGAAGATTCCGCCTTCTCGTCCTAGAGTGCACTCTACCAGGGCAGTCAGTGCTTCTTGGGCAGTGCATCACCAAGCCTCTGTGGCTCAGATTTGCAAGACCACAATATTTTCACCAGTACATACATTCACAAATTTCTACCAGGTGGATGTAGGTCAGCAAGAGGATGCCGCCTTTGGGCGCAGTGTTCTGCAGGCAACAGTATAGTTCCTCACGTCTGACGGTTTGCTTATTTTGTGTGTCTCCCTCCCCTCAGATGGCATTGCTTTGAGACATCCCATATAATAATTACTATAGTGCTCTGTGTCCCGTGATGTATGATAAAGAAAATAGTATTTTCATAACAGCTTACCTGTAAAATCCTTGTCTTGAGAGTACATCACGTGACACAGAGGTCCCTCCCCTCTTATTGGGATATTTATATATATTGCTTTGCTACAAAAACTGAGGTACTCCCTGTATGGGAGGGGTTATATAAGGAGGGGACTTCCTGTCTTGATTATGCCAGTGTCCATCACCTGAAGGTGGGCGTATAACCCATATAGTAATTACTATAGTGCTTGGTGTCCCATGATGTACTCTCAAGAAAAGGATTTTACAGGTAAACTGTTATAAAAATCCTATTATTCTCTTCTGTGCATAGCTATCTTGTCGCTGGTAAGTTGTCAGTTTTGCAAGAGTGACATGGGCCTAAGAGTTCCAGCAACAATAAAATATAACATATGCTACAGGATTATGATTTACCATGGGCTGCTGATTGTAAAACACAATCCACACCACACATAAGCCACGTTTAATTGTAATATTCCTTTCAAGCCATCAAAAATCACAATGTAGCTGCATTGAAGTCACAGTGATAGTATCCTTAGCCACAAGGCATTTCATATGCTGAAAAGCAGGGCCGATCCTAGGCTCACAGACGCCTGGATGCAGAAATATTTCTGGCGCCCCCACATGGGTGTTGTCATCTTGCTAACCCCTCTCCTTCCCTAAGGAGTCGGTTACCCTGGGATCCTTAACAATAAACAAAATACAGTAAGAAAAGCAGAGTACTTTTAATGGGACCTGGAGGGGGGTCTCTCTAATGGACACAGAGAGGGCCTCTGTCAGAGAGTCTATTAGAAAGAGCCACCAGGCCCCAATAGAGACTACAAATGGGTCTAATGGATCCTGGTGGGGTCTCTCTAACATAGGTCCATTTGAGAGTGATGGGGTGAGCCTCTTTAGCCCAATAAACTGTACGAGATCTGACCAAGTTGTATTCATCCGTCTCAGTACGAGCTCGGTGACCACAGTGGACAAATTTGTGACACGCAGACAGGCAGTGTTCTTTGCTCAGAGTGGTCTGATAATAAGTTTAATTCTTACAGCTTATATGGGAAATTACAACAACAAGAGGATGTGCAGAAATCAACCTAAACAATATTACATCTTATGTTGAGCGTGAGACCTCTCACAGAGTGACCCATAAACAAACCTTGTTTATGAGACTACACAGAGTGTTCCATAACATTCTGGGAACAGACATGAGATAAGGAGTGTATTAACGTCACTTCGAGGTCTTACATACTCTGTGAGAACTA
The DNA here is from genome assembly GCA_029206835.1 of Rana muscosa. Classification (NCBI taxonomy): domain Eukaryota; kingdom Metazoa; phylum Chordata; class Amphibia; order Anura; family Ranidae; genus Rana; species Rana muscosa. Next base: position 175,271,933 of record CM055128.1, on the reverse strand, counting down.
ATAACAATGGAACAAATATATGTGCAAAGGACAATTTATACCAAGTAAGCTAATCCATCCTAAGATGGATGCTGACTACAAAATGGAGTCACATTGGTTCATATTCCTTCAGAGAGTCTGTTAGAAAGAGCAACCATCAGCGCAGCCTCACTAGTGCCCATCAGCTCAGCCTGATCAGCACAGCCTCACCAGCGCCCATCAGCTCAGCCTCACCAGCGCCCATCAGCTCAGCCTGATCAGCACAGCCTCACCAGCGCCCATCAATGCAGTCTGATCCGTGCCCATAAATGCAGCCTGATCACTGCTGATCAGCGCAGCCTCACCAGTGCCCATCAGCGCAGCCTCACCAGTGCCCATCAATGCAGCCTCACCAGTGCCCATCAATGCAGCCTGATCCATTCCATCAATGCAGCCTCATCAGTGCCCATCAGCTCAGCCCGATCAGTGCCCTTCAGCTCAGCCTCACCAGTGCCCATCAGCTCAGCCTCACCAGTGCCCATGAGCGCTGCCTGATCAGTGCATGAGGATTAGAGAGAGGAAAGCCTCCGGATCACACAGAGCAGGGATCTACTGTTGTGACACAGCATGGATTTGAATTACCTGGCGGCCGCTGTTGTATGCAGTCCCGCCTCCCGGACCAGCTCCTTTGATAGACATTACACATCCTGGCATTGGACCAGTGTGCTGTCCTTCATAGGAGTCAGTCCATGAGGCGAAACCGCCAGGTAATGAATTTAAATCCATGCGGTGTCACAGCGGGAGATTCCCACTCTGTGCGACTCTGTGGTGCTCCCCCCTCCGAGGCAGCCACACAGTCAGGCCGCGGCCGCCCCTGCACAGCGGGTCCCCCAATGGCAGGGCCGGCCCTGGGCGCCCTTCTCTCAGCTTACGGCGCCTGGGCGTGGAACACCCTGTGCACCTGCCCAGGATTGACCACGCTGAAAAGTACATACACTTCTGCAACAGTTTTTAGTGCTAAAATGTTACTTCCATGACATGACATGATCCCTTTTAGCCCTGCCATGGCTGGGAAAGTCTCCCTGCTGTAGATCCTTCATTTAGAGCATGCTTGTAGTATTCTGATGGTCACAAAATCACCACCACCCATCTCTCCTGCAATGCAGGGGAAAACAGGTCCCACTGAAGAAGTAAATGAAAAATAGCAGATCACAGTCTTGTGTATATTGGCCAGAGGCATGGTCAATTCATGAAAGTCCACAAAGCATCCAGAGATGGAGAGAGGGTAAGGAAACCGCTCTTAATGATCAGGGAGATCCAGCACTGAAATATAGAACAAAAAACTGTTTCACATACATGCAAATTGGATGCGGTTATAACTGCATCTAGATTGCATAACATGTGAATCGGACCGGCTTTCAATAGAGCCAGTTCACACATGTCCGGGTGGCCCGATTTTGGGGGTCTTGTGTGATTTTGGGTTCGGTTCAGGTGAGATTTTAGGTAAAAATCAGCACCTGAATGGGTGAACAGAACGGCACTGGACTACCTGTAATGAAACCGCGGCTGCATGTGCGTAAACCCAGCCTAAAGATTCAGTGAATTTCTTGTGTTTCAATGTAAAGTGATATGGGAGTCTATGATCAAGACTGCCATATTCATTTAGCCTCTGATGCTCATCAAAGCGGCTGCATAATGGGACAGGTTAGACCATAGATAATGAGTCCTGGCCCCTGATGACGTCACCAGTGACATAACATGTTGAGTGGCACTTAGGAGCTGACATCATCAAACACACTCCAATAATTACCTTTGAAGTATGCACATCCATATGCAGCTCCACCCATAGTGCTTCAGCATTATCGCACTCTCCATCAACAAGGTCCTTTTTCACACTTGCTTTGAGATCACTTCTCACATAAAGACAAACACCGCCACCTTTTCGTTTTACCCAGTCTCTATGAAAGGCAGTCTAGCCCAATTGTGATGAATGAAGCCAAGATTCAGCAATACCAATTAAATCATAGTTCTCTTCATGCGCCAACAGTTCCAACTATCCTATTTTGCTTGGCCAACTTCTAGAATTGGCGAATGTAACGACACCCCAAATACGAAAGGGGTTAAACGCCGTTTAAGATCTCTTCCCTCTCCTGGACACACATTCGCTGCCGATCCTCCACAGTCAGGCGACCACTTCCCATAGGAATTAATCCTTCCAAAAGAACGAGACAAAACGCTCTGTATCTTTCCAAAATGAACTGACCCTTTATTGCAAAAGTACTACAACTCTTATACACACAGAGAGAAACTTCTGACCCTCCTCCCATCATACACCTCTGACCAGACCCAATTTACATTTCAGTTTAAATGGTTATGCATGACCTTTTGTGTTTAGCTTTTGTCTCCCAATTCACATTATCAAAAGACTTCACAGAATGAAAGGATCTGTAGCATATTTGAGGTTCATTAACATTACACAAGCAGACAGGTGACACCTCAGCATCTCTTCAATTAACCTGTCTGTCTGCTAGTTCCACAACCTATAATTACAGGCTTAACTCCCACAAGCCACAATAGACAATAGAATGTAATCACACATCATCACAGCAAGTATTACATAAACAGCCCACACACAGTATATACCCAATCTGCTTGCTATGTGCATACAGTATGGGATATGGCTATCACAGATCATGGTGCAGTTCTCATTCACCCTGTGCCCCAAGTGAGACACAGGGTGGCTTACACATAAGAGGTATTGGGGAAGCTGAAGCAAGGGTATCCTATACTTTCTAAGAGCTTCTGGGTTACCCGGGCCTTCCCGTTACATCTCTCCCCTTTCGGCAGGAGACTAACACAGGAGGAGACCCCAGACGGGTTGACTCCGAAGGTAGTCCATAGTTCCATTCCCCTAATGCCGGTATCCACACAGTACTCCAAATAAATTGTTCCAAACAGAGCATTACTTCCCCGGCCAACCTCTGCCTCTCTCAGAGAACATACTAGCCGCTGGGGAGAGGCCTGGACTGGCCCTTCTCCCTGGGGTCCTTTCAGCTGCGGGAGAGAAGACAGGGTGACTGGGCTCATGCTGTTGGGGATCTGGGCCGACTGCCCAGCATCCCTGGAGTATACAAGGGGAGACTGAAGTCCCATCCACTTGTGGTAGGTGAAAATCCCCCAGTGCTTGCAAAGCAAGGCTGACATCCTCCTGTCTTAGTGTCACACCATTTTCTGGGGTTGTGTCAGTGAGGACCGAAGTCCCATCCAGTACCACAGGAACTCCCTCTTCTGTTAGTTGAGAGCAGAGGCCCGCGGCACTCTGCTCTGTTGCCAGCTCTTCTGCTGGGGACTCCTCACCATCTGCTCTGGCTAACTGTTGGGGAGGGAAAAGGGCTGCTTCTCCTCCCTGCATCTCTGAAATCCCCTGGGAAAGAGGAACCATCACCTTCTCCCCTCGGGCCTCCAAAACTGCCACGGGTGTAGAGCAGGGGTCTGCAGTACTCTGTCCTGCTGCCAGTACTTGGGCAGGCGATGCATAATCCCTAACATCCTCTGAACAGTCCCTTAAGTCCATACCTTCTGTAATCTGTGGCTGGGGAGATGAGCCAACTGCCCTACCTCCCTGGAACTCCATATCATCCACTTCGGCTTTAGGGATGGCAATCTTCAGATTTTCCACTGCCGATACTTCAGCCAGGCTAGCTCCCTGGAACTCCATATCATCCACTTCGGCTTTAGGGATGGCAATCTTCAGATTTTCCACTGCCGATTCTTCAGCCAGGATTTCTGAGTTGTCCACTGGTATTTCCTGATAGTCCCAGGCAAAGGTAGCACCACCCTGCTGTTGAGCAGATTCTAGCAGCTGTCTGTAGGCGATCTCCGATTGCCGTATTTCCGCCATTCTCCGCTCATGTTGTCGCTCTAGTTCTCTCTCTTTTCGCTCTCGTTCTCTCTCTTGTCGCTCTAGTTCTCTCTTTTGTCGCTCTCGTTCTCTCTTTTGTCGCGCATCCTGCAGCTGGATGCCTTTAATGGCATTCTGTATGGCGGTGTCTGATGGGTTAGCACCATATAATGCCAAGTGCTGTCGAACTCGTTGCTGAAACAAATCTTCAATTGACCGGGGTCCTGCATCACCATCCTTCTGGTCCATCTCGGCTAGCTCCCTGATCAAGGTGGCCTTGTTCTTTGTCCCACTGGTCCCTCCACGGCTCTCAAGTAGGTCTTTCAGCGTGGCTTTCCTGCAGGCTGCATAGCTGGTCATTCACTGTGGTGATTTGGAGTGTCCCAGGAACTGGAGGGAAAATCCCACCGCTGCCAACCAATGTAACGACACCAATCATTTTCTTAAATTTTTGCATTTTTTTCTTGTAGTTCAACCACTTGCCATCCAGAAGATTTACTCTTTAATGATCAGGCCATTTTTTGCTTGTTGGCACTGCGTTACTTTAACTGACAATTGCCTGATTATGCAATGCTGTATCCAAATGAATTTATATCATATTTTTTCACACAAATAGAGCTTTATTTTGGTGGTAATTTGATCACCACTGTTTTTTTTGTATTTCTTGCGCTATATACATATAAAGACCGAAAAAAAAGAAAAAAGAAAAATGTCATCATAAATGTAGGCAAATATGTATTCTGCTACATAGTTTTTGTAAAAAAAATCCCAATAAGTGTATATTGATTGGTTTGCGTGAAGGTTATAGCATCTACAAACTATGGTGTATATATACTTGAATTTTTATTTATTTTTTTAAACTAGTAATGGTGGTGATCAGAGACTTAGAGCGAGATGTGATAGTTTGGTGGGCAATCTGACACTTTGTGGGAAACAGTGACACTAATACAGTGATCAGTGCTAAAAATATGCACGATCACTGTACTAATGACACTGGCTGGGAAGGGGTTAACATTTAGGGCGATCAAGGGGTTAAATGTGAGCCTAACAGTGCTTGGTGCATTCAATGTGAGGTGCTTTTACTAAGGGATGTGCCGGTTTTTATTCCCTGCTTAGCGGGGGAAACAAAAACCGGCACATCTCAGCTGACAGAATAGAGCTCTGTATTGTTTACATTCTGTCCAGTCTTCGTCGATCAGCAGGTACCAGCATTCAATCACCGCACCCCGTACCCTGAAGTGCTGGATCACGTACTGGATACAGTGCAGGAGAGCTGCTCTGCCTCTGTACTCCTATGTGAGGCGGTCGGGCAAATAGTACTATAATTGGCAAGAGTTGTTTGTAGCATGAGAAACTTCTTATAAACTGCCACAGCCTTCCCCCATCTTTCCCCATTACACCGTCCAATAGTGTCTGACTTGTCTGTCCTATTATGTTCTAATTCTCCTTCCCTCTCAATCCTAAATGTTTAGATATTTCTCTGGGTATTCACTTCTGTTCCTCTTGCCAGTGGCGTCACCAGGGTTGGTGTCACCTGGTGCGGTAAAACGTGGTGTCACCCCCCCCTCCTGTCTAGGCTTCCCAGCACCCTGCAGGCATCGCACGGTCATGGGGTTCACCCCAAACCGCCTCCTGTTAATGATAGTATAAGGTGGTAAAGTGGCAGGTTAGGGTAGTATAGGGTGGTATAGTGGCAGGTTGGGGTGGTATAAGGCAGTTTGGGGTGGCAGGTTGGGGTGGTATAGGGTAAGTTAGAGTGGCACAACGCAGGTTGGAGTGGTATAGGGCAGGTTGGGGTGTTATAGGGCAAGTTAGGGTGGCAAAAAAGTACAGTGTTTAGTGGGGGCCCCGGTGTCACCCCCCTGGCGGGTGTCACCCGATGCGAGCTGCACCCCCATAGCAACACCACTGCCTCTTGCATGATTACCATCATGGCATATCCCATGAGACACTTTTGAGCTGTGGGAGATTGCTGTAAAGTATATTTACCTTATCCTGATCCATATTGTGGCATATACTCTGAGACATAATTTGAGGTGGAGTGGGATTAGTATAAAGGCTGTCACATGTGGCAAACAAATGGTCTGTGAGCCACATCCGCACCACCAGGCCTTGTAATGTGGCCCTTGCAGCAGCCGTCACCTCTTGCTCTCACCCTCTGCTTCCCACTGTCACTTATAAATACAGAAGCCATCTAGTAGAGATGGGAGGAAGCTTTTGGGGCGTGGGGGGGTGAATGCTGTACAGGTATGGAGGCAGATGTGTGCAGAGGTGGGGCGATGGGGGTAGAGTGGTGGGTGCAGAGGTCAGAACACAGGAGGAGTGGTAGAAATTAGATGTTGCACACTGTGCATAGTGCACACCTCAGATGCAACCAGCCCTTTAACCACTTCCCTACCCGCCCATAGTCAAATGACGTCCACAGATGGGATCTCCCATCCTGGGTGGACGTCATATTACGTCCTGGGCTTTGTGAGAGGATATCTGAATGATGCCTGCAGCTAGAGGCATCATTCAGATATCCTCCTATTCTGCCGGCGATTCTGTGCACAATAAGAATGATCATAGCAGCGGTTCCACCGCTTGATCGTTCTTATAGGCGGCGGGAGGGGACACCCCCCTCCCACCGCCACCCGGTGCTTCTCCGGGCTCTCCCGTGCCATCGGGGGCCCGGAGAATGAATCGTCTAGCGCCGGATAGGAAGCATAGAGATGACTGGTGACCAGATGGTCACCAGTCATCTCTATGACCGTCGGAGGCCCGGGCGCGATGTGATGACGTCACGCCTGGGTTCTCAAAAGTAAACAAAGCCGCCATTGCGGCTAGTAAGCATGAGATTGGTGAATTTTTTTTCACGATCTCATGCTTTCCAGCCTGGAGGAGAGATGTGGGGTCTTATTGACCCTGCATCTCTTCATAAAGAGGACCTGTCACACACCATTCCTATTACAAGGGATGTTTACATTCCTTGTAATAGGAATAAAGGTGATCAAAAAAACTAAATGTAAAAAAAGTGTAAAATAAAAAAAAAATGAAGTAAAAAAAAAAAAAATATTAACGCCCCTGTCCCTGGTAGCTCACGATCAGAAGCAAACGCACACGTAAGTCCCGCCCACATAAGTAAACGCCGTTCAAACCACATATGTGAGGTATCGCCGCGTGCGTTAGAGCGCGTGCAACAATTCTAGCACTAGACCTCCTCTGTAACTCTAAACTGGTAACCTGTAAAAAAATTCAAAGCGTCGCCTATGGAGATTTTTAAGTACCGAAGTTTGGCGCCATTCCATGAGTGTGCGCAATTTTAAAGCGTGACATGTTAGGTATCTATTTACTCAGCGTAACATAATCTTTCATATTTTACAAAACAATTGGGCTAACTTTACTGTTTTGTTATTTTACAAAAAAAAGGCGTTTGAAAAATTATTGCGTAAATACCGTGCAAGAAAAAAAGTTGCAATGACCGTCATATTATTCCCTAGGGTGTCTGCTAAAAAAAAACATATATCATTTTTGGGGGTTCTGAGTAATTTTCTAGCAAAAGAATGATGATTTGTACATGTAGGAGAGAAGTGCCAGAATAGGCCCGGTATTGAGGTGGTATAAAAAGCCCGGTGTTGAAGTGGTTAAGGGCAGCCAGACTGGTGTGGCCCTCTGTTCTCACTACACGTTTGCCCCTGGTGTGTATGTAGCTCAACATACAGCTTAAACCTTGCATTCTAAATAACCAGACTGTCTGTAACTTTGGTTCTTTATTACGATGAACAGGTGGTGGCCATATAAGATGCGCATGAATAATGGTGAAACTAGAGATAAACAAATAAATGAACATATAAGAATTATATGAACACAAACAGATGTCTACTAGGCATATAGATAAACAGTCTTTATCATACCAGTGATGCTGCCTTAAGGAGATAAGGACTTAGGAAAAATGTGGCGCAGGCTTAGCTGACTCCATGTGGACTGTCCAGTGGAAAAAGATAAGAGTTGTGATAGGAAGTGAAGACAGTTTTAAATAACACGACAGAAAATGTATATTACCATAGAACACTGCCCATCAACAGTCCTTTGTTAAGACATGTAGTGGACGATATTTGAATTACAAGTCCAAAGGTTTTACTGTATTTCTTTGTAGGCCAAAGGCATGACACTCCCCGCCTGGTATCATAAGATGCCACTATTTATTTCTCAGATGACAACAATAAAATTAGTTCAGAAACTGGTCTGAGGAACAATTTTGTCTTTGTTTCTATGGATCTTGACTTCCACTTTTCTGACCCTTCCATCCTCACTTGGAAAGGTGTTGGTGATGAGACCCAAAGGCCACTCATTCTTTTGAGATTGACAGTCCTTAACAAGAACAAGGTCTCCTCCTTTAAGGTTGGGCTTGTTGTCTTGCCATTTAGTATGTGGCTGTAAAGTGGAGAGGTATTGCTTCCTCCACCTGTCCCAGAAGGTATTTGCCAGACTTTGTACCTGTCTCCACTGGCGTAGGTATAAGTCTTTAGTGGTGAAATTCCCATGGGGGGCACTGATTACTCAAATTTTCTGTGTAAGGAGTGCTGCTGGTGTGAGTAACACAGGCTTGTCTGGGTCATTTGAGACTGGAGTTAGAGGTCTGGCATTGATGATGGCTGAGACCTCTGCCATGAAAGTTACCAGACTCTCATGGGTAAGTCTTAAGGTTCCTATTTGCAGAAAGATAGAATCCAGAATTCTGTGGGCTATGCCTATCATTCTTTCCCATGCTCCACCCATGTAAGAGGAGTGAGGTGGGTTAAAAGTCCATGAACAGCCCTGATCTCTGAGGTATCTTTCTACCCCTTTGGTGTCCACGTTTGAAGGAATATGCAGTTCCCTGGCTGCTCCAACAAAGTTAGTACCTCTGTCTGAGCAGATGTGTTTTACGGGGCCTCGGATAGCAATGAAGCGTCTGAGGGCATTTATGAAGCTTGAAGTGTCCATAGACTCAATAACTTCAATGTGTACTGCTCTGATGACCATACAGGTAAATATGACTGCCCAACGTTTGTTGTTTGCCTGATCTCCTCTGGTGTGACGTGTGACAACAGACCAAGGGCTGAAGACATCAAGGCCAACATTGGTGAAAGGAGGGTTTGGAGCAAGTCTGTCGGCTGGAAGGTTGGCCATTTTTTGTGTTTGTAGCATGCCACGAAGTTTGCGACAAGTAACACATTTAAAGATCACGTTACTCACACATCTCTTAGCTCCAACTATCCATAGGCCTGCAGCTCGTAAGGCTCCTTCTGTGAACAGTCTTCCTTGATGTTTGACGTGGAGGGGATGATGTGATATGATCAAGTAAGCGATGTGATGGTGACCAGGAACTATTAGAGGATTTCTCTCATCTGATTCCAAGTTGGCTTGTCCTAGACGACCACCTACCCTCAAAAGTCCATTTTGATCAAGAAATGGGTCAAGTTTTCTCAGGGCACTGTCACTAGGGATACACAGGGGGGAAGGAGCGGGACTTTGAATGAAGCAAACAGTCATCAGTGGAGGATCAAGACACGGTACATTTATTACATACCATACAAGTTCATACAATTCAATAAATAATGTCACGGTATAATTAATCTATATACAAAAAAGGAACATGATAATACATGACAGTGGAAGGGGATCGACCCTGCACAACCTGAGAACTTCCTATTGCACAAACCAATTAAAACTCGTGATCATGTAAATTTGTACATATGAATCATGTTGACAACATAGTCGGTGTAAACATTGCGTATACAGAGGCTCTATGCGTTTCGGGAAGTGTTTATATTCACTCGTCAGGAGCAGCAATGTCATTGTCTGAAATAAAACATATGGGTTTATAGGTCACTACCATGGAGAAAGGATCAAACATAAACATGTGTGTCCATAAAAATGTAGATAGAAAGAGTACCCTTATTTGAAGAATACTCACAACCGCCATGTTACAGTGCAGCATTGGAGAGCTGGAGATGCACTTAAAGGCAGTCTTTTCCGGGAGTATGGCGGCATAAGGCGTGATATAGGCCTCCACATGACCGCATCAGGGGAGAACACAGCAATGGTGGTCTATCAAGTATGGTAGAAATGGTAAGTAGGGACGTCATAAGGGATTTCTGTAGAAAATGCAAATATGTGTAATAAGCATAATGCCAAGTAATCTGTACTTAATTAGAAGCAGAAAACTAGGACTGGAGTAAAAGACTAACTATTGTACCTATTGCCTTACCATCTTAAGCCGCATTGTGAGGTGTAAAATGTTTGGCCATAGTGTAAGGGAGGACCAAAACAATGAGTGAACTGTCCGAGATGCGATCTCTAAGGGTCCACATGTCAAAGCCCCCAAACGTCACGCTGACGTGCATGGTGGGGGGGAGGAGCCAGTACCGGGACGGGAATGCCCGGTGTTTGGCGCCAAAAGTTAGTCTTTTACTCCAGTCCTAGTTTTCTGCTTCTAATTAAGTACAGATTACTTGGCATTATGCTTATTACACATATTTGCATTTTCTACAGAAATCCCTTATGACGTCCCTACTTACCATTTCTACCATACTTGATAGACCACCATTGCTGTGTTCTCCCCTGATGCGGTCATGTGGGGGCCTATATCACACTTTATGCTGCCATACTCCCGTAAAAGACTGCCTTTAAGTGCATCTCCAGCTCTCCAATGCTGCACTGAACCATGGCGGTTGTGAGTATTCTTCAAATAAGGGTACTTTTTCTATCTACATTTTTATGGACACACAAATTTATGTTTGATCCTTTCTCCATGGTAGTGACCTATAAACCCATATGTTTTATTTCAAACAATGACATTGCTGCTCCTGACGAGTGAATATAAACACTTCACGAAACGCGTAGAGCCTCTGTATACGCAATGTTTACACCGACTATGTTGTCAACGTGATTCATATGTACAAATTTACATGATCACGAGTTTTAATTGGTTTGTGCAACAGGAAGTTCTCAAGTTGTGCAGGGTCGATCCCCTTCCACTGTCATGTATTATCATGTTCCTTTTTCGTATATAGATTAATTATACCGTGACATTATTTATTGAATTATATGAACTTGTATGGTATGTAATAAATGTATCGTGTCTTGATCCTCCACTAATGACTGCTTGCTTCATTCAAAGTCCCGCCCCTTCCCCCCTTTGTTTCATTACAGGGATGGAGGCATGAGACTACCCCTGGTGCTTGCCTCATTTAAAGTCCCGAACCTTTCTTTTCTAATTTGTCACTAGGAATAGGTTTCCTTTTCAAGATACAGTCGATCTCCTTAGCATAGGTTTCATGCTGTACAGTACGGATGATAAGATCCTGGGACTGCTGGAGCTCTAATGCTGAACTGGTCCTTTGACAATGATGCCATCCTTTGCGGTCACAGCTGTTTGAGTCACCTTTGAAAGAGTGAGCTATGTGGATAAGACCAGAAATAGCTCGAACAAGCGTCTTCCATTTTGAGAATCTGGTAAATCTGTCAGCTTTAAGCTGGCAGTCTGAAGTTGCAGTCTAAAATGTTGAGATCTCAGGACGGATGTCAGTATCTGAGTCTGGATCTACTAATTCAATAGTGTCGCTCTTAGGAACAGTCTGTTCTGCATTGTACAAGAATGCAGGTCCTGTAAACCATGTTGTGTCTTTAATGTTACATGCACAAAACAGCCCTTGTAGCATGGTCTGCAGGATTATGGTCAGTGGGTACGTAGTGCCATTGTGTTGGGCGAGTGGATCTCCTAATCCTCAACGCTCTGCTGTTGACGTAAACATAGAAACGTCTGGTCTCATTGTAGATGTAGCCTAGCATTACCTTGCTGTCAGTGTAGAGCTGGATATTCTTGAGGTCAATGTCAATCTCTGAGGTTATAAGTTCTGCCAGTTCAATGGCTAGTACTGCAGCACAAAGTTCTAGCCTAGGTGCAGTGTCCTCAGGGTGTGTAGCTATCTCGGCGTGACCGTTCTCAAAGATCTTCCACATAAAAGAAAAGAAATGTTCTCTCATCGCTGACTTTCTTTGTAAATTACGTATAAGGGAAGCAAAACGTTGTAGCACTTGTTCTCTGTTATTGGGTAAGTGCTGTCTCTGTGGTCTGAAGGGAAGAGGTGTGATCCAGCTGTTTGTGCTATCTTTGACTAGTCCTTGCTCCATTATTTATAAGAAGATGTCCTCAATAGACATTGCCGCACGATTGTCATCTTTAGTTCTTTGAAAGACTGTGCATCCTAAATGGTCTCGGTCACTGTCACAGGCAAAGTTGTCACTAGTGGGGCTTGTGAAGGGACAAGACAAGTGGGTGGTGTAGGCCAATTCCTTAACAAGGAACTGGTTGTGGCATGGCTGGAAAAGAGAGGGACGCCCATTCTCTAGGGTATTTGTGAGCATGCTGCTAACAGAGTTAGGTTTGTGCACGCTTCCTAGACAGACATCTCCTATGATGACCCATCCAAGGTCTAACCTCTGAGCACAAGGAGCGTTGTTGGGACCATTAATTTGAGCTCTTGATTTGTGGACTCGCAAGATATCTCTCCCAAGGAGTAGGATAATCTGAGCGTGAGGATCAAGTTCTGGTATCAGATGCGCTATGCTTTTCAAGTGTGGGTGATGAGCAGCCACATCTGGTGTAAGAATTTCGGATCTATGGTCAGGGATCTGGTTGCATTCGATAAGAGTTGGCAAAGACAAGCATGATTGTCCGTCAATGGACTCGACTTGGTAGCCGGATGCTCTCCTCCCCGTCGTCTCCACTATTCCTGCACAAGTTTTTAAGGAGTAGGGGATGCTGGGGCCCTTAATGCCAAAGATGTCAAATAAGGTTGAGCTGGCTAATGACTTGTTACTTTGGTCATCCAGAATTGCGTAGAGCTTAATAGCTTTGTCTTTTTGGCCTGCTAGGTAGACTCTGACTAGGCATATTTTGGAGCAGGATCTGCCACCTATGACTCCTTTGCAGACCTCTGTACATTGTGAAGTGATCTCTGGTGGAGTTGTAATGGTGTGCTCTTCCTCCCCGCCATGCTCACTAGTGCTGAGAGTGTGTTGTAAAGTCCATGTAGCTGGCCCAGGGTGTAAACCAGTGTTGTGATCTGAGCTGTCACATTCTGTGCATTTTAAACTGACCTTAGAGTCCTTGGCTAGGTGAGATGTTGAAGAGCAGCACCTGTGGCAGATGTGGTTCTCCTTGAGGAAGGCCTTGCGGTCCCTGCAGGGTTTTCTCTCTGAAGGCTCTGCATTTTAGGAGAGGATGTGGCTTCCGATGCAAGGGACACTGCTTACCAGGATATTTGACCTTTGTCTCCGAGTTAGAGAAGCTGGCAGACCTGTGAAAAGAATCTGGAGGAGTCACGTTACTTTTGTGTACTGCTACTGGAGGTTTGCGAGGGTTAAGTCCTGAAGGAGCAGCACATAACAATGTAAAATCAAAACTTGGATAATTTCTTGTTTTAGCTTGCTGACACGCAAAGTCCACAAAAACAGATAACGGAGGGAATGGAACATCATGCTGTCTTTTAAATAGAGATCCATGTGTAATCCACCGCTCTTGCAAGTTATAGGGTAACTTTTGTACAATGGCGTTGACACCTCTGGCTGTGTCAAGGAATGCAAGTCCTTGTAAGTCCCCCTCAGATTTAGCTACTTGAAGTTCCATTAGCAAGTCACTTAGCTCCCTAAGTTTCTGGTAGGCTTTGTTGGGTATTATCAAGTCTTTTGAATATTGCACTTTCTACTGCTTCTGCTGAACCATAACACTCATCAAGTCTTTCCCAGATCGTTTTAAGACCAGTGTCTGGGTGGATTATATTTTATTGTCCTGATTTGTCTGGCGTGCTCGGCAGACTAATTTCCAAGCCATTTGATCAGGAGATCTATCTCTTCACTGCAAGTAAAACCTGATGGCATTTTGAAAGGAAGACCGCCAGGCTCTGTAGCTTTCAGGGCAATCATTAAACTTTTCAAGTCCTTTGGTGACCAACTCACGTCATGTAAAGAACCTTGCAAGGTCTATGGTGGCTTGGTTAACCTACTGTGTGTTCCCATGGTGATATGGCTGTGTATAGTCATACCTTTTGAGGGTGTCCAGCCGGCCTCTGTCATACCGTTCTGACTTGGATGTTGGTTCCGGAGGACGATTAGAAGGCTCTGTTACCTCACGTATAGGGAGTCTGTCGTAGGAGGCATCACTTTGCGTGTATTTCTCCTGTTTGCAGGCTGGAGACTTGTCGCTGACTTGCGGAGGTACCGTTTTGCGGGTGCACCCGTGGTGCCACCACAGGTTGCTCTATGGGTGGGTGGGGTCAGGGGGACCGGGGGGCGCGGGTTCTCCCACGGCGGTGGTGGACGCCCCCCTCGCCGGTGGGACGGTGGCTGTTCCGGTGAGTAGTGCAGCGGGGGACAAGAGCGGAGAGCAGGCGGCATCTACTAGGACAGACATAGTTAGAATTGCTGATGCAGCCAAGTGTGAGGTGTATGTTTGTTTCGAAGGCCCATTGGGAGCACACTTGAAGCAGGAAGTGCGGGACAAGATTGTTAAGGGTGAGTATGTGGAGATATTTTCATTGCTCCCCTTAGAGAAGTTTAATCTGAAAAGGATAAAACCCGATGATTCCAAGAAGGAGGATGAGGAGAAGAGGAGGTACCGTTTGATTCCGCACACGTTTCATAGGTGATAAGACCCCAGAACATTGCTCAGCATTGTTCTGTTACATGGATGCCATTGGGGAGGCTCACAGGGTGTATGGGGATACGGCATGGCTGCGTTATGACGAGCAATTTAGACAACGAAGGGCGGTGAGACCCTCGCTCAGGTGGGATCACAAAGACATCAGTCTTTGGATGCGGCTTATGTCTTCACCGTGGGCTCCGAACCAGTTCCTTCAGGCGGGGGGGCGGAGGGTCAGCTGCCTCGGGATCGTCGGCCGGAAAGAAATGGGGGGGTGTGTTGGTAGTTTAACAAGGGATGCAAGTTTGGGGGGTCCTGTCACTTTAAACACGAGTGCTCCGGCTGTGGGGGAAATCACCCCCTGTCCCAGTGCTTCAAGAAGGGAAAGCGCGCAGGGGAGCTTGCAAACAAGAGGGACGACGCCGGTGAGGGTGGAAAGGATGCAGCCTTTTCTAAATAGGTATCCGGATGGGGCGGCTGCACGTTTACTGGCTTCGGGGTTTTCGGAAGGATTTCGCATACCGTGTTCCTTAACCACCGCCTGCCGACAAATAACGTCGACAGGGTGGTTCCTTAACTCTGGGAGGACGTTATATAACGTCATCCCAGAGAATCGTTCCTGCGCGCCCCCTGGGGCGCGTACACAGAAACATCCGTGCTCGCCGGGTCCACGGGACCCGGAGCAACACAGATCATGGTAAAGGAACAATGAAAGCGGTCCTTTACCACGTGATCGCGCCGTCCAATGACGGTGCAATCACAATGTAAACACAGCAGGGTCAGAACAAGGTCATCTCTCTCCTCACCTCACACCGATGCAGCGTGAGAGGAGAGGAGAGACATCAGTGCCAACTGTAAGTTGTAGCTGTGCCCAACAGTGCCACAAAAGTGCCCAATAGTGCCACACCTGTGCCACCTCTGTGCCACACCGGAGCCACACCAGTGCCACACCAGAGCCACCTGTGCCCATCAGTGCCACCTGTGCCCATCAGTGCCACATCAGTGCCGCCTGTGCTCACCAGTGCCGCTTGTGTGCTAATCAATGCCACCAGAGCCACACAGTGCAACCAGAGCCTGTGCCCACCTGTGTCCACCAGTGCCACCACAGTGCTCTGCAGTGCAGCCTCACCAGCAACCAGTATGGCAAAAAAAATCTTTACTAGTGAGGAGGCCTACCAGCGTCTAATCATGACCGATGAGAGCAGCGGGGAGTCTCAGTCTGATTCGGATTCGGCCTATGAACCCATTACAGACAATGGGTCTGATACAGAATCAGAAAAGGAACGTGTGCTGGTGAAAAGAAGGGGTTCTGGCGTGGAGAAGCAGCCTACTACCAGCAGCGTAGTGCCGTCCACCTCAAGCACAATGTCGTCCACCTCAAGCACAGTGCCATCCACCTCAAGCACAGTGCCACTGCAGAAAAGGCCAGGCACCAGTAGGGTGTCATCTCAGCCCCAAAGGGACAGGGGCCATGCCAGCCTTCCCTATGGCCCAGTGCAACCTCTACGCACAGCATTACATAGTAAGCAACCCTGGGTCTAGTTACGCCCGTCCCTTTGAGTGGAGAGAACTCACCGTAGAGGAATTCAAATTTTTCTTAGGCCTAACTTTTACTATGGGACTCTCAAAAAAAAACAATTGTACTCCTACTGGTCTACCAAACCCATCCACCACATGCCACTCTTCTCATCCCTTATGCCAAGATCCCGATACCTAATGATTATGCGGTTCCTCCAATATAATGACCCCAGTGCCCTCCCCGAAATGACCCTGCTTTTGACAAACTATATAAAATTCGGCCACTCCTAAATTTTTTCTCTGAAAATTTTTCCCAGTTATATATCCCTGAACAGAATATCTTGGTGGATGAGTCCCTTGTAAAATTCTCAGGCAGGCTGGGCATTAAACAGTTTATCCCCATCTATCCACTCCTTGGAAAGGGATACCACCTTTATGTGGATAATTTTTATACCAGCTTGCCCCTGTTCCGCAATCTTTACCAGAGGGACACCCCAGCATGTGGCACAGTAAGAGCCAATAGAAAAGGCTTCCCACAAAAACTTGTAAATGAAAAGCTACGACGAGGGGAGACGGCATCATTGAGGAACCAGGAGATATTGGCTGTCAGGTGGAGGGACAAACGAAACGTCCACATGCTCACATCAATCCACAATGACACCTACGTGGAAGTTCCCAAAAGAAACGGCACAATCCAGAAACCAGCTTGTGTCTATGATTATAATTTGTTTATGGGGGGAGTGGACTTCAACGATCAGATGATTGAACCCTATCTTCCCACAAGAAAATCCTGCCACTGGTATAAGAAAGTGTCCATTTTTTTTTAGTTTGGCCATGTATAACACTTATGTTATTTACAAAAAATCAACAGAGAACCCTGTATCCTATCTTTACAACCAAGAAGAAGTTATCTCCGCCCTTTTGTACCCTGAAAGCCCACCAGAAAATATTTGCTCTGATTCAGTGAGCAGACTCCACGAGCGCCACTTTCCTGAGAAAGCCGCCCCCCGTGAAACAGGCTACAGACGTCAGAAGAGATGCCGAGTGTGCTTCAGAGGAAGAATTCGAAGAGACACCGTGTATTATTGTCCCGATTGTCCTTCCCAACCAGGCCTCTGTATAGGTGAATGTTTCCGCCGTTACCATACGTTTCTACATTATTAGGGAAGTATGGAAAATGCAATTCTCATTTCCTGTCATTTTCCTCCACACCCCTTATGCCACCACTGCACTGAACTGTACATACCTCTGCCTTCTCCGGAACCGACCCTGGCCTGTTATATGACCAAGCTTTTGCCTAATGCTAAACATACCTCTGCTTTCTCCATAACTGACCCTGGCCTGTTATACGACCACGCTTCTGCCTAAGGGCTCTTTCACACGGAGGTCCGTTCAGGTCCGCCTGTCAGTTTTTTAGGCGGACCTGAAACGGATCCTCCATGCACCCCTATGGAAGCACGGATGTCAGTGGTGACATGTCCGCTGACATCCGCTCCGCTCCGCTCCGAAAAAGTGTGACGGAGGAAAATCCTATTTTTCCTTCTGTCTGCGGAGCGGATCGGATGACAACGGACTCTACGGTCCGTCGTCATCCGATTCCCCATAGGGGAGAGCGGCGCTCTGACAGGGCGGTCCCTGCACAGTGTGCGGGGACCGCCCAGTCATCCGTCGGCTCAGCGGGGATCAACGGAGCGATCTCCGCTGAGCAAGCGGAGCTTCACGGGGCGGATCTTCACGGATCCGCCCCGTGTGAAAGAGGCCTTACGCTAAACTGTACCTACCTCTGCCTGCTCTGGAACTGACCCTGGACTGTTTGACCATGTTTTTTGCCTGCCTCTTGGATTGATCTTTTACCCTGCTATGCTAGTGGGAACACAGGGGTCTCACATATGTGAGGGGCTCCAGAATTGTTTTTCAGGATGAAGAAAACAATTTTTTCGTTTTCTCATTCCCGGATTAGGGTCTGGAGACTCGGAGGCTTCAAAGAGATTTGGGTGGGAGAAGCCTCTACCCCTGTCCCCATTCTTTCCTGGCCTGCTACTTGGACCATGTTCCTGCTTATTACCATGACCAATATTTTGCTACTGCTGGCAATGTCTCAACTTGCAGTGACCCTGGACTGACTATAGACAATATTCCTGTCTGCTGCCTGGACAATTCCATTCACTGTCGCTGACCACGTCCCTGCCTGCTGCCTGGATCAGTTGCACTACTAAAACCACAGGTAATCTTTTTTTTACCCTTTACTCAGCAGAATGTATTTTAGGGTGTAATTCTTGGTATGTACATGCTGTGTTAGAAATATGAAGGGCCTTCAAAAATGTGATAGATTGTAAGGAAATTTGATGTGTAATTTATGTCCCTAGATCACCTGATGGTGCTTCTTTGATATTGGGCCTCTAATGTGGCCAGGCTGTTAAAAATACTCACACATGTGGTATCGCCATCCTCAGGAGGAATAGCAGAATATATTTTGTAATTTTTGCTATGTACATGCTATGTGCTGGAAATATCTTATAAATGGACAACTTTGTGTAAAAAAAAAAGCTTTTTCATTTTTTTCCACATTTTCCAAAAACTTCTGGAAAAAAATGAACCGTTCAAAAGACTCATTATGCCTCACAGATTATACGTTGGGGTGTTTGCTTGCCAAAATGGGGTCACTTTTTGGGCGTTTCCATTGTCCTTGTGTTCCAGGGCCTTCAAAAGTGTAATAGGTTGTTGAGAGATTAGATGTGTAATTTATGCTCCTAGAACGCCTGAAGTTGCTACTTCAGTGTTGGGCCTCTGTATGTGGCCAGGCTGTGTAAAAGTCTCACACATGTGGTATTGCCATACTCAGGAGGAGTAGCAGAATATATTTTGGGGTGTCATTTTTGCTATGTACATGCTATGTGTTGAAAATATCTTATAAATGGACAACTTTGTGTAAAAAAAATGCGTTTTCATTTTTTTTCCACATTTTCCAAAAATGAAAAAATGTATCGCCATACTCAGGAGGAGCAGCAGAATATATTTTGGGGTGTCATTTGTGGAATGTACATGCCGTGTGAGAGAAATAACCTGTTATAATGACAATTTGGTGTGAAAAAATAAAAAATTAAAATAATCTTCATTTTGCAAAGAATTGTGGGAAAAAATTACAACTTCAAAAAACTAACTATGCCTCTTACTAACTACCTTGGAATGTCTAATTTCCAAAAAGGGGTCATTTGGTGGGTATTTGTACTTTACTGGCTTGTTAGGGTCTCAAGAAATGAGATAGACTGTCAGTACATCAGGTGTGATCAAATTGATCAATTTTCAGTAATTGGCACCATAGCTTGTAGACCCTATAACTTTCACCCAGACTAAATAATATCCACTAATTTGGGTTACTTTTACCTAAGATATGTAGCAGTATAAATTTTTGGCCAAATTTATGAAGAAAAATTTCTTATTTGCAAAATTTTATAATAGAAATGAAGAAAAATTATTTTTTTTTACCAAAGTTTCGGTCTTTTTTCATTTATAGCGGAAAAAATAAAAACCGCAGAGGTGATCAAATAGCACCAAATAAAAGCTCTATTTGTGTGAAAAAAAGGACGAAAATGTTATATGGGTACAGTGTTGCATGACTGAGTAATTGTCATTCAAAATGTGAGAGCACCGAAAGCTGAAAATTGGTCTGGTTATTAAGGGTGTTTAAGTGCCCAGTGGTCAAGTGGTTAAGGGAGGTTCCTCCTTTGGCGCGGAACTTGCGTTCCGCTTTGGAAAATCCAGGCGTGGTTGCTGAGAAATTAGCAAAGAAAGTTTTGATGGGGCGCATGGGAGGGCCGTTCAAGGTGCAACCGCTGCAGGATTTAGTGGTGTCCCCGCTTGTGGTGGTACCAAAAAAGGAGCCGAACAAGTTTTGCCTCATTCATCACCTTTCTCTTCCGAAAGGGGGGTCGGTGAATGATGCCATAGACCCTGAATCATGTACAGTGTCGTACATGTCGTTTGATGCTGCCGTGAGTTGGGTGCGGCGTTATGGTCAGGGGGCACTGATGCCAAAATCAGACATTGAGTCTGCTTTCCGATTGCTTCCGGTACACCCAGACAGTTTTCGCTTGTTGGGGTGCTGTTGGCAGGAGGAGTTTTATGTGGATCGGTGTCTGCCCATGGGTTGCTCCATTTCCTGCACCTTGTTTGAGATGTTCAGCTAATTTTTGGAATGGGTGGTTAGGGATGTGTCGGGTTTGGATTCAGTCATCCACTATCTGGATGATTTTTTTTTGCGTGGGCTTCCCTTCTTCCAATGTGTGTGCGATTTTTCCTTTCAACGGTGCAGCACATTATTGGGCGGTTCGGGGTGCCCTTGGCTCCAGATAAGACGGAGGGCCCTACTACGGAGCTCAGTTTTCAGGGGATTGTGATTGATTCCCAGGCAATGGAGTGCCGGCTGCCGGTGGACAAGGTGGAGAATCTCAGGCTTGAGATTGAGGGGTTGCTGGGGTGGAACAAAGTGCAGCTGAGGGAGTTGCAATCGCTGTTGGGGAAGTTCAACTTCGCATATCGGATCATCCCCATGGGACGGGTGTTCTGCCGCCGGCTGTCGGCAGCCACCGCTGGGGCTCGTGCCCCGAAATTTTTCATTAGGCTGACCAAGCAACTGAAAGAGGACCTGCGGGTTTGCCGTACGTTTTTGGAAGCATACAACGGGAGATCTCTGTGGATGGGGGGGCCGGTTAGTAATTTTGACTTAGACCTGGTCACGGAATGCGGCTGGGTCGACAGGCTATGGGGCTTTCTTTCAGGGACAGTGGCGTGCGGAACCCTGGCCGGAGTCCTGGGGGGCGGACGGTTTTCTCCGGAATTTGGTGCTGTTGGAATTGTTTCCGGTGGTCCTGGCAATGGAGTTGTGGGGTGAGCCGTGTCGAAATTTGAAGATTAGGCTGAATTGTGATAACATGGGGGTGGTTCAGGTCATCAACCGGATTTCCGCTTCCTCATTGCTGGTGGTTCGGTTGCTGCGCCATTTAGTGTTGAGGTGTTTACAGTTTAACATTTTTCTCTATGCTGTGCATATCCCGGGGATTGATAACACGCTCACTGATTCCCTGTCTCATTTTCAGTGGGACAGGTTCAGGGAGTTGGCTCCTTCAGCGGCAGAGACTGGGGTTCCTTACCCAGGGTGGCTGTGGGAGATTGCATTGGAATCGCCGCGGGATGGATCAAGCGGTCGGTAAGTGAATCGACCTGGGCAGCATACTCTAGAGTATGGAGAGAGTGGTCAGACTTTATACGGCTGGCAGATGCCGAGCTGGGGCAGGCTGAGATTGTGTGGTTAGTGTATTTTGTTTCCAGGTACATGGAGGAGGGGGGATCGGTATCGGCTGTGGATCGGAAATTAGCAGGGTTGGCCATTTTGTTTAAACTGCAAGGTCTGCAGGATTACACAAAGAGTTTCTGGGTGAAGCAGGCAGTGAAGGGGTACCACAAGGGGAGCTCACGTAAGGATACTTGTAGGCCGGTATCTTTTGCTATCCTTTAGGCTATCTGTGGGCAGCTGGGGTCCATGTGTTCTTCGGGCTATGAGGTGCTGTTGTTTAAAGCGGCTTTTTCCGTGGCGTTTTTTGGGGCATTTAGGGTGGGTGAGTTGGTGAGCCCTTCTAAAAAGGTGGCAGGGGGCTTGGTGGCTCAGGACGTGAAGGTTGAGGGTAATAGCGTGGTGTTGCGGTTGCGCCGGTCCAAAACGGATCAGGCGGGGAAAGGGGTACTAGTGGTGCTCTATGCACTGCCCGGTTCTGATGTTTGCCCAGTGAGAGCGGTTAGGGAATTTTTGGACGCTCGTCCTCCGGGGGGGGTTGTTTTTGGTACATGGGGACGGGGCTTGCTTATCCAGATTTTAGTTTGTAACGGTCTTTAGGAAATGTTTAGGCGCAGCAGGGTTTGAGGGTAAGCGATTTGCTTCACACTCCTTCCGTATCGGGGCGGCCACTGAGGCTGCCCAGTGCGGGTTGGATGAAGCGGCAGTTCGGAAAATAGGTCGGTGGGAATCTAGGAGATTCCGCTCTTATGTGCGCCCTCAATTGTTGTCTGAGTGATTTGGAGGGTGGAAGTTTTTGCTTTTGGGTGTCATCGAAGTAAGGGACTGTGTGTTACTGAGTGTTCTATTATGTGCTGTTGATGTTCATATTACATGGTTGCCAAATTTTTCATTTCAGATGGAGGTCTTATACGCCTCGTCTGGATTTTAGGGCATTCGTATGTCTTTTGGGGGGCCAGGAGAGCAGATGTGCGTCCGGATGGCAGGCAGCTAGGCATTTCCCGGAGGGAGGCATGCATCAGGTGGCTGGGGTTTCCGGGTATGGTATGGCAGGCTGGCTCCCTGCTGATGGTGGCTTGCATGTGGATTTTGTGAACATAAGTGGAATTTTGAACTAAAGTGGACAGTTAAAAACCAGGAGTTTTGCTTTTAACTGCTTCTGCTTGCAAGTGTTGATTTTCTTATTTTAATGTTTTGTCCCTTATTTGATACATTTATCAGTTTTAAAAATACTTCCCCCCTTTCTCTGACATTTTTTATTTTTTATCATTCAAGTTTTTATTTTCATCAGTGAAAAGTCATTACAGAATCATAAACATTAAAAAGAATTACAATTGACTTTACAGAAATCTTAGAAAATATTACCATAGATACTTAGACAAATTATCACCGCCAGAAACCGTTACTGTCAATGTACAAAAGAAAAGTATGAATACATGGCTTTAACTTAGTCGTGTATATAATCATATAAATTAGTTTCATATTAACTTAAATAAAGAATATCCAATTCCCAATAAAATAAAAAAATATGAAGGACTCCCACTGCCCTCCCCAGCCACCCCTAACGGGAACACACTGTGACTAGGGAGGAGAGAGTGCCCTCCTTCCAACCTTCCGGTCTCCACCCACAATCGTCAGTGGAAACAAATGGGGAGATATAATAGAAAGTTGTCATCTGTTCATACAAAAACAAATACTCATACTTAGCAAGAGAACTAAGATCTGTTCTCAGTCTGTTAAAGCTAAAACTAACAGTCTAAGCTTGGAACAAATAGATAGAATCTGAACCTGAAACTTCTATATAATATATATTGAAATAAAACAATACATATACTATAAAAATAAAAATAAAAATAAAATTAAAAATCCATACAGAGAGAGAAGTAAAAAGAAAGAGAAGAGGAAAAAAAAATTCAGATCGGAAAGAAAAAGAGTATCAACCAAATATACGTTCTAAAGATCAGTGATTGGTGTTGATGTCTATGTTAGGTACCAAAGAGATTCCCATAAATCGAGCCCAAGGTTCCCATATAGCTTCAAAATTTGAGGTCTTATCCAACAAGAAACTAACCAGTTTTTCCTGTTCCATAATCCAAGACACGGGTGACTTTAGGAATATGAGGCAAAAATCCATTAAGTAAGGCAATTGTTGGCGTTTGATGTATAGGGCACCCTGTAACTGCGTAAAATGTGAAAAACCTTATTCCAAAATCCACGAATTCTGGGACATTCCCACCATATGTGTATCATAGAACCCAATCCCTGACAACCCCTAAAACATAGAGGTGAAATAGAGGGGTACATAACAGCCAATCTCGCTGGAACCAGATACCATCTTGTAAAAAGTTTTATATTGGCCTCTATGAGTGAGGTGTTGTAAAAGCCTGTTATCGAGCGAGAGTAGCTTGCATGCCAGTCCTCAATATCCCTATCAATTAGGAGTTCCTTCTCCCAGGCTAACATGTGAGGTAGTTTCACAAAATTAGATGCCAGCGACTTGTAGATCACCGAGATCCCCCCCCCCCCTTCGCTCCATGGTTTGTCCACACCAAGTTTCTCTGACACTTTTTAAACAGCTTTTTTTCTTTCTGCTAATTAAGGGGAGTGGTTAATTGTTCACAGGAGCTGGCTCCCTGCTGATGGTGGCTTGCATGTGGATTTTGTGAACATAAGTGGAATTTTGAACTAAAGTGGACAGTTAAAAACCAGGGTTTTATAAAAGGAGTTAAGACAGGAGTCTTCTAAACTGTGAGTAACATCTTAAACTTCCTACAAGTAACTATATTGTAACTGGGAAATGAGTGCTAGTAGGGTTGAAGGTTTTGCTCAGTGCACAGTGTGCCACATGTATACAAAATTGGTGCAACAGCTCCAGGATGGATACCGCTGTGACAGATGTGAGCAGGTTGCCCTTCTGGAAGCTCGCATTAGAGATCTGGAGGAGCAAGTTGCAACACTGGGCAGAAAGGACAACCTTGAAAGGGGTCCTCTGCTCGCTGAGCAGGTAGTCAGTAGGGCTGATGTGGAGGGGCAAGTCAGGATTATCAGATAGGAAGATGGGTTAATGTAGTTAGAGGGAGTGAAAGGGGCTTGCAGAAAAGGATGGCCAGTCCTGTATTTGTGCATCAAAACAAATTTTCCAAGTTGGGTGAAGATGTGGAGGTGGCAAACACAGAGGTGGCAGCCCTAGATGTCACTGCTACCCCTAACAGCCGGGAGAGCAACCCATCTAGTAGAGGTGGTGAGGGGAGTGCAGGGAGGCCTAGACAGTTGGTGGTTATAGGGAATTCTATAATCAGAAAGACTGATAGAATAATTTGTCGCCAGGATCGCCTCAACCGAATGGTTTGCTGTCTCCCTGGTGCCAGGGGTCGGCATGTGGTGGACCGGGTGGATAAATTACTGGGAGGGGCTGGGCATGACCCAGCTGTCTTGGTCCACGTTGGAACCAATGACAATATACATGGAAGGTGGAGGCTCCTTAAGAATCAATTTAAAGAACTAGGCTGCAAGATGAAGGCAAGGACCTCCAAGGTGATATTCTCTGAAATATTGCCTGTGCCATGCGCAACACAGGAAAGGCAGGGGAGATTAGAGAGCTGATAGCATGGCTAAAGACCTGGTGTAGGGAGGAGGGATTTGGGTTTCTAGAGCACTGGGCTGACTTTTCATTGGGGTGCAACCTATATGCTAAAGACGGTTTGCACTTGAATGGAAGGGGGTCTGCTGTGCTGGGGGAGAGGATTATGGGAAGGCTGGAGGAGTATTTAAACTAGGATTGAGGGGGGAGGGTGAACTAGAATTACATTGGGCACACAGGTCAGTTAGGGGTCAGACATTAATGGAGAGTGGAATGGGGATAGATGGGGGGAGGGGTATGGCAGGTGACAAGAAAGTTCCCATGTTGCAAACAGCCATTGGAAACTATAGTGCCATTTGTACTACTAAAAATGATATGAAAAACACCAGAGAAAAATGTAATACATTAAAGTGTTTGTTCACCAATGCCAGAAGTCTGCCAAGCAAAATAGGTGAGTTGGAAGCTCTGGTGCATGAGGAGAGCTATGACGTAATCGGTATTGCTGAAACTTGGCTTCAATCCTCACATGACTGGGCTATTAATATTCCTGGCTATGCACTCTTTCGGAGAGACAGGGTAAAAAGGAAAGGTGGCGGGGTCTGTCTCTATGTGAGAAGTGATCTCAAAGCAAGCGTGAAAGAGGACCTGGTTGATGGAGAGTGTGATGAGGCTGAAGCATTATGGGTGGAACTGCATATAGATGTGCGTAGTTCAAAGTTAATCATTGGAGTTTGTTATAGACCACCCAATGTTAATGAGGAGGTGGAGACTCAACTCCCTGCACAGATGGAAAGGGCTGCAGGGGCTGGGACGGTGATAATAATGGGGGATTTTAACTACCCAGAATTGACTGGAGTAACGGCACTGCTGGGACAGTTAAAGGGCAAAAATATATAAACCTATTGCAGGACAATTTTATGGTCCAGTTTATTGAGGCCCCAACTAGGAATGATCCTCTGTTGGACCTGGTAATCTCCTTGTCAACGTATTTTATTGGACATATATATTAGTCACATACAGATCATATGTAATACATGTTGTTGATATTTGTCCAATTATTACAAATATAGAAAAATGACAAATAATAGGGTCTACAGAATATATCCTAATGAAAATTATAAGGACTTAAATGAGATAGAAAGTAAATAAATCCTTGTACTAATATATTCAAGACTGTAGTTGAAAGAAATATTTAACATATTAATTATAAATTGATCTGTATGGACCTGGTAATCGCAAACCATGCAGAGCATATTACTAATGTTCAGATAAAGGAACACCTGGGTAGCAGTGACCATAACATGATTTCATTTGATGTTAGCTGTAAGCAAGAAATACATACAGGAAAGATAAAAACACTTAATTTCAATAAAGCTAATTTTCCAAGGATGAGGGCTGCTCTCCAGGACTTAGACTGGGAGGGAATATTGGCATCGATTAACACAGAACAGAAAAGGGAAAAGACTGTTTGGGACCTCACTGCAAAGTATATTCCCATGGGCAATAAGTTCAAAAGGCTAAAAATAAAACCTATGTACTATGTTACTCACGGTTAAAGTTAAAAAAGCTATAAACTATAAGAAAAGAGCTTTTAAAAAATATAAAAGTGAAGGAACACTAGTGTCGTTTAAATGTTACAAAGAATATAACAGGATATGTAAAAAGGAAATCAAGGATGCAAAAATTCAAAACGAACGACAGATTGCAAAAGATAGTAGGACAAACCCCAAAAAATTCTTCAAATATATTAATAGTAAAAAGGTCAGGTCTGAGCATTTAAGCCATTTACAAAATAATCTAGAGTGGGTGACTGGGGACAAAGAGAAGGCTAATTTGTTAAATACTTTCTTCAGATCTGTGTATACAATGGAGCATGGGGGAGATCTGTCGTGGAATTTCTAGGCTGTTGTTTACAGAGTACACAGCCTATAATTCCTGTGCTATCTAAGCACACTTCAGATTTAATCTTTTTGCAATAATGCTATCTTTAACTAAGGTTGCTAAATTCCACTCACCGTTCATTCCATCATTCATTCAAGGAAAGCACCAACACAGATCTTATCGTCAAGTCATCTCAGAGCAGAGTGTTCCCTGGGATAGCCAGCTCTGTTTATTTATAGTAAACATGGGCAACAAAAGAAGGTGTGGCTTCACAGAACAGCCATTCAGACATTTTGTATAGTTTCAAAAGAACCAATCACAGACATGTTTAAATTCAAATATAATCCTAGCAGTGACGTGTGCAAACGGCTGTGTACAGGGGTCATGCTTTCTGTGAGACAAAGGAACAGTAGAAAGCATGGCTTTGTACAGAGCCGTGTGCAAACCAACTCACTGCTACCAATGACGGAAACTATATGACAATTATGCCTCAATGGACCACAACTGTTTTATAGTTGTGCTACTGTTCTTGTGGACACAGATCTGTGCGCTCGGAGTCATTTAACGCCCCCCGCCAGGAGGTGGCCAGTCCCCCAACGGGGCGCAAAACAACATCTCTAAATGGAGCAAACGTCGCTGTTTCCATAGGAAGATTTTCCCGCCACCGATCTTCCACCAACGTCTGTATGTGCAAATACGCTCAGATGAGCGCATTACAGCAAAACTGACATTGGGGGAACATCTGACAACATACATTAATACATTTTTCCACAACAGTCCTCCCTTTTTTTGTCATATGCACCCCATGTCCATTGATGAAACTTGATCTGCTTCTTACACCTGGAAATGAATCGGTCCTTAGTCCATAAAAAGGAAAACACGGCTTGACATGTAGACTCTACTCTTCAGGGGCATGACTTATAAAGGAGGACACGACATGGTGAGCTGTAGTAATCGCCGATCCGTCTGTGATCCTCTGTGTCTTGTATGTGGGTCCGGCTTCGGGGCATCTCATCAAGGAAACTCTGGTCACGCGTCAAATCAGGCAACAGGAGCATCTCGTCACGACATAGAAAGAATAGAAATAAAAACGACATGAGTATATATATTCCCACTTCCTTTAACCACGATCCGCTGTAAAATAAAAATTAGATCCCCAAAGATTCCCAGACCCTTAAAAGGACTCCCAACCTTCACTTAGCTACAGCTCTGGCTTCAACAGTTACATGAAGAACCCTATCCTTAACGGATGAGAATTGTCCAATCGTATCCCAAGCTCGAGCCCCCCCCCACCTTATACATGCAGGACCCCATGCCCAGACCTGGTCGGGTTGGTGAACAATTCCCTTCTAGCTGTCCCTGCCATTCTTAATTTCCTGCGCCATCAGATCCTCGCAATTGGCCACGAGATAAGATGCTGGGACAGCTTCACCATCACGCATGAACCTCTTGCTTTGGGGGAATTACCTTTATAAGCTGCAGATCCACAGAAGCACCAAACTAAAGTTCAAACACACTTGTGCCCTACCTAGATACCCAAACCGACAAGAGACAGAGCTATTAAAACTAACCAATTTTACCCTCTAAAAATACATCGTTAGATTCCATTGACAAGTGTCTGTTTGGAGTCTTCACTAGCTTGTCAAAACTCCTCATACCCATAATAACATCATAAATGGCATGTACCGCCGTTATCGCTGGGGACTAAAACTTGGTGAAGACTCAGAACAGACCCAGCAATCGGTCCTGTTCGCTTTCTGAGCTAGTCAGGTAATACACTTTAAATAATAACTTGGGATGCTTTTCACCGTTACCCTTGCTAAAATTTACTAAACAACAAAAATATAAATAAACAAAGATACTCCTCATTCTTTGGTGTGGTTGAGCCGCTTCTTGCAGTGGCTGGCGTGGTCTCATCCCTCAAGCTTCTTTACAACGACCCAGTCACCTGGTTGGAAAGAATGTAAACTGATTATTGAGTCAGGGTCCAGGAGGGACTCGTGAACCCTGTGGTGGACATTTTGGAGTTCATGTCACAACGATCGCACCTCCCCCATCAGCCGAGAATATAAGTAACAGCTAATGAGGAAAGTACGACTCTGGTTTTGATTGACCTCCAAACAACCCTCATATGACAATAACCCAGACATCGGGACTGTGGTCACTGCATAACCTGTGCGTGGCTTACAATACCTGGAACCATTGACAAAAGGTTCTTAGCCTCTGGGATGGGAACCTACTTCACCAGACTGCTGCTTGCCGATTCAAATTCTATCAAAGAAAGACAGTCTTGGCACAAACTTGGTTAGAATTACAGGAGTTAACATTATTCGTTTGACAAAAAAAAAATGTCACTCTTACATTTATCACTTCTCCCCCCTTTTCTTCCTCATTACAGACTGAAGGAAGAAATGCGTGGTGCAGGAAAAAAAGAAACAATGAAATAGCCTGTGATACTTTTACCTCCTTAGACTCATGTATTTATCCATATGTACCGCTGTCTACATACACCTGTTCTCTATGTACAAACTCCTTGGACCTGAAAAATACTTATAAGCAAAATCATTACTCTATTCTTCATATTTAACCTGCAAAGAATGGTAAAACAATAATGACATTCCTGTACATCGGTAAACTGTCAATGACATTCTTTCAAAACCGATTCAAACAAAACCCTCTGTAACCCTTACTTTTCCCGTTCCTACAAAAATACAACAGCCGTGACGCATCGAAGGATCGCCGCGGTAAGTTCGAACATATTCACATTACTACATACAAACATTCCGATACAAACGTGGGGGAAATACTTCCCAGTTTCCAAAACCACAAATGAAAAAACAAAAACAGCCAGAATTCTCCCTTTACTCTTTCAGCAATAGAAAAAAATACAATGGGAAAAACACGAGAGCAGCTCGAGAACCTTACATGGACCAGCCATACAAAGTTCAAACAAACGGGCATGAGAATTTAACCTCCATCAACACTCATCATTACAGATTTCTGAAGCCACAGCTCAACTACATCCAAGGTACCTTTATTCTGAGGTCTCGTACCTCCAGACATCAAAAGTACCTTCCAAAGGAGTACATCTTACTGTACCCTCTGACCAGATTTGTCATCCTTTAAGGGGTCTCATGTCCGGAGCCCCAAACCCAGACCTCAGGTGCGGTGCAGTTGTCTGACTGGTGTGGAGCCTAATTGTTTTCCTCCAACGCATGGACGGCACATTACCCATGACGATTCGAATCGCTTATGAAGTGTCCCGCGTCCAGGACACCCTTGCACTAGTTTTCGGAGCAGTACTGCTTAGTGACCATTTTTACAGTACTGGCACCCGGCGTATTCCGATTATTTTAAACGGCCTCCCGGTATGCTAGAATCTACTCCTCACATTTACATGCTCTTCAACCGATTATCAGCAGCCCTGTAAACGTGTTTGTCAGACAACCTTCAAAGCATCATGAAATCCTTCACTATTCAAAACAATATTTTGGCTTCTTTCTACCTGCATCTAGATGATACAATAATGGTGATGCCCCCCTGTTTGCTCTCTACCCAAAACTGTATTACAGTACAAAACTTTACAAAACTGGAACAAAATATAAAAAACTTTTAAACGCAAAAATGCTTTCCATCTTCCTTCCAAACACAAATCTCACTGCCCAACCTTTCAGACAACCCCAAGCTCCTCCCACCAACTTTCTGCTGATATATAAATGCTGAAAAGAAACTTCCGGTTACATGCTCAGCTACTTAAAAAAAAAACTGGTTTATTTACATATCAATTGTTCAGGAAGAGGGAGGGGAGGCCTAGCCCTAATCGCCTTGTCTATCAAGACTCCAATTTAAACATAAACACACCATTGTGCAAAATTCAGTGCAAAGTGGAGTTTTTACTTAAAAATTAAATCCAATACCAAAAACCGCCGCTCATATACTGCAAAGTCAGCTGACCCTGCAATAGCTTACATTCACTTAAATGAAAACAGAGAAATCCCCATCCTAACACCATCTGCATGGAGTTTGCATGTCCTCCCTGTGTCTGCGTTGGCCTCCTCCCACACTCCAGATGCTGGTAGGTCAGCCAGATTCCATCCATAAATAGGCCCCAGCATGTGCGTGTGTCCGCAAGCACGTTGTGGCCCCTCGGGGTAAGACCGCGCTATCTCAAGATACCACTCTACTCAACTCAAAAGGCGATGCTTAGAAAAACAATTTAAACCAGCGAATTCATCATTAAACAAAAACCAGTCTCTCAGTATGTCACCCTGGTGTCTCACTACTCTCCCCAGCAGTGCACAGGTCAAACTGTAAACGCATAAAACAGGACAAAACTGCGCCAATCAACAAATGCCAATACAGCATATTCAGGGGCCATGTTTGCTAAACTGGAACTTCCTATCTCAAACTGTAAACATCTCTCAAGATGGCCGACAAGCCAGGACAACAAAATGATGGATGAACACCGCACACCTCATGGACAACAATGGCGCCATTAACGCATGCAATTTTTCCCGCCAAAACCAGCATGGGACATCACAATGAACACCACATGGGTTCCCCCACACAAAGAAAAACACAAATGGCCTCCACCAGGTTCCAACGCAGAAAAGACCGCACTACATTCGCACCAAACATCAAAAACTGAGAAATTCCACCAGCAACATAGCTGACGAATGCCACAGCATGGTCATATGATATCACACCCAAAGGAAAGGTGGCTGCACCTTCCCTTATAGGATACCCACAGGCTAAGGAAAAACTGTGCCTCAAAATGGCAGACAAACCGCAAGGCTAATCAAAAGCCAAGAATGGCGCCATTAACGCATCTATTTCTTTTCCGCCAAAACCAGCATGTCTTTAAAAGAAAATCAAAAATGTTTTTCTTCACAAAGACAGACTACACAATTGAGATTTTTCTAAATGATCATCAAAATCCACTGAAAAATGTGTGTCTTGAGTCACCTACACTCCACAAGGCTCATGCCATCTCCACAAAGCCACACACCTGAGACACCACATGACCACTAAAACATTTTAAGACCCTTTGGCCACTAAACAGCACATTCAATAAATGTAAGTTACATGCACAACATTATTCAACACTTTTCTCTATCTAAAGTTCACACACACAGTGGCATCAGTTTCCATAACAAGCCATCGCAGAGACATACTATTGTCTGCCTTCTAGCAATGCCTGGCCACTTGGATATGCGACGAGAACTTATCCTAAAGGGATAGTGTCACTCGTGAAGCCAACTCACACTATCAGAGCAAATGCTTCCTGGGGCGGGATCTTGTTGGTAAATGAGGGCATCGATTATATCTTCGATATAATGGAAGTAGGGGAGTTGTTGATTTTGAGTTGCTTTTTGGTAGCAGACAAACAAATTAAAAAGGGCCATGTGAAATGGGTGCAACGCAACTTTTTTGTGCCAATAACGGGACTTTCTGGTTGATAAGTAGGGCTGTAGCATCTGGTCGTTTAAATCCAGCCCCCCCCCCCCCCCATGTACAAATTGTAGTCGTGGACACATTCGGGCTTAACAATGGGGCCACGTCTTCTTTGGATCTCCACCACGGTGTCATTGTGGATCGTAGAGAGGATGTGGACATCTTTCTTGTCCCTCCACTTCATGGCCTCCTCGTTCCTCATGAATGCCGATTCTCCAGGTTATAATTTTTTGGTCAACAAATTTTGTGGGAATCCCTTCCGTTTTTTTTTAAGGTACCGCAGGCCGGGGTTTGCTTACTGTAAAGGTGACAAAAAAGGGGCAGGCTGGTATAGTAATTGTCAACATATAAATGGTAACCTTTTCCGAACAGGGGGTATGCCAACTCCCAGATAATTTTCCCACTGGTTCCAATATATGTGGGGCAATCACGGGGCTGGAGCTGAATGTAGATCCTGAATGTGAAGACGTATCCAGTGGCTCGATCACATAATTTGTTTAATTTTAACCCATACCTGGCTCTCTTGCTTGGTATATACTGCTTGAAGTGCAGTTGGCCAGTGAAATGTATGAGGGACTCGTCCACACAAATTTTTTGGTCTGGGATGAAAACTTCTTGAAATCGATGGGAAAACGCATTGATTAGGGGGCGTATCTTGTACAATTTGTCGTAGTTGGGATGATCTCGGGGAGGGCACTGTGAATTGTCATTGAAGTGGAGAAAACGCATAATCATGTCGTATCTTGTCCTGGACATGACAGCTGAATATATGGGCATGTGTTGGATTGGGCGTTTGGACCAATATGCATGGACTTCGTTCTTTTTTGTAAGCCCCATATTGAACGTAAGGCCCAAAAACAATTTAAATTTGTCTAATGTTAGACGCCGCCACTGGAACATGCGGGCGTAGAAAGAATTGGGGTTGGCACAAATAAATTGGGATGCATAAAGATTAGTTTGATCCACTATATTCTGCAGCTAATCTTGTGGGAAAAATAAACAAAAATAATCAAACTGAGATTGTCGGGCTGCACACCTGGCTGTGCGGTGAAAGGGGGGATGATAGCGGATCCTGAGTTAGCAGGCAACCATAAGGGGTTTGCCAGGGCATCGGGAAGGTAGGACTGGGGCTGGATTCTTCGGGTTGGGCGTGTATTTCCATTACTTGTACTGGGCTCCTCTTCCTGGGGTATGGTGCTGCTGATGCTGGGCAGATCTCCTGATCTTGGTCCTGATCGCATTCTTTTGGGAGGGACGGTTTCCTCCGGGGACTCGGACTCTGAGCCACTATCCTCCACTGGCTCGTATTCCAAACCAGAATCGAATAATGGGAGCTCCCCACTGCTCTCATCATCCGACATGGCAAGAATGGCATATGCCTCCTCGTGTGTGTAAACCCTTTGGGACATTATGGCAGTGCTTATTGGTGGGCCTGTGTAATGGTACTGCTGGTGGTAGTGGTGGCGGCCTGTGTGGTGGTACCGATGGAGGTATTAGTGGTGGGCCTGTGTGGTGGTACCGATGACGGTATGGGTGGTACCGATGGTGGTACAGGTGGCGATACGGGTGGTGGTGATGGCGGTACAGGTCGCGGTACAGGTGGTGGTGGCGCTAGCAATGGTGGTACGGGTGGTGGTACTGGTGGTGGTACCGATGGCGGCACTAGTGGCGATACTTGTAGCAGGCCTGTGTGGCAGTATAGATGCTGGGCCTGATGGCGGTACTAGTGGCGGTACCGATGGCGGTACTGGTAGCCTGTGTGGCGGTACCAATGGCGGTACCGATGGAGGTGGGCCTGTGACAGATGATTGACAGATGGGCCGATTGATTGATTGACAGATGGGCTGATTGATTGACAGATTGGCTGGGCTGATTGACAGATGGGCTGATTGATGTGCTGGGCTGTGTGACAGGTCCTCTTTATTGGGGAGGGTGTGTTGTGCACAGTACACTACAGTAGACAAACACTGATCTCACTTACTGATCCCTGCTCTCTCCTCACAGATCGGTGTGTGAGGAGAGAGCAGGGATCAGGTAGTAACTGCTCCTCTCTGTTTACATTTGTGACCGGCTGTGATTGGACACAGCCGGTCACGTGGTAAACAGCCAATTTCATTTTCTGTTTACCCTGATTGGGGAAGCGCTGTGTCCAAGGGACACTCGCCTTCCCCGATCCGCGCTCTGCAAGCCTCTGGCGGCACGCACGGAGCGCGCCGCCAAGTTTGTTGTGACATGTGATCGGCTGTGACACAATTGGCTGTTTACTGTGATCGGAGAAGCGCTGTGTTCGAGGGACACAGGCCGTCCCCGATCACCGCGCTGCAAGCCCCCGCGGGCGCGCACTAGGCATTATCCTGCAGGACGTCCAGTTAGGATAATGCAACCACCACCCGGCCGTCATTTGTCTATAGGCCGGGCGGGAAGTGGTTAAGGTCAGAGAACTGCCCAAAATGGAAGCTAAATGGATTTACCTTCTTAAAAGTTACATTCATCATGGGCTAAACGTAGATTGGGATGTCAATTGTTTTTTAGATAACTCCTAAACCTGTGTTCTTATAATACATTTTTACTAATTTATATTTCATTTAAGATTTGGTTATATATTTATATAAATATATAGATATATAAATATATATATTTTGATGTATATATAACCACATCTAGTGTATCTATGATATTGTAATAGCCAGATCTCATGTCCTGTATAAACGGGGAACAATCAGCGCAAACAACCAGTATTATGAAATGAAAATAAAAATGCCAGCTGAACACATTAGGTAATCACAAGCCTATAAACAGTAGAAAAATAATGGGTATGTGCAGCGCATAAAAAGAAATAAAAACAAATATAGGCATAAAGTCCTATCACCAAGGAAAAATTCTTCAAAAAGTCCCAGAATGGTAGAAGCAGGAGATGAGATAAGATTCCTCGTGAGATGGAATAGGGATGCAATCCTCTGCCAATACGGTGATGATAGAATCCTCCACCACATATATAATATGCTTACCAGAATAGGTGGACCTCTCAATTAAGAGAAGGTCATACGAGCATGTATCCCCCCAGGGATGATGGGATGTGATTGCTGCTGGTGAAAACCTTCCAAAGAGCTGGATCAGGAAAGCTGGGATAATATACAATATGCAGTAAGCAAATCCTCTCTTATGTGGTGCTGGATGAAATGGCAGTGGGATCCAAATGCCACAAAAAATAGAAGTGGACAAACTAAGTGTACTCCGTTGGATTTATTGAAAAATCAGAAACATATAAAATGACAGCGCTAGCGCTGTAGCGCAAAATTTAAAACCGGTAACAAGCCGGAGGCAAACTTCTAAGAACAAGCTGGAATGCTCATCCAGCATGGAGTTGGCAGCGGGTGACGTCCGTGCATAAGCTCCTCTCCCGTACGCGGCGTTACGTCCAGGAAGGACTTCGTCAGCGAGGGTGGAGCCTCAGCGCCACCCGACTTACTAATGTAACAGAATGGTAGCCATGGAGACGGGAGGAACTGAAAGCTGAAAACCGGAAGTCAGAGAGTACTAAACGGCTGCCTTCCCCCATATTGTCACCGGCTAATAAATCCCAATAAGGGGTAATTGAAAGTAATATAATAAAATACCCTCTGCAGTCCCCATGTGCATGATAAAAAATGTGTATATAAAAAACAGACATTTAAAAATACCCGCGGCCATCTCATAATGCATACAGACTACATGGAATATGAAAACAAAAATGATGTGTAAAAAAAACTATTTGTCAGAGATGAAACAGTTAAGATCAAACTCAATGTTTAACCCTCTGGGTACAGAAACCTTGGTTTCATGTATCCACAGGGATTCACGCCGGCTTAACTGTCTAATGAAATTTCCCCCTCTCCAGTGTTGGGGTCACCTTTCTATGCCCCAAAACTTGAGGCATCGTGGATTTCTGTCATGGAAAATTCTAAAATGTTTGGACACATTGTGGGTTTTTACTCTTCTCCTGATATTACCTACATGTTATGCTATGCGGACTCCCATGGGTCTGGAAGTTCTTCCCACATATTGGAGTCCGCAGTCGCATTCCAACATGTACACCACCCCTATCGTGTCGCATGTGATGAGATTTTTTATCTGATAGTTTTTCTTAGTGGCAAAAGCAGTGAAATCCTTCTTTTTCTTCTGATTAAATTTGCATTTCCTGCATGCTGGACATTTTCCACATGCGTAAAAGCCAGACAAAAAATTAAAAATTCTATTTTCTCTGATCACTGGAGGATCGGTGACACTTGAGGCAAGAATATCCCTAAGAGTAGGTGGTCTTTTATAGATGAATTTCGGGCATGAAGGCAATACTGCGCCTAAAACATTATCCTTCTTTACAATTTCCCAATGACGCATAACTATTTTTTCGAATTGTTTATGCTGGATGTTATAGTCAAGAATGATCTTGTACTCAAAATTATTGGCACCTCCTATTTTGTTTACATTCTTGTTGGAATCTGCTATAAGAGTGGTTCGATCCATATTCCCAACTGTTTGGATATCCCCTAAAATATGATCCCTGGTATACCCTTTTTGGACAAAACGATCTGCCAGTAT
This sequence comes from Rana muscosa, assembly GCA_029206835.1. Taxonomy (NCBI): domain Eukaryota; kingdom Metazoa; phylum Chordata; class Amphibia; order Anura; family Ranidae; genus Rana; species Rana muscosa. Next base: position 175,235,107 of record CM055128.1, on the reverse strand, counting down.
GTTTGCTTGTGTATGGTAATCAGACTCAAGGGTGCAATTTCGTTGCAGACGTATAAATTGCCCCTTGGGGATGTTCCATAGCCATGATTGATGGTGACAACTGTCTAATGGTATGAACCCATTACGATCAGTGGGTTTGAAAAAAAAATTTGTTTTGAAAGATCCACCATCCCTCAAAATGTCCAAATCCAAAAATGCCATGTTTGAAGCATCGGCAATCCAGGAGAGGCGTATATTTTTGGTGTTCCCATTCAGCCTAGACATGAACATCTGCAGGCAATGTCAATATACTGACCTAATTTAGCTGTCCATTTCCCCTTTATAGTATGTTTTACTCATGATCAAAAGTGAACTTCAGGAGTTAATCTCCTCTGGGAAGACGGACGGAGTTCTTACCAAAAAAAAGCCTTATATTTAGACCCTAGCGCTTGCAGGAGACCTATAGTATATTTTTTACCTAAAATACATAAAGACTCTCGGTCCCCTCCGGGTAGACCGATAGTCAACGGTATTGATTCAGTTTAAGCTAGATTAGGTCCGTATATTGACCATTTCCTGAAACCATTAGTGGCTACTGCCAGAGCGTATCTTAAAGATACTAAACACATCATCCAAATTCTGCAGAACATTCCCTGCAAAGAAAACAGCTTACTGGTAACAGCTGATGTCAGCTGATTATACACTATCATCGGTCATAGAGATGCTCTATCTTCAGCCAAATGGGCCTTAGATAGATCTGATCTTCCAGTTCCTTTGAAAAACTTTCTCATGGAATCGTTAGAATTTTGTCGGGCCAGAAATTATTTCTGGCATGAAGGGAAACGTCAGGAAACACGTCGCATGCCAGTGACGTCATCGGCCCTCGCCTGCCGGAAAAACCATCACCCAGGCCGTGCTCTGCAGTATCTCCACCGCCGCCGGCTATTCCATCCATCTAAAGCGGTGCAGATAGGAAGAACCAGCAACACAGCGCCCCAGCAGGAGAAGGAGGCTGATGACTTACCTGATGATACCCTCTCCTACATATGGAAATCGTACAATGCCTGTTTTTATCCAGTAAAATGTGAGTTGCTTGTACTGCAATCTCTTATTAAATTGTTTTAAACATCTGCACTCAGAGGCGCCTCTCCCCTTGCTTTTCTTTTCAGCACAGCTTGTATGCTACCAAAGGTACATTGATGATTTAATCACGATCTGGGAAGGGGATCTCATCAGCCTGCAGATGTTCATGTCTAGGCTGAATGGGAACACCAAAAATATACGCCTCTCCTGGAATGCCGATGCTTCAAACATGGCATTTTTGCATTTGGAGATTTTCAGGGATGGTGGATCTTTCAAAACAAAAAATTTTTTCAAACCCACTGATCGTAATGGGTTCATACCATTAGACAGTTGTCACCATCAATCATGGCTATGTAACATCCCCAAGGGGCAATTTATACATCTATGACGAAGTTGCACCCTTGAGTCTGATTACCATACACAAGCAAACATACTGGCAGATCGTTTTGTCCAAAAAGGGTATACCAGGGATCATATTTTAGGGGATATCCAAACAGTTGGGAATATGGATCGAACCACTCTTATAGCAGATTCCAACAAGAATGTAAACAAAATAGGAGGTGCCAATAATTTTGAGTACAAGATCATTCTTGACTATAACATCCAGCATAAACAATTCGAAAAAAATAGTTATGCGTCATTGGGAAATTTTAAAGAAGGATAATGTTTTAGGCGCAGTATTGCCTTCACGCCCGAAATTCATCTATGAAATACCACCTACTCTTAGGGATATTCTTGCCCCAAGTGTCACTGATCCTCCAGTGATCAGAGAAAATTGAATTTTTAATTTTTTGTCTAGCTTTTACGCATGCGGAAAATGTCCAGCATGCAGGCAATGCAAATTTAATCAGAAGAAAAAGAAGGATTTCACTGCTTTTGCCACTAAGAAAAACTATCAGATAAAAAATCTCATCACATGCGACACGATAGGGGTGGTGTACATGTTTGGAATGCGACTGCAGACTCCAATATGTGGGAAGAACTTCCAGACCCATGGGAGTCCGCATAGCATAACATGTAGGTAATATCAGGAGAGGTGTAAAAACCCACAATGTGTCCAAACATTTTAGAATTTTCCATGACAGAAATCCACAATGCCTCAAGTTTTGGGGCATAGAAAAATAGGATTTTTATAACAGCTTACCTGTAAAATCCTTTTCTTGGAGTACATCACGGGACACAGAGCGACATAGTCATTACTAATGGGTTATATAGATACCGTCAGGTGCTGGCACTGGCAACTTCCAAAACCGGAAGTACCCTCCCCTATATAAGCCCCTCCCATCCGGGAGCACCTCAGTTTTGTAGCAAAGCAATAAGTGTCCCTAAAGAGGGGTGGGAGCTCTGTGTCCCGTGATGTACTCCAAGAAAAGGATTTTACAGGTAAGCTGTTATAAAAATCCTATTTTCTTTCTCGTACATCACGGGACACAGAGCGACATAGTCATTACTAATGGGATGTCCTAAAGCAATGCCAAATGAGGGGGGGGGGGATACACCATATATAAGCTGAGCGCTATCAGACATGAGGATCTTTTGCGGCCTGCAACACACTGCGCCCAAAGGCGACATCCTCCTGACTTCTAACGTCCACCTGGTAGGACCTAGTAAACGTGTGTACCGAAGACCATGTTGCGGCCTTACAGATTTGAGCCAGGGAGGCCTGGTGATGCACTGCCCATGAAGTTCCAACTGCTCTCGTGGAGTGCGCTCTAACTTTGAACGGAGGCGGTCTCCTTCTCAAGCCATAAGCTTGCATAATGACCTGTCGAATCCACTTGGCTAAAGTAGATTTTGACGCTGCCTGACCCTTTCTGGGGCCTTCCGGCAGAATAAACAAAGTATCCGTTCTGCGAATCTGAGCAGTGGCTTTTAGATAAGCTTTAACTGCTCTTACTACATCCAAAGAATGCAATAACTTTTCCTCTACCGAAGTAGGTTTGGGGAAAAAAGAAGGAAGAACCACATCTTGGTTCAAATGAAACCTCGATACCACCTTAGGAAGAAAGGCTGGATGAGGACGTAACACTACTCTGTCCTTATGGATAACCAGATATGGCTCCTTACAGGACATAGCTGCTAATTCCGATACTCTTTTAGCCGAACAAATGGCTACTAGAAAAATCAATTTCCTGGTGAGAAGCACCAAGGAAATATGCTGTAATGGTTCAAATGGTTGTTTCTGTAGAACCGACAGAACCAAGTTTAGATCCCATGGACATATGGGAATATTAACCGGAGGACTAATACGCATCACTCCTTGTATAAAGGCTTTGACTAGTGAATGCGAAGCCAAGGGCCTTTGAAAAAATATTGACAAGGCCGAAATCTGACCCTTGATAGTACTCAAGGCAAGCTTCCTATCTACAGCCCACTGTAGGAAGTCCAGAATCCTACCTATTACGTACTTATGTGGATGCCATTTCTTGGCCTCACACCACGCGATGTACGCCTTCCAGATTCTATAGTAGATCTGCCTGGATACCGGCTTCCTGGCATTGATCATGGTAGATACCACAGCATTAGAGAGCCCTCTCTTTTTTAGAATGTGGGCTTCAATAGCCAGGCCGTCAAACCTAGGGCTGGTAAGGAAGGGTGGTATATCGGTCCTTGCGAAAGCCGGACGACGTGGGAGAGTCCAAGGACTCCCCACTGAAATTTTACAATCTCCGCGTACCACGCTCTTCGGGGCCACGCTGGAGCCACCGGAATCACTGGTTTCTTTTCTACCCTGATTCTGCGGAGTAATCGAGGTAACCATTGTGGCGGTGTGAATGCATATATCAGCTTGAACTGATCCCAAGGGAACACTAGGGCATCAGAGCCGCAAGCTAGGGGATCCCTTGTCCGAGAGACAAACCTGTCCCCCTTTGCGTTGAATCTGGATGCTAGAAGATCTACATCCGATGTTCCCCACCGCTGACATATTGTCCAGAAAACCTCGGGGTGAAGGGACCCTTCCTCTGGGCCTAATTGCTGGCGACTTAGAAAGTCCGCCTTCCAATTCTCCACTCCTGGAATGAATACCGCAGATATGGCTGGGACATATTTTTCTGCCCATTTCAGGATGTAATTTACTTCCCTCTGGGCTGCACGACTCCTGGTGCCCCCCTGATGATTGATATATGCCACTGCTGTGGCATTGTCTGATTGCATTCTGACAGGGGACCTTTGGAGTTTGGATGTCCATGCTACTAGGGCATACCGGGCTGCTCGTATCTCTAAGAGATTGATGGGCAGGGCCTTTTCTGCATCCGACCATCTGCCCTGGAGAGACTATTGCTCCAGTACTGCTCCCCAGCCTATAAGGCTGGCATCTGTAGTGACCACCTTCCAAGAAATCGGACTGAAGGATTTCCTTTTTTCCAGATTCTGGGGAACCAACCACCAACGGAGGCTCTTGCGAACGGAAGGGGACAAGGACATTGTAAGTCTAGGGCCTGAACTTTTTTGTTCCAGGCTGACAGTATGGCCCCTTGCAAATTCCTTGAATGGAATTGACCGTAGGGTACTGCTTCGAATGATGCCACCATTTTTCCCAGCAGCCTCATATACAGGCGTATGGACGGCTGTCTTTTTTGTACCCACTAAGTGGATCAAATCTTTCAAAGACAACACCTTTCCTCGAGGCAAGAATATTTTTCTCTGGCCTGAATCCAACCTTAGCCCCAAGTATTCCAGACTTTTGACTGGTTTTTAGGGCTGACTTGTCTCGGTTGATAATCCAACCGTGAGATTCCAGATACTTGATCGTCTTGTGAACGACCACGTCTAGTTTTTTCACTGAGTGGTCTATCAGCAACAAGTCATCCAGATATGCCATTATCATTACACCTTGTGTTCTTAGATTGGCCAATAAAGGGCCAGAATTTTTGTAAACACTCGTGGTGCTGTGGCCAAACCGAAGGGTAAGGCTCTGAACTGAAAATGGCGCCCTTCTACTGCAAAGCGTAGAAATTTTTGGTGGACTGGAAAGATGGGAATGTGCAAATAAGCATCTTTGATGTCGATCGTGGCTAACCAATCCTCCCCTTGTAGGGCAGTGGCCACCGATCGGATCGACTCCATCGGAAAGTCCTGATATACAGGAATTTGTATAGCCCTTTTAGAATTAATATGGGCCTCCCGTCCGCGTTTGCTTCGGGACTGTAAAGAGGTTTGAGTAAAACCCGAACCCTCATTCTTCCAGGGGAACCTCCATAATTACTCCTTGGAGCAATAGTTGTTCTAGTGCCAACAGGAGGGACTCTCTCTTCCGGGGATCCCTTGGCACGTTTGACCTCAAAAATGGGAAGGAGGAGAGTCTTTTAACTCCAAACTGTATCCCAAACCTACTGCGGAGAGCACCTATCTGTCTTGATCGTGTCCCGCCAGGTCTCTTGCGAACAACTGGAGTCCTCCCCCCACCCGACTGAGTGGGGGCTTCATGAATTTAACTTTGGGGGAGGTTTTGTACCTCCCCTGACCCAGGGTTTCTCATTACCCTGCTACTGTCCCTGTTTTTTACCCCCGGGATTTGACCGAGGAGGCCGTCGGAACTGTTACACAGCCGATGCCCCAGGGACTGGAGAAGCAGGCCTCTTAAAGAGGGACCTCTAACTCTGCTTTTAACCGGCAAGAGCGTATTTTTAATCCTGGAAATTTTCTGGATATATTTGTCCAGGTTTTCCCTGAATAAGCGTTCACCATGAAATGGGACGCTAACCAGCCATTCTTTACAGGGAGCTTCAGCAGACCAGTTTTTGAGCCATAGGAGCCTACGCATATGTACTATAGACAGCGTAAGGCGGGAGGCCTGATGGACTGAATCCTCTATGGCGTCAACCGCAAAGCCTAAGGCTCTAGGTAGATCAGCTAGGGCAAAGCCTGCTGATCTGTCAAGTCCCTCAAGACCTGTTTCAACTGATCCTTCACTGCTTAGCAGACCCCAATAGCTGCTACTGCTGGTTGTATCACCAAGCAGATTTTCATAAGGACTCCAATCTTTTATCTATTGGGTTCTTGAACATTTGGACATTATCCACTGGACATGTCAGTGATTTATACATACAAGAGATGGCTGCGTCCATTGTAGGGACCTTCCATTTTTTTTTTTTTTTTTTTGATGAACTTATCCTCCATGGGATAGACCACCGGAAATCTCTTGGGGGAATAAATATTTTCTCAGGACGTTCCCAATCCTGGTAAATGAGCCCTTTCAGTAAAGGGTGAAGTGGAAAAGAACAAACAGTCTGGGGGCTTCTAGCGACCCCAACGAGGATACAGTAGTGGTTGATGGTTCCGCAAGGTGCATTTTTAAATGCTGATCGGACCATGTTAGTCAGAGACTGAACCCATAATCTTTCAGCTTGAGATGCTGAGAAAAGGTTCCCCCACTGTTGATTCCTCTATAACAGAATCAACCTTATCCTGATCCCCTTCAGGCAGGTCGATCCCTGTATGGGACTGTTGCTCTGCTAACAGGCACTCTGAAGGAGGAGACGGAGATCGGGCGTGCTTTCCCTGACAGGGAGGCAGCGATAAATGTTGACAATCTCTCTCTAATCCTCCCAGAGCTGAGGAAAAAACCTCCTCTGTTACATACACAGGAGCAGGTGACTGAGGACAGCCACAGTACCAAGTACCCCTGCGGGGTCTCTACGGTCACTTACCTCTGAACTTCAGGGGAGACTGGTGCAGCAGGAGTATGCCCAAGATCCTCCGAGCCCGATGAGACCCCCTTCGCTTCCTGGAAGATTCAGTTCCGGAGCTTCTGGACGGCATATTCCTAAGCCTAAAGCTGAGGTATTCCAGCCGTAATAACCACTTTTACTGAGAATAGTCTAGCACAATTGCTGCTATATCACAGTTGGTGTCTACTAATGTGCCTTTCTAGGGGATGCCTGTATCAACCGCTTGCTGTATGCCTTTAAATGTTGCCAGCTCTGTCTCTGTGGTTTTTTTAAACTGCTGGGACGCCCGCACATGCGCAGAAGCGCTGCGGCGCGCACAGAGCGTCATCCCCCAGGCTCCGCCCCCTTTCCCGGCTCACCTCTATATATAGAGGCGCGTGCACGCGCACGCGCGCGGGCACGTGCGCCTTCGGCGCTAATTTCAAATATGGTAACAAGGGACAGGAGCCAGGGCCCCTCTTTGCCGCAGGCCGGGGGATGGACGAGCACTGCAACATGGCAGAGGAAGCAGTTTCCTATAAGAGAACTCACCATCTGCCTGGACTTTGCTCTGCTGAGAAGAAGCTAGTCCACATGACAAGAAAACATTCCACAGCGGCCTCTAGTGGACAAACACAGGTACCGCAGTCTAATATATTAAATATATATATAAAAAAATTTTTTTTTCTTGACCACCATTAAAAATTATTACATTTTTTTTTTAGTAGTTACAGGCATGCACAGAATTTTGCGGGAATACCATTAGGTAACAGACAGAAAGACAAATTAGGCTTGGGGGTCCCCCAATAGAACCAAGTTCCTGGGGGCCCCCACTTACCTGTTCCCCGCCGCAGGACTTTGTTTGGTCCACAAAAGCCCAAACTTCACCTATCACGGCAGGCATTGTAATCAAACCTTCAGGGACCGGGTTCCCAAGGATTCCACTCCCCTGGACCTGTATAGCACCCTGCACAGAAAACATCTTGGTCGTGGGTATGACCAGAGCTCTGGATCCCAGGGTCCAGCTCTCCTAAGAGAAGCATTACAGGCAAAACCTTGCTCTTCTCTGCAAGGCCCGGGTACCGACCGTTTAGCTATGAAGCTTTTTTGGTCGGATCCGGAATAGCTTACTGAGGCCCAAAAGAACCTGTACGCAAGCTCAGTGAAAAACACATGTTTCTTCTTGGCCAACACCTTAGACACTGGCAAAAAACTGAGGTGCTCCCGGATGGGAGGGGCTTATATAGGGGAGGGTACTTCCGGTTTTGGAAGTTGCCAGTGCCAGCACCTGACGGTATCTATATAACCCATTAGTAATGACTATGTCGCTCTGTGTCCCGTGATGTACGAGAAAGAAAGGTGACCCAACACTGGAGAGGGGGAAATTTCATTAGACAGTTAAGCCGGCGTGAATCCCTGTGGATACATGAAACCAAGGTTTCTGTACCCAGAGGGTTAAACGTTGAGTTTGATCTTAACTGTTTCATCTCTGACAAATAGTTTTTTTTACACATCATTTTTGTTTTCATATTCCATGTAGTCTGTATGCATTACGAGATGGCCGTGGGTATTTTTAAATGTCTGTTTTTTATATACACATTTTTTATCATGCACATGGGGAGTGCAGAGGGTATTTTATTATATTACTTTCAATTACCCCTTATTGGGATTTATTAGCTGGTGACAACATGGGGGAAGGCAGCCGTTTAGTACTCTCTGACTTCCGGTTTTCAGCTTTCAGTTCCTCCCGTCTCCATGGCTACCATTCTGTTACATTAGTAAGTCGGGTGACGCTGAGGCTCCACCCTCGCTGACAAAGTCCTTCCTGGACGTACGGGGGGAGGAGCTTATGCACAGACGTCACCCGCTGCCATCTCCATGCTGGATGAGCATTCCAGCTTATTCTTAGTAGTTTGCCTCCGGCTTGTTACCGGTTTTAAATTTTGCGCTACAGCGCTAGCGCTGTCATTTTATATGTTTCTGATTTTTCAATAAATCCAACGGAGTACACTTAGTTTGTCCACTTCTATTTTTTGTGGCATTTGGATCCCACTGCCATTTCATCCAGCACCACATAAGAGAGGATTTGCTTACTGCATATTGGATATTATCCCAACTTTCCTGATCCATCGCTTTGGAAGGTTTTCAGCAGCAGCAATCCCATCCCATCATCCCTGGGGGGATACATGCTCGTATGACCTTCTCTTAATTGAGAGGTCCACCTATTCTGGTAAGCATATTATATATGTGGTGGAGGATTCTATCATCACCGTATTGGCAGAGGATTGCATCCAGATCTCATGTCCTGTCTGACTTAAAACTAATAGGGATATGGAGTGATAAATGAACTGATGGGATTTGGCTGAATTCTCTCTATTGGGGTCTCTTATCCGTCATTTAGAACTTAGGTGGCCGAGAAATTCTGCGGCACCTGTGATTGGTATTAACATGAGGCGTGTCTCTCCCTGTCAGCGGGAGTGAGGCTCGGCTTGCATGATGAACCGCAGGACTTGGAAGTGAGAACGAGGCTTGAATGGACGCATAAGGCTATTCACAGCAGTCCTCTTTGTGACGAAACCATCGGGCGGTGGTTCCAATCTGCGTTATCGTGTCTTATCTGGATGTTACGATCGTTTTACCCATCAGTGTTACCCAGGCTGATTTTATCATCCAGACCTAAACCCTATAGAGCATCTGTGGGGCATCCTCAAACAGAAGGTGGAGGAGTGCAAGGTCTCTAACATACACCAGCTCTGTGACGTTGTCATGGAGGAGTGGAAGAGGACTCTAGTGGCAACCTGTGAAGCTCTGGTGAACTCCATGAGTTATTTTGAGGGGACAGCAAATTTACACTGTTATACAAGCTGTACACTCACTACTTTACATTGTATCAAAAGTGTCATTTCTTTATTGTTTTCACATGAAAAGATATAATAAAATATTTACAAAAATGTGAGGGGTGTACTCACTTTTGTGAGATACTGTCTATATATCTGTTTCCTTTACGTATACATCTAGTGATAATGGTTTCTTGTTGACTTTTATCGTAGAGGACTGTTTTCTGTTATGCATAGGTCTATTGTTCATTGTATATAGAAAGGAAATATAGGCTGGTCATATCCTGTTTTGTATACTGTATTTTTTTTTTTTTTATTCTTTATTTTATCAAAATTTATCATACACAAAGAAGTAAAACATATTCCCTACTCAATAGGGATATACATTAACAAATTTTATTTCCAAATCTTTATCTGCCCTTACCCTCCTCCGCCAACCCCCCCCCCCCCCTCCACCCCATTCTTAGACCCTTCTTTCTCCTCTTCTTTAAATAATCTTAATCTCACTATATTTCTATGTTAATTTAAACTTTTTCCACTTTTCCCATCTCTTAATGAATCCCTCTCTAGAATCCTCATGGCTATGTCTTAGATATTCCACATTATATATCTCTTCTATTTTGTCAAACCACTCTAATTTTTGGGCTCTCTACTGCCTTCCATTTCCTCGGTATCAAGCTTTTTGCAGCATTCATCATATGTACAATCATTGAGTTTCTATATTCTTTTGTCGGAATATCTACCCCATGAAATAGACATGTCCATGTTTCCTCAGGTATATCTATATTAGTAATTTCCTTGATATAACTCAGTATTTCCTTCCAGTGCATTCTAATTTTGGGGCACCCCCACCATATATGGGTCATGGTTCCTGTTTGTTTACAGCCCCACCAACACTCCGTTGTTTGTCCTATTTGATATTTCCCTAGTGTTTCTGGAGTTCTATACCATCAGGTTACGCACTTATAGTTCATTTCCACCATCCCATTGTTTACTGATGATCCCTGTACTAGTTTCAGGATTTTTCCTACTTCTTGGTTCCTTCCTCGTTTCCCCAATTCCCTCTCCCATTTTTTTTAAAATGTCGGAATTTCCAGCTCTTCCACTTCTATCAAAGTTTTATATATCCTAGATATATTCCCACTTGTTTTTTCGATGGTACATAATCGCTCTATCAATGTAAGTGCTTCTCCTTCTCTTTTTGGGTGAGGAAGTGCTGCTATGAAGTGTTTGAGCTGAAAATATCTCCATTCATTAATCTCCAGCACATCTTTTTTATTTTTTATTCTTGTAAAGTGCAAATTTCCCCCCCTTGTATTATAACACGTAGTTGTGCGTTTTCTTTTTTAATCCAATTCCCCCCTATCAAACTTTTCCCCGGTGCAAATAAATTATTTTCCTTTAGTGCCATCAATGGTGAATTATATTTCCATTTATTTTCAATACTATCCGTGTCAATGTGTGTGTATTTTCTCCCAATGTCCTATAATGTGGTGGTATCCATATGTTCCTTCCTAATTTTGTATTAGCCATTATGTGTTCTATATTAACCCACCTTTTATCATTATTTGATTTAGCCCATTCCACCACACGTGTTAACAAAACCGCCTCGTAAAATATTTTTGAAAGTCAGGTACATTTAATCCCCCTTGGCTTTTTACTTTCTTCAGAATTGCCAGAGAAATTCTAGGTTTCTTATTGTGCCATATTAATTTAGTGATTACAATTCTTAGAGTTCTAAAATATGCTGGGGGTATATATATATGGGGAGCATCTGAATCTTGTACATGATCTTCGGGAGTATTATCATCTTTAGGGCGTTAATCCGGCCCATCCATGATAGGGGGCGTGCTGCTATCCTTTTTATTTCTATTTTTATTTCCTCTAGTAGTGGGATATAGTTTGCTTGATATATTTCCTCCGGCAATGCTAATAATTCCCAAGATATTTTATTTCCGTCCTCCTCCAAGGGAATGGAAACTCTTGCTGTAGACTCTGTTCCTATTTCACTTTCATATTTATGTTTAATATCTCGGATTTACTCGGGTTGATCTTCAAATTTGATACATCTCTGTATTCCTTTAGTGCTTTCATAAGGTTGGGCATTGTAATTCAGGGGTTAGATATATGCAAATGCAGCTAATTTATGCTCCTCTTCTCTGACTTTGAAGCCCCGTATGTCTGCGTCCCCCCGCACCAGTGGCGGCTGGTGAAGTTTTAGGATGGGGGGGGGGTGCCAGGCTCCGCCCCTCCTTTTTGACCCCTCCCACTTCTCATAAGCCCCACCCCTTATATAATACACCCACTCCGCCCCTGTATTCCACTAGCTTCCACCCATAGTGTCAGACGTATTTACACTAGCTTCCACCCATAGTGTCAGACGTATTTAGCAGCTTTACAATACCATGACCTAACAGCATACGTGACAGAATTAAAGACTGCAAATAAAAATTTCACTATAAAACATATCATACTCAAATTAAAGAAGAATTTTAAAATATTTTAAAATCAAAATGTAATTAAAATTAAATTAAATCCATTTGGTTAGGAAACAAGTAGAGTTTCATAATACAAACAGCAATGTGCAAAATACTGTAGCCCATAGCAACTAATCAATAAACGCCTTTCATTCTTTTCGTATAAATTATGCATTACATATTGTAGGTGCTCCCTTAAATGCCCATATATTCATTGTTAACAGTAATGTATGGCGGTGGGTGGTACATGTAGGAGAGGGGTGCAGAGTATATGGTGGTGGGTGGTATGTGTAGGAGAGGGGTGCAGAGTGTATGGCGGTACATGTAGGAGAGGGGTGCGGAGTGTATGGCGGTACATGTAGGAGAGGGGTGCGGAGAGTATGGCGGTACATGTAGGAGAGGGGTGCAGTGTGTATGGCGGTACATGTAGGAGAGGGGTGCGGAGAGTATGGCGGTACATGTAGGAGAGGGGTGCGGAGAGTATGGCGGTACATGTAGGAGAGGGGTGCGGAGTGTATGGCGGTACATATAGGAGAGGGGTGCGGAGTGTATGGCGGTACATATAGGAGAGGGGTGCAGTATGTATGGTGGTACATGTAGGAGAGGGGTGCAGAGAGTATGGCGGTACATGTAGGAGAGGGGTGCAGTGTGTATGGCGGTACATGTAGGAGAGGGGTGAGGAGTGTATGGCGGTACATGTGGTAGAGGGGTGCGGAGTGTATGGTGGTACATGTAGGAGAGGGGTGCGGAGTGTATGGCGGTACATGTTACATGTAGGAGAGGGGTGCGGAGTGTATGGCGGTACATGTTACATGTAGGAAAGGGGTGCAGAGTGTATGGCGGTACATGTAGGAGAGGGGTGCAGAGTGTATGGTGGTACATGTAGGAGAGGGGTGCGGAGTGTATGGCGGTACATGTAGGAGAGGGGTGCGGAGAGTATGGCGGTACATGTAGGAGAGGGGTGCGGAGAGTATGGCGGTACATGTAGGAGAGGGGTGCGGAGAGTATGGCGGTACATGTAGGAGAGGGGTGCGGAGTGTATGGTGGTACATGTAGGAGAGGGGTGCGGAGTGTATGGCGGTACATGTTACATGTAGGAGAGGGGTGCGGAGTGTATGGCGGTACATGTAGGAGAGGGGTGCGGAGAGTATGGCGGTACATGTAGGAGAGGGGTGCGGAGAGTATGGCGGTACATGTAGGAGAGGGGTGCGGAGAGTATGGCGGTACATGTAGGAGAGGGGTGCGGAGTGTATGGCGGTACATGTAGGAGAGGGGTGCGGAGTGTATGGCGGTACATGTAGGAGAGGGGTGCGGAGTGTATGGTGGTACATGTTACATGTAGGAGAGGGGTGCAGAGTGTATGGCGGTACATGTAGGAGAGGGGTGCAGAGTGTATGGCGGTACATGTAGGAGAGGGGTGCAGAGTGTATGGCGGTACATGTAGGAGAGGGGTGCAGAGTGTATGGCGGTATATGTAGGAGAGGGGTGTGGAGAGTATGGCGGTACATGTAGGAGAGGGGTGTGGAGAGTATGGCGGTACATGTAGGAGAGGGGTGCGGAGAGTATGGCGGTACATGTAGGAGAGGGGTGCGGAGTGTATGGCGGTACATATAGGAGAGGGGTGCGGAGTGTATGGCGGTACATATAGGAGAGGGGTGCAGTGTGTATGGCGGTACATGTTACATGTAGGAGAGGGGTGCGGAGAGTATGGCGGTACATGTAGGAGAGGGGTGCGGAGAGTATGGCGGTACATGTAGGAGAGGGGTGCGGAGAGTATGGCGGTACATGTAGGAGAGGGGTGCGGAGTGTATGGCGGTACATGTAGGAGAGGGGTGCGGAGTGTATGGCGGTACATGTAGGAGAGGGGTGCGGAGTGTATGGCGGTACATGTAGGAGAGGGGTGCAGAGTGTATGGCGGTACATGTAGGAGAGGGGTGCGGAGTGTATGGCGGTACATGTAGGAGAGGGGTGCGGAGAGTATGGCGGTACATGTAGGAGAGGGGTGCGGAGAGTATGGCGGTACATGTAGGAGAGGGGTGCGGAGAGTATGGCGGTACATGTAGGAGAGGGGTGCGGAGAGTATGGCGGTACATGTAGGAGAGGGGTGCGGAGTGTATGGTGGTACATGTAGGAGAGGGGTGCGGAGTGTATGGCGGTACATGTTACATGTAGGAGAGGGGTGCGGAGTGTATGGCGGTACATGTAGGAGAGGGGTGCGGAGAGTATGGCGGTACATGTAGGAGAGGGGTGCGGAGAGTATGGCGGTACATGTAGGAGAGGGGTGCGGAGAGTATGGCGGTACATGTAGGAGAGGGGTGCGGAGTGTATGGCGGTACATGTAGGAGAGGGGTGCGGAGTGTATGGCGGTACATGTAGGAGAGGGGTGCGGAGTGTATGGTGGTACATGTAGGAGAGGGGTGCAGAGTGTATGGCGGTACATGTAGGAGAGGGGTGCAGAGTGTATGGCGGTACATGTAGGAGAGGGGTGCAGAGTGTATGGCGGTACATGTAGGAGAGGGGTGCAGAGTGTATGGTGGTACATGTAGGAGAGGGGTGCGGAGTGTATGGCGGTACGTTACATGTAGGAGAGGGGTGCGGAGTGTATGGCGGTACATGTAGGAGAGGGGTGCAGAGTGTATGGCGGTATATGTAGGAGAGGGGTGTGGAGAGTATGGCGGTACATGTAGGAGAGGGGTGTGGAGAGTATGGCGGTACATGTAGGAGAGGGGTGCGGAGAGTATGGCGGTACATGTAGGAGAGGGGTGCGGAGTGTATGGCGGTACATATAGGAGAGGGGTGCGGAGTGTATGGCGGTACATATAGGAGAGGGGTGCAGTGTGTATGGCGGTACATGTTACATGTAGGAGAGGGGTGCGGAGAGTATGGCGGTACATGTAGGAGAGGGGTGTGGAGAGTATGGCGGTACATGTAGGAGAGGGGTGCGGAGAGTATGGCGGTACATGTAGGAGAGGGGTGCGGAGTGTATGGCGGTACATATAGGAGAGGGGTGCGGAGTGTATGGCGGTACATATAGGAGAGGGGTGCAGTGTGTATGGCGGTACATGTTACATGTAGGAGAGGGGTGCGGAGAGTATGGCGGTACATGTAGGAGAGGGGTGCGGAGAGTATGGCGGTACATGTAGGAGAGGGGTGCGGAGAGTATGGCGGTACATGTAGGAGAGGGGTGCGGAGTGTATGGCGGTACATATAGGAGAGGGGTGCGGAGTGTATGGCGGTACATATAGGAGAGGGGTGCAGTGTGTATGGCGGTACATGTTACATGTAGGAGAGGGGTGCGGAGAGTATGGCGGTACATGTAGGAGAGGGGTGTGGAGAGTATGGCGGTACATGTAGGAGAGGGGTGCGGAGAGTATGGCGGTACATGTAGGAGAGGGGTGCGGAGTGTATGGCGGTACATATAGGAGAGGGGTGCGGAGTGTATGGCGGTACATATAGGAGAGGGGTGCAGTGTGTATGGCGGTACATGTTACATGTAGGAGAGGGGTGCGGAGAGTATGGCGGTACATGTAGGAGAGGGGTGCGGAGAGTATGGCGGTACATGTAGGAGAGGGGTGCGGAGAGTATGGCGGTACATGTAGGAGAGGGGTGCGGAGTGTATGGCGGTACATGTAGGAGAGGGGTGCGGAGTGTATGGCGGTACATGTAGGAGAGGGGTGCGGAGAGTATGGCGGTACATGTAGGAGAGGGGTGCGGAGTGTATGGCGGTACATGTAGGAGAGGGGTGCGGAGTGTATGGCGGTACATGTAGGAGAGGGGTGCGGAGTGTATGGTGGTACATGTAGGAGAGGGGTGCGGAGTGTATGGCGGTACATGTAGGAGAGCGGTGCAGAGTGTATGGTGGTACATGTAGGAGAGGGGTGCGGAGTGTATGGCGGTACATGTTACATGTAGGAGAGGGGTGCAGAGTGTATGGCGGTACATGTAGGAGAGGGGTGCGGAGTGTATGGCGGTACATGTAGGAGAGGGGTGCGGAGTGTATGGCGGTACATGTAGGAGAGGGGTGCGGAGAGTATGGCGGTACATGTAGGAGAGGGGTGCCGAGAGTATGGCGGTACATGTAGGAGAGGGGTGCGGAATGTATGGCGGTACATATAGGAGAGGGGTGCAGTGTGTATGGCGGTACATGTTACATGTAGGAGAGGGGTGCAGAGTGTATGGCGGTACATGTAGGAGAGTGGTGCAGAGTGTATGGTGGTACATGTAGGAGAGGGGTGCGGAGTGTATGGCGGTACGTTACATGTAGGAGAGGGGTGCGGAGTGTATGGCGGTACATGTAGGAGAGGGGTGCAGAGTGTATGGCGGTATATGTAGGAGAGGGGTGTGGAGAGTATGGCGGTACATGTAGGAGAGGGGTGTGGAGAGTATGGCGGTACATGTAGGAGAGGGGTGCGGAGAGTATGGCGGTACATGTAGGAGAGGGGTGCGGAGTGTATGGCGGTACATATAGGAGAGGGGTGCGGAGTGTATGGCGGTACATATAGGAGAGGGGTGCAGTGTGTATGGCGGTACATGTTACATGTAGGAGAGGGGTGCGGAGAGTATGGCGGTACATGTAGGAGAGGGGTGCGGAGAGTATGGCGGTACATGTAGGAGAGGGGTGCAGAGTGTATGGCGGTACATGTAGGAGAGGGGTGCGGAGTGTATGGCGGTACATGTAGGAGAGGGGTGCGGAGTGTATGGCGGTACATGTAGGAGAGGGGTGCGGAGAGTATGGCGGTACATGTAGGAGAGGGGTGCGGAGTGTATGGCGTTACATGTAGGAGAGGGGTGCGGAGTGTATGGCGGTACATGTAGGAGAGGGGTGCGGAGTGTATGGTGGTACATGTAGGAGAGGGGTGCGGAGTGTATGGCGGTACATGTAGGAGAGCGGTGCGGAGTGTATGGTGGTACATGTAGGAGAGGGGTGCGGAGTGTATGGCGGTACATGTTACATGTAGGAGAGGGGTGCAGAGTGTATGGTGGTACATGTAGGAGAGGGGTGCGGAGTGTATGGCGGTACATGTTACATGTAGGAGAGGGGTGCAGAGTGTATGGCGGTACATGTAGGAGAGGGGTGCGGAGAGTATGGCGGTACATGTAGGAGAGGGGTGCGGAGTGTATGGCGGTACATGTAGGAGAGGGGTGCGGAGTGTATGGCGGTACATGTAGGAGAGGGGTGCGGAGTGTATGGTGGTACATGTTACATGTAGGAGAGGGGTGCAGAGTGTATGGCGGTACATGTAGGAGAGGGGTGCAGAGTGTATGGTGGTACATGTAGGAGAGGGGTGCGGAGTGTATGGCGGTACATGTAGGAGAGGGGTGCGGAGAGTATGGCGGTACATGTAGGAGAGGGGTGCCGAGAGTATGGCGGTACATGTAGGAGAGGGGTGCGGAGTGTATGGCGGTACATATAGGAGAGGGGTGCAGTGTGTATGGCGGTACATGTTACATGTAGGAGAGGGGTGCAGAGTGTATGGCGGTACATGTAGGAGAGGGGTGCAGAGTGTATGGTGGTACATGTAGGAGAGGGGTGCGGAGTGTATGGCGGTACATGTTACATGTAGGAGAGGGGTGCGGAGTGTATGGCGGTACATGTAGGAGAGGGGTGTGGAGAGTATGGCGGTACATGTAGGAGAGGGGTGCGGAGAGTATGGCGGTACATGTAGGAGAGGGGTGCGGAGAGTATGGCGGTACATGTAGGAGAGGGGTGCGGAGAGTATGGCGGTACATGTAGGAGAGGGGTGCGGAGAGTATGGCGGTACATGTAGGAGAGGGGTGCGGAGAGTATGGCGGTACATGTAGGAGAGGGGTGCGGAGTGTATGGCGGTACATGTAGGAGAGGGGTGCGGAGAGTATGGCGGTACATGTAGGAGAGGGGTGCGGAGAGTATGGCGGTACATGTAGGAGAGGGGTGCGGAGAGTATGGCGGTACATGTAGGAGAGGGGTGCAGGGCACATTACATGGGGAGGGGTGCGGAGCACATTATATAGGGCACAAGATAAAAAGGCAGCTGCTGGACAGTGTAGAAATAATTGGAATGTAGCTGTCCAGCTGTGCCTGTGTTGGGGGGGAGAGAACAGATAATATATATTAGGCTGAGCAGTTGGAGTGCTGGGATCCTCAGAGAGATAAAATGGTCTTATAAGAGGGGAAATACAGGAGAAAAAGGCTGCAGGGAGACTAACTCATTGGGACTGAGAAGATAAGAACATTGGAGCAGCTTTGTAGAGACAGAGGGGAGATATGACAGGGAGAGCGAGTGAAGAACAATCTGGAGGGAGGGGGGAGAGGGGTGAACACAACAAATGGAGTCATCCAAGTCAGACTGAGCAAAGGGGAGCCATGCTGCAAGAGAGTGACATGACAGGAGAAATGAACTCTCTCTCAGCTGGAGAGAGAGAGAGAGAACCCCGATCCCCACACTCACCTTCAGGTTCAGCACTGACAGTCAGCTCCGTGCCCATCCACCCCATTAGCGATCCGCTTCCTGCCTGACATAGGGTCCTGTCTCCAGAATCCACACTCCACATAGCTCCGCTCGGCCGTGCGTTCCAAGGAGCTGATGACGTCACTTCTGGGTATCCCTGGCAGTAAAAACCGGAAGTGATGTCCTTACTTGTATGCAAAGCACCCAGGGACCGGTCCGGATGCTGTTTAGCGCAATGGAAAGCGCCGCAAAGCAGATTTAAAGCCTGCAAATGAAACGCCTTGTCTGCAATCTTGTGATTGCACTGACGTGGCGTTTTCCATACTGCACTGTGTCCGGCGCTCGGGCAAAGTGCACTTAAGAACTTTTTTTTCAATTTTTTTTTCTTAAAGGGCTATGTTTAAAAAAAAAATATTATTTTTTTTTATTTTTTATTCTTTTTTTTTGTGACTGCCTGGGAGGGGGGGCGGTGCCCATGCGCCCCCTATGGACGGGCCACCACTGCCCCGCACTGTCGCCGGAAGAGGTTCCAGCGCAAGTATGAACAGGAGCGGAGACAGGGGGCATCCCTGTCTCGTCCCGTTATTCATCCTAAAGGGGGGTGACAATGTTCCATTTACTTACACCATGGCTGTAGTACCTTTTGTATAATGTTTGTATCCACTGCATCATCCTTGGCCCTATCCCCATGCTCTCTAGAGTGCCCATTATGAATCCCCAGTCTACCCTTTTGAATGCCTTTTCGGCATCCATCGACAGGAGTACACCGGGACTCTCCCTTCTTTTATTTTTTGAAGTAACAAAAGTGTTCTTACCCCATTGTCCCTCTCCTCTCTCCTTGGTACAAAGCACACTTGATCAGGATGGACCAGCTCCATCATTAAATCTTTCATCCTTGTTGCTAATATTTTTGCGAACAATTTTGTGTCCGCGTTTAACAATGGTATAGGTCTATAGTTTGAACACTTAGTACTATCTTTGCCTTCTTTTGCTATAATGGTAATTGATGCCAATAAGGCCTCTTTACTCATCTCATACCTCATTCCCAATTAATTCATATATGTGCACAGTTTTGGGGTCAGGATTTCTGTAAACCTTTTTAAGTATAACGTTGTGTATCCATCTGGCCCTGTACTTTTTCCTGGCGCTGATTCTTTTAACGCCGATTGATCTCCTCTACCGTTATTGGTGTTTCTAGGGATATTACTCTTTCCTCTGTTATCCGGGGATCCTAGCTTTTTTTAAATATTATTTTATTCTTTTTTTTTCCCCCTTGTCCCATTGTCCTTTCTGATTAACTAAGTATAATTGTTCAAAGAAGTCTCAGAAGACCGTCGCTATAGATAATTTCCCCTTTTTTATTTTTTCTATGAAGTTCATTGATTTTTTTTTCTTAACATCCTTGCTGGGCACTTGCTGTTTTTATTTGAATAGGAATTTAACCTCAAGGTTCCTTATTTTACAGGAAACCTGTGAAATAACCTTCAGACAGAGAGTTCCAAATCATGTTTATTTGTTACGCAATTACATTACATAATTACGGAGAGCACACATACACATACAGCCATCAGAGTATGCTCTGAATTCAATACAGCTTGATATCCCCTTTTTAGGGTATGTTATCAGCAAGACACCCAAGCCCAGCTGCAGAAACTGCAGAGTGAGAGTACCATGCTCGTCTGCGCTCTTTGGTATGTTTTCACAAACATGTTTTCTTGAGATCAGTACATGGCAGCATGGCATTCTCAAACAAATTCACAATCACTATTTTAGTTTCTATCTTGCTGAACCACACTTTATATAATGTTCATAACTAGCATTATTATTGTGTGTTTTGCATATAACGCTGACTATAAACGTGCTCTGCATTAAAATGTATGATCCTGTAAAGATCATCTTATAATCCTTATACACGAACGCTCCTTTGATCATTACTGATCATACATCTTATAGTCTTGTTCTCTGACACGCGTTGTAATCAAGGAAGGCTCATTTCTTAGTTACTTCCTATCTTCTTCATGATTGATCATTTATTAACATTAACAAGTACAATATTCAGAGGATAGGCAGTTCAGCAGACCCACACATGACCATAGGAGAGCTGCAGGGAATGCTAGGATTCTCTACATTTCAACCCCCCCCTTCTGATCACATGTCGATCACCAAACCTACCTCCTTCTGATCCCTCATCTACTGTTAGAGAGACCTTGCGGCATGATTGCTAGAGGTGACAAACCCTGTGTTACTGTTCTTACCTTTATTACATCTGTATTCAGGGCCGATCCCAGATGGGGTGCGAGGGGTGCAGTTCACCCAGGCGCCACAGAGGTGGGGGCGCTCAAGCGCCAGAGTGTTCCCCTACCTCCTCCTTGTTGGTATACAGCGGGCATCACTAAATGGTGGACCGTGGGAAAAATGCAGACCGCCTCACTCTCCTGTGCGGCCCGCCGCAGTACCGCCATTTAGCAGCTATTTCTTGCCCCTGCCGTCTCTGTAATCCTCACACAGAGCCGACAGAGGGAGGCGGGACAGTTCTGGATGGAGGGCGGAGCTGCTGGAGGTTTACAAGCAGGTGATTGGCTGCTAGGATGAAGGGCGGTCTTAGCAACAAATCACCATCTTGCAACACCAGCCCTCCATCCGAGACATGCCGTGCCTCCCTCTGATCTTCGGTCTGTGCAAGGTAAGTGAGGGAGGGAGTGAGGGAGGGGGCGAAGTTACAGGGAGTGAGGACACTAGTCTGAAAAGGAGGAAAGTGTGTGCTGACTTGCTGAGGACATTAAAGTGGAGTTGTTAAAGGCTGTGATGTGGTGGGCTGAGGACATCAGGGTGGGGGGGCTGAGCAGACTGTGATGTATTGGGGAGTCTGAGATGTGGATATTACAGTGGGGGGGATGTGGATATTACAGTGGGGGGGATGTGGATATTACAGTGGGGGAGATGTGGACATTACAGTGGGGGAGATGTGGACATTACCGTGGGGGAGATGTGGACATTACCGTGGGGGAGATGTGGATATTACAGTGGGGGGAGATGTGGATATTACAGTGGGGGGAGATGTGGACATTACAGTGGGGGGAGATGTGGACATTACAGTGGGGGGAGATGTGGACATTACAGTGGGGGGAGATGTGGACATTACAGTGGGGGGAGATGTGGACGTTACAGTGGGGGAGATGTGGACGTTACAGTGGGGGAGATGTGGACGTTACAGTGGGGGAGATGTGGACGTTACAGTGGGGGAGATGTGGACGTTACAGTGGGGGAGATGTGGACGTTACAGTGAGGGGAGATGTGGACGTTACAGTGGGGGAGATGTGGACGTTACAGTGGGGGAGATGTGGACGTTACAGTGGGGGAGATGTGGACGTTACAGTGAGGGGAGATGTGGACGTTACAGTGAGGGGAGATGTGGACGTTACAGTGGGGGAGATGTGGACGTTACAGTGGGGGAGATGTGGACGTTACAGTGGGGGAGATGTGGACGTTACAGTGGGGGAGATGTGGACGTTACAGTGGGGGAGATGTGGACGTTACAGTGGGGGAGATGTGGACGTTACAGTGAGGGGAGATGTGGACGTTACAGTGAGGGGAGATGTGGACGTTACAGTGGGGGAGATGTGGACGTTACAGTGGGGGAGATGTGGACGTTACAGTGAGGGGAGATGTGGACGTTACAGTGAGGGGAGATGTGGACGTTACAGTGAGGGGAGATGTGGACGTTACAGTGAGGGGAGATGTGGACGTTACAGTGAGGGGAGATGTGGACGTTACAGTGAGGGGAGATGTGGACGTTACAGTGGGGGAGATGTGGACGTTACAGTGGGGGAGATGTGGACGTTACAGTGGGGGAGATGTGGACGTTACAGTGGGGGAGATGTGGACATTACAGTGGGGGAGATGTGGACATTACAGTGGGGGAGATGTGGACATTACAGTGGGGGAGATGTGGACATTACAGTGGGGGAGATGTGGACATTACAGTGGAGAGATGTGGATATTACAGTGGGGGAGATGTGGATATTAATAGTGCGGCAGCAACATGCGGTTTGGCACATGCGAAAAGGCATGATGTTCGGACCTCTGCTGGAAGAAAATTTTGCTGACCGGACCTCAGTGAATTTTAATTCATTACCCCTGCCATAGAAACATGTGTAAAGGCGAGGAGTTTGTAAGATGACCACGCCCACGTGGGGGCGCCAGAAATATTTCTGCACCCATGCGTCTGTGACCCTAGGATCGGCCCTGTCTGTATTTCAGTCTCACAGGTATGGTTTTTCACTCTCCGCATCATTTTCGCCACTCAGCTCACCACCAGTAGATGTTACAACAAGCTTCCTTACTAACTTGCCTATAGGTGGACAACGTCCCGTCCCTGTCCTTTACCGAGACATATAGGTGAGCTAACCCCACCTATATGTCGGAGGAATGCCTCCAACCGGGGCAGGTATGTAAAAAAAGGACATTGGCCCTATCCAGTCACACCAGCAAACATTCATCTTTATTATTGCATTTTCACACTTTCACAAATACTTTCATACTCTAGCTAATGGAGAATAGACTTTTCTCTTAAAATCGTTGGCCCACATGTCACCCCTGAATTCCTCTATTTTGAACATGTAGTAACTATTTCTTGCAAGAAAATGTCACTCCGTGTCCCTCGGATGCATTTGGTCTGGTCTAAATAAGCGTGGACCTTGTGTATTTTCCAACCCACAATGTAATATGCAAACCCATTAATCTCACATAGAGCCCTGTACCATTCCCAATTAAACTCCTGTACATGTCTGACACTGTCAACTCTCCATAAGGATTGTTTTATTGTATGTGGAAAAACTATGTGCATGTTGGAAAGAGTTCTCTCATCCACTCACTGCATATCCCTCTGCATTATTTTTAATACACTAAGGTGTCACTCCCTCTCTGGCCCACCATATTTTACATTTTCCATAATCAGCCATATAGCTCCAGAATGTGCCCTGCATATATAAATGTCCAACATTATAACTTTCTTTTTAACTTTCTGTGGACTTTGAGCCAGTCCTGGAGCTTCTTCAGCACAATTGGGGTAGACCGAGTACTGTTGCATCAGCAGTCTGCCACTGGTGGGTGATAGATCAACCAATGCAGGCACAGTTAGTTAATTTTACTTCAGAAGCCAGTGGAAGAGAACTTATAATTGGAGGGTCTTCAGCGACATCAAACAGAGATGTTACATCTTCCACAGTGTCATCATGGTCAGGCCTACTTTTTCATCAACAGTTGTGAATGGTACAGGTGAGCATCTCATTTCCTTCTCTCTTGCTCTCCATTGTTCATTGGAATGAAGTGACAAACACATCTGAGTTTTTCTTAGATTTAACATTTTAAATATCTTTCTGCAAGCACAATTTTAGGTTATAGCACAGGAGCAATCATTTCATTACTGCGAACACAATTAATTCCTCCTATTATTAATAATTCTATCATATAGGTGGTTCAAAAACTTCACCAATTCCTCTGAACCAATTAAATGGGTTTCACCAAGATGTTCATGACAGTACATCTCCACCCCGCTCAGATAAATCTAAGTTATGGTCGAGGATATCATGTACATCACTGTGTAATTCTTCTATAGCTGACAGGTGGGCATGTATGCCATAGCTATTGTCAACCATATAGGTACACAATCCTCCTTGAGCTGAATGTTCAGACCCATATGGTTAGCAATCACCTGTATTCTTATTTCTATTAACTTTTCTACTTCACCTTTTCATGCTGCTAGGACAAAACCTAACATTATATTAGTCACATTTGCATAGCTGTTTATCCTGTTAGTCATTTCATGTCCCCATCAAGAAAAGGATGGATCATAAGTCCAAGCCTTAAAAGCTTCCCCACATACTGATACACTGCACTTTTTGTGCAATATCAGTCATATCTGAAGCAGCTTTTATTGATTGCTTCAAGATTTGGACAGTTGGAGCAATCCTTTTCACATTGACACATGGTCAATATTAGTGATGAGCCGAACACCCCCGGGTTCGGTTCGCACCAGAACCCGCGAACGGACCGAAAGTTCGCACGAACTTTAGAACCCTATTAAATACAATGGATGCGAACGTTCGAAATCGAAAGTACTAATTATAACGACTATTATGCATGTTATTGTCCTAAAAAGGGTTTGGGAACCCGGGTTCTGCACCAGGGGACATGTATCAATGCAAAAAGAAGTTTTAAAAACTGCAGTTTTTCTGGAGCAGTCATTTTAATGATGCATAAAGTGAAAAAAAAAGTCAAATATTCCTTTAAATATCGTACCTGGGGGGTGTCTAAAGTATGCCTGTGAAGTGCCACGTGTTTCCCGTGTTTAGAACTGTCCCTGCACAAAATTACATTTCTAAAGGAAAAAAAGCCATTTAAAACTGCTTGCGGCTTTAATGTAATGTCTGGTCCCGGTAATATGGATGAAAATCTTTAAGTAAAATGGCATAGCTACCCCATCACACACCCCCCCCCCTACCCCAGCCCATTACCAGCCCCTTTGGGTCTTGTATGGATATTAAGGGGAACCCCGCACACAAAATAAAAAAGGCCCTATATACTCTGAACAGCCGTATACAGGCGGTGCATACAAGACAGGGACTGTAGGTTTGTTCTTATGTAGAATCTGTTTGTAATTTTGAACAGGTACATTGTTTAAGTGTAGCTCCAGCCAAAAAATCTATTTTTAAGCTTTTTGGAAAACATAGAGAAGGGTTATCACCCCTGTAACATTTGTTTTGCTGTCTGTGCAGTGTGCGTCCTAATGACAAATGTTTTTTGAAAATTTGGGTTTTTATTGAAACAAGAATTGGTGATAAAGAATCAGTGGAGAGGAGACACTTTTTTCCCATATTAACTCTTACAGGAGAGAATTTGCCTTCCTAGGGGTAGATTTCCTCTCACTTCCTGTTGTATCCTTCCGTTTGCAAGGAGGAGTCGTTTGTAAGTTGGATGTTTGAAAGTAGGGGCCTGCCGTATATACTCAGCTGAAATTTGCCCCTTACATGTTGGTGTTGACACAACACTGTAAGGCCTCACAGTTAGTCTTGGTGGGTGCAGGAATGGGCCCTGCTGTGAATTATTAGATCAAGAATTGTAATTACATGCCCCTGTTAAACAGAGGCAGAAAAATTGACCCTTAGGCACTGGTGCCACAACACTGCAACCCCTCACAGATACTGTACTTGGAGCACAGCAATGAGCCCTGTTGCAAAGTATTGCATCAAAAATTGTAATTACACGCCCCTGTTAAACAGGGGCTGAAAAATTGGGCCTTAGCCACTGGTGCTGGTGCCACGACACTGCAACCACTCCCAGATACTCTAGTTGGAGTGCAGGAATGAGCCCTGCTGCAAAGCATTGCATAAAATATTGTAATAACACACCCCTGTTAAACAGGGGCTGAAAAATTGGGCCTTAGCCACTGGTGGCGGCACCCAGAAACAAAAATGTTCTTCCAAGCTATCATCGTCAATCGGATCATTGAGGAGGAGGAGGAGGAGGAGGATAGTCAGTCAACATAACGGGACAGTCTCTCAGCATCAGCATCAGTCTTGAAGGGATGTGACATTTGAAAATAAATTAGTCTGTTATATCAGCTTCAGGTGTTTGGTAGCTGGTGGTGATCCAAGACTGGTTCATCTTTATGAAGATCAGTCGATCAACAGAGTCGGTGGACAGGCGCACCCTGTGATCCGTGACAAATCCTCCAGCAGCACTGAATGTGTGTTCTGAAAGAACGCTGGATGCAGGACAGGCCAGTAGCTCAATTGCATACTGTGCAAGCTCTGGCCAGTGATCCATCCTCAAGACCCAGTAAGCCAGAGGATTTTCGGTGGGGAAGGTGTCCAAGTCTGACCTTGCCCATAGGTATTCCTGCACCATGTATATCAGACGCTGGCGATGGTTGCTGGAACCGATCATACCTTGGGGCTGCGGACTAAAGAATTGTCTGAACGCTTCGGTCAGACGGCCACCTTCCCCACCACTCCTTCTTTGACTGACCGAAGCCTCAGCAACTCGTTGTCCAGGACCAGGAGTTTGTAACCTCCCAGTCTCTGGGAACGCGTTGCACAGACCTTTCTGCAAGGCCTCCCGGAGTTGTCTCATCCTCTGCTCCCTCTGCGACGGTAAGATAAGGTCCGCAACCTTACCCTTGTACCGTGGATCAAGGAGAGTGGCCAGCCAGTAATGGTCCCTCTCCTTGATCCGAAGAATACGAGGATCCTTCCGCAGACTTTGCAGGATCAGGGAGGCCATGCAGCGTAGGTTAGCTGAGGCATTCAGTCCGGAGTCCTCTGGGTCACTAAGGACGACATGATCCGCAGCCACCTCCTCCCAGCCACGTACAAGTCCACTGGTTTCTTGGGACTGTAAATCATCCCTAAAAGACTGCTGCTGATGATGCTGAGTGCCAGGCTCCACCTCCATGCAGACACAATCCTCCTCCTCCTCCTCCTCCTCCTCCTCCTCCTCTTCTTCCTGTGCGATGGGTGGGACAGAAGGAACACTGTCTGGGTAAAGGGGGCCTTGAGAGGCAAGGAAGTCCTCCTCTTCCTGCCTCTGTTCTGCCTCAAGTGCCCTGTCCATTATTCCACGCAGCGTATGTTCCAACAGGTGGACAAGAGGTACAGTGTCACTGATGCATGCACTGTCACTGCTCACCATCCTCGTGGCCTCCTCAAATGGTGCCAGGACAGTGCATGCATCCCTGATCATGCCCCACTGGCGTGGTGAAAAAAACCCGAGCTCCCCTGACCCTGTCCTGGTGCCGTAGTCGCACAGGTACTCATTGATGGCCCTCTGCTGCGTGTGCAGCCGCTGAAGCATGGCCAACGTTGAGTTCCACCTGGTGGGCATGTCACATATAAGGCGGTTCTTGGGCAGGTTCAACTCCTTTTGCAGCTCAGCCAGGCGAGCACTGGCATTATAAGATCTGCGGAAATGCACACAGACTTTCCTGGCCTGCCTCAGGACATCCTGTAAGCCCGGGTACCTGCCCAAGAACCGCTGCACCACCAGGTTAAGGACGTGAGCCACACAGGGCACATGGGTCAGTTGTCCCTGGCGGAGAGGAGGTTGGTGCCATTGTCGCAAACTACCATTCCTGGCTTAAGCTGGCGTGGCGTCAACCACCTCTCGGCCTGCCCCTGCAGAGCAGACAGAACCTCTGCCCCAGTGTGGCTCCTGTCCCCCAAACACACCAGCGCAAGCACGGCATGGCATCTTTTTGCCTGCGCACTTGCGTAGCCCCTTGAACGCTTACGGAGCACCGCTGGTTCCGAGGACAAAGCACAGGAAGAGGCCACGGAGGAAGAAGAAGAGGAGGGGGTGGAGGACAGAGGTGTGTCACAACCAGTAGTAGCATTTTGGAGGCGTGGCGGTGGAACAACCTCCAACACTACTGCACCTTGTCCTGCATCCTTCCCAGCTGCCAAAAGAGTGACCCAATGGGCCGTGAAAGAAAGGTAACGTCCCTGTCCATGCCTGCTGGACCATGAGTCAGCGGTAATATGCACCTTACCGCTGACCGCCCTGTCCAGCGAGGCCAAGACATTGCCTTCCACATGCCGGTAGAGAGCCGGAATCGCCTTCCGTGAGAAAAAGTGGCGTTTGGGAACCTGCCACTGAGGAACCGCACATTGCACAAACTCACGGAAGGGGGCCAAGTCTACCAACTGAAAAGGCAGCAGTTGAAGCGCTAGCAATTTAGCCAAGCTAGCATTCAACCGCTGGGCATGTGGATGGCTGGGAGTGAACTTCTTTTGACGGTCCAGCAGCTGGGGCAGGGAAATTTGCCTGCTAGAATCGGACGTTGGTGTACTGCTAGCAGAGTGCCCGCAAGTACTTGGCTGTGACACACCTAATTCTACACCTTCATTCCTCTCAGAGCAGGTTTCAGAGAGGACTGAAGGTATAGTGGGGTTGGAGATCCCAGCTGATGCGGTGCAAGAAGAGGTCAGCTTTGTTCTTTTGTGTGGGTCTTTAAGGTAGGCTTGCCAACGAGCTGCATGGCAGGTCAACATATGTCTGGTCAAGCATGTGGTGCCCAAGCGGGTGATGTTTTGGCCACGCGATATACGCTTGAGACATATGTCGCAAACAGCAGCTGTGCGATCTGATGCACTCGACTCAAAAAAGGCCCACACCAAAGAACTTTTTGAATAACGGGCAGAGGCAGCGCCCTGCACAGGCGGAGCTCTGCGGTGTGATTCCGTCGTTGTGCTGCCCTTACGCTGGCCCCCCGAGGGCATCCTGCCTCATTGGAGATGTGCCTCCTCCTCATCCTCCTCCTCCTCCTCCTCCTCCTCTCTCCTATTAGGCACCCACGTGGAGTCAGTGACCTCATCATCCCCTCCCTCCTCATCACTGGAGCCAATCTGGCAGTATGCTGCAGCTGCTGGAACATGACTGCCAGATTGGTGTCCTTCTTGAGCATTCCCTCTCTCTGCTCTCACGCTACTGCCTTCCTCTAGCTGGGTATCATCATCAGACCCTTCGAAACGCTGGGCATCCTCCTGGAGCATGTACCCAACACTGTGCTCAAACAGTTCGGGGGACTCCTCAGGAGGACATGGTTGGTCTAGGGAAGGAGTGACTGATGATGACATTGATACGAGGGAAGAGGACGCTTTGGCAGCTGCTTTGCCAGTACCCTGAGCCTGGGTGAGAGAGGATGAGGAGGATGAGGAGGGCTTGGTCATCCACTCTACCAAGTCTTCGGCATGATGCGGCTCAACACGTCCAGCTGCCGAAAAGAAGGACAAGCGTGTCCCATGGCCACGTGCTGATGGCGATGCACCGCGTCCACGACCAGCACTGTTGTCTCTAGACACAGAGCCTGCTTGCCCTCTTTTTTTGGCTCCTGACTGTCTGCCTCTCCTTGTTTGCCTTCCAGACATTCTAATGGCCTGCAGGGAAATGGGAAAAGCAGCAATACAGGCTAAGTTAAGGTGTAATATGGTCAGGAGGTACACTCCGCCCGCTGTAAGTGCCGCAAAATCCTGTTGGTGTAACACACCAGGAAAAAGCAGCAATACGGGCTAACTTCAGGTGTATAATGTGCAGGAGGCTTAGCAACAATGACACTGACACTGTCCCCTGCCTATCCTTCTCTCTCCCTGCACACAAGGTGTAGCAAAGAATAAATATGACACTGCCTCTGCCTATCCTTCACTTTCCCTGCTCCGGAACACACTACACAAGGCCGCCGCGCTGGCGGCCTTTTATAGTGTGGGGCGTGTACTAAACCCCCTCAGCTATAATTGGCCACAGGCATCCTGCCTGTTGCCAATCATTGCTCTCCTCGCTGCCAGCGCTGTGATTGGCCAAGCATGCAGGGTCACAGTGCATGCTTGGCCAATCACAGCGCCGGGATTACACTGCGATGGCGCAGTGTATTGTGGGCCGTTCGCGTCACTCGAATTTGGCGCGAACGGCCCAAATCGTTCGTTGTTCGCCGAACGCGCGAACAGCCGATGTTCGAGTCGAACCTATGTTCGACTCGAACACCGAGCTCATCCCTAGTCAATATACTATTTGTGGACATATTTAACAATAAGCATTATATAAAGCAGGGTTCGTCCCTGCCGTAAAAACTATGGGTTTGTGACGAACTCTAGGGGGAATCATAGTACATATCCTTCAATCTGAGAGATTGAATTGATTACCGAGCACCTCATGCATCTGAATTATCCTGTTCAAGAAGGTCTGGCTTCCCACATATCTGCCAGGACTACCACCATCAGGACACCTTGCCATGCTCTCATCTTCCTTCTCCACAGATGTTTTCATCTGAAAACGAAAAGGACACAATTATTCTTTTCCTAAGCACTGCCTGCCAAGATCCGGGGCCCCCTCCCAGGCCTCCATCCCTTAAGCTAGCCTGATTGCTCAGATACTACGGCCTTGTGCACATGGTTGCAATGTGATGCATGCACTCAAGCCTCTTTGCCTTCAAGCTTTACAGCTGCTGGGGTCACCATTACTACATGATGTGGTCCTGACCACCTAGGCTCGAGTCCTTTCCTTTGGTGCTTCCTAAGCAACACCCAGTCACCTGGTTGCAACTTATGTGTCCCTTCAAGATCATCTGGATCTGGAAGTGAAGCATAGATTTTCCTATGCAATTGATTAAGGTGTTTTGTAATCCTACCACACACTCAGTGAGTGTGCCATAGGATTTCGTTGAGGCCTGTGGGTAGTACAAACCTGTCTTTGGCACTGATCCAAAGAGTTTCTCATAAGGAGATATATTTTTCTTAGGAGTGGTTTTCAAAGAGAACAATGCAATCGGAAATCCTTGCAACCAATTCAATCCCAATTCCGCTCTGAGTTTTCATAGTTTTGCTCCTTAACAACCCATTATATTTCTATTTTACTGCTCGCAGCAGGATTATATGGTGTATGTAGGTGCTGTTCAATATTGAAAGCTGTCAGCATTTCCTTCATTATCTGACCTGTGAAATGCTCTCCCCTATCACTTTCTATTATACCAGGAATCCCATACATACATACTACTTCCTGTATTAACTTCTTAGCCGTTAAATGCTTTCCCCTATTACTTTGTTATCCCTGGAATCCCATACCTACATACTACTACTTCCTGTATCAACTTCTTAGCCGTAAATGCTGTAGCTTTCTTTATTTGTGCACAAATCAAACATGTTTGACAAAATTGTTTCTGGAATTGTCTCAATACCCGGTGCAAACCGTACTTCTAAAATAACATTAACCATCCCTCCTTTGGCCACATGAGATCGAAGATGTGCCATCAAGTGGGGTACATTGACTGTGGGGCACAAGGCCTCCCATCTTCATGATGCCAAATACCTTTCTCCGTTTGTTTACAGTGTGACTTTTCCCATTTCTTTATTTGCTCTCGGGAGGCTGCTTTCTGTAAGTTTTTTAGTCTTTCCTCATCAGGTATTCCCTGTAGGAAACACAATTTCTCTTGCCTCTAGAGGGAACGGAACAGAACAGAGCCACCTCTTTAGCAGCTTCATCTGCTCTACGGTTCCCTATAGTAACAAGATCATCTCCCCTCGTGTGGGCCTTTACTTGTAATACTGCAACATGTACCGCTCCAAAAGCGTAGCGTGAATCGGTGTATATATTCACTGATTTACCCTCCGCTGCCTGACATGCTCTTATTAGAGTGTCTAATTCTGCAACTTGGGCCTAACAATTACCAGGTAGCGCTTCCTGAATCACCACTCCACCCCGATCCACTACAACCATCCCTGTCACAGGTAAACCCTAGGCTGTATAATAGCGTGACCCATCTACCCATAACTCCATATCAGGGTCACATCTGTCACTGTTCCTGGGTGCTCCCAGTAGGCCTCTGTGCTACTACAACAATCATGCTCCCACACTTCTGGTAGAGCAGGCATGATAGGTAGTAAAGTGGCCGAATTCAACACATTACACCTTTTAATTTCAATATTACTTGGTGTTGGCAACGCTAACTCATACCTGGTTAGCCGGGCAGCAGATAGATGCTTGGTATTAATATGATTAAGCTCCTACTCCACTGCATGTGGGACGATCAAAATG
Source organism: Rana muscosa (assembly GCA_029206835.1). Lineage (NCBI taxonomy): Eukaryota > Metazoa > Chordata > Amphibia > Anura > Ranidae > Rana > Rana muscosa. The sequence continues at coordinate 175,203,071 of CM055128.1, read as the reverse complement.
AAAGTATTTCCCAACACTATTTCACCAATCATTCCATGATTGGTGAAGCTATGTGTTAAAGCTGCAGCGCCTGTAGCTTTAACACATAGTGCCACTGCACAGATAACAGGGTCTAATGCCTGAGAATAATATCCCACCGGTTTATATTTATCACCATGCTTCTGCTTAAATACACCTGATGCCTGATTATTTGCCTCATGACAGAACAGATAATAATCTTTCTTATAATCAGGCAAAGCCAGACATGGGCTTGTCATTATTGCTATTTTTAACATTTCTACAGCTTGTTTCTGGTTCCTCTGTGAGGTCAAAATGTACAAGTTTACTAAATGGTAATTCATACAGGGGCTGTTGTGACATATTTGGGATCCAGGTTCTGCAGTAACCCACAAGACCCAAAAATGCCCTAAGCGCCTTTTAATTTTTTGGAAGGGGGTATGCCTGTATTACAGCTTTCCTTTCCGATGTGAGATGTTTACCCCCCTTAAAGATACAATGTCCCAGGAAAACTACTTTGTCCTGGCACCATTGTAGCTTTTCTTTTGAAATTTTACATCCCCGCTCAGCCAAAAATCGCAAAAGGTTTAGAGAGGCCTCCTCGCAGTCCTTGAACTCTGCTTAGCCACAGATACTTATGTAGCGATACCCTCAGCTTAAGCGGGCCGCAAGGTTTGATTTGGGCCCTGAGTACAGCTCTCCAACCCACCGGCAATCGGCTCTACCCACTCTGGCACAGCTAGTCTAAAGGATACACACATATATCCTTATATTTTAAGAGAGGGATTCAAACATAGAACAGTAATAAAAGGATAACGGATTTTACTTCTTGTTATGCAAAGAAAACACACAGCAATGACAATATGATTTTTAACTTGTATGCAGGGCCCTGCAATGACAGTCACATTACACCATAAGAATAAAGGGGGGGTAAAGGAACGCCACGTGGGGCGACCGTTAACTAGGTACCCTATGGTACAACAACTAAATGTATACCTAACGGATCAGGCCTGATCCCTTACTCTAAAACTTTGTAATCCAACAGGGAGAATCTGAACAACTGACCGTACTTCACTAGAGATCCTCTGGATCAGTCCTGCTGCGGATCTCCAGCGAGAGTCTTAAAGTGAGTTGGTAGGCCTCGGCAGTCTATAGGCACAGTATTATAAACAGGTTATTGGATGAGCTTTCGCTCAGCTCACCCTCCGGACGCGACCCGTCCGGGACTTCCACCGGCTGTGTCGTCACTCGCACACAGCGGTTGCTGCCATCGGGTCTCCGATCCAATCTAGGCTGCAGGCAGGAGATGTTGGATGCCACCCAGGCTCGCAAAGGGTGGAAGGCTCTTTGGTTCGCTGTAAGGAGTCCCCAGGCTTCAGGCCCTCACACAGCACAGCTCCGCACAGGTGGATCAGTCCCAGCCGTCCCGTGTCCAAAGAGAGCGAGTCAGGCCTCGCCCCTTCCTTATATCACTTCCCCCATGAGTCTCTGGGGCATAACCCGAAACATCCGGTGAACAGTGGAGCTCTGGGAACCGTAGTTCTTTCTCCTAATTAAAGGGGAAACACCCCGCTACACACTCCCCCCACTAAAACTCTTTGGTCCCCAAAGATAAACAATTTAACAACAATTCTGAACCAATTTACTGAATGCGGAGTATGATGTTGGTACAGGGAATTTCCACCAAAACTCAGAGGTGGGGTTCCCTATACCACAGGTCACACTAGCATGGGTGGCCTGTCTAACTGTACCAGAGAGTGAGCTGGGGTTGCCTTCCACCAAATGAACGGTGGAAGGATCTGAGCACTCAGTACTTCTTCTGGCAGTGGCAACAGAGTCCTCTGAGCTTTTTCCCAATTGAGGGTAGGTTAATCTCCTGGGAGGCCTCACGACTCTGTAAGTTCTTTGCTCCCTTGGGACTTCAGGCTCAGGTACCACAGGCTCTGCGTCAGGAACACTTTCTGACATCATCACTGATTCTGGGGCCTCTTCCTCCTCTGCTTCTGAGTAAAGGCCCGGAATATCTTCCCAGCATTCAGGCACATCACTGGATGGAATGAACTCTGTAGCCTCTGAGTTCAGGGTCCCATCCTGTGTATCTTCAGTGGGTGGAAGGTCTATGGTGGAACTCCCTGGAGTTGAGGAGGGCCATAGCCACTCAAGTTCTCCCCTCCCATCTTCACTTGGTTGGGAAACCTGTCCATCCCTAGCTCGGAGGGTCTGAGACCGAGTGTTGGGTCTGGGGGTATCCAAGATGGAAACAGATTCCGACAGGTTCTTCACTGAAGGTATCCTGACTGCCTCTTTAAGTGGGAGCAAGTGATTTCTGTGCCAGGTTTTCAAGGGTCCCACTCTCCCCTCTGGCTTTAACTTATACACCGGTAGTCCAGGAAGTTTTCTACAAATGACATAAGGCTCGGACCTCCATCTATCAGCAAGTTTATGCTTCCCTGGGATCCCTAGGTTGCGTAGCAGCACACGGTCTCCAGGCTGCAGGTCTTGCACTCGAACCTTCAGGTCAAAGTTCCTTTTATTTCTGACTCCTCTCCGGTCTGAGGTCGCTTGGGCTTGTTCATAGGCCGCTTTCAGTTTATGCCTAAGTCGGTCCACATATCCTTTGTGGGAGGTAGCAGAGGTATAGTCTAGGGAAATGCCAAAGGCCAGATCCACTGGCAATCTTGCTTCTCTCCCAAACATGAGGCGGTAGGGAGAGTAACCCGTCACATCACTGGTGGTGCAATTGTAGGCATGCACCAAAGTGGATATGTGTTGACTCCAATGCTGCTTCTTCTCTGTCTCCAGAGTCCCCAGCATGTTTAACAAAGTCCGATTAAACCTCTCAGGCTGGGCATCTCCTTGTGGATGATAAGGGGTAGTCCTGGTCTTTTCCACTCCCAGGGAGTCCAGTAGGTTCCGGATCAGGCGACTCTCAAAGTCCCTTCCTTGGTCGGAGTGGATTCTCTGTGGTAATCCATAGTGGACGAAGTATTTTTCTAGAAGCACCTTAGCTACAGTGGAAGCCTTCTGGTCTCTGGTGGGGAACGCCTGTGCATAACGGGTGAAATGATCGGTTACCACCAGAACATTTCCCAATCCACTCAAATCGGGTTCGAGGCAGAGAAAGTCAATGCATACCAGATCCATTGGGCCTTGACTCTGTAGGTGGCCCATTGGGGCAGCTTGATGGGGTAGAGTCTTCCTCTGGATGCATCGTGCACAGGAGTGGCAATATTCCTCCACTTCAGCCCTCATACAGGGCCAATAGAACCGGCTTCTGACAAGTTGGAAGGTTCTTTCAGCTCCCAGGTGACCATGCTGGTCATGTAAAGCAACCAGCACAGTCTCTCGGTGCTTCTCTGGAAGAAACAACTGCCATTTATCCTCGGAGTAATCAGAGGGGCCCCTTCGGTAGACCACTCCCTGATGGACCTGTAGTTTGTCTAGCTCCCTCCATAGCAGACGAGCCTCCTTGGAGGGGTGATGTCGAAGTTTCTCTGGACTCTCGTTTTCCAATGCTTCAAAGACCAATCTCCCTATGGGGTCTTCCAATTGGTCGCACCTCAGTTCCTTCTTAGACAGCTTTGACAAGCCTTCCTCTTCAAGTTGAGCCACCCCACAGTAGTGTTTTGGAACTCCCACCGTGGTAACTCCTATTTCCTCTGCTCTGGAGCCTCCTCGGGCTTGGAATTCAGCTCCTTGACAAAGGGCCCGCACCCCGTCCGGTGCTACCTGAGTCCAGTCCTCCCAGTCATCAGCCATGGCATGAGATCTTCGGGACAGGGCATCTGCATCCCTATTTCCAGCCCCTGGTCTGTACTTCAGACTGAAGTTGAACCCAGATAATGCAGCTAGCCACCTGTGTCCTGTGGCATCCAGCTTGGCAGTGGTGAACAGGTAGGTCAGGGGGTTGTTATCTGTTTTCACTGTAAACTCTGCTCCATAAAGGTAGTCTCTTAGTTTGTCCACAACTGCCCATTTGAGGGCCAAGAACTCCAACTTATGGGTGGGGTAGTTTTTCTCTGAGGGGGTCAGACTTCGACTCACATAAGCCACTGGTCGCATTTGCTCTTCATGCTCCTGATAGAGCACTCCCCCTAGGCCTTCATGACTAGCATCAACATGTAACTCGTAGGGTCTGGTGGGATCAGCATAGGCCAATACTGGGGCTGTGGTGAGGCTCCTCTTCAAGGTTCTGAAGGCCTCTTCACACCTGGGGGTCCATTGATCTTGAACCGACTCCCCGGGTCTTCTAGGACCCAAGCCATCCTCTTCCCCTTCAGTCCGGAGCAGTTCATTTAAAGGCTTGGCAATACGGGCAAACCCGTCCACAAACCTCCTATAATAGGAGCAGAACCCCAGGAAAGATCTAAGTTCGGTGACTGTTGTGGGTCTTGGCCAGGAGGTAACCGCCTCCAACTTCTCAGGATCAGTCGCCACCCCTTTTTCAGACACTACGTGTCCCAGATAATTCACCGAAGACTGGTAGAACCGACACTTCTCGGGGGAAAGCTTCAACCCCTCTTCACTAAGTCTCTTCAACACTTTCTCCAATCGGGCCTCATGTTCCTCCAGAGTTCTCCCGAAAACAATGACATCGTCCAGGTACACTAGGACTTCTATGAGGTTCATGTCTCCAACAGTCTTCTCCATGAGTCGTTGGAAAGTAGCTGGGGCTCCAGATAGGCCCTGGGGCATTCTGTTAAACTCAAAGAATCCCACAGGAGTTATGAAAGCGGTCTTTTCCCTATCCTCTGGGTGCATGGGAATTTGATAGTACCCGCTCTTGAGGTCCATCACGCTGAACCACTTAGCTCCAGACAAACTCTGTAAGGCGTCCTCTATCCTTGGCGTGGTGTACTGATCAGGGGTGGTCCTCCTGTTGAGAGTTCTGTAGTCAATGCAGAGCCTCAGCGACCCATTCTTCTTCCTGACCACCACTATTGGAGAGGCATAAGGGCTTCTGGACTCTCGAATCACCCCAGTCTTTTTCAGTTCTGCAAGCTGTTCTCTCAGATCCTCCAGATCTGCCAGCGGAACCCGCCTGACTCTCTCCCTGAACGGTTTGTCTTCTTGCAGGCGGATGCGGTGGGTAGCACTCCTCGCACGCCCCACATCGAATTCATCTTTTGAAAAAATCTTCTCCCATCTAGTCAGCTGGGCCTTGGCTCTCTCCTTCCAGGCCCCAGGTAAGTTCGGGTTCTCAATGGAAAGTTTTTCCCAAACATCTTCTTCTTCACCGCTTGCTTCACTTCTGACCAGCTGACTGGGACAGCAGGACTCACCTGTCCCAGCAACATCCGGGCAGGTATCTCTATGGCCCTTCCTGTAGAGTTCCTTACACTCACCGGGACTCTTCCCCGGGCTTTCTTCAAGGCCTTGATTGGAATCACTTCCGGTATCACTTCCAGGCCTGAGTGATCTTCCCTTGGGTCGGATTCCAGCATGACAAAGGGGCCAGGCTGCTCCCAGGTGAGCTTCACAGTGGCCTTGAGGCAAGCCACCTGTCCGGGCTGCAGCACCACTCCTTCTCTCCCCAGTCTCCACACCTTCCCTATCCCCTCTCCTGGGGTCTTCTGCTCCAACACTAACCGTTGGTAGGCTGTCTTCAGCATGGGATGGATGTTTGGATCTTGATGGCTCCTCATCTTCACCAGGGGGGTCAGAAGTCTTCTCACTAGATCCGTATTGGTGCCTATGATGAGGGACATCTTGTTGGCCCCGGGTGGTCTAGGACACACAACCGCCAGGGTGTCGAATACTTCTGTCTTCCCAGCCACAGAGGGGTCGAATGTCAGCTTTATGGGTAGATAACCATCATAAGGGAAACTCTGCGTTCCCAGGCCCCATATCTCCAGCTCTTCTATCTTCCGTATAGGCAAATGGCTTAAGTGCCTATCATAGAAGTCTCTATACAATAAAGTCACTTGAGCTCCAGTATCCAGAAGGGCCTTTGTATATACTCCTTCCACCTGGATAGATACCGTGGGGGACGGGCCGACCAATTCTTCTGGGTACGGCCGGGTTGAGGTCACTCTCTTCTGAGAACTTGTCTTCATCCAGTTGGTTTTTGACTTTGTTCTCCCCTGAGCCTGGTATGCATTGACCCTCGCCACCCTAATGGGGTTACAAACCCGCTGAGGGATGTTATTGTCTCTTGGTTGTAGGCATTCCTTCTTGGGAGTGCTAAATTTCTTCTGAGGGGTCTTGTCCCCTCTCTCTGGTGTGTATCTTGGTTGAGAGACCCTAAATTCCTTCTCAGGGGTCGTGTTTTCTCTCTTCCTCTCCCTTCTATTCAGTTTGGAGCTCACTGAAAGAGATGGGCACCCGGTTGACTCCCTCACCGGGGCCCTCTGGCGTTTCCCGCCGGCTGGCGATTATCCATTTTCTTCTTCTTAGGACTGGAACACCTACTGGCAAAGTGGCCACTGCCTCCGCAGTTGTAGCATAACATCTCTTCTCGGTTCCGAGTGGGACTCTGTATTGACGTATCTGGGAACAACTCCTTTCTGGGGCTTGGTTTCTCTGCTCCCCCTTGACCTTTCGCCATTATAGCAGTCATCATCTCCATCATCTGGGACATCTGCAACTTCAAAGTGTCCACCTCCGCTCCCCTATCGGGAGTCATGGCCGGTGTAACTATTGCTACCGGCTGTTTGACGGGCTCTATCAGGCGTTTTTTTTTTTCTTCCAATATAGCCTCTTCCTCTCTAATCATTCGGATGAGGTCAGGGTACTCCAGATTCCTCCCATCCTGCCGGGCACGCAGTGTCCATGCAATTGGATCCATGGGTTGAGCTCCCCTCACTACCTGTTGAGCACGGGCCTCATCTACTTTCTCTGGGCTGATCCCCTTCTTTAGGATCATCCTATGCAGTATTTTGTCCAGGCGTCCCATATAGTCTGATAGTTTCTCACCTTCCTTCTGGTAGCAATGCTCCAGCTGATAAGCAAGCTCTGTGACTTTCTCTGTCCCACCAAACACATTCTGTAACACATCGAGACACTCTTGTGCAGTACAATCTGCCTTGCTCATCTTCAGGTTGCGTACGGCCTCTAGAGCAGGCCCCTTCAAACTTTCCACAACCCTCTGTTTCTTTCTGCGGTCCGGAACTTCCCATTCCTCTAGTGCCTGAGTTGCGCTGTCTAGCCACTCCTCAAATCCCTCTTCTTCCAAAGGTACTAGTTTCCTCCCTGAAAACATCCGGAGTTTCCTGTACCCCGACATGGGGTAATCTGTGGGCTCTTTCTTGCACTGAGCTACAATATCCCCCAGAACAGCGCATAATTCTGCACTAAGGGTGCCTGGGCTTGTCCTGGGACTCTTTGTGTCCTTCTGTGGGGATGACGGGGAAGATGGCTGCGGTGACAGTGTTATTTTTGTCTGAGGGCTGTCTCTTGTGCGCGGCAGCGCATGCAGCAAATGATAGACCTGATCGTCCTCATCTTGTATGCTGTTGCCTCTAAACTGTTCAGGAATTTCTGCCTGCCATTCCAGTAAGACATGTGAAAGTCCACCACTAGTTTTCACATCTATCACCCATGGTTTGTGAATCGGTGATAGGGACATTATGAGTTGTATCATTGCTTGTGTCTGCCATATCCCCGGGAGTTCTATAACTGCCGTCCTGGCTGGGTCTACGCCCCATCTCTTGTACCACTGTCCCACCTCTATCGGGTCCATGCCGGTAGCTTCTGGCGGTTTCACCGCTGTCTCAGTAATCCCGGATGTACGAGCCCCCACGTGTAGCGATACCCTCAGCTTAAGCGGGCCGCAAGGTTTGATTTGGGCCCTGAGTACAGCTCTCCAACCCACCGGCAATCGGCTCTACCCACTCTGGCACAGCTAGTCTAAAGGATACACACATATATCCTTATATTTTAAGAGAGGGATTCAAACATAGAACAGTAATAAAAGGATAACGGATTTTACTTCTTGTTATGCAAAGAAAACACACAGCAATGACAATATGATTTTTAACTTGTATGCAGGGCCCTGCAATGACAGTCACATTACACCATAAGAATAAAGGGGGGGTAAAGGAACGCCACGTGGGGCGACCGTTAACTAGGTACCCTATGGTACAACAACTAAATGTATACCTAACGGATCAGGCCTGATCCCTTACTCTAAAACTTAGTCCTGTAAGAATAATGGATTCTTCACCGGCTTGCTGTAGAGGTGGTGCACATAAGAATAATAAACACTTTGTAATCCAACAGGGAGAATCTGAACAACTGACCGTACTTCACTAGAGATCCTCTGGATCAGTCCTGCTGCGGATCTCCAGCGAGAGTCTTAAAGTGAGTTGGTAGGCCTCGGCAGTCTATAGGCACAGTATTATAAACAGGTTATTGGATGAGCTTTCGCTCAGCTCACCCTCCGGACGCGACCCGTCTGGGACTTCCACCGGCTGTGTCGTCACTCGCACACAGCGGTTGCTGCCATCGGGTCTCCGATCCAATCTAGGCTGCAGGCAGGAGATGTTGGATGCCACCCAGGCTCGCAAAGGGTGGAAGGCTCTTTGGTTCGCTGTAAGGAGTCCCCAGGCTTCAGGCCCTCACACAGCACAGCTCCGCACAGGTGGATCAGTCCCAGCCGTCCCGTGTCCAAAGAGAGCGAGTCAGGCCTCGCCCCTTCCTTATATCACTTCCCCCATGAGTCTCTGGGGCATAACCCGAAACATCCGGTGAACAGTGGAGCTCTGGGAACCGTAGTTCTTTCTCCTAATTAAAGGGGAAACACCCCGCTACACTTACATCAACATACTGAAGTAAGGTAACCCCTGGCGGGGCTTCCCATTGATCCAACGCCTGTTTAAGGGCTTGATTTTTTTATACTAGGTGAGATGGACAAGCCCTGCGGAAGCTTTTTCCAGGTGTAGGCCTGATTCTCAAACTGAAAGGCAAGGAGATATGTACACGTGTCCTCCATCCTGATTGAGAAGTAGGCGGTTGCAATATCTATCACTGTGAAATATGCTGCTTCCTTGCTACAGTGGTTCATAGCAATTTCTGGGGAGTCAGCTGAGATTTTTACCCAATCCTCGCTTTTATATAGCACTGACTTTCGTATCATTAATTAATAATCACTTACTCCTGCTACACCCTTAATTATACGCAACATATTTTGCCAATTTGCGCTATAGCTGGTTGCTATGTTACATATTTGCTGAGCAAATAAATGCGGACTCTGTCTTGGTTTTGGAACAGTATTTAAAAATGTGGTCATCTCCCCCCTTAAAGTCCCCTCTTTAATTATGGTCTCTTTGTATGTTTACGGGATAAATTTTCCCTATTTCTTTTCTGTCCCTTTTTAGATCATAGCTTGGTTCTTTGTCCACCACATCAGTGGAATCAGGAGCGTCCTCCCGATCCCATTCTGGATCATCGGGCAAGGAAGGGTATAAATCGAGAGAATATGGTGAGGCTTACCCAGGAGTATTAATATTTTCCTCCGCCCTCTGTGGTGATGCACGACTTTTCACTTGATGTGCTATCCCCAGACCAGTACCACTACTTAATACTCCTTCCCCATGGGTATTATCTGTATTTCTTGGATAATCTGTGACCAGTGCCAGTATGTGCCATTTTGTTTAGGTATTATATCACTCATTTGCCATAACGCATTTTCAACTGTTGGCAAGGAGTCAATGGGGGTCCCTTAACCTTAGCACCTCCGTCCAATAGATTTCCCATTATTAGAGAACTTATTGGACTATATATATATATATATACACATACACACACATACACACATTTCCCTTTTAACCCCAGAATTGAGTAGGCAGAAGTCGGGCCAAAGGCTTCTCCTTTCTACACTGCAACTTACTTCTAGAAGGTTTATTCCCCCTGTCCCCATGACAGGTCACTCAATTCCCTTGTTCCTCTGCCACTGGAATTAAGGCACATAACCACCCCCGGACGGTGGATCAAAAAGGGACGGCTAATAAGATCACCAGGATTATTGCTCATATACTATGTGTGCATCAATACTAATGAATCTTTACTCCTCCCCCGCTGCTACCACTTACTTGGGGTAGTCTTACGCAGCTCACTCAAGTACCCTGTACAGTGAGTATCACACAGAACAAGGAGGTAGCCCTCTTACCACCGAGGTGCTTGTAACTTCTCCCCCCCATTTTCCAAATTCAACTTAGGGTGACTGGCACAAACTGACACTTATATAAGAAACTTTAGATCACAGATTATAAAGCCTCTCTGTCTATCCCGCCAAATTTTTAATACTAGAAAAAGAACAAAAACAATGTAATAGTAGACAAAGAAGGTGTCAATTATCACTCCCAATGCATTACATGTATTCACTAATTACTGGAGGATAACATGGAGGAGTCGCATTGGGTGGAGGCATGGGAGAAGCTACGCAACCTTATATACTGTCCTCCATCATCATCAGTGACTTGATCAGGGTCATGGATGAGTGGTGGATGCAGTCGTTGCTTAAATACAGAAATTTCTAATAACATCCATACAATACGTCTCCACACAACCACTATAATTTAAAAAATCCTTAATGGCATGTGACATTTATCTAAAAAATGATTCATTGAAAATTGTACATCACTATCCAGTTTGCCCCCCACTTACCTGTCGCTACTATTGGAAATATATGCATAGAATTAGGTATCTTATGGTTATGCAGACTCTATAATGCTTAAAACATTATACAACTATACACAATTAAGTCATATACTTAAGTCACTATGCAGTTATATCAATTTTGTCATTATACATTTAAACAGACTTAGTTATTGTTGTGTTAGTACATCGAGTCACATTCTTGGCAAGCAGCCAGCATCTTCGCATCAGATCAGACAGCGTACTGTCCTCACTCAGGCAATAAACCCAAGCATCCCAGCGAATCTGCAGAGCTAGCGTGGTTAGTATGTGTAGCGCCCTGCTCCCAATGAGTGGGCGCTATATGTTGAAATTTAGTTGTCTGAGCAATAGTTTGGCTCAGAAGGATTGTGTTTCAAATTGTACTCTGTTTCAGTTCAGTTGGCTGCATGATTTTCCTCTTGACAGTGGGCGTCGCTGTCACCACTGGTCAGGATGGGAAAGGCAACAGGCTGGATGCATTGGGTATCTCTTTCCCAGCAGCAGCTCAGGGGGTGTGGTGAACACGCTGTGCATGCTGGGAGGGGGTACTTAAGGGACAGACGCCATTAGGGAGGGGGATCGGAGAGTTGGGGGGGTCGTCGTTCGTGGGTGGTGGACACCACCCGCCCGATCCTGACCTGAGGGCCCTCATGGCCTCAGGGAAGTGCTGGCAGTTTCCGCCTTGGGGCCACGTTGGCCTGAGGCTCCGTTACTGAAATGTGGGCCCAGGAGTTACTGGGGGCCTACTGATCCAGGGATAATCCTGTGTCGCCCAGCCTGCTGGAAGGGACCAAGCAATTGAGGACTCAATTGGAGGATGCATCCGGATCATAATCTACCTCACAGTGCTGCCACAATGGCTGGAAGATCCTGGCACTGAGAGCTGTGTTCTTTATTTAGAAGGTAACCCAGGGAAGGGTTACACCAAGTCTGTGGCAGAGACTGTTCTATTTTCACTAAGTCTGTGGAAGAGACTATATGTGATCGAGCTACACATCGGTTGCTAGGCCAGTTAGATTGGGCCTATGCAGTGTTTGCTGAGTCCAGCGTGGAGACAGTTGTTCCTCTGGACCTAGGAAAGTTCCTGTGATCCGCAACCAAGGTATCTGAGTCCTCCCCATCCCTTCAACCCTCTTTGTTGAAACTTTGTTCAATAAAACCCTTGAAAGAGACTCTGGGGCTGATTTACGAAACGTTTGCGCCATGAGTATTGGCGCATCTGCGTGCGCAATGGCTGTTTTGGTATTTACAAAACATTAGCACCTGTAGCGCAGCCCTATTTCCCATTTACTATAGTGTTGTCGGCGGACGGGAGGAGGCGCTCAGTGCGCCACTATGGACCTGGCGCACAGCATGTTAAACACTAAATATAAAGAAGCTGGAAGTGAGAATATAGTGGGGTGATGTGAGGAAGTGTAGTGACACCTGCCCAAATAACAAACATGGCCAAAATTGAGTGATAAAGTAACTTTTTCAAAACCAGCCCGCTGCGCCGGCAAGTACGATTCGAGCTGTGGGAGGTTTTTTTGAGCTCAGCGCGGGAATTTCAATGGTTCAAATGCGCCGGCAAAATCTTAGTAAATGTCAAGTCACCTAAGTCAATTTGCATAAGTTGAACAGGCGCAGCTCTGAACTTTCCAATGTGCCAGCAAAATTACATTTCTAAAGGAAAAAAAAACCCATTTAAAAGCAGCCGCGGCTGTAATGAATTGTTGGCTCCCGGTAATATAGAGAAAAATCATAGAAAGTCATTGCTAACCCAAAAAAAAAAGCGTGGGGGTCCCCCCAAATTCCATAACCAGGCCCTTCAGGTCTGGAATGGATATTAAGGGGAACCCTGCTGCAAATTTCTTTCAAAAATGACGTGGGGTTCCCCCTTAATATCCATACCAGGCCCTTGAGATCTGGCATGGATTTTAAGGGGAACTCCACCCCAAATTTAAAAAAAAAATGGTGTGGGGTCCCCCCCAAAATCCATACCAGACCCTTATCCGAGCACGTAACCTGGCCGGCCGCAGGGGAAGAGGGGGGGACGAGAGCGGCCCCTCTCCCTCCTGAACCGTGCCAGGCCACATGCCCTCAACATGGGGAGGATGTCCCCATGTTGATGGGGACAAGGGCCTCATCCCCACAACCCTTGCCCGGTGGTTGTGGGGGTCTGCGGGCAGGGGGCTTATCGGAATCTGGAAGACCCCTTTAACAAAGGGGACCCCCAGATCCCGGCCCCCCCTGTGTGAAATGGTAATGGGGTACCTACCATTTCACAAGGAAAGTGTAAAAAATGTAAAAAATGACAAGAGCCGGTTTTTGAAAATTCCTTTATTAATGTCCTCTCCTTTCTTCCTTCTTCTTCCATCTTCTTCCATCTTCTTCTTCTTTTCTCCATTCGGGTTTCTTCCTCCATCTTCATCTTCCATCTTCCATCTTCCTTCTTCCTTCGGTCTTCTCGTCCGCATCTTGCCCCGGCGTCTTCCCTTTCTTCTTTCTTCTCCGGCCGCTCCGTTTGAATTGGAGCTTGCCGCTGTGCGACGCTTCAGTTCCCCACTTGGTCCGCTGCCCCCTGTGGCTCCGCCCCCCTTTGACACCACGGGGAAAGTCCCCGAGAAATCCATGTGCATCAGAGGGGGGCGGGGTCACCGGGTGTAAGCGGACCCAGAGGGGAACTGAAGAACAGAAGCGTCGCACAGCGGGAACCTCCAATTCAAACGGAGCGGCCGGAGAAGAAAGAAGAAGGGAAGAAGCCGGAGCAAGATGCGGACGAGAAGACCGAAGGAAGAAGGAAGATGAAGATGGAGGAAGAAACCCGAATGGAGAAAAGAAGAAGATGGAAGAAGAAGATGGAAGAAGAAGATGGAAGAAGAAGATGGAAGAAAGGAAAAGACATTAATAAAGGAATTGTCAAAAACCGTCTCTTGTCATTTTTTACATTTTTTACACTTTCTTTGTGAAATGGTAGGGGTACATTTGTACCTTATTACCATTTCACATAGGGGGGGCCGGGATCTGGGGGTCCCCTTTGTTAAAGGGGTCTTCCAGATTCCGATAAGCCCCCCGCCCGCAGACCCCCACAACCACCGGGCAAGGGTTGTGGGGATGAGGCCCTTGTCCCCATCAACATGGGGACATCCTCCCCATGTTAAGGGCATGTGGCCTGGTACGGTTCAGGAGGGAGGTGGGGCCGCTCTCGTCCCCCCCTCTTTTCCTGCGGCCGGCCAGGTTATGTGCTCGGATAAAGGGTCTGGTGTGGATTTTTAGGGGGACTCCACGCCATTTTTTTTTTAATTTGGGGTGGAGTTTCCCTTAAAATCCATGCCAGATCTGAAGGGCCTGGTATGGATATTTGGGGGGAACCCCACGTCATTTTTACTAAAAATTTGCAGCGGGGTTCCCCTTAATATCCATTCCAGACCTGAAGGGCCTGGTTATGGAATTTGGGGGACCCCCACGCATTTTTTTTTTGGGTTAGCAAAGACTTTCAATGACTTTTATCTGTATTGACGGGAACCAGCAATTCATTACAGTCGCAAGGACTTTTAAATTACTATTATTTTACTTTAGAAATGTAATTTTGCTCTCCAACTGTTATAAACATGGAAAATATGTGCTACTTTACAGGCATACTATAGACACCCCCCCGGGTATGATATTTAGGGCCAGTTCACACCGGATGCAGTGCAGTGCGTTTTTTTTGATGCCTGAAAAACGCAAAGAAAGTTGATCACATTAATGCCAATGGCATAGTTCACACCACTGCAGTCCGTTCCAGTGCGTTTCAGAAAGCCCAAAAAAAATTGGTCATGCTGTATTTTTTAGGTACAAAACTGTACTGGACCCCAGTAAAACACATCAAAAACGCAACGGAACGTACCAAAAATGCACTAGAATGCACCGCAACGCACCTAAATGCACCAAAGACGCACTGCAACACACTTGTCCTAAGTGAAAAGAGGGGAAAAAAAACACTGGACTGCATCAAAAACGCATCAAAAATGCACTGGAATGTGTCAAAAACGCGCATGCAAAAAAGCACCTGGAACGCACCCAGACTGCGTTTCTATAGTGTGAACTAGGGCCAGTTCACACCATAGAAACACAATCCGGATGCGTTCCAGGTGCTTTTCTGCATGCACGTTTTTCATGCGTTCCAGTGCATTTTTGGTACGTTTTTGATGCAGTCCAGTGCTTTCCCCCCCCCTCTTTTTTATTAACCATAGATAAGGACAAGTGTGTTCCAGTGCGTTTTTGTTGCATTTAGGTGTGTTCCTGTGCGTTCCAGTGAGTTTATGATGCGTTCCAGTACAGTCCAGTGCAGGTAAAATGCAGCATGTTCTACTTTTTTGGTGGAACTGGAATGCACTGGAACAAACACTGCCATTTAGAACCATATAAGCAACTTTCCATGCATTTTGGATGCATAAAAAACGCAATGCACTGCATGTGGTGTGAAATGGCCCTTAAGCAATTTGGCATATTTAAAGGCACTTCTCCTTGTTTTGTTTTTGGTGTTGTCCAAATTGGTGACATTAATATATGTCCCTTAGGGTGGGACCTGGGCCCCCATACCCATTTTAAGGCCAATAACTAGAAGATAAGCCAGCCAAGTGGGGACTAGCAAAATTAACAAGTCAGTTCCCATAGACTGCAATGGTATTTGTTGGTGGGGGGAGGGGTGATTGTCCCATCTCTAATTTTGTAGCATGCTGGATGATGTGCTTAATTTTGGATGGGGGGAGGGGGGGTTATTTTTTGCTAGCTGCATTGGTGTTGTTCTGCACATGCCCAGCCAGTTTTTTTTTGCGTGCTTTTTGTGTGTGAACAGCGCCAGGATATTTCTGGGCATGCTCACTCAGAGAGTGTTTTGATGGGTTAGTAATTGAAGGACATCCTTAACAGGTGTACCCACTTTGAATTTCAGTCTCTACATTGAGTGAACTTGCATTTTGGGTGTTTCATGGACTGTGCATGTGTTTTCAATTGCCTCATTAGCTCACAAACATATGTTATATAAAGCTCACAAGGAGCATTCGTTCGCTTGCTCTGAGAAGAGGCAAGTGTGTGTGCGTGGGGGGCAAAATGTACATGTTGGTGTCCTTATCGAGTTTGTAACACATGTATTTTATTTGTTATGTCTTTGCAAAACAGGTGATTGGTTAACTTTTGTGGATTGTATATTTTTTGTGTGGGGGAAATGTTCCCCTGAAATAATTCTGATGTTGTTAATGTGTGTCGTTTGTTCACTTTGATTTAATTGTCTGCTGCCTTTTTTTTTGTTGACCAATAAAATTTGATGCAAAGTTTTGATGTTTGTTTTGTGTTTTTTTTGCAACAAATGTGACAGCTGATTGGCATGTCAAAACAAAACTGGTGTGATTTGTCTAATCTGGTGCCTTCATGCTAGCATATGCATGGATTGTATTGTGTGCTGCCATGGAAAGTCACCAGGAAATGAAAAATACAGAGCGGTAAGTATTCAATTTTCCTTTTTTACTGCAGTGGTTCTCAGCCTGAGTCCTCAAGTACCCCCAACAGGACATGTTTTGTGAATTTATCTTATTGAGAATTGCTGTCCAAAAATCAAAACCATTGACTGTGATTTAAAGCACATGTGCAAGATGAAGGAAAACCTGCAAACATGGCCTGTTGGGGGTACTTGAGAAGCACTGATTTAGAGCACTGCACTTAAAAAATAGCTCAAGGCCATACAATTCTAATTGTGGGCATTTTGAGGGAAACAAACCCCTGCGTATGTGGTTTTTTTTATTATTATTTTTTTTTTTTTGTAGTTTGGCCTTTGTGTCTCCTTTTCTTAAAATTGGCTTCACTTCCTGTCACACAGCTAAACAGGAAGTGAAGGTAAAACCCTACCAATGTCTTTTCTTGGGGACACACATCAATCTAACTAGTGTCCCCATTGAGCAAATTGCACTCTAGCACTTTGTTGTGTACACCCCAAATTAATGTATAGTTTGGGGTTTAGTAAAGACAAATCCACTCTGCAGTAAAAGTGTAGCTGCTGAAAATCTGAGGGAAAGTACTGGTGATTGGATGTTCCAATCATGTAAAAGCAAAGATGGTGTATTTTTTTTGATTGCATGTCCCCCTCAGATATTCAGCAAGTGCACTTGTAGTGCAAAGTAGATTTGCCTTTAGTAAATAAACCCCAAAGTCCAAAATACCTAATAATTTGGGGTGTACCCCGAAATATGCTGGAGTGCAATGTGCATAATGGGGAAAGTATTTAGACTGACCTGTGTGTCCCCAAGGAAAGACGTTAGGGATTTTCCCTCACTTCCTGTGTGGCTATGTGACAGGAAGTGAATTATTTGGAAGGATAAAGTGGCCAAATTATTTAGTTTAACTTTTCAAAGACTCATTCCTAAGTTGAATTGTGATGCATGTCAATGGCCCATTTAGACCCTCTTTAATCACTTGAGATCAGAGCTATAACTGATCGACGGCCACAGCATGGTCCTCAATTGCCGGGAGTCCGTCAATAAACGTCCTCCCCTTTGCGCGTGCTGTGGTCACAGAGTCACTGAGACTCAGGTGATGACAGATCCGAGTAAGGGGCCCGATCCCTGCCCTTTACCATGTGATCAGCTGTCAGCAAATGACAGCTGATCACGTGATGTAAACAAAAGTGGGTAATGGTTTTTGTTTTCTCCTTGTGCTGACAGCGTGAGCATAAAAAAAGGCAATAACCGGCTTATGTGCAAGGGACATGGGGCCCGAAGAGGAAGAGGCAATTCTGCATCATCTGTGACAATTAGTAGCCCCTGCCAGTGCCACCTATCAATGCCCACCACTGGTGCCAATCAGTGGCACCTAGCAGTGCTGCCTATCAGTGCCCATCACTGCCAACTATCATTGCCACCTAGCAGTGCCACTTCTCACTGCCCATCAGTGCCAAATAGCAATGCCACCTCTCAGTGCCCACCCTTGCCACCTTATCGGTGCCCATCAGTGCAGTCTCATCAGAGTACATCAATGAAGAAGAAAAATTACCCTTTTTAAAAATATTAACCAGTTTCCTACCGCCCACCGTCAAATGACATCCTTGGCTTTGGGCGGTGACATCTGAATGATGCCTGCAGTTGCAGGCATCATTCAGATATCATTCTTTTCAGCCGGCGATTCTGTGCACAATAAAAACGATCATAGTGGCAGTTCCACCACTTGATTGTTCTTATAGGCGGGGGGAGGGGACGTTCCCCCCCCCTCTTGCCGCCACCCGGTGCTTCTCCGGGCTCTCCCGTACCATCTGGGGCTCGGAGAACGATTTGGAGATGACTGGTGACCAGATGGTCATCAGTCATCTCTATGACCGTAGGAGGCGCGGGCACGACGTTATGACATCACGCCGTGTTCCCGTATGTTAACCAAGCCGTGATCTCGGCTGTCAGCATGAGATTGGTGATTTTTTTGAACCAATATCATGCTTTCCAGCCTGGAGGAGAGATGCGGGGTCTTATTGACCCCGCATCTCTCCATAAAGAGGACCTGTCACACACATTCCTATTACAAGGGATGTTTACATTCCTTGTAATAGGAATAAAAGTGATCCAAAAAAAAAAAAGAGTAAGAAATACAAAAAAGTAAAAAAACAAAATAAAAAAAATAAGCAAAAATACGAAAAAACGCCCATGTCCCCGGAAGCTCGTGCTCAGAAGCGAACACACACGTAAGTCCCGCCCACATATGTAAACGCCGTTCAAACCACACATGTGAGTTATTGCTGCGTGCGTTAGAACGAGTGCAACAATTCTAGCACTAGACCTCCTCTGTAATGCCAAAATGGTAACGTGTAAAAAAATGTAAAGCATCGCCTAGGGAGATTTTTAATTACTGAAGTTTGGTGTCATGCCATGAGTGTGCGCAATTTTAACGCGTGACGTGTTAGGTATCTATTTACTCAGCATAACAACATCTTTCACATTATACCAAAAAATTGGCCGTAACTTTACTGTTTTGTAATATTTTTAGCAAACAAAAGGCGTTTGAAAATTTATTGCGCAAATACCGAGCGAGATAAAAATTTGCAATGACCGCCATCTTATTTACTAGGGTGTCTGCTCCAAAAACATATATAATGTTTGGTGTTTAGAAGTAATTTTATAGCCATAAATTTATGATTTTTACATGAAGGAGAGAAGTGCCAGAATAGGCCCAGTGCTGAAGTGGGTAAAATATCCATTTTTTTTTTTAAAACTCTGTCTTTTGTATTTATAGAAAAAAAATAAAAATAAAACACAAAGGTGATCAAATAGCACCAAAAGCAAGCTCTATTTATGTGCCAACAAATAAAACATTTTCATTGGGTTACAGTGTTGTATGAGCGCGCAATTGTCATTAAAAGTGCATCAGCACTGAAATGTGAAACTTGGTCTGGGCAGTGCGCAAGTGGTTAATATAAGGCTACATGCACACGGACGTTTTTCAAGCTGCTTGTTTGAGCGTTTTTTGCAGCTTAAAAACATCTCTCCATGTTAGCCTATGGCCTCATGGCCACCATGGCGTTTTTGAGCTGTAAATGGCATAGGCGTTTTTAGGCCCCATGTAGACGGGACGCTGGTGCAAAGTGTTCAGAACTAAGGTTGAAAGTGGCGTTTAGAAAGGCGCGCTTTGTGGCGTTTGCATGCCGTGTTTTACCACATTTGCGTGTATATGATAAGGAGCCGCCCTAAGCTCAAAAAACAGTATTATTTACGATTTTAGCTATTTAGTGAGACCAGAGTGATATCAGCAGCTGAGAGCAGCAGTGTAGTTGTATTTAGCGTATCACTTGCCACAAGTTGTGGATTGTCCACTTGCCACGTCAGCTGCCCCAAGTTGTGGATTGTCCACAATGCAATGGAAGCAATTTCATTTATATATATATATATATATATATATATATATATATATATATATATTTTGGTTTTTCCTCATTTGCCATAAATTTGGAGTTTATCAATGTAAAAAAATAGGTCACCTTTAAAAACGCTTCTAAACTAAAATGCGGCTAAACGCTGGTACCGCGTCTGAAACGTGGAAATCTTTGGCGTCTGAAGGCATTTTGAGGGTTTGTGAAAAACGATTTTAAACGCAACTGCAGATTTTTTTTGCCAGGCCAAAAACAGTGTTTTAGATGTAATAGAATTCAATGGACTCGCATCCAAAACGCAAGTACCGCAATTTTTTGTTTTACCTGTTTATAGCTGGTTGTCAAAGAAAATGTAAAAAAAAAAAAAAACGGTTAAAAAAAAAAAAAACAGAGTGGGGTCCCCCCCAGGTCCATACCAGGCCCTTGGGTCTAGTATGGATTCAAGGGGGACCCCCCCAAAAAATGAGAAAAAAACTGTTAATTTTAAGGGGAACCCCGTGCCAAAAACCCAAAAAATTTGCGTGGGGTCCCCTAAAAATACACACCAGACCCTTTATCCGAGCACTCAACCTGGCAGGCCGCAGGGGAAAAGGGGGGGCGAGAGAGCAGCCCTCCTGAACCGTACCAGGCCGCGTGCCCTCAACATGGGGGGTTTGGTGCTTCGGGGCAGGGGGGGCGACCTGCGGCCCCCCCACCCCAAAGCACCCTGCCCCCATGTTGATGGGGACAAGGGCCTCTTCCCGACAACCCTGGCCGTTGGTTGTCGGGGTCTGCGGGCGGGGGGCTTATTGGAATCCGGGAGCCCCCTTTAATAAGGGGGACCCCAGATACCTGCCCCCCACCCTATGTGAATGAGTATGGGGTACATCGTACCCCTACCCATTCACCTGGTGGCAAAAGAAGTCAATAAAAAAAGACAACACAGGTTTGAAAAGTAATTTATTGGGCAGCTCCGGGGGTCTTCTTCCGACTTTGGGGGTCTTTCTGCCGGGCCCCCGCTATCTTCTGCTATCTCTTTTGCTAGCGGGGGTCCTGGGCTTCCTCGCCGTCTTCTTCCGACTTCGGGGGTCTTTCTGCCGGGCCCCCGCTATCTTCTGTCAGCTCTTTTGCTAGCGGGGGTCCCGGGCTTCCTCACCGTCTTCTTCCGACTTCGGGGGTCTCTTGTTCTGTTCTCCGGTTCTTCTCCGGTTCTTCTCCGGTGTCTTCTCCACGATCTCCGGTTCTTTCTGCCTTCTGCCGGGCGCCCCGCTATCTTCTCGCAGCTCTTTTGCTAGCGGGGGCCGGTCTTCTTCGTCGCCTTCTTCCCTCTTCTCTTCGCCCGATGTTGCCTCGTCGCTGTCCACCGCTGCAATGATCTGTCCGCGCAGTGGTGCCACTTTTATTGGCATGGGGCGTGGTCACCGGGTGATGCCACCGCTGACCCCGCCCCCGTTTCACGTCACAGTCCCATCATTCCCCGGGACTGTGACATCATACGGGGGCGGGGTCAGCGGTGGCATCATCCGGTGACCACGCCCCATGCCAATAAAAGTGGCACCGCTGCTCGGACAGATCATTGCAGCGGTGGACAGCGACGAGGCAACATCGGGCGAAGAGAAGAGGGAAGAAGGCGACGAAGAAGACCGGCCCCCGCTAGCAAAAGAGCTGCGAGAAGATAGCGGGGCGCCCGGCAGAAGGCAGAAAGAACCGGAGATCGTGGAGAAGACACCGGAGAAGAACCGGAGAACAGAACAAGAGACCCCCGAAGTCGGAAGAAGACGGCGAGGAAGCCCAGGACCCCCGCTAGAAAAAGAGCTAGCAGAAGATAGCGGGGGCCTGGCAGAAAGACCCCCGAAGACGGCGAGGAAGCCCGGGACCCCCGCTAGCAAAAGAGCTAGCAGAAGATAGTGGGGGGCCCGGCAGAAAGACCCCCAAAGACGGCGAGGAAGCCCGGGACCCCCGCTAGCAAAAGAGCTAGCAGAAGATAGCGGGGGCCCGGCAGAAAGACCCCCAAAGTCGGAAGAAGACCCCCAGGGCTTCCCAATAAATTACTTTTCAAACCTGTGTTGTCTTTTTTTATTGACTTATTTTGCCACCAGGTGAATGGGTAGGGGTACGATGTACCCCATACTCATTCACATAGGGTGGGGGGCCGGCATCTGGGGGCCCCTTTTTTAAAGGGGGCGCCCGGATTCCGAAAAGCCCCGCCCGCATACCCCGAAACCAACGGCCAGGGTTGTCGGGAAGAGGCCCTTGTCCCCATCAACATGGGGGCAGGGTGCTTTGGGGTGGGGGGGCCGCAGGTCGCCCCCTGCCCCGAAGCACCAAACCCCCCATGTTGAGGGCATGCGGCCTGGTATGGTTCAGGAGGGAGGGGGGCCGCTCTCTCGCCCCCCCCTTTTCCCCTGCGGCCTGCCAGGTTGCGTGCTCGGATAAGGGTCTGGTTTGGATTTTGGGGGGACCCCCACGCCGTTTTTCGGCTTAAGGGGGTTCACCTTAAAATCCAGACCAGACCTAAGGGTCTGGTTTGGATTTTGGGGGGGACCCCCACGCCGTTTTTCGGCTTAGGGGGTTCACCTTAGAATCCAGACCAGACCTAAGAGCCTGGTATGCTCCTGAAGGGGAACCCATGCCGGTTTTTTCATTAAAATTTGGCCTGGAGTTCCCCTTCATGATTCATACCAAACATGGGACAGCGAGGCTGTCGAGGACCAGCGCGATGATATCGCGCTGGACACATTCTCGGCCAGCTAGTCGCCTCTAGGACACGACTTGAGCGGCTGCTTCACGCTCAGGTCGTGTCCAGGTCGCCTCGCAAAGTCGCGCTGTCCCTGTGTCAGCCGGCACACGAGTCGCCCGCAAGTCGGATCCGACTTCCCGGGCGACCTCTATTCAAATCAATGGGCTCCCATAGGGAACCATTCATTTTCAATAGAGCGCCGCTGACATTTATATTTACTATAACAGTGCGCCGCTGCTTCCTGCGCCCAGTGAAGGAGTTATCCAGCGCACCAATTAAGGTTAGAAGCAGCGCAGCGCACTGTTATTAGTAAATCAGCCCCTTTGTGTTGGTGCTAACTTCTTCTGGACAACTCTTCAAAGAGAACCCCTGAGACGAGCATACGGAACAGTAAGGTAACGGCAGGCCCAAATTTAAACCAGCAGCTCCTACGGGGGTATCCCTACATATGTTAACACTGAACACTGAAAAATGTAGTATGAAAGGCAGAGATAGTGAAAGAAAAGTAAGAAATACAGAAGTGGCCCACGGGTTTATTTCCTCCAATCCTTCTGCCACCACCTGTTGCAGGCGAAAGGCTCATATCCCTCCAGCCACTACATTGATCAGCTTCATGGGTTTTGGGGGTGCGCAAGTTAAGACATATTCACTTTTTTAATCTTAGAACAAGTTCAAAGATTATTCAATTGGTGTTCAGCGGTCCACCACTTGGACAGTCTGCCAAGACTGACTTTGCACCTTTACACCCATTGCCTCCTTGTGAGGCTTTTTCCCAGAGACTTTCAGGACAGGGTGTATTCAACCTTAAACAAGGTCCTTTAGGACCCTGCAAAGCCAGGAGTGATCAATGTGAAAAAATTAAAGTGAAACTTTGGACAGTCAAAGAAGGTATGCAGATAGACAAGGACAGAATTATCGTTACAATTAGTACTCTGCGTTGTACTTGGACAAACAAAACTCCGTCTCTCACTTAGCAAGATGGCCACTTACCACGACCTGTCTCACTCACAGTCACACACACAATTATAGCTCCTCCGCGGGAGATGCCAGTTGAAATAACGACATTACTTAATTCTTGTGTCCTCAGAAGGACATAAACCAGTACCTGCTATTCAGATACCGTGCTGCAACCCACACACAGCAGCTGTAGTTAATTAGGAGGAAAGCAGCACATAAAACATACACAGACCGAGAAGACATGAACAGACAAAGATAAAATTATTAGTCTTTCATATACACTCTCTCATCTGGGTTCTTTTAAATATATGTTTTTAGCATTACATATCACTATTCTCTCCTCAGCTCCCACAAGCACAGACAAGCACATGTTATGTGAGAAAAAAACTCACCCGAGCGCTCGTCTTGTCTGCCGTTATAGGGCTGTGAAGATCACAGTAACATTAGCTAGCGTAGGAGTCTCACGGCACCAAAATGAATAGGAATTTAACCTCAAGGTTCCTTATTTTACAGTAAACCTGTGAAATAACCTTCAGACTGAGAGAGTTCCAAATCATGTTTATTTGTTACGCCATTTTAGATTCTATCTTGCTGAACCACACTTTATATAATGTTCATAACTAGCATTATTATTGTGTGTTTTGCATATAACGCTGACTATAAACGTGCTCTGCACTAAGATGTATGATCCTTTAAAGATCATCTTATAATCCCTTATACATACTCCCCCATTGATATCTTTCCTTTGAAATTTTATTGAAGGTTTTCCTTATTTCCTGTTCTAATAGTTCCTTTAGTTCATCTCTTTTTATTACTAGTTCTTGTGACAGTTCCTGATCTTGCCCTCTCCCTTTTTTGTGTCTTTGCTCTAATAGGTATATTTCTTCTATCAATTTTGCCCTCTTTTTTATTCTTTCCTTCCTTCTCCTAGCTCCCATTGAGATCAGGATTCCCCTTATGTAGGCTTTATGAGCTTCCCACAGGGTATCGTCCGCTATCTCACTGGTTCCGTTTAAACTAAAATATTGCTCTAATTCTTTTTTTATTATCTCCTCCCCTTGTTTATCTAGAAGATCTTCATTTAGCCTCCATGTATACGCTTGTATCTGAGTTTCTGGTATCTTTATTTTCATAGTCATTGGCGCATGGTCAGATAGTGTAGTTATTTCTATGTTGGTAGAGACTACCAAGTCTAGCATTCTATGTTCTATCAACCAATAGTCGATCCTAGTGTATGTCCCGTGTACAGGGGAGTAGAACGTAAAATCTTGTGTCCTGGAATGTTGTATTCTCCATATATCTACTAACTGGTGGTGGTGTAATTTCTGTTTTATCGCCTTCAATTGGGCGTTTCTCATCCCCTGTACATGGGACGTACTGTCTTGTTTTGGACCCATACAAAAATTCAGGTCCCCCGCCATAAACACTTTCCCTTTTTTGAATTCCGATAATTTTTCCAGGGCTCCCACCAAAATATACGGTTGGGCCTTTATTAGGGCAATAGATTTTAGCCAATGTGCATTCCATTCCCAACAGCTTCTCTCTTAAGAGAAATCTTCCCTCCGGGTCAGTTAATCTGGCCTCCTGGGAGAACCGAACTCCCCTACCTATTCCAATTGCAACCCCTTTTGCCTTATTTGTCATTGAGTCGCCATAGTACCAAGTTAGGAGCTGATGGGAATACAATCTCACATTAGTTTCATGGGACAGGTGTGTCTCCTTAAGAAGACCACCCCGGCCCCATGATGCTCAATCTCTTTCAAGATTTTATGCCTTTTTGTTGGTGTATTCAGCCCTCGCACATTGTAGGTCAAAAAATGAACTGTAGTCATTATATAGTTATTTGCAATCTGTTTTCATAGAGATGGGTAATTTGCATCCTATTTTGATATAGATGTAATCTATTTCTAATTTTATGATTATTCTTTATGGGGTCTAAGTTTTGTCCCCCCCCCCCGCCTCTCTCTCCGGCTCCTGACTCACAAATGGAGTCCCTCTCCATTTGCCTCCTACAAGTCTCCCACCTTTGGGGTGTTACTCCAACCGTGGCGGCCATTTTCCTGCCACCCCACCCCCCCTCTCACGGGGGGGGGGGGCAGGGGCGGCCCACTCTTTCCCGGGGCGCTCCAGGCTTCCCAACTGCTCAGTCTGCTTTTCCACTCCCATCTCCCCCCAACTCCCTCCTCCCCAGACCCCCCTTCCCCCAAAGTCCACTTGAATAGTCTCTTCTCCTTTTTAAATGGTTCTTGCGAAATTTCTGCGATTTCTGCAATTTCTGCCAATATATTTTTCCTCCTCTTTCATGACTTCATCCTTCTGTCCATCCTGGTATATCCAGTTTTGGAACCCCTATTTCCTTACAGAAATCTTCTAAGTCCTCTGGATATTTTTGTCTCACAGATCTACCTTCTTTATGTGCTACTAGGGACGCCGGGAACCCCCAGCTAGATATAATATTGGCCGTTCTCATTTGAACCAATAATGGCCTAAGAAGTCTTCTTCTTTCCAGTGTTTCTACTGATAGATCTGTCAAGATTTGAAGGTCTGCACCCTTGTATTTTAGTGGTGATCTATCTCTCAATCTCTTCCATATCTCAGCCTTACCTTCATATAGCTGAAATCGTACTATGATATCACAGGGTATTTCTGTGTTTAGATACAGAGGTTTCCTAATCCTATGCACTCGGTCTATTTTGAGTTCTTACTCTTCTCCTCTATCCAGTAGAGGGTTAAATATTTCCTTCATAGTTTTTTTAAGCTCTTCACCTCTCTCTACTGGAAGCGCTCTTATCCTTAGATTCTGGCGTCTGCTTTGGTTTTCTATTCAGTATAATATTTCCCTCGGACTGGTTTGCAGAGTTTTAAATTGTGTTTTTAGTTCTTGTATTTCTGAGGCTTGCTTTTTGTTCTTGTCCTCCGTTTCCTCTACCCTTTTTAGCAGATGGCCCAAGTCAGCTCGCATTGTTGCGATTTCTGTCTTAAAATAATTTTCTAATCTTTTTTTCTAATCTTTCAAACATCTCTATTATTTCTGATTTGGTTGGCAATTGGGCATAGGTACTTTGCTCTCCTGCACCTGCTTCGTTGTCCATCCTGGCGTCTGCTTTAGTTTTTTCCTGTATTTCTCCTTTCTTTTTTGCAGACTCTTTTCTTTAGTCGCTTGTTGTTTTTCAGGAACAGGGCTTTTTGGATTTCCCTCTTTTGTTAAATATTTTTGGATCGTACGAGTGTTCATACTTTCCCTTGGGGTTTTAGACTCGGTTCCTTTTGTAGTTCTGCTTCTCATTCTCTCCCTTATAGGTATTCCTAATAGGGAGTACACTGGGACAGACACAGGGATGTGCATGCAAAAATCTTCACAGTCAGTAAAGTTTGCGCCGGCAAATGCCAAGGTTTCACCGTCAATTACCGGCCCATAGGCAGGTACAGGGTTTTCCCATTTAACAAGGTTTCACATTCAATCACCCATGCATAAGCAGATTACGTGCAAAGTATGTTTAGGGTTGTTTACTTGCTGCTTACAGTCCGTTTGCTCACCTCTCCCTTATAGGTATATCCTATCTGGGCGTCGCACTGTAACAGATGACAGGGTGTACATGCAAGTTTTTTACCGTTAGCAGGGTTTGCAAAAGCAAGTTCAGGGTGCACGATTTTCACATGACATGTTAAGGACAGATTCTCCGTCATAACCCACCTGATAGACATAAACCTCCCCAACTCCCAATTGCCCAATAAAACAACTGACAAAGTTGTGGAGTAAAAATTGGCCTTGCGGCCTATTTATTTAACCATTTCAAAACTTAAAATAAATAACCATTTTTACATAACATCAGACAAACTTTTTTCCATATCTTGGTGGTCTTGGAGGGCAACGACACACAACTTGGTCACTGGGACAAAACTTATTTAACTTAGGCCTCAGTCGCAAGACACAGACTCAGAGACAGTACACATGTCCGCAGTGACCTACAATTTTACCCCTTCCTGGTTAAACCCACGTTAACCGGAAGGTACCCTATAACCCACCTGGTGCAGCAAAATTGACCCCCCCTAGTACTAGACGCATGGAAAGAAGAAGGATTCCCCTGCCCGCAAAGGACATATTCCGGGATGAGAAACACAACAAGTCGCATGACCATACACCCCTGATCCGTTTTGGACCGTCCGACCGCACCGCGAGACTGACTCCTCCGAACACTACACCTCTGTACCAACAGGCCCCTGTTTGCCAGTCTGGAAGCACTGACCAGCTCGCCAACCCTCAACGCCCCGCAAAAGACAAGCGCAAAGGCTGTCCGTAATAGAGAATACTCGTGCCCGAGCTGCACACGGACTGCAACAGCTAAAACAACTCGTGCAAACATGACAAATGAAACCGGATGGCGCCAATCCCTACTCCTGCTACCTCTCCTGTACCCCTTGATCGCCTGTTACCCAAAATTCCCTAACATAACCCTGCAACCTCGCAACTTAAACAGAAATGCAAAATCGCCAACGTACAGGCGACAGCAGATGCAGAGACCCCCTGTCCCACTTTCAAAGCCCGAAAAATAGCCGACAGTGCCCTCCTACTTGACCCACCAGAGGAATTCCCCAGCCCATGCAAAAATGTTAGCCATTCCCACCATGCCACAGTGTAAGCATTACGTGTAACCACACTCACTGATCGTTGAATCCACCGTGCTGCAATGTAAAAGCAATGCTCCACATCCAGTCGGGACAGGCGACCCCGCATTACTACGTATCCGGTGCCAACTCCCGGGACCTGTCCCACTGAAAACGAGACAAGGCGTCAGCCAAAGTGTTATAAACCCCCGGAAGGTGCTCAGCACAAATGAACCTGCCATTGCAGACAGCACAGGACCAAATGATGCAGCAAACCGCCCGTCGGCTGCGAAGCAGCCAGAACCCGGTTACCCACCTGGACAATGCACAGGTTGTCATCATTGAAGAGAACCGTCAAATTACGGAATGAGACCCCCCCCACAGTTCCATTGCCACCCAATCGGGAAGAGCTACAGGAGTGCCCAGTTCTACAATAACCCAGTCTACAACCACTACCAAGGCCAAGGAGTGGCACTACATTTTCCCCAGCAAAACGCCCCATACCAAGTGGCGCCCGCCGCATCCGTAAATAATTCCAAATCGAAATACTGATGGGCTTGGACATACACAACGTACGCCTGTTGAAAGACTCAAATAAATTATGCCACATCCACAAGTCCTGCCCGTGCTCCCCATTCAAACTCACAAATGGAGTCGGAGCCCGAACGCCAGCCATCGCTGCGGACAGCCTGCGGCCAAAGAACCCTGTCCCTGAGACTTACCCTGCAAGTGAAATTCAACTTACCCAACAACAGCTGGAACTGGCGTAACTGGATCTTGCGCTTCCCAATAATCCCACGCACTTCCACCTCGAGAATCTCTGGCTTGTCCCCCGGCAGTCGCCATTCCATCCGCAGAGAATCCAAAACGATGCTCAAGAAGACAAAGGATGACGTGGGGCCCTGCGTCTTCTCCAGTGCCAACAGAACCTAGAACCGCTCTGCTACATACTGAAACGTTCCCAATAGAACGGAGTAAACGTTAGCCTATGGGAGGCCCACACATAGGAACTCATCCAGGTAAAGAATGACCGGGCCAAGCCCCCTAGACATCCCAGACCACCATTCCAAGAAAGAGCTGAAGGTCTCAAACAATGCGCGAAAGATAGAACAACCCATAGGAAAGCAACGATCCACAAAGTATGCCCCATCTCAAGTGCATCCCAACAACCGAAAGCTGTCCGGGAGAACCAGTAGCAACCGGAAAGCAGATTAAACTACCGTCGAAGACATGAGCGCGCCCCGCCCACACCTGCGGACCCATGTTACCGCTGCATAAAAGAAGTGTACGTGACCGTGCACTCCCCCAGTGCAATAGCGTAATCAACTGAGACTCCGATTGGAAAAGAAAGGTGGTAAATCAAACGAAACTTGCGTAGCTCCCACTTGGGCACACCCCCTTTGACGGTTTCTCTGAACCACTGATGGCCGCAACAATGCGGACCGCAGAACACTAGCCTCCGGAGGAACAGCAGAGAGTGAACAGGGGATCTTAAAACCCGCTAGCAAAGCCTGTCTCTAGCAACCCAGCAGCGCGTCTGCTGGGATACCTGTCGTTTTACTCGGACCAAAGTTGTTCCTCTTAACCGCAGGCCAACCGGCATGGCTCTTTCCTTGCTTTAAACACTTCAATAGGGCATGCGGTACCCCCGCACCCTGAAGCGACAGTTTTCCGCCAAACTTGCATTTTCCCTCAGTAAGCTCCCAGCAGTAGCCCCAATGTGTTCCGGTCGGTTGACCTGAGGCCGTGGCACCTCCGGATCCCCCAAGGGAGAAATCACCAAGTCCCATAACGGGACCGTAGCAAAGGGGGCCAGCCATCCGCACCAAGCTTACCCCTGGAAAAACTGAATGGGAGCCCGCCCCGATGTCAGAAGCTTCATCCATAGGCTGATGTCCGTATGATCCCCAGCACTGAGCCGGTCTGATGACCATCCGTTATCGGAACTGCTCGTATATCGCCGCCACGCTACTCCTCCATGCGTCCGGCGAGCCCCGCTAATGGCCTACAAAAAAACAATTATTGAAGGTACAGGGAAATCAACCGATAACGGTGATCTTACTAATCCACCTCTTTACTCTCCCCCAGCTGCAATCTATCCAGAGTGAATTTTCCGGGGGCATTAATGAGAAAAAATCTACCCATACACACCTGTCCAAATCTTCTCCCTCGCTACCACAGCACCACCCGTCACCCCTGGACGATGAAAACCCCCCTTTTCCCCACCAATGTAACTTCCAACTGTATCGGGCCCCCACCCCCTGTCCGCCCTGACCCAGCAACTCCAGCAACAATGCACAAAAAATAGATAAAGAAGTACACTTACCAGGCTGCCCAGAACCGGGTCCACCAGCCGCCAACTGGACTCCCTCGCTGTCGGATGTCCCAGGTCCTCGCCGCCATCCGACCCGGACAGTTCACCCTCAGACTCACTGTTGGCAACGATCACAGCCTGTACCCCAGGAGAACGTTACCTGGATGCCGAGGGCCCGTGTTGCAGCTCACTCCGTCCTCTCCGACCTGGAACACCAGCCCGCTCACGATGTCACTGACGGACACCCCTTCACGACCACCGCCAGTAACAGCCGCTGTCACCCCGCTCCTTACCATCCTCCCCCGGACACGATTGGACCCCTGGCCGCCTCGGACACCTGGCCACCAGCCCGTGGCCTTGCTCTCCCACGCTGGGCCAACCGACCGCTCTGGCCACCTCCAGCAGTCTCGACCGCATCCTTCCTGCGACTAGTGGGGGGGAGGAGTCAAGTGACACGCTCACCTTCCCTGTCGCGGAGCTCCGTCCACGGCCGGATCCCTCCCAGCCTCCCCCACTACCCCAGGCACGGCTCGCTGTGAAGAGGGGGCTGGAGGGCCCCTGTCGAGTTACCGATTGTGACGCTCAGCTCCTGGGGAGAAGTCCGGACTAATGCCCTACGCCGCCCACGTGGGATAAATCGTCTCCCCCCCGCGGCTGGTGCCGCTTCTACTTCCCCCATGACCGCCGCTGTCCGCTCCCTCACCAGTGGGCTCCCATGGCGGACGTCGCCGCCCGCAGCTGGGCCAAAAGCTGAAACACATCAGCCATCCCACAGGTCAATTTCACAGGGCACAAGGACGGTCAAGCTTCTTCCTCTTCTCCTGACGGACTGGCGATACGTCACTTCCTGCCCTCAGACTATTCCAACAGGGACCACCTACAACCCCCCAGGACACCCCCCTTTTCTTAAAGGGGGAACTACCTACTTTTCTTTTCCTTGTAGTGTCCCAACCTGTCATGCCGTCCCTACGCCTATCTGTTTCTTTCTTGCTCCGGGACTCTCTTTCAACAGGATTTCACCATCAATTGCCAACTCATCAGCAAATTGCGAGCATAACTTATATAAAAATAGTTCTTGCTATTCAGAGTCCATTTGCCTGTTCCCCTATAGGGGGTCACACTGAGGCAGGCAGAGGGATATATATACCGGATTTTCACATTTAACCAGGTTTACAAAGTGCAAGTACAGAGATTTCCCCTTCAACAGAGTTTCACATTCTGCTTGCCATGACAGACAGATTTCTTGCAAAGCCCATGCAAAAATAATACCACCTGCTCACAGTCCGTTCATCAGTTTACTCACCTCTCCTATTTAGGGGTGTAGCGGTCCACTCTGGGCACAAGTTCAACATATTCACACATCACCTTGTTGTCTGACCCTCCCTTCATCCATTTGTCTCACTCTCCCTCCTTTAGACACAATGAAGAGTCACTTGTGTTACCTTGCGGTATTTTTATTATAAAAGGTTTCTTGGGTAGAGTTGGGTAAGGGTGTGATGACATGGGATGCCCATAGATTAGTATTTAACAGATTAGATTCTGATGATAAGGCACAGCAAAGATTGTATTTTTAGTGAGCTGCGTCACTGCAGACCATTGCTCCCTTTATGCTGCCCTGTTTAAGATAAGTCACTCTGAATGACTGTTGTGGTGATGAACAGATATCCTAATGCCAGACCTGTGTCCAGAAGGTATCCTCATACACCCACCTCCGACCACACAGTCTATACTGCAAATGGTAACTGCCGGACTACTAGGCCCAAGTAGTCCAGTGATGGAAAGGCTGAGTTCCCCGGCCACAGCCTTCCATATTGAGATGAGGTAAAGTTAGAGTCACTCCTTGTAATATCCTGCTGTGTAGGACTGACCGTGCAACGACACCGTCAAAGACACCCCCTTGTGTCATTCCGTTACTAGGGGCAACAGCAGATATTCCCAAGCTCCTTGAACAGACTCCTCTGGTCCCATCACTTGCTGTCCAAACCCACTGACCTGTTCCATGGTCCCCGGTCCATGGAAGAGACATGGTTCAACCGCACAGCCCAGCAGTAAACAGTTCCAGGATGCTAGATGTAAGTTCTTAGTTCTTCCTATGCAGTGTTAACCACTTAAGCCCCGGACCATTTTGGCTGGTTAAGGACCAGGCCACTTTTTGCGATTCGGCACTGCGTCGCTTTAACTGACAATTGCGCGGTCGTGCGACGTGGCTCCCAAACAAAATTGACGTCCTTTTTTCCCACAAATAGAACATTCTTTTGGTGGTATTTGATCACCTCTGCGGTTTTTATTTTTTGAGCTATAAACAAAAATAGAGCGACAATTTTGAAAAAAAATCAATATTTTTTACTTTTTGCTATAATAAATATCCCCAAAAAATATATAAAAAAAAGTATTTTTTCCTCAGTTTAGGCCGATATGTATTTTTCTACATATTTTTGGTAAAAAAAATCGCAATAAGCGTTTATTGATTGGTTTGTGCAAAAGTTATATCGTCTACAAAATAGGGGGTAGTTTTATAGCATTTTTATTAATATTTTTTTTTTTTACTAGTAATGGCGGCGATCAGCGATTTTTATTGTGACTGCGACATTATGGCGGACACATCGGACACTTTTGATACCTTTTTTTACCATTGTAATTTTTACAGCGATCAGTGCTATAAAAATGCACTGGTTACTGTAAAAATGACATTGGCAGTGAAGGGGTTAACCACTAGGGGCACTGAATGGGTTAAGTGTGCCTAAGGGAGTGATTCTAACTGAGAGGGGGCATGGCTATGAGTGACATGTCACCGATCTCCGCTCTGATTACACAGAGCGGAGATCAGTAAGGCCCCTTTCACATGGACGGCAAAATTGCCGCAGTAAAAAGCATGTTTTTTGTTCTGTGAAATTCAAGGCTTCAGGCAATGCGATTAGCTGCATTTGTACATTGCGATTACCTGCGTTTACGTGCGTTTATTTGCGGTTGCGTTTAGCTGCGGTTAGTTATTCCCATAGCAACCTGTTTATTTATTTTTTTTGTCCCTTGGATCTAACCATGATGCATTTCGGTCCTCTGCCATCTATTTCCTGTTTCTTTGTTCACTTGCTGAGTGTGTGTTGGAGTTTAGAGGTGAGAGGAGTGATTGGTGTGTTGTGCCTGAGATTTGCAAAAATGAATGCAAATATGATGAGTTTGCTGGCGATGCTCATGTTGCTGATGATGAGGATGAAGAGGAGAAGACAGATCCAGTCTAGGCGATGTCCCCGCCGTTACTGGGTCCATCCCCTAACCCAGGGTTTCTCAACTCCAGTCCTCAAGGCGCCCCAACAGGTCATGTTTTCAGGCTTTCCATTATTTTGCACAGGGGATGTAATCAGTTTCACTGCCTTAGTAATTACCACAGCTGTTTCATCTGAGGGAAATCCTGAAAACATGACCTGTTGATGCGCCTTGAGGACTGGAGTTGAGAAACACTGCCCTAACCTCACAGCGTCTATCAATTGGCTACTTTGCCCTCATGTTCGGTGAGCTGCGGACCCATGGGGACAAGTTCTACAATTATACTCGGATGTCCGTGGCAAGCTTCGATGAGCTGTTGAAACTCTGTAGAACACGCCTGAGCAGAACCAGGACCAACATGAGAAGAAGCATTAGTGCAGAAGAGTGGCTGCTACTTACTTTAAGGTAGGTTTTCCATATCTTGAACAGATGCTTAAAATTCATGTACATGCAGGTGTACCAATATTATTGACAATAGTGTGTATGTATGTTCTTGCATAATATATAGATATATATATATATGTGTCTTTTTTGTATTGCAGATACCTTGCCACTGGTGCCAGCTTCACCTCCCTTCATCATCAGTTCCTAATGGGAATTTCTACTGTATCGACAATAGTCCATGATACATGTCAAGTTATATGGGAAGAGCTGAAAAGCAGTGTCATGCCGGAACCAACACCCAGTCTGTGGGAGGAAATATCTGAGGAGTTTTGGGAGAAGACCAACTTCCCAAATTGCATTGGGGCTTTAGACGGGAAACATATCCGTCTCATCAAGCCACCAAACTCTGGTTCCCGTTATTTCAACTATAAAAAATATTTTGTGTCATTTCTCAGGTACACCTACTGGTTATGATGCGCTTCCGGGTGATTTTTTTTTCTCACGCTGCTATCCGCAGCTGACACAAATGACTGCGATTACATGCGGTTGTTTGCAGATAGCTGCGCTACATCGCACCTGGACGCATTCAATTCTATTTTTTCTATTCGCACGGAGCCGCATGTAACGAAATCGCAGCTAAACGCTGTGTGTGAATGGGGCCATAGGAAAGCATTGTGTGCTTTTAGCTGCGGTAGAAAAATAGAAAATCCGCAGCTAAAAGCACCATTCTATCCGCCCGTGTGAAAGGGGCCTAACAGTGTCAGTAGGCGAGCGGGGAGATGTTGTGTTTACACTAACATCTCCCCGCTCCATCCCTCCGTGAGACGATCGCGGGGATCCCCGCAGAAATAGAGTCCGCGGGAACCACGGTCCGACTCACGGGGATGGCGGCAGGGTCGCGAGCGCGCAGCCAGCGGCACGTGCGCTACCACACGGCAGGCAGTTAAAGGGGATGTACAGATACGTTGTTATGCCTGTACGTGCCATTCTGCCGACGTATATATGCTGTGGCCGGTCCTTAAGTGGTTAAAGAAAGGTGGTCCTCTTCAGCACCGGGTAGGCCCGCAGGCCTGGGGCCTCTCACACAGACTACTGCCCCATCTTCACTCTTCTCATGACTGACCCCAGTGGAATGTTACCTCGGCTTATATAGCAGTCCCGTCCCCTGCCAATCCTAGTTGGGGATTGGTAGAGCTGCCACACAAGCTGCCTGTCACTAAGAACCTCCAGCTCCGCCCTCCTTCCAGAAGATTCTCCTGAAGGCAGGGGAGGAGTTCCAGAGGCTGAGCACAGGTGGCCACACCCACTGCTACTCTGACACTCCCAGTCCCAGATCAAAACAATCAGGCCTAGCTTAATGCAAAGGCCTGACTAAATGTACCTGAACTGACAGTTTGAAAATAATAAAAACAAATAAACACTATTGTAACACATACCAAAAGGGTAGTGGGCACTACACTCACCCCCCCACCAAAGTCACAGCTGTCCTCAGCTGTGGTAAATAAAGAATTTATGAAAATACCTCCTGTATTCAGGAGGAAAGGCATCCCATATCTGCTATTTTGAAATAATGAGGAAGAAAAGGAAACAATGAATGCACAAAAGTACAAATTGTCATATGTATACATTGACCATATATGTTTGTCGTGATATATGTAGAGAGACAGCACAAACCATTACTGTACATAAGCCATGTTTACTGAAAGAAACCAGCAGGAAACACAACACAGGAAGAAGTACAACAGAAGTACAACAGAGATGTACCATAGAGTTGCATTTAAAAAAACATATCATCCATAACATCTCCCCCTTTTACTGTTAATAAATGAACATTGTGAAATTCAAAAGAGACAAAGCAATAACACATTCTACAGGTTAAGTCTCATAGGTGGTTTTGAACATCTACCACTACGGGTGAAGACTGGCCCTTGTGCAAGGATTCCTTTAGCCCTTTCTGAAGTTACTGGGCTCCTCTCATCACGTACTGGCATGCTCTGCGCTTGATAGCTGTCGGGTATACTTGCTTGCCCAGAACTGTCATTGCCGTTGGTATGAGGAATTCCCTCTGTACATGGCTCACTGTCAATGGGTGAGTATGTCCTTGAGATACTGGGTGAGTCTGATCCATCAACGGGATACTGAGAATCCGGCTGCTCTGCCAATCTCAAATCCACTCGATTGCGACGATAGAGAGTTCCTTCAAAGTCCACAAGATAGGAGCGTGGTGCAACCTTTTGCAGACAAGTACCTATTCTCCAACGGCCTGTTCGATCTCCAGGTAATGGTTTTATACGGATTCGCTCTCCAATATTCAATTCTGGCAAATCTCTGGCCGATGTGTCATTTCGTGCCTTTGACACTTGTCTCTTAATCCTTATCTTTTCTGGAACACCTTGTATAACAGAGGGTTCAAGTAGCCTATTTGATACTGGTAAGGAGGTCTTTAATCTCCTTGACATCAGTCTTTGTGCCGGGCTACTATCCATGCCTTCAGTCGGAGTGTTTCTCCAATGTAAAATGGCCTTCCATGGGTCTTTACCATCACGTTGTGCTTTCTTGCATAATTTTTTAACAATCTTTACAGCTGATTCAGCTTTGCCATTAGCCTGTGGATGATGTGGTGAGGAAGTAACATGCTCAAACTCCCATTCAGTGGCAAATTTTCTGAATTGTAGGCTTGCAAACTGAGGGCCATTGTCGGAGATCACTGTATCTGGTTGGCCATGACGTGCAAACTGAGCCTTGCACCTCTTAATTGTAGCTTCAGTGGATAAGACGAGAAGAAGGTCTATTTCCCAGAAGTCTGAATAATGATCGACTAATGGCAGGTATTCCTTGCCTGCGTAGTTGAATAAATCCATACTGATAATCTGCCACGGACGTGTAGGTATCTCATGTGACATCATGGTTTCTTTCTATTGCAAATGGGCATATTCATTGCAGGTGGGACAATTACTGACAAAGTCTTTGATTTCACCATGCATGTTGGGCCAGTAAAGAGTATCACAAGCTTGTCTGTAGCATGCTTCACCACCAATATGGCTGGAGTGTATGCGTAAAAACATCTCTGCTCTCAGTGACTTTGGCACAATGACCCTTGGACCTTTGTACAAGATACCATTTTGTATGCTGATCTCATCTCTAAAGGACCAGTATTCCCTTACAATTCCAGGTACTGCATCTTTTTCATCTGGCCACCCACTCAAAACAATAGACTTTAAAGCTTGTAAAGTTGCATCACTGTCAGTGTGCTGTATGAGTTGATGTAGTCGCTGATCTGTGACATTAAGATAGTCTGCTTGATTGATATCGGCAAATAAATTTTGTTCCTGTTCCAGCAGACAAATTGTACGATGCTCATGCTCACCTCCAGGTGCCACATTATCTGACGTAGCTCTGCTCAGGTTATCGCTGATATACATTTCACATCCTGGCTTGTAGACAACATTGAGGTTGTAATGCTGCAATGTAAGCATCATGTTCTGCAAACGTTTGGGAGCACACAAAAGGGGCTTTTTGAATATGGTTATCAAAGGTTTGTGATCAGTTTCAGCTGTAATTGAATCCCGTCCATAAAGATAATGATGGAAACACTGGCAAGCAAATACAATGCTTAAACATTCCATCTCAATTTGAGCATAATTTTGCTCAGCTGATGAAAGAGCTCTGGACGCATATGCAACTGGCTGACCTTTCTGCAAAAGGCGACAGCCTAGACCATTTTTACTGGGGTCACCTCTTTTGTTAGTCTCCTGCTGAAAGGGGAGATGTGTGACAGGAGGGTCACTTTGGACACAGGGTGAGCCAGGAAATAATGGACATTAAGAAATATATCTTGGGCTACCTAAAATGGGTCTGTAATATTTATCCACCATATCCCCAAGGATATCTGTAAAGGACTATTTACTGTTTCTGAACTCAACAGGTTAATTGAGAGATACTGAGGTGTTCAGCCTCAATCACCTGTCTGCCTAGTGTAATGCTAATCCCAGCTTCTAAAAGACCTGTTCATTGTTTGTGGTGATTTACATTCTATTGTCCATTGTGGTTTGGGGGAATTAAGCCTATAATTATAGGTTGTGGAACTAGCAGCAGACGGGTTAATTGAAGAGATGTTGATGAATCACCTGCATACTTGTGTGTATTGGGTCTGTTATGTTGTGGGTGGAGCTGGACCATTGTTCATTTTAGGTTAATGCAGTATTGGATGGTTATAAAAGTTAAAATGTTTTTCTCAATAAATTCATTCGATGCTAGGAAGATACAGAGTGCGTCTCGTTCTTCCAGAAGGATTAATTCCTATGGGAAGTGGTGGTCTGGCTGTGGAGGATCTACAGGGAATTTGTGTCCAGGAGAGGGAAGATATTCTAAACAGCGTTACCCCCTTTCGTATTTGGGGTGCCGTTACAGAACCTGAGAGCGAGAGAAGAACCGGAGAGCGCGGAGATGACACCGTAGACCCCCGAAGTCGGAAGAGACCCCCCGAAGTTGGAAGAAGACCCCCGGAGCGGACTAATAAATTACTTAAAAAAAACCTGTGTAGTGTTTTTATTGCCATTTTTTTTCCACCAGGTGAATGGGTAGGGGTACGATGTACCCCATACTCATTAACATAGGGTGGGGGGCCGGATCTGGGGGGCCCCCTTATTAAAGGGGGCTCCTGGATTCCGATAAGCCCCCCCGCTGCATACCCCGACAACCAACGGCCAGGGTTGTCGGGAAGAGGCCCTGTCCTCATCAACATGGGGGCAGGGTGCTTTGGGGTGGGGGGGCCACAGGATGCCCCCCTGCCCCAAAGCACCCACCCCCCCATGTTGAGGGCATGCGGCCTGGTGCGGTTCAGGAGGGAGGGGGCCGCTCTCTCGCCCCCCCTCTTTTCCTGCGGCCTGCCAGGTTGCGTGCTCGGATAAGGGTCTGCTATGGACTTTAGGGGGACCCCCACGCCGTTTTTTTCGGCGTAGGGGTTCCCGTTAAAGTCCATACCAAACCTAAGGGCCTGATATGCTCCTGGAGGGGAAGCCAATGCCGTTATTTTATTTAAAATTTGGCATGGAGTTCCCCCTCATGATAACAGCGGCGAGACTTCCCAGGTCGGCAAGTCCACAGCTAAAAACGCAATGGAACCGCTGAACGACTGATTGCGAACTTGGCAAAGACTCCAAGCTCAAAAACGCAACGCATAGGTGTGAACCCAGCCTTAAGGTTGTGTCCAGGACAGGTTGATTCAGTGTGGGGAAGGCTACTATGGAGTCAGGGAGCTCTCTAGTGTCTTCTTGTGAGTCTGTATTAGACCTTACCTCACACTATGTGCATTTTGTTTCGTTCCGAATCGAAATTCGGACAAATGTTCATTATTCGGACGTTCGGATGCATCCGAATTAACGAATTACAATGTTAACAAATTCAACCGAATCCGAAATAACGTTTCGAATTGAAAAACCACGGATGAAATTTGAATCGAATTCGAAAAAAATTCCAGTCGAATCGAATTTGAAAACAATTAGAATAGAATTGAAAATATTGGAAAGAATTGAATAGAAAAACAATAGAACAGAATAGAATAAAATACAATACTGTATATATAATATATATATATTTTATTCTGTTCCATTTTTTTCTAGTCTATTTTCTATTCTAATCTTTTCTAATTGGAATTCGAAAAATCGGTCGCATTCGAAATTATTCCAACCGAATAGAAAAGACCATGTTCCGACATTCGAATTTCATATAGAATGAATTCAAATTCCAATTAGAAAAGATTAGAATAGAAATAGAAAATAGACTAGACTAGGGAAATGGCTGCTAATAGTTTGCAGGAGACCTGCAAAAAAAAATGAAATAAATGCTTATAGTCTGCAGATCTGATGAGAAAATGAAATAGATACTAATAGTCTGCAGGAGATCTGCAATAACAAATTATATAAATTCTAATAGTCTGCAGGAGATCGGATGGAAATAAATAGTAATCTGCAAAAAAAAAATGAAATAGATGCTAATAGTCTGCAGGAGATCTGCTTAAAAAAATGAAATAGATGTTAATATACTGCAGGAGATTTGATGGAAATAAATAGTAATCTGCAAAAAAAAAGGAAATAGATGCTATTTATTTCCATCAGATCTCCTGCAGTATACTAACATCTATTTAATTTTTTTTGCAGATCTCCTGCAGACTATTAGCATCTATTTCATTTTTCTTTTTTTGCATTAGAGCAGCCATTTCCTTTATTTCAGCAGATCTCCTGCAGACTATTATCATCTATTTCATTTTTTTTTACAGATTACTATTTATTTCCATCCGATCTCCTGCAGACTATAAGCATTTATATAATTTTTTTGCAGATCTCCTGCAGACTATTAGTATCGATTTCATTTTCTCATCAGATCTGCAGACTATAAGCATCTATTTCATTTTTTTTTTTGCAGGTCTCCTGCAAACTATTAGCAGCCTTTTCCCTAGTCTAGTCTATTTCTAGTCTATTTTCTATTTCCATTCCAATCTTTTCTAATTGGAATTTGAATTCATTCTATATGAAATTCGAATGTCGGAACATGATCTTTTCTATTCGGTTGGAATAATTTCGAATCCGGTTGAAATATTATCGAATTTGGTTGAAATATTAACGAATGCGGATGAAATATTATCGAATCCGGTAGAAATATTTTCGAATTTGGTTGAAATATTTTCGAATGCGACCGATTTTTCGAATTTCAATTAGAAAAGATTAGAATAGAAATAGAAAATAGATTAGAAAAACAATAGAACAACAGAATAGATTATAGATACTATCTATTTCATTAAAAAAAAACATTTGCAGATTACTATTTGTTTCCATAAGATCTCCTGCAGACTATTAGCATCTATTTAATTTTTTTTGCAGATCTCCTGCAGACTATTAGCATCTATTTAATTTTTTATTTATTTTTTTGCAGATTACTAATAGTCTACAGGAGATCTGCAAAAAAAAATTAATAGATGCTAATAGTCTGCAGGAGATCTTATGGAAACAAATAGTAATCTGCATTTTTTTTTTTATGAAATAGATAGTATCTATATTCTATTCTGTTCTATTGTTTTTCTAGTCTATTTTCTATTCTAATCTTTTCTATTCAAATTCGAATTCATTCTATACAAAATTCGAATGTCGGAAAAAAAATTATATATATATATAACCATCTTCCGAAATTCGAATTTAGTATATAATGATTTTGATTTTAATAGAAAAGATTTGAATAGAATATAAAAGAATAGACTAGAGAAAAAATTGAACAGAATAGAATAAAATATAATATATTCTGTTATATTGTTTTTATTATAATCTTTTCTATTCGGTTGAAATAATTTCGAATCCGGTAGATATATTTTCGAATTTGGTTGAAATATTTTCGAATCCGACCGATTTTTCGAATTCTAATTAGAAAAGATTAGAATAGAAATAGAAAATAGACTAGAAAAAAATAGAACAGAATAGAATAAAATATAATATATTCTATTCTGTTATATTGTTTTTCTAGTCTATTTTCTATTTTAATATAATCTTTTCTATCCAAATGTAAAATGTATTAATTTAAAATTTTTAATTCATCCTATTCTAAATTAGAATTTATTCTATTCGAAATTCGAATTTCAGAAGATGGTTGTATATTCTATTTTATTCTATTAAATTATATATTTTTTCTATTGTGTTCTAATCTTTTCTATTTGAATTAGAAATTTTGGAAGATGGTTAGTAGTTACTTATATACATCTGTCACATCAACTTCTCATACTTGCAGTGTACCAGTGCAAAAAAAACACACACATCTTATTTCATTTATATTTATCGCATCAATGAAGTTGTCAGCATGCCTGATCGAAGAATTCATAAATTTATGAATTGCTTCATTGCATGAACATGTCCTAGTACATTTTATAAATTTGCTTCAAATTCGGTTTTGAATCGAATTTGAAACGAAACATATTAAAAAAAAACGTCCAATCAGAATTGTCCAATCAGCTACTTTCATTTCTCATTGTGGGTGGGGCTATGAATCTATATAAAACTAATCCTACTGGCAGGGTTTACCACAGATAGAGAGTGTGTCTTCTTGTGGTTTGGACTTTGGAGAGGTGTACCTTTCTATTTGCCTTGAATAGACTCTCGGTCTTAACCACCTCGCGCCCGCCGTACGAGTATATATGGCCGCAAGGTTGTTGTCAAATGCCGGGAGGCCGTTATTATACGGCCTCCTCTATTTGGCCACTGGGGGGCGCGCGAGCGCCGCCGGCGGCGCGCGCACGTGCCCGGCGATTCACTGCAATGCCGATGCGCGTGCCTGGCGGCCGCGATGTCCGCCAGGCACCCGCGATCGGCGGTTACAGAGACAAGGACATGGATCTCTGTGTGTAAACACAGAGATCCATGTCCTGTCAGGGAGAGGGGACCGATGCTGTGTCCCTTGTACTGTCAGTCCCCTCCCCCCACAGTAAAAATCACTAATAGGGAGCACATTTAACCCCTTCCTCGCCCCCTAGTGTTAACCCCTTCCCTGCCAGTCACATTTATACAGTAATCAGTGCATATTTATAGCACTGTTCGCTGTATAAATGTGAATGGTCCCAAATTAGTGTCAAAAGTGTCCGCTGTGTCCGCCATAACGTCGCAGTCACAAAAAAAATCACTGATCGCCGCCATTACTAATAAAAAATTTTTTTTTATAAAAATGCCATAAAACTACCCCCTATTTTGTAAACGCTATAACTTTTGCGCAAACCAATCAATAAACGCTGATTGCGATTTTTTTTTACCAAAAATATGTAGAAGAATACGTATCGGCCTAAATTGAGGAAAAAAATATAAAAAAAAAAAAATTGGGATATTTATTATAGCAAAGTGTAAGAAATATTGCTTTTTTTTTCAAAATTGTCGCTCTAATTTTGTTTATAGCGCAAAAAATAAAAACCGCCGAGGTGATCAAATACCACCAAAAGAAAGCTCTGTTTGTGCGAAAAAAAGGACGTCAATTTTGTTTGGGAGCCACGTCGCACGACCGCGCAATTGTCATTCAAAGCGTGACAGTGCTGAAAGCTGAAATTTCGCCTGGGCAGGAAGGGGGTATATGTGCCCAGTAAGGAAGTGGTTAAAATCTACTCTAGTAGTTGTCAACAATTATTATTGTTATTCATGTTTTAGAGGGAGATAGTGTGATAGAAATATTAGGACGATAAATATTTTTTTTTACACTTATTGCCGTCATAAAGGTAGCAGGGTGGGGCTAGGTAGTCAGGTAATCAGATAGCTGTAGTGGAGTAACTGTTTCAGGCAGTGTCATAGTTGTTTGATTGAGGAGGACAGGCTCTGGCTGTGTTTTTATGATGGAGCCTTCTCAGAGTCAGACTGCTCACACATTGAGCAAAAGAGCTCATGGTACCAGCACAAGCAGCAACAGCACCACCACCAGTCCAGCAGTAGATAATATGACATGTATTGTCATTTCTTCTGACCATGGACAGATGTCCAACAGAGCTGTTAGCAGAAGGAGAGAAAGCAGTGCAAGTAGTCAGCTGAGCAGCCCGCCTATTAAAATAAAAAGACCAAGCAGTGTAATTGGAGGAGCTGCTAATACTGCCAGTGTGCAGAATAAGAAGATTAAGCCACCTACTAAGCGCCGGCTGTTTAGCAACCACATACCCACAAACACAACCACCAGTGTTCCAACTACTTCAAACATAACTGCTGTAACAAAATCTAAGTTCTACAGCAAAGGCCGTGCAATGACTGCACAGGGTTTATGGGCTTTAAATCCACACAAACAGCCAAAAAAGGAGGTGTTAGATTTGCAGAATAATGCAGACATTGCCACAGCAAGCAACAGTACCACTTCTATTGCCACCGACACAACATTTGCTGTGAGCTCTTCTATTTCAGAGGGTAGATTTGATAATGAGGGAACTCTGCATGTGCCCCTAACATCAGGGGAAGTAGACATTCAGCAGCCTGACTACGGACGTGAGTGTAGTAGACGTCCATTTGAAGATTACACCAGTAAATCACCCCTGCTGTATTCATCACCTTCACCGCCACCACAAATGTCACCTCTAAAGAACTCTCCATCTTCTCCAATTTCAATATTAGAGTCTCCTGCCCTTGTATGTAAAAGTTCTGCCACCGGTGCCACCATTCAGGCTAAGTCTCCAAAGCCAGACATTGCCACCATTCCCGCTATCTTTATGCACCCTGTGGTCAAGTCACAGACCACAGCCAAGCAACCAGTTGTTCCAGCACAGCAGGCTGCTGAAACCTCAGCAGAGCAATCTTCAGCACCTGCGTCCAGTGGCTCTTCCAGACGCCGTTCCCAGATATGGAACTACTTTACAGTAAATGGTGATGGACGCATAGCCAAATGTAAACTATGCTGTCGGGAGGTGAGCCGTGGGCAAAGGATAGGACATCTTACCAACGCAGGCATGAATCAACACATGTGCTCTCACCACCAAGCTGTGCTACTAAGGGAGGAACATGGTGTGGCTTCTCCTCCATGCACCACTAGGGCAAGTTCAGGTTTGACTATTGCTATTAGCAGTACACAGGCTAAGTCACAGATTTATCATGCCACTTCTGTCACAGCATCGACATCAAGTACAATGTCACATACCCGCCATTCCACATACACACAAGGGACCCTTGAACAAGTTGGTGCCTTTCATGCAAAAGTCATGTCCCGCCAGCAGTCGCGTAAAGTTACAAGGTTAATAGCACAGCTCATAGCAGTTGGAGGGGCTCCTTTTAATATGGTTGAAGGGGAGCCCTTTAAGCAACTTTTGGAAGCTCTGGCCCCCAGCTACAAAGTACCTTCTCGTACAACATTTAGCCGTACAATAGTGCCATCCCTTTACAGCTCATGTGTTGGAGTGTTGAAGGAGGAGCTGGCAAAGGCTCCTGGGCAGTCGGTGCACTTCACCACAGATTTATGGAGTGCTCCAAGTGGCCAGCATGCCTTTTTGTGCCTGACGGCACATTGGTGGCAACCTAAGGTGTCGCAAGACATGTTATGTTCCGGGGCAAGAGGCTCAGCCACCTTAGCCAAGCAAGGGCACCGTTCCTTCCTTCTCCATGCTGAGGTCATGGATGAGCAACACACTTCCCACAACATTCTGCAATCTCTGAAGAGGATGGTGGCACAGTGG
Source organism: Rana muscosa (assembly GCA_029206835.1). Lineage (NCBI taxonomy): Eukaryota > Metazoa > Chordata > Amphibia > Anura > Ranidae > Rana > Rana muscosa. Next base: position 175,158,187 of record CM055128.1, on the reverse strand, counting down.
TTGGGAGAGCAGGCAGGTACTCAGGCAGAGATGGGCTTTATCGTTACAGATGGCGGGTCAAATATGCTTAAAGCTGTACGGGATGGGAAATATGCGAGTGTGCGCTGCTCAGCCCATTTGCTAAATCTTGTTGTGAAAGATGCCCTTTCTGAGGACAACACATCTGGAAATCTTGCCACACTACTTGACTCGTGTCGCAAGATTGCGGCACACTTTCATCGTAGTGTCAAAGATAGTCATATCCTCAGAAAGGAGCAAAAAAAACTGAACGAGCACCGCCTCAAAATTGATGTTGTCGCGAGATGGAATTCAACTTTGGATATGTTGGAACGCATACTAGAACAAAAGAAGGCCCTTCATGCCATGTCAAGCGAACAGTACATTGCTATTAGCAGACCGCTTGCTAGGGAGGATTGGGCAATGATTGCTCAGCTTGTGGCAGTACTCAAGCCTTTCAAGGCTGTCACGGAACAACTGAGCCAAGAAAGTGCCAGCATATCGGAAGTAGTACCACTCATGTCATATCTGACTTACTAATAACATAGATGCTTTTCTTTCATATAAGGAGGTGTTGCCTGGGTGACATGTACCAGAAGTAATGGCCCTGCTCAGGAGGTGTAAGGTTGAACTAAGTAGGCGGCTGAAAGAACTCACAGGGGTTGATTTACTAAAGGAAAATCCACTTTGCACTTGAAAGTGCACTGAAAGTGCACATGGAAGTGCAGATGCTGTAGATCTGAGGGGGACATGCAAGGAAAATAAAAAACAGCATTTTAGCTTGCAGATGATTGGATGATAAAATCAGCAGAGCTTCCCCTAATTTCAGAGCTTCCCCTCAGATTTACAGCGACTGCACTTCCATGTGCACTTTCAAGTGCAAAGTGGATTTTCCTTTAGTAAATCAACCCCACAGACTCATGCCCTGAAGTAATGTTGGCCACTCTTTGTGATCCACGGATGAAGGGCAAGCTGGCCCTGAGATCCAATTCCCTGACTTTCTGGCGAGATAAATTGGTAGAGAGGGTCAGAGAGAAACATCATAAAATCTCAAGGCTTCAACGTGAGGAAGAGGACAAAGAAGCAGAGCTGGAGGAACATGAATCTGTGTCACTGTCCAGCAGCCATAGCAATAGTGCAACCACTACTCAGTCCACCATAGCAGCCTTTGTTTTGGTTTGGGCAATAGACAGCGTAGTGGGACCCATCAGACTTCCCTCCCTAAAAAAAATTGGTGTGCAGGACATGGTAACTACATACCTTGCAGAGCCCATTTTGCCCCCCACCGTAAATCCTTTAGAATTCTGGGATGACAAGAGAGATATTTGGTCAGCTCTCTCTCAAGTAGCCCAGGAACTTCTCTCATGCCCACATACCACTGTTCAAAGTGAACGTGTTTTTTCTGTTACTGGTAACATATTGTGCCCCCAACCTTCACAACTGGCCCCCCATCTAATGGAAAAACTTGCATTCCTAAAAGGTCAATTTGCCCAAGCTGGAATACTCAGCTATGATATTGAATGAAAGTCCAAATTTTTTTTTTATTTTTTTTTCAGTGTTTTACGTTATATTTTTCCTATTATGTTTCTTTACATGTTTTTGAATGATTAACATAAAGCGTTATAACACATTTACAGTCTAAACAATGGAGTGTTGTGCACCAAAAAACACTAAAAAGTAAAAAAAGAAAAACAAACAAAATTTTTCGTTTTAAATAGTTTCAGTAGGCTGTATTGTGTTCTTTAAGATATATACCCAAGAGTCTTTTAGAAGTATCCATTCTCCCCGCAGCCACCACTGGTTGTGGAAGTGTTCCACATCCATTCCTTATTGCCCTGATAGTGAAAAACACCCTGCAAAGTTAAAGGTTAAACCGCTTCTCCTCCTGTCTCATTGTATGACCCTGTGTCCCATTACAGTCTGAGACTTTATTGTTTTTTCCTATGCTGGGATCCCCATTGAGGTATTTGTAGATTATCATGGCCCCTCTCAATCGTCGTCACTTCTCCAACGAGAATAAATGTAGTGTTTGCAGTCGTTCTGTGTAATTGAGGTACTCCAGTCCCTTTATTAGTTTTGTTGCCCTTCTTTGGACTTTCTCCAGCTCCAGCACAACTCTTCTATCTATATACTGTTTACAATGCTGAGGATTTGTTAAGGACTGAATTTTATTGGTAAGAAAAATTGGTTCCCATAGGGTAAATGTTCATTGCAATTTGTTTATTCAGGGGTCTCACCCATGTAGTGTGAGAAGGTTCCGGGATAGTGAATGAAAAGAAGGAGAGGACTGACGTACAGTTTTCTCTGATTTTACAATTGTCTACTTGGGACCTGGAATTTTGGAGGTTCAGAGAGATTTTAGGGTGGGAAAGAACCTCCACCCCTGAATACGGTGACTCTGGACCTGAAACACTAGCTACAGGAAGCAGCACTGAAGACTGGACGATAGTAGTGCAGAGGGGTGGATTAATAGGAGCTGTAGGAGACACCTGTAAATTTAAAATGACACAGACAGACATCAGAAGTCCAGGCATGGGCTATACCATCTCCCACTGCTCCCACTACATCAGCAAAAAAGTTACTTTGTGTCGCCTTCAACTGGACCTATGGCATTGTGATGACAGCCTGCTGCTACGTGCTGCCATAATGTCGAAACCAACCACATTATATTAGCTGGCCACAGATTATGGCACTCCTGAAGACCACACTACATAGCAAGACTGGAAAAGCTTACCCCTCGGTATTCTACCAAAAAAGGTGATTAACTTTTTAATAGCCAACTTACTGTCTTCTCAATCATTGAGATATAGATATATATATACATCTCAAACACTTTTTGTTTATTACCACTTTCCTATTTTATCTCTTTGTCCACCATTTCCTCTTATGCATCCAGCAGTTTCCCTCGCTATACACTGTGTCCACTATGTATGCAACACTCTCTTTTCTTATTTTCGCTTTCTCTCAACCATATTCCTTGATGTAGCAAATTAACTATCTCTCTCTTTCCCAGTATAGTGAAAGTAATGCTACTGTATGAGCTTGAAGAGGAATTGGAAGAAGAAGAAATCATATCGGAGGATTTCTAGACTTTGGTAAATATAAAAGTGGTTGTAAACCCCCCTTTTTTTTATATACAAAACCACCTGCAAGACAAAGCCATAATGAGCTAGTATGACTAGCATACTAGCTCATTATGCATCACTTACCTTACATCCGGGCCCCCGAAGCCGTCCTCATCTCCCCCTCCAGCCACAGCCATCTCTCCACAGATACCCGGAAGGTTACTTCTGGGTATCGCCGCTCCGGCCAATCACAGCATCGCTGTGATTGGCCGGAGCGGCGAAGACATTGCTCCGTGCATGCGCGCGGGGGATGTCATATCCGGCAAGGCCGGATTTGTGAATGCGGAGTAACCCTGTGAATGCACCGTTGTCTACGGCGCGCAATTTATTTTTTAATCCATCTTTGAGCATGGAATAGACAAAGATTGAGAGAAATAAATTAACAGCAATAAATAGTGAGTGTGGTCAAATTTTCGTATTTTCAAAATTTTTGGTCTTTTTTCATTTGCTTGGCAAAAAATACCACCAAAAGTAATTATTTGTGCGAATAAAAAGATAAAAATGTCCTATGAGTAAAGTGTTACATGACCACGCAATTGTCATTAAAAGTGTGAGAGCACTAAAAGTTGAAAATTGGCCTGGTCAGGAAGGGGGTGAAAGTGCGCTGGTGGTTAATAAACAAAAGTTTATCCAGTTGTTTTAATTTCTATATTTTTTTTTAATAAAGTTTTCTCAATAGAAATATAAAAAATTACAAAAAATACAAAATTTACAAAACAGTAAAAGCATTATGCTTTAAAATATCGAACTTTGTTTAACATTGTAAACAATAAACAATACACTTGTAAAAATGTGTAAAACAAATGGCTAATTAGTAATTATACAATCACATGGCAGGAACTCAATGCAATTCAGTTGTGCAATAGAATATTTCCAAAACGTTGCCTGGTCTCAGTCCGTATTTCAGTGGCGACATTCAGATGGTCGGGTCAGAAGGTTCACTTTCCTGAGTAACGGGCGATTCTGGTGCGGTTTGATATGCTGCACTGTGGCGAGAAATTGCCTGCAGCATATCAAACCGCATTTTTGCGAGTTCCCGTGCCATTCTTCCTCAAATCGCAAAAAAAAATAATTTGTAAACAATCAGCCTGTTGCCTAATTAACCTATGCATGTTGGTATTTAAATTTCTTACTTCACCCAGTACAGTCTGCAGCAAAGAATGTGTTGTTGGTACATCCACACTCTGACTTGCTGTAGACTGTACTGCAGAAGACGGTGGCACATGCCCTTCATGACCTCCGATTCTCTCCTCCTCAGGCAAAAAAACAGCTGCTGGACTGTTGGTGCTGGGTTCCAGCAATGCCTGCAGCAGTATGTTGTCTCAGAGTCCATCATCACAACCACTGCCTTCGGAGGATTCAAATAGGGGGGATGTAAAAAAGCCATGGTTATTGGGTCTGTTTTCATGATCTGAAAGAGAAGAATTTGGCATTGTAAATGATTACATAAACAGAAATAAAATTAATTATATAATAAAAGCATTTCATTTTATTCTTATGGTAACATACATTTATCAAATACTATTTGCATTCTACTTATAACTATATTATACATTAAAAGCTTGATTATCGTTATGTTTAACAGTATTCATACATATCTTTTGTGTTCATGTCAGTTACCCACCGCCAGAATGCTCATCTTCTCCTATTTGAAGTGGTATGTCTTCTGGGGATGCAAATGATGGATCTGGAAAACATGAATTGAAAGGAAAAAGTAAGTATAATTAGAACAACGAAATTTGATGCTTCAACTTATTGAAATACCTCTGAAAAACTTTAAAAAATAAGTATGTTTTTTTTTTATCAGATTTATACTTACCTAGGTGGATGCTGCATCTCTCCCCCAGTGCCTCTAACACTGAGAACCGAAGGATCAAACACTGCTGATCACTCGGTTCTCAAAGCTCACTGAGCAGAGAGCTGGTGACTGGCAGTCAGCGGCCCTATGTTTTGCCCCCCCCACCCCGCCCTCATTACCCCATTTTTTGGATTCCGCACTGTGTCGCTTTAACTGACAATTGCGCTGTCATGTGACGTGGCTTCCAAACAAAGTTTAAACAAAATGGAAAAAATTGCGCTACCAGTGGAAACAAATATGTGTGGAAGAAGCAGCTGACATAAACAATTAGATGGTATTGTTATAAAGATAGATGAAAAGAAAAATGCAGCGCTGAAAATCAAAGTGTAGCCAGAGGAAATCCTATGTAAATAACCACAGGGAATGATCTCCAGATATGACTCACCCAAACTGTGACGTAAAAAGTGCAAAAAAGAATCGGGCTTACATGAGTACGTCTGAAACATATTTAAAAATAGTGTAATATACCCAAAACTCAGAAAAAACTGTTATGACGCACAACAAAGTGTCCTATAACAAAATAAAAAACAGAGTCTATGTTGATCCATAAAGGATGTGCAGAATCTGATGTGAAGCATGGACTGTCACCGTAGCAGTGGTATTGCATCTAAACACCCCAAGCGTACTGGAAGTGTCATCCAACATCAATGGTAGAATGGTAAGTAATGGATACTCTTACCGTGGGTCAGATGAAAATAGACAGACGAGATCCCAGGAGGCGTGAGCCCCAACAAACCTTCCAAGGTGGATGTCCCCTTGGACAGCCTTTATTGGCATTAGCATCCAGAAAAATGACAATACATGTAGCCTTAATAGTTACAGGTACCTCGAGGATCAACCATTTCTTACCTGTAACTATTAAGGCTACATGTATTGTCATTTTTCTGGATGCTAATGCCAATAAAGGCTGTCCATTTTTTACCACTCTTTGGATTTACTTTCACTATGTGGAGCTATTCTGTTTTTTCCTCATGATACCTTGCCCAAGGGGACATCCACCTCGGAAGGTTTGTTGGGGCTCACGCCTCCTGTGTAATCTTTGCTGAGAGAGGTCCTTCTATACCACAGTAGTTTTACTGCCTTGAAGTTGGATTGGAAACATCCCTCTTGGAGCACCTGGATCTGGGATCTCGTCTATGTCTATTTTCATCTGACCCACGGTAAGAGTATCCATTACTTACCATTCTACCATTGATGTTGGATGACACTTCCAGTACGCTTGGGGTGTTTAGATGCAATACCACTGCTACGGTGACAGTCCATGCTTCACATCAGAGTCTGCACATCCATTACGGATTGTTGTGGAAAAATGTATTAATGTATGTTGTCAGATGTCCCCCAATGTCAGTTTTGCTGTAATGCGCTCATCTGAGCGTATTTGCACATACAGACGTTGGTGAAAGATCGGTGGCGGGAAAATCTTCCTATGGAAACAGCGATGTTTGCTCCATTTAGAGATGTTGTTTTGCGCCCCGTTGGGGGACTGGCCACCTCCTGACGGGGGGCGTTAAATGACTCCGAGCGCACAGATCTGTGTCCACAAGAACAGTAACATAACTATAAAACAGTTGTGGTCCATTGAGGCATAATTGTCATGTAGTTTCCGTCATTGGTAGCAGTGAGTTGGTTTGCACACGGCTCTGTACAAAGCCATGCTTTCTACTGTTCCTTTGTCTCACAGAAAGCATGACCCCTGTGTACACAGCCGTTTGCACACGTCACTGCTAGGATTATATTTGAATTTAAACATGTCTGTGATTGGTGCTTTTGAAAATATACAAAATGTCTGAATGGCTGTTCTGTGAAGCCACACCTTCTTTTGTTGCCCATGTTTACTATAAATAAACAGAGCTGGCTATCCCAAGGGACACTCTGCTCTGAGATGACTTGACGATAAGACCTGTGTTGGTGCTTTCCTTGAATGAATGATGGAATGAACGGTGAGTGGAACTTAACTTAAAGATAGCATTATTGCAAAAAGATGAATCTAAAGTGTGCTTATTTAGCACAAGGCAAAGATGGCTGTGTGCTCTGCATTCAACCAATCTTGCCATTACAAATGGCGACTCACGGTGGGACTAATTGCAGCCTCTTTGAGCTTCACATCAGCAGAGGGGGAATATGGATGTATGATGTGATGCGTGAAGAGGCTGTACTTTGTAAAAGAACAATTTTTTTTGTCTTTTTGAAATAATGCTGTATGTCAGAGATGTGTGTGTGTGTGTGTGTGATTTTGTTGGGAGAGAGATCGTATGCCTGCATGTGCCTGGGTGTTTGTGTGGGTAAGCTGTTTGCTGTAAGAGTGTTTGGCTGCATTGAGCCATGAGCCATGTGCTTTAGTGGGGGAGGGGCAGGCAGCATGGCTATCACTGCCAACATGTTTGAAAGTTGTGTATCTATTGACTTTCCAATTTTCAGAACAAAGTTGTGTGTAGTGTTTGTGCCTGTGTGAATGCTGATGGAAACTGTATATTGTGTATGAAATGAGAAATATAGACTGTATGTGATTAGATTGTTTTATGCGATGTATTGAGCAGTTTGCAGCCAGCCATTGCTGCTGCATTGTTAAAGTCTGGTCCCTGTGTGCCATGTGCTTTGGTGGGGGAGGGGCCGGCAGCATGGTCATCAGTTACAGTGGTGAGAGTTGGTGACTCTCTGTGGGTGGCATGCAGGAGTTTTGTAGTGGAAGGGCCCTGAGGGATGATGATCTGATGTTACAAATATACTGTATGTGTGTAGTGTTTGTGATTTCCATGAAAAATAGAAATGGATAGATTGTGATTTTTGCCTTTATAGGGGACAAAGACACATGTCCACATAAGTGTAAAAATATTTTAAGTAAAGTGTTTGGTTTTTGAGTTGAAAGTTCCCGCCGCATAGCCAAGTGGCCAGGCATTGCTAGAAGGCAGACAATAGTATGTCTCTGCGATGGCTTGTTATGGAAACTGATGCCACTGTGTGTGTGAACTTTAGGTAGAGAAAAGTGTTGAATAATGTTGTGCATGTAACTTACATTTATTGAATGTGCTGTTTAGTGGCCAAAGGGTCTTAAAATGTTTTAGTGGTCATGTGGTGTCTCAGGTGTGTGGCTTTGTGGAGATGGCATGAGCCTTGTGGAGTGTAGGTGACTCAAGACACACATTTTTCAGTGGATTTTGATTATCATTTAGAAAAATCTCAATTGTGTAGTCTGTCTTTGTGGAGAAAAACATTTTTGATTTTCTTTTAAAGATATGCTGGTTTTGGCGGAAAAGAAATAGATGCGTTAATGGCGCCATTCTTGGCTTTTGATTAACCTTGCGGTTTGTCTGCCATTTTGAGGCACAGTTTTTCCTTAGCCTGTGGGTATCCTATAAGGGAAGGTGCAGCCACCTTTCCTTTGGGTGTGATATCATGTGACCATGCTGTGGCATTCGTCAGCTATGTTGCTGGTGGAATTTCTCAGTTTTTGATGTTTGGTGCGAATGTAGTGCGGTCTTTTCTGCGTTGGAACCTGGTGGAGGCCATTTGTGTTTTTCTTTGTGTGGGGGAACCCATGTGGTGTTCATTGTGATGTCCCATGCTGGTTTTGGCGGGAAAAATTGCATGCGTTAATGGCGCCATTGTTGTCCATGAGGTGTGCGGTGTTCATCCACCATTTTGTTGTCCTGGCTTGTCGGCCATCTTGAGAGATGTTTACAGTTTGAGATAGGAAGTTCCAGTTTAGCAAACATGGCCCCTGAATATGCTGTATTGGCATTTGTTGATTGGCGCAGTTTTGTCCTGTTTTATGCGTTTACAGTTTGACCTGTGCACTGCTGGGGAGAGTAGTGAGACACCAGGGTGACATACTGAGAGACTGGTTTTTGTTTAATGATGAATTTGCTGGTTTAAATTGTTTTTCTAAGCATCGCCTTTTGAGTTGAGTAGAGTGGTATCTTAAAATAGCGCAGTCTTACCCCGAGGGGCCACAACGTGCTTGCGGACACACGCACATGCTGGGGCCTATTTATGGATGGGATCTGGTTGACCTACCAGCATTTGGAGTGTGGGAGGAGGCCAACGCAGACACAGGGAGAACATGCAAACTCCATGCAGATGGTGTTAGGATGGGGATTTCTCTGTTTTCATTTAAGTGAATGTAAGCTATTGAAGGGTTAGCTGACTTTGCAGTATATGAGCGGCGGTTTTTGTATTGGATTTCGTTTTTAAGTAAAAACTCCACTTTACACTGAATTTTGATAGATTGTAAGACTAACAGAGTTTTTGTACAGTGGTGTGTTTTTATGTTTAAATATTTGGGAGTTTCCCAGAAGGCAATTCATATTGTTTTTGGAACTTGTACTGTATAGCCATCTTTTGGCAGGAGTTTGTATTTTGAGTCCCAACTTATGGTTTGACTTCCAGGGAATGTGGGTCAGGGGGAATTCCCTCCCATTTGCAAAGGGGGGTTTATTCCATCATTTCCTTGACAAGGTTTTAAATGGTTGAAATATATATGATGTTTAACCATGGATTTGGTTTGGTGTCTTGATAGACAAGGCGATTAGGGCTAGGCCTTCCCTCCCCCTCCCTCTTCCTGAACAATTGATATGTAAATAAACCAGTTTGGTTTTTTTGAGAGCTGAGCATAACCGGAAGTTTCTTTTCAGCATTTTATATATCAGAGGGAAGTTGGTGGGAGGAGCTTGGGGTTGTCTGAAAGGTTGGGCAGTGAGATTTGTGTTTGGAAGGAAGATGGAAAGCATTTTTGCGTTTAAAAGTTTTTTATATTTTGTTCCACTTTTGTAAAGTTTTGTACTGTAATACAGTTTTGGGTAGAGAGCAAACAGCGGGGCATCACCATTATTGTAACATCTAGATGCAGGTAGAAAGAAGCCATAATATTGTTTTGAATAGTGGAGGATTTCATGGGGCTTTGTAGCTCGTCTGACAAACACGTTTATCGTGAGACAGGTCGGGCCGTGTAGAATAATCGTAATTCCTGTGATTAGCATAAACGTGAGGAGTAGATTCTAGCATACCGGGAGGCCGTGTAAAATAATCAGAATACGCCGGTGCCAGTACTGTAAAAATGGTCACTAAGCAGTACTGCTCCAAAAACTAGTGCAAGGGTGTCCTGGACGCGGGACACTTCATAAGCGATTCGAATCGTCATGGGTAATGTGCCGTCCATGCGTTGGAGGAAAAAAATTAGGCTCCACACCAGTCAGACAACTGCACCGCACCTGAGGTCTGGGTTTGGGGCTCCGGACATGAGACCCCTTAAAGGATGACATATCTGGTCAGAGGGTACAGTAAGGTGTACTCCTTTGGAAGGTACTTTTGATGTCTGGAGGTACGAGACCTCAGAATAAAGGAACCTTGGATGTAGTTGAGCTGTGGCTTCAGAAATCTGCAATGATGAGTGTGTTGATGGAGGTGTAGTCTCATGCCCGTTTGTTTGAACTTTGTATGGCTGGTCCATGAATAGGGATGAGCTTCGTGTTCGAGTCGAACATACGTTCGACTCGAACATCGGCTGTTCGATCGTTCGACGAAGATCGAACGATTTGGGCCGTTTGCGCCAAATTCGAGTGACGCGAACGGCCCACAATGCACTACGCCATCGCAGTGTCATCCAGGCGCTGTGATTGGCCAAGCATGCACTGTGACCCCGCATGCTTGGCCAATCACAGCGCCGGCAGCGAGGAGAGCAATGATTGGCCACTGTCAGGATGCCTGTGGCCAATTATTGCTGAGGGTGTTTAGTACACGCCCCACACTATAAAAGGCCGCCAGCACGGCGGCCTAGTGTAGTGTGTTCCGGAGCAGGGAAAGAGCAGCATAGGCAGGGACAGTGACATTTATTTCTTTCTTGCTTAACCTGGATTCCTTTAGTTTAGGGAAAGAGAAGGATAGGTAGGGAGAGTGTCAGTGTGTTTTACTGTTCGAGTCCTTGTTTCTAGGGACAGGGAAGGACAGTGAGTGAATTCTCCTTGTGCTATAGTGTGCTTTAAAAAAACATTTTTTCTAGGGACAGAAAACTCTAGGTAGGGAGAGTGTCAGTTTCTTTCACTGTGCAAGTCCTTGTTTCTAGGGACAGGGAAGGACAGTGAGTGAATTCTCCTTGTGCTATAGTGTGCTTTAAAAAAACATTTTTTCTAGGGACAGAAAACTCTAGGTAGGGAGAGTGTCAGTTTCTTTCACTGTGCAAGTCCTTGTTTCTAGGGACAGGGAAGGACAGTGAGTGAATTCTCCTTGTGCTATAGTGTGCTTTAAAAAAACATTTTTTCTAGGGACAGAAAACTCTAGGTAGGGAGAGTGTCAGTTTCTTTCACTGTGCAAGTCCTTGTTTCTAGGGACAGGGAAGGACAGTGAGTGAATTCTTCTTGTGCTATAGTGTGCTTTAAAAAAACATTTTTTCTAGGGACAGAAAACTCTAGGTAGGGAGAGTGTCAGTTTCTTTCACTGTGCGAGTCCTTGTTTCTAGGGACAAAGAAGGAAAGTGAGGGGAATTCTCCTTGTGCTATAGTGTGCTAAAGCATTCCTCATCAACCATCTTTGAAATCCTTGTTTTTTGGACAGTCAGGGAAATTGTCGTTGTGCTATTCTGTGCAAAAGCAATCATCCTCAACCATATTTAGAAATCCTTAAGTAAAGGGACAGAGAAGGACACCTGAAGGTAGCCCTTATTGCTTTTTTCCCATCTCCCTGCAGGCCATCTATTAGAATGTCTGGAAGGCAAACAAGGAGAGGCAGACAGTCAGGAGGCAATAAAAGAGGGCAAGCAGGCTCTGTGTCTGGGGGCAACAGTGCTGGTCGTGGACGCGGTGCATTGTCATCAGCACATGGCCATGGGACACGCTTGTCCTTCTTTTCGGCAGCTGGACATGTTGAGCCACATCATGCCGAAGACTTGGTAGAGTGGATGACCAAGCCCTCCTCCTCCTCCTCATCCTCTCTCACCCAGGCTCAGGGTACTGGCAAAGCAGCTGCCAAAGCGTCCTCTTCCCTGGTATCAATGTCAGACTCATCATCAGTCACTCCTTCCCTAGACCCACCATGTCCTCCTCCTGAGGAGTCCCCCGAACTGTTTCAGCACAGTGTTGGGTACATGCTCCAGGAGGATGCTCAGCGTTTCGAAGGGTCTGATGATGAAACCCAGCTACAGGAAGGCAGTAGGGTGAGAGCAGACAGAGGGGATGCTCAAGAAGGACACCAATCTGGCAGTCATGTTCCAGCAGCTGCAGCATACTGCCAGATTGGCTCCAGTGATGAGGAGGGAGGGGATGATGAGGTCACTGACTCCACGTGGGTGCCTAATAGGAGAGAGGAGGAGGAGGAGGATGAGGAGGAGGCACATCTCCAACGAGGCAGGATGCCCTTTGGTGGCCAGCGTAAGGGCAGTACACCGACGGAATCACACCGCAGAGCTCCGCCTGTGCAGGGCGCTGCCTCTGCCCGTCATTCAAAAAGTTCCTTGGTGTGGGCCTTTTTTGAGGCTAGTGCATCAGATCGCACAGCTGCTGTTTGCAACATATGTCTCAAGCGTATATCGCGTGGCCAAAACATCAGCCGCTTGGGTACCACATGCCTGACCAGACATATGTTGACCTGCCATGCAGCTCGTTGGCAAGCCTACCTCAAAGACCCACACCAAAGAACAAAGCGGACCTCTCCTTGCACCGCATCAGCTGGGATCTCCAACCCCACTATAACTTCAGTCCTCTCTGAAACATGCACTGAGAGGAATGAAGGTGTAGAATTAGGTGTGTCACAGCCAAGTACTTGCGGCCACTCTGCTAGCAGTACACCGACGTCCGATTCTAGCAGGCAAATTTCCCTGCCCCAGCTGCTGGACCGTCGAAAGAAGTTCACTCCCAGCCATCCACATGCCCAGCGGTTGAATGCTAGCTTGGCTAAATTGCTAGCGCTTCAACTGCTGCCTTTTCAGTTGGTAGACTCGGCCCCCTTCCGTGAGTTTGTGCAATGTGCGGTTCCTCAGTGGCAGGTTCCCAAACGCCACTTTTTCTCATGGAAGGCTATTCCGGCTCTCTACCGGCATGTGGAAGGCAATGTCTTGGCCTCGCTGGACAGGGCGGTCAGCGGTAAGGTGCATATTACCGCTGACTCATGGTCCAGCAGGCATGGACAGGGACGTTACCTTTCTTTCACGGCCCATTGGGTCACTCTTTTGGCAGCTGGGAAGGATGCAGGACAAGGTGCAGTAGTGTTGGAGGTTGTCCCACCGCCACGCCTCCAAAATGCTACTACTGGTTGTGACACACCTCTCTCCTCCACCCCCTCCTCTTCTTCTTCCTCCATGGCCTCTTCCTGTGGTTTGTCCTATGAACCAGCGGTGCTCCGTAGCCGTTCACGGGGCTACGCAAGTACGCAGGCAAAAAGATGCCATGCCGTGCTTGCGCTGGTGTGTTTGGGGGACAGAAGCCACACTGGGGCAGAGGTCCTGTCTGCTCTGCAGGGCCAGGCCGAGAGGTGGTTGACGCCACGCCAGCTTAAGCCAGGAATGGTGGTTTGCGACAATGGCACCAACCTCCTCTCCGCCCTTCGACAGGGACAACTGACCCATGTGCCCTGTGTGGCTCACGTCCTTAACCTGGTGGTGCAGCGGTTCTTGGGCAGGTACCCGGGCTTACAGGATGTCCTGAGGCAGGCCAGGAAAGTCTGTGTGCATTTCCGCAGATCTTATAATGCCAGTGCTCGCCTGGCTGAGCTGCAAAAGGAGTTGAACCTGCCCAAGAACCGCCTTATATGTGACATGCCCACCAGGTGGAACTCAATGTTGGCCATGCTGCAGCGGCTGCACACGCAGCAGAGGGCCATCAATGAGTACCTGTGCGACTACGGCACCAGGACAGGGTCAGGGGAGCTTGGTTTTTTTTCTCCACGCCAGTGGGGCATGATCAGGGATGCATGCACTGTCCTGGCACCATTTGAGGAGGCCACGAGGATGGTGAGCAGTGACAGTGCATGCATCAGTGACACTGTACCTCTTGTCCACCTGTTAGAGCACACGCTGCGTGGAATAATGGACAGGGCACTTGAGGCAGAACAGAGGCAGGAAGAGGAGGACTTCCTTGCCTCTCAAGGCCCCCTTTACCCAGACAGTGTTCCTTCTGTCCCACCCATCGCACAGGAAGAGGAGGAGGAGGAGGAGGATTGTGTCAGCATGGAGGTGGAGGCTGGCACTCAGCATCATCAGCAGCAGTCTTTTAGGGATGATTTACAGTCCCAAGAAACCAGTGGACTTGTACGTGGCTGGGAGGAGGTGACTGCGGATCATGTCGTCCTTAGTGACCCAGAGGACTCCGGAGCGAATGTCTCAGCAAACCTACGCTGCATGGCCTCCCTGATCCTGCAAAGTCTGCGGAAGGATCCTCGTATTCTTCGGATCAAGGAGAGGGACCATTACTGGCTGGCCACTCTCCTTGATCCACGGTACAAGGGTAAGGTTGTGGACCTTATGTTACCGTCGCAGAGGGAGCAGAGGATGAGACAACTCCGGGAGGCCTTGCAGAAAGGTCTGTGCAACGCGTTCCCAGAGACTGGGAGGTTACAAACTCCTGGTCCTGGACAACGAGTTGCTGAGGCTTCGGCCAGTCAAAGAAGGAGCGGTGGGGAAGGTGGCCGTCTGACCGATGCGTTCAGACAATTCTTTAGTCCGCAGCCCCAAAGTATGATCGGTTCCAGCAACCATCGCCAGCGTCTGATAAACATGGTGCAGGAATATCTAGGGGCAAGGTCAGACTTGGACACCTTCCCCACCGAAAATCCTCTGGCTTACTGGGTCTTGAGGATGGATCACTGGCCAGAGCTTGCACAGTATGCAATTGAGCTACTGGCCTGTCCTGCATCCAGCGTTCTTTCGGAACGCACATTCAGTGCTGCTGGAGGATTTGTCACGGATCACAGGGTGCGCCTGTCCACCGACTCGGTTGATCGACTGACTTTCATCAAGATGAACCAGTCTTGGATCACCACCAGCTACCACACACCTGATGCTGATATAACAGACTAATTGATTTTAACATGTCACATCCCTTCAAGACTGATGCTGATGCTGAGTGCCTGTGCTGTTATGTTGACTGGCTATCCTCCTCCTCCGAGTCCTCAATGATACGATTGATGATGATAGCTTGGAAGATCATTTTTGTTTATGGGTGCCGCCACCAGTGGCTAAGGCCCAATTTTTCAGCCCCTGTTTTACAGGGGCGTGTAATTACAATTTTTGTTAGCAATAATTTGCCATAGGGCTCATTGCTGTGCTCCAAGTACAGTATCTGTGAGGGGTTGGAGTGTTGTGGCACCAGTGCCTAAGGCCCAATTTTTCAGCCCCTGTTTAACAGGGGCGTGTCATTACAATTTTTGAAGCAATACTTTGCAACAGGGCTCATTGCTGTGCTCCAAGTACAGTATCTGTGAGGGGTTGTAGTGTTGTGCCACCAGTGCCTAAGGCCCAATTTTTCAGCCCCTGTTTAACAGGGGCGTGTCATTACAATTTTTGAAGCAATACTTTGCAACAGGGCTCATTGCTGTGCTCCAAGTACAGTATCTGTGAGGGGTTGTAGTGTTGTGCCACCAGTGCCTAAGGCCCAATTTTTCAGCCCCTGTTTAACAGGGGCGTGTCATTACAATTTTTGAAGCAATACTTTGCAACAGGGCTCATTGCTGTGCTCCAAGTACAGTATCTGTGAGGGGTTGTAGTGTTGTGCCACCAGTGCCTAAGGCCCAATTTTTCAGCCCCTGTTCAACAGGAGCATGCAATTACAATTCTTGATGTAATAATTCACAGCAGGGCCCATTGCTGCACCCACCAAGAGTAAGTCTGAGGGCTTACAGTGTTGTGGCAACGCCACCACCACCACCACCACCACGAAAGGCCCAATTTTTCAGCCCCTGTTCAACAGGGGCATGCAATTACAATTCTTGATCTAATAATTCACAGCAGGGCCCATTGCTGCACCCACCAAGAGTAACTGTCAGGGCTTACAGTGTTGTGGCACCAGCACCACCATCAAAGCCCCAATTTTTACTACCACTGTTCAACAATTATATGTAATTAAAATTCCTGATATAATAGTTGACAGCAGGGCGTTCCAGCACCAACCAAGAGTAACTGTGAGTGCTTACAGTGTTGTGCCAACACCAACAACTAAGGGGCCTATTTCTGCTGAGTATATACGGCAGGTCCCTACTTTCAAACATCCAACTTACAAACGACTCCTACTTGCAAACGCAAGAAGACAACAGGAAGTGAGAGGAAATCTACCACTAGGAAGGAAAATTCTCTCCTGTAAGAATAAATATGGGAGAAAGGTGTCTCCTCTGTACTGATGCTTTATCAGCAATCCTTGTTTCAAGAAAAACACCACATTTCAAAAACAGTTGTCATTGGGACGGAAAGTGAGGTGAAATGTTCTGAACAGGGGCACAGACAGCAAAACAAATGTTACAGGGGTGATAACCCTTACCTATGTTTTCCAAAAAAGTTTAAAAATAGATTTTTGGGCTGGAGCTACACTTCAACAATGTACCTGTTCAAAATTACAAACAGATTCTACATAAGAACAAACCTACAGTCCCTGTCTTGTATGCACCGCCTGTATACGGCTGTTCAGAGTATATAGGGCCTTTTTTATTTTATGTGCGGGGTTCCCCTTAATATCCATACAAGACCCAAAGGGGCTGGTAATGGGCTGGGGTAGGGGGGGGGTCATGGGGTAGCTATGCCATTTTTCTTAAAGATTTTCATCCATATTACCGGGACCAGACATTACATTAAAGCCGCAAGCAGTTTTAAATGGCTTTTTTTTCCTTTAGAAGTGTCATTTTGTGCAGGGACAGTTCTAAACACGGGAAACACGTGGCACTTCACAGGCATACTTTAGACACCCCCCAGGTACGATATTTAAAGGAATATTTGACTTTTTTTTTTTTTCACTTTATGCATCATTAAAATGACTGCTCCTGAAAAACGACCGTTTTTAAAACTTCTTTTTGCATTGATACATGTCCCCTGGTGCAGAACCCGGGTTCCCAAACCCTTTTTAGGACAATAACATGCATAATAGTTGTTATAATTAGCACTTTAGAATTCGAACGTTCGCATCCATTGTATTTAATAGGGTTCTAAATGTTCGTACGAACTTTCGGTCCGTTCGCGGGTTCTGGTGCGAACCGAACCCGGGGGTGTTCGGCTCATCACTATCCATGAAGGTTCTCGAGCTGCTCTCATTTTTGTCCCATTGTATTTTTTTCTATTGCTGAAAGAGTGAAGGGAGAATTCTGGCTGGTTTTGTTTTTTTAATTTTTGGATTTGGAAACTATGAAGTATCTCCCCCACATTTGTATCTGAATGTTTGTATGTAGTAACGTGAATATGTTCGAACTTACCGCGGCGATGCTTCGATGCGTCGCGGCAGTTGTATTTTTGTAGCAACGGGAAAAGTAAGGGTTACAGAGGGTTTTGTTTGAATCGGTTTTGAAAGAATGTCATTGACAATTTACCAATGTACAGGAATGTCATTATTGTTTACCATTCTTTGCAGGTTAAATATGAAGAATAGAGTAATGATTTTGCTTATAAGTATTTTTCAGGTCCAAGGAGTTTGTACATAGAGAACAGGTGTATGTAGACAGTGGTACATATGGATAAATACATGAGTCTAAGGAGGTAAAAGTATCATAGGCTATTTCATTGTTTCTTTTTTCCTGCACCACGCATTTCTTCCTTCAGTCTGTAATGAGGAAGAAAAGGGGGGAGAAGTGATAAATGTAAGAGTGACAGTTTTTTTTTTTGTCAAACGAATAATGTTAACTCCTGTAATTCTAACCAAGTTTGTGCCAAGACTGTCTTTCTTTGATAGAATTTGAATCGGCAAGCAGCAGTCTGGTGAAGTAGGTTCCCATCCCAGAGGCTAAGAACCTTTTGTCAATGGTTCCAGGTATTGTAAGCCACGCACAGGTAATGCAGTGACCACAGTCCCGATGTCTGGGTTATTGTCATATGAAGGTTGTTTGGAGGTCAATCAAAACCAGAGTCGTACTTTCCTCATTAGCTGTCACTTATATTCTCGGCTGATGGGGGAGGTGCGATCGTTGTGACATGAACTCCAAAATGTCCACCACAGGGTTCACGAGTCCCTCCTGGACCCTGACTCAATAATCAGTTTACATTCTTTCCAACCAGGTGACTGGGTCGTTGTAAAGAAGCTTGAGGGATGAGACCACGCCAGCCACTGCAAGAAGCTGCTCAACCACACCAAAGAATGAGGAGTATCTTTGTTTATTTATATTTTTGTCGTTTAGTAAATTTTAGCGAGGGTAACGATGAAAAGCATCCAAAGTTATTATTTAAAGTGTATGTCCTGACTAGCTCAGAAAGCGAACAGGACCGATTGCTGGGTCTGTTCTGAGTCTTCACAGAGTTTTAGTCTCCAGCGATGACAGAGGTACATGCCATTTATGATGTTATGATGGGTATGAGGAGTTTTAACAAACTAGTGAAGACTCCAGACACTTGTCAATGGAATCTAACAATGTATTTTTAGAGGGTAAAATTGTTTAGTTTTAATGGCTCTGCCTCTTGTCGGTTTGGGTATCTAGGTAGCCCACAAGTGGGTTTGAACTTTAGTTTGGTGTTTATGTGGATCTGCAGCTTATAAAATGGTAATTCCCCCAAAGCAAGAGGTTCATGCGTGATGGTGAAGCTGTCCCAGCACCTTATCTCATGGCTGATCGAGGATCTGATGACGCAGGAAATTAAGAATGGCAGGGACAGCTAGAAGGGATTTGTTCACCAACCCCGACCATGTCTGGGCATGGGGTCCTGGATGTACAAGGTGGGGGGGGGGGCTCGAGCTTGGGATACGATTGAACAATTCCCATCCGTTAAGGATAAGGTTCTTCATGTAACTGTTGAAGCCAGAGCTGTAGCTAAGTGAAGGTTGGGAGTCCTTTTAAGGGTCTGGGAATCTTTGGGGATCTAATTTTTATTTCACAGCGGATCGTTGTTAAAGGCAGTGGGAATATATATACTCATGTCGTTTTTATTTCTATTCTTTCTATGTCGTGGCGAGGTGCTCCTGTTGCCTGATTTGACGCGTGACCAGAGTTTCCTTGATGAGACGCCCCGAAGCGGGACCCACATACAAGACACAGAGGATCACAGACGGATCGGCGATTACTACAGCTCACCATGTCGTGTCCTCCTTTATAAGTCATGCCCCTGAAGAGTAGAGTCTACATGTCAAGCCGTGTTTTTCCTTTTTATGGACTAAGGACTGATTCATTTCCGGGTGTAAGAAGCAGATAAACTTTCATCGAGGGACACATGGGGTGCATATGACAAAAAAGGGAGGACTGTTGTGGAAAAATGTATTAATGTATGTTGTCAGATGTCCCCCCAATGTCAGTTTTGCTGTAATGCGCTCATCTGAGCGTATTTGCACATACAGACGTTGGTGGAAGATCGGTGGCGGGAAAATCTTGATATGGAAACAGCGATGTTTGCTCCATTTAGAGATGTTGTTTTGCGCCCCGTTGGGGGACTGGCCACCTCCTGACGGGGGGCGTTAAATGACTCTGAGCGCACAGATCTGTGTCCACAAGAACAGTAAACATAACTATAAAACAGTTGTGGTCCATTGAGGCATAATTGTCATGTAGTTTCCGTCATTGGTAGCAGTGAGTTGGTTTGCACACGGCTCTGTACAAAGCCATGCTTTCTACTGTTCCTTTGTCTCACAGAAAGCATGACCCCTGTACACAGCTGTTTGCACACGTCACTGCTAGGATTATATTTGAATTTAAACATGTCTGTGATTGGTTCTTTTGAAAATATACAAAATGTCTGAATGGCTGTTCTGTGAAGCCACACCTTCTTTTGTTGCCCATGTTTACTATAAATAAACAGAGCTGGCTATCCCAAGGGACACTCTGCTCTGAGATGACTTGACGATAAGACCTGTGTTGGTGCTTTCCTTGAATGAATGATGGAATGAACGGTGAGTGGAACGTAACTTAAAGATAGCATTATTGCAAAAAGATGAATCTGAAGTGTGCTTAGGTAGCACAGGAATTATAGGCTGTGTGCTCTGTAAGCAACAACCAATAATTCCACGACAGGATCAACATAGACTCTGTTTTTTATTTTGTTATAGGACACTTTGTTGTGCTTCACAACAGTTTTTTCTGAGTTTTGGGTTTATTACACATTTTTTATATATGTTTCAGACGTACTCATGTAAGCCTGATTCTTTTTTACACTTTTTACGTCACAGTTTGAGTGAGTCATATCTGGAGATCATTCTCTGTGGTTATTTACATAGGATTTCCTCTGGCTACACTTTGATTTTCAGCGCTGCATTTTTCTTTTCATCTTCCAAACAAAGTTGGCGTCCTTTTTTCCCCCACAAATAGAGCTTTCTTTTGGTGGTATTTGATCACCTCTGCGATTTTTATTTTTTGCGCTATAAACCAAAATACAGTGACAATTTTGAAAAAAATTCTATATTTTTTAATTTTTGTTTTAATAAATATCACCAATAAAATATATAAAAAAAAACATTTTTTTCCTCAGTTTAGGCCGATACTTATTCTTTTTTTTTTTTTTTTAACAAAAAATATGTAGATCGCAATCAGCGTTTATTAATTCGTTTGCGCAAAAGTTATATTGTTTACAAAATAGGGGATAGTTTTAGGTAATTTTTATTCATTATTTATTCATTCTTTACTAGTAATGGCGGCGATCACTGAAATTTTTCGTGAATGCGACATTATGGCGGACACATCGGACACTTTTGACACATTTTTGGGACCATTGCAATTTTCATAGCGATCAGTGCTATAGAAATGTACTGGTTACTGTGAAAATGACACTGGCAGTGAAGGGGTTACGCAGGAGGGGGCGCTGTAGGGGATAAGTGTGCCCTTGATTTGTGTTTCTTACTGTGGGGGAGCGTGGCTTGGCGTGTGACGTCACTGATCATCGTTCCCTAATACAGGGAATAGACGATCAGTGTCAGTCACACTAGGAAGCACGGGGAGAGGTTTGTTTACACTTACCTCTCCTCGTTCTTCCTCTCTGTGACCCGATCGCGGGACACCAGCGGCGATCGGGTCCGCTGTTCCCGCAGGCGCGGTCACGGAGAAGAGGACCTGGTCGCAAGCGTGCAGCCGGCGGCGTGCTGGCGACCCAACGGCGTGCGGCGGTCCTTAAGTGGTAAATACTTACATGAGATCCATTATGAGAACCTGCTCTCAATCATTTGTTGTCCGGAATTATGACAGCAGATGTCCGATGGAGCCTACACACGGTTGGAATATCAAACAAAAAGCTCACATCAAGCGTTTGTTGTGGGAAATTCCGATCGTGTGTATGCGGCATTAACCACTTAACGACCGCCCACCGCCGATTTACGTCGGCAGAATGGCACGGACAGGCAGAATCACGTAGATCTACGTGATCGCCTTTGTGCAGTTGGGGGGTCCATCCGGACCCCCCTTCACTGCAGTGAGCGGCCGTTAAGTGTTCGGGAGCGATCAGGCATGAGGGGGCGGCCGCTCGATTCCGCCCCCCCCCTCGCGATCGCTCCCGGCCAATGAAATTGCTTCCTCCGCCATGTGATGTAAACACAGGCTGGAGGAAGTGATGTCATCTCCCTCGCCGCGGTCTTTTCGTTCCCGGCGCCGAGGAGTGAAGACAGAGGTTAGTGCTCCAACAGTCCACTGACACGTAGGTACACATAGGCACACAAATCACCCCCCAGTCACCCCCAGATCACCCCCCAGGTCACCCCAAAGCCCCCAATCACAGTGTCACTGATTGCAGTGATCATTTATTTTACTGATCACTGCATTTAGTGTCATCTGTGATTGTAAAAAGTTGCAAGGCAGTTAGGATTAGGCCCCTTTAGGTCCAGGGTAGCCCCCTAACCCCCCCTAATAAAGGTTTAACCCCTTGATCACCCCCCAGGTAACCCTTTCACCCCCTAACTTCAGCGTCACTAAGCGATTGTTTTTCCGATCGCTGTATTCGTGTCGCTGGTGTTTTAGATAGGCAGTTATTTTTTTTTTAGGTTCGCCGCAGGTTTTTATTGGTGTCAGGTACCCCCATATTCAACCTAATAAAGGTTTTAACCCCCTGATTGCCCCTAGTTAACCCTTTCACCAGTGATCACCATATAAAGGTTACGGGTGACGCTGGTTGATTAGTTTGCTTTTTATAGCATCAGGGCACCCGCCGTATATAACCCAATAAAGGTTTAACCCCCTGATCGCCCGGCGGGTGAGATCAATTAGGTTTTAGCGCCAGAGAGGGTCTGCGTCGCCCCAGGCAGTGTTAGGTTAGTGCCAGTAACGCTAACACCCACGCGCAAAGCATACACCCCCCTTAGTGGTATAGTATCTGATCAGATCTATACTAGCATCCCCAGCGGTTTAGGGTTCCCAAAAACGCAGTGTTAGCGGGATCAGCCCAGATACCTGCTAGTACCTGCGTTTAGCCCCTCCGCCCAGCCCAGCCCAGCCCACCCAAGTGCAGTATCGATCGATCACTGTCACTTACCAAACACAACACACATAACTGCAGCGTTCGCAGAGACGGGCCTGATCCCTGCGATCGCTAACAGTTTTTTTGTAGCGTTTGATATATTTGCTGACGACAGTCAGGTGCTTTTTTTCCTGTGAATCTTACTAGTGTACCCCTAAATTTAGAGCCCAAAATGGCAAGTCGAAGGTACACTAGTAAAGAGGCCTACGAGATTCTGAGCATGACAGATAGTGAAGAGGAGGTCACGTATCTGTCAGATTCAGGCTCAGAATATCTTCCCGTAGAAGACAGTGACGTCAGCGGCCCCACGTCAGATAGCTCTGACGACGAAGTTGAGGTCCCTGCTAAGGTCAGGCGTACCCGATCTTCTGAGGTTGTTGAGGAGCAAGAACCGCAGGTCTCTCGTATCATGGAGCAGAGTAGTACTAGCGCCGCTATTCCTTCTGGTGAACTGGCAAGCACCAGCGGCCTAGTACAGCCTGGACGTACATCCAGCACTGCAGTAACACTTGGTGACGTGGCGAGTCCCATAAGTGCAGTTCAAGCTGGCGAGGTGGCAAGCACAAGTAGTGTCCCGCTGCCACCAAGAAGACAAAGGCAGGCCCGTCGTGCCCATACTGCCCTTCCTGCAGAATTCGCCTATCCTGATTGGGTCCCCACCACTTCTGCAGAACCCGTACTTCCCCCATTCACTGCCCAACCCGGTATTCAGGTGGAAACAGCTGATTTTATGCCAATCGATTTTTATTCGCTGTTTTTCACGGAAGATCTCTATAGATCTATTGTGGACCAGAGTAATTTGTATGCTGGTCAATTTATCGCCGCTAACCCCCAGTTGCCTAAAATTGCCAGAAATTGGAAACCAATTACGGTTTCCGAATTTAAGACCTTTCTGGGCCTTTCCCTCAACATGGGCACACATAAATTTCCGTCATTGCGTGCTTATTGGTCCACGCACCCAATTGACCACATGCCCGTGTTCTCTGCCTCCATGTCCAGGGCACGATACGAGCAGATTTTGCGGTTCATGCACTTCAACGACAATGAACTTTGTCGTCCACGTGGGGACCCTGAATACGACCGGCTCTATAAAATTCGGCCCCTCATAAACCACTTCAACGAACGTTTTGCAGCCTTGTTTACTCCCGATCAAGTTGTCTGCGTTGATGAGTCCCTGATTAAATTTTCTGGCCGCTTGTCTTTCAAGCAGTACCTTCCCAGCAAGCGTGCCAGATACGGGGTCAAGCTCTACAAGTTCTGTGACAGGGCAACAGGCTATGTAGTGAACTTTACGGTTTATGAGGGAAAAGACAGTCAGATTGAGTCGGTCAACTGCCCGGATTACATAGGGAGCGCTGGCAAGATAGTGTGGAACTTGGTGTCACCCTTATTCGGAAAGGGGTACCACTTGTATGTGGACAATTATTACACGAGCGTGCCACTGTTTAGTCACTTGTTTGATCATAAGATTGGAGCATGTGGCACCGTGCGACCTAATCGCCGGGGCTTTCCCCAGCGGCTTGTAGATGCCCGTCTTAAGCTGGGGGAGAGAGCCTGCTTGAAGTGTAATAACTTGCTCGCTATGAAGTGGAGGGACAATAAGAATGTTTTCCTTCTTACCTCCCTTCATGCAGACACGACAGTCCAAATTCGTACGGCGACTGGTGTTGTGGAGAAACCCCTCTGTGTCCACGAATATAACCAAAATATGGGAGGGGTGGACCTCAACGACCAGTTGATGGCGCCGTATCTAATTGACCGTAAGGCGAGACGCTGGTACAAAAAAGTGTCTCTATCATTATTCCAATTGGCTTTGCTGAACGCTCATGTGCTATACAGAGCTTCAGGCGGGACGTTATCTCTTCTAAAATTCCAGAATGAGATAGTCACAGAACTCCTGTATCCAGGCGGTTCTGCACCTCACCATCCCCAACCAAATGCAGTAAGCCGGCTGCATGAGAGGCATTATTCGTATGTCCTCCCGAGTACCCCTACCCAAAGCCACCCCCAAAAAAGATGTCGTGTCTGTAGCAAGCGCGGATTTAGGCGTGACACCCGTAGTTTTTGTCCACTCTGTCCTGACAAGCCTGGTCTTTGCCAAGGTGAATGTTTTGAACGCTACCACTCAAAAGTGAAGTTTTAGCGTAGGGTAGAGCATTTCACAGACTAGGACACACTTACACAGGGTCTCCCAAGATGCCATTACATTTTGAGAGACCCGAACCATTACAGTTGTAAAGTTACAAAAAAAAGTGTAAAAAAGAAAAAAAAAACGTAAAAAACAAAACACAAAAAAAATATAAAATAAAAAAACCAAAAATAGTTGTCGTTTTATTGTTCTCTCTCTCTCTCTATTTTCTCTCTATTGTTCTGCTCTTTTTTTACTGTATTCTATTCTGCAATGTTTTATCATGCTTGCTTTTCAGGTATGTAATTTTTTGTTTTCAGGTGCGCCATTCAACTGCAGCGCGGAATTATTTATCTTGACAGCAACAGCGTTTGCTCCCACGATACATAAAGCCGTGACTCCAGTGCTGTAGGAGGTGATTTCACCACCACAGTTAAAAAAAAGAGCATATATGCCGAAGCATGGGGGCAGCAGGGGCGGAGGAGCGATTTTGCTCCTAATGCCGCGTACATACGGTCGAAATTCCGACCGTGTGTACGCGGCATAACTTTTTTGCGGGAGGATGCCCCCATGCTTCGGCATATATATATTTTAGGCACAGGTTGCGTTAAAACTTTTTTATTTTTTACTAGGTTTTGTTTTGGTATTTGCTTTGCAGGTATGGCATGGTAAGGTCTTACTGTTGTACTGTAATGTTACTTTGTTTTAATGTTAACCACCATTTGCTTAGCAGGTACGCCATTCAGTTGCAGCGCGGATCTATTTATCTTGACAGCAACAGCGTTTGCTCCCACGATACATAAAGCCGTGACTCCAACGCTGTAGGAGGTGATTTCACCACCACAGTTAAAAAAAAGAGCATATATGCCGAAGCATGGGGGCAGCAGGGGCGGAGGAGCGATTTTGCTCCTAATGCCGCGTATATACGGTCGAAATTCCAATGGAGGCTTATCCGTGGAAAAGTCCGACCGTGTGTACGCGGCATAACCTTTTATGCCGCGTACATACGGTCGAAATTCCGACGAAGGCTTGACCGTGTGTACGCGGCATAACTTTTTTGCGGGAGGATGCCCCCATGCTTCGGCATATATGCCCATCATTAGAAGTGGGTGGATGAAGGGAGGTATTCTAATGGTGGGCATACCCACCAATCAATCTCTTTTTTTCGTTCAGCCAATAGGCTGTATGAAAAAAAGATTACAATACATGTCCAACAAGGACCAGCAACGTACTGGTATGTTGCTGGACTTTGAATGTTTATACCAGAATGATGCCTGCGGGTTTAGGTATCATCTTGGTATCATTCTTTTCAGCCAGCAGCCGGCTTTCATGTAAAAGCAATTCTAGCAGATAATTAGCCTCTAGACTGCTTTTACAAGCAGTGGGAGGGAATGTCCCCCCCCGGATATAAAAAGCGCCATTGGGAAATTGGGAAAGCATTTTATCACACCGATCTTGGTGTGGTCAGATGCTTTGAGGGCAGAGGAAAGATCTAGGGTCTAACCCCCCAATTTTTTTCAAAAAAAGAGTACCTGTCACTACCTATTGCTATCATAGGGGATATTTACATTCCCTGAGATAACGATAAAAATGGTAAAAAAATAAAATATGGAAGGCACAGTTTAAAAATAAAATAAAAAAGCCAAATAATAAAAAAAAAAAAAAAAAAAAAGCACCGCTGTCCCCCCCTGCTATTGCGCAAAGGCGAACGCAAGCGTCGGTCTAGCGTCATATGTAAACAGCAATTGCATCATGCATGTGAGGTATCACCGCGAAGGTCAGATCGAGGGCAGTCATTTTAGCAGTAGACCTCCTCTGTAAATCTAACGTGGTAACCTGTAAAGGCTTTTAAATGCTTTTAAAAATGAATGTAGTTTTGTCGCCGCTGCGCGTTTGTGCGCAATTTTAAAGCATGTCGTGTTTGGTATCCATGTACTCGGCCTATGATCATCTTTTTTATTTCATCAAACATTTGGGCAATATAGTGTTTTTTAGTGCATTAAAAATAAAAAAAGTGTGTTTTCCCCCCAAAAAATGCGTTTGAAAAATCGCTGCGCAAATACTGTGTGGAAAAAAAAAATGCAACACCCACTATTTTAATCTGTAGGGCCTTTGCTTTAAAAAAATATATAATGTTTGGGGGTTCAACATAATTTTCTTGCAAAAAAAATTTTTCTTTCATGTAAACAAAAAGTGTCAGAAAGGGCTTTGTCTTCAAGTGGTTAGAAGAGTGGATGATGTGTGACATAAGCTTCCTAATGTTGTGCATAAAATGCCAGGACAGTTCAAAACCCCCCCAAATGACCCCATTTTGGAAAGTAGACACCCCAAGCTATTTGCTGAGAGGCATGTTGAGCCCATTGAATATTTTTTTTTTTTGTCCCAAGTGATTGAATAATGACCAAAAAAAAAAAATGTACAAAAAGTTGTCACTAAATTATATATTGCTCAAACATGCCATGGGCATATGTGGAATTACACCCCAAAATACATTCTGTTGCTTCTCCTGAGTACGGGGATACCACATGTGTGGGACTTTTTGGGAGCCTAGTCGCGTACGGCAGTGGTCCCCAACCTTTTTGGCACCGGGGACCGGCATTGTGGGTGACAATTGTGCCAAGGCCCGGGGGGGGGGGGGGGGATCTGGGTAACGATGTGGTTTTTCGCGGCCTATTTGTCAGAAAATGGCTGGTGTTAGCACTTCAGTCATCACAACACCAGGGTTAATATGGTGTCAGGTTGATTGAAGCACATTATTTATATATTATTATATTGTAATATAAAATTAAATAGTCAAACTCACCGTAATGCAGAATCTGCCACCAGATGCCCCTTGTCACTTGCCACCAGATGCAGCTTACCACATCGCCTGCCACCAGATGCAGATTGCCACATGCCACCAGATGCAGATTGCCACAGTTACTTGCCACATGCCATCAGATGCAGATTTCCAAAGTCACTTGCCACATGCCATCAGATGTAGATTGCCACAGTCACTTGCCACATGCCACCAGATGCAGATTGCCACAGTTACTTGCCACATGCCATCAGATGCAGATTTCCAAAGTCACTTGCCACATGCCATCAGATGTAGATTGCCACAGTCACTTGCCACATGCCACCAGATGCAGATTGCCACATGCCACCAGATGTAGATTGCCACAGTCACTTGCCACATGCCACCAGATGCAGATTGCCACATGCCACCAGATGCAGATTGCCACAGTCACTTGCCACATGCCACCAGATGCAGATTGCCACATGCCACCAGATGTAGATTGCCACAGTCACTTGCCACATGCCACCAGATGCAGATTGCCACATGCCACCAGATGCAGATTGCCACAGTTACTTGCCACATGCCACCAGATGCAGATTTCCAAAGTCACTTGCCACATGCCATCAGATGTAGATTGCCACAGTCACTTGCCACATACCACCAGATGCAGATTGCCACATGCCACCAGATGTAGATTGCCACAGTCACTTGCCACATGCCACCAGATGCAGATTGCCACATGCCACCAGATGCAGATTGCCACATGCCACCAGATGCAGATTGCCACATGCCACCAGATGCAGATTGCCACATGCCACCAGATGTAGATTGCCACATGCCACCAGATGCAGATTGCCAAATGCCACCAGATACAGATTGCACATGCCACTGTCTCCTGCCTCCTAGATTTAAATTGTCACTAAGCACAGTGATGCGGGCGGGCGGTGGGAGATGATGTCATCTCTCTGCTCCCCTGCTTCACCCCTAACAGTGTAGCGGCGAGGCTGTGTGGGCGGAAGTGCGGCGGGGCTGTGTGGGCGGAAGTGCGGCTGGGCTGTGTGGGCGGAAGTGCGGTGGGGCTGTGTGGGCGGAAGTGTGGCTGGGCTGTGTGGGCGGAAGTGCGGCGGGGCTGTGTGGACGGAAGAGCGGTGATACAGTAGCGGCAATCTCTCTGCTCGCTCGCTGCTGCCGCACCTCAGATAGCGCAGACTTCACGGCCCGCCGACAAACAGGCTGCGGCCCGGTAGTGGGCCGCGGACCGGGGGTTGGAGACCCCTGGCGTACGGGACCCCAAAAACCAAGCACCGCCTTCAGGATTTCTATGGGTGTAAATTTTTGATTTCACTCCTCACTGCCTATCACAGTTTCGGAGGCCATGGAATGCCCAGATGGCACAAAACCCCCCCAAATGACCCCATTTTGGAAAGTAGACACCCCAAGCTATTTGCTGAGAGGTATGTTGAGTAATTTGCAGATCTCGCTTTTTGTCACAAAGTTTTGAAAATGTAAAAAAAGAAAAAAAAAAAGAAAAAAAAATGTCTTTCTTAATTTTCAAAAACAAATGAGAGCTGTAAAATACTCACCATGCCTCTCAGCAAATAGCTTGGGGTGTCTACTTTCCAAAATGGGGTCATTTGTGGGGGTTTTGGGCTATTTTGACATTTTATGGCCTTCAAAACTGTGATAGGTAGTGAGGAGTGAAATCAAAAATTTATGCCCTTAGAAACCTTGAAGGCGGTGCTTGGTTTTTGGGGTCCCGTACGCGGCTAGGCTCCCAAAAAGTCCCACACATGTGGTATCCCCGTACTCAGGAGAAGCAGCAGAATGTATTTTGGGGTGTAATTTCACATATAACCATGGCATGTGTGAGCAATATATCATTTAGTGACAACTTTTTGTACATTTTTTTTTTCTTTTTGTCATTATTCAATCATTTGGGACAAAAAAAAAAAATATTCAATGGGCTCAACATGCCTCTCAGCAAATAGCTTGGGGTGTCTACTTTCTAAAATGGGGTCATTTGGGGGGGTTTTGTGCCATCTTGGCATTTTATGGCCTTCAAAACTGTGATAGGTAGTGAGGAGCGAAATCAAAAATTTATGCCCTTAGAAACCTTGAAGGCGGTGCTTGGTTTTTGGGGTCCCGTACGCGGCTAGGCTCCCAAAAAGTCCCACACATGTGGTATCCCCGTACTCAGGAGAAGCAGCAGAATGTATTTTGGGGTGTAATTTCACATATGCCCATGGCATGTGTGAGCAATATATCATTTAGTGACAACTTTGTGCAAAAAAAAAACAGTTTGTCATATTCCCGCAACCTGTGGCAAAATATAAAATATTCCATGGACTCAACATGCCTCTCAGCAAATAGCTTGGGGTGTCTACTTTCCAAAATGGGGTAATTTGGGGGGGTTTTGTGCTATTTTGGCATTTTATGGCCTTCAAAACTGTGATAGGTAGTGAGGAGTGAAATCAAAAATTTACGCCCTTAGAAATCCTGAAGGCGGTGCTTGGTTTTTGGGGCCCTGTACGCGGCTAGGCTCCCAAAAAGTCCCACACATGTGGTATCCCCGTACTCAGGAAAAGCAGCAGAATGTATTTTGGGGTGCAATTCCACATATAACCATGGCATGTGTGAGCAATATATCATTTAGTGACAACTTTTTGTACATTTTTTTTTTCTTTTTGTCATTATTCAATCATTTGGGACAAAAAAAAATATTCAATGGGGTCAACATGCCTCTCAGCAAATAGCTTGGGGTGTCTACTTTCCAAAATGGGGTCATTTGGGGGGGGTTTTGTGCCATCTTGGCATTTTATGGCCTTCAAAACTGTGATAGGTAGTGAGGAGTGAAATCAAAAATTTATGCCCTTAGAAACCTTGAAGGCGGTGCTTGGTTTTTGGGGTCCCGTACGCGGCTAGGCTCCCAAAAAGTCCCACACATGTGGTATCCCCGTACTCAGGAGAAGCAGCAGAATGTATTTTGGGGTGCAATTTCACATATGCCCATGGCATGTGTGAGCAATATATCATTTAGTGACAACTTTGTGCAAAAAAAAAAAAAAGTTTGTCATATTCCCGCAACTTGTGGCAAAATATAAAATATTCCATGGACTGAACATGCCTCTCAGTAAATAGCTTGGGGTGTCTACTTTCCAAAATGGGGTCATTTGGGGGGGTTTTGTGCTATTTTGGCATTTTATGGCCTTCGAAACTGTGATAGGTAGTGAGGAGTGAAATCAAAAATTTGCGCCCTTAGAAATCCTGAAGGCGGTGCTTGGTTTCCGGGGTCCCGTACGTGGCTAGGCTCCTAAAAAGTCCCACACATGTGGCATCCCCGTACTCAGGAGAAGCAGCAGAATGTATTTTGGGGTGCAATTCCACATATAACCATGGCATGTGTGAGCAATATATCATTTAGTGACAACTTTTTGTAATTTTTTTTTTTTTTTTTTTGTCATTATTCAATCACTTGGGACGAAAAAAAAAATATTCAATGGGCTCAACATGCCTCTCAGCAATTTCCTTGGGGTGTCTACTTTCCAAAATGGGGTCATTTGGGGGGGTTTTGTACTGCCCTGCCATTTTAGCACCTCAAGAAATGAGATAGGCAGTCATAAATTTAAAGCTGTGTAAATTTCAGAAAATGTACCCTAGTTTGTAAACGCTATAACTTTTGCGCAAACCAATAAATATACGCTTATTGACATTTTTTTTACTAAAGACATGTGGCTGAATACATTTTGGCCTAAATGTATGACTAAAATTGAGTTTATTCGATTTTTCTTATAACAAAAAGTAGAAAATATCATTTTTTTTCAAAATTTTCGGTCTTTTTCTGTTTATATCGCAAAAAATAAAAATCGCAGAGGCAATCAAATACCATTAAAAGAAAGCTCTATTTGTGGGAAGAAAAGGACGCAAATTTCATTTGGGTACAACATTGCATGTCCGCACAATTTACAGTTAAAGCAGCGCAGTGCCGAATCCCAAAAACAGGCTTGGTCCTAATGGCCCGAAATGGTCCGGGGCTTAAGTGGTTAATGTGGATTACATGTTGAATGCTAGCTATCATTTTACTTTTTCATAGGTACCTACTAGAATAAGCTTCTGACGTCTTTGCTGGCGGGGTCCCTGAAGAGAATTCTTCTGCTGCTGACGCTCTTTTAGCATCAAAACCATTAACAAACAACAAAATGTAAGTTTAACCACTTGTCCCCCGCCCACTGTCAATTGACGGCGGGCGGAGGATACTCTCGTTCTGGGAGGACGTCATATGACGTCCTCCCTTTAAAACGAGCTAGGAGGCACGCGCGCCCGCCACGTTCACAAGGCCCCGGTGCGCGTGCCCGCGATTGCCGCCGGGCACCCGCGATTGCCCGGGAAACGAGCAGGAAAGTGGATCTCTGTGTGTAAACACAGAGATCCACGTCCTGTGAGGGAGAGGGGACCGATGGTGTGTCCCTTGTACATAGGGACAACCATCGATCACCTACCCCAGTCAGTCCCCTCCCCCCACAGTAAGAACACTTTGAGGGAACATATTTAACCCCTTCCCGCCCCCTAGTGGTTAACCCCTTCCCTGCCAATCACATTTATACAGTAATCAATGCATTTTTATAGCAGGGATCGCTGTATAAATGTGAATGGTCCCAAAAATGTGTCAAAAGTGTCCGATGTGTCCGCCGCAATATCGCAGTCACAATAAAAAAATCGCAGATCGCCGCCATTACTAATAAAAAAATAAAAATGCTATAAATCTATCCCCTATTTTGTAGACGCTATAACTTTTGCGCAAACCAATCAATACACGCTTATTGCGATTTTTTTTTTTTACCAAAAATATGTAGAAGAATACGTATCGGCCTAAACTGAGGAAAATTTTATAAAAAAAAAAAAAATGGGTATTTATTATAGCAAAAAGTTAAAAATAGTGTTTTTTTTCCAAACTGGACGCTCTTCTTTTGTTTATAGCGCAAAAAATAAAAACCGCAGAGGTGATCAAATACCACCAAAAGAAAGCTCTATTTGTGGGAAAAAAAGGACACAAATTTCGTTTGGGAGCCACGTCGCACGACCGCGCAATTGTCATTCAAAGTGTGACAGCGCTGAAAGCTGAAAAATGGCTTGGGCAGGAAGGGGGTTTTCGTGCACGGTAGGGAGGTGGTTAATGTGCATGGATAGTGCATGGTAAGTGCACTGTGCATGGATAGTTCTTATCAACAAATGGATCTAGCTTTTTGCCTGTTTTTTCATGAAATGGCTTAGTTACAGCAACTGAAGTGTAAGAACGTAAAAACAAAATCTAAAATGGAAAATTATTTCTTTTGGAGTTCAATAGGAAGTGACCTAAATAGTCACATTTGTCACGTTTTATAATTCCTCCACCAAAAAGTACACAAGTGTGGAAATGGTTTTATTTATTGTTCAAATACATTCTTAAAGAGAAATAAATGTAATTATTTTTAGATTGATGACGGTAATCCTATGGTCCTTCAAGGGTTAAAGAAAGGTCAAAAGAGTCAAGATAACGCTGGACACTAGATTTAAAATCTACTTCTTATGATAGTAATGTCATTTTGTTTAAATGACATTGTTTTGAAAACTATTAAAAATGAATAATGAAACATGGGTATGGACGCAAGCAGCTAGACCCACACCAATGTAGGAATCTGCATTCCCAGCAAAACAGGAGCCCGCTGAGTCCCAGACGAAGGGGTAAATCCTTTTAACATGGGTTTTTCTTTTAATTTGGGAACAGTGTCTACACACTATCAGCATTCAGCATACCAGAGTGGGAAAATAATGTAAATGTGTAATCCATGTTCTCTATTGCATACATTTTTTCTTTGCAGTAGGTAATCACTAGAAGATACTTGGGAGGTTGTTTGGGCCAGGGATGTTGCAGATGTTCCTGCTGACGTTTTTTTATAGCTGGAAAATAGACATACATTGGAACATAGCAAAGTATAAGTATCATTTGGCTGGATGCTAATAACATCAGATGATTTAAAAAGTGTTACAGATATATAACAGATAATTCTCAATTACACAAAGAACAAAAATATTTCATAGGGACTTTTTATTCAATTGTGAGGTGAGGTATATGCGTTAGGTGTGTCTAAATTTTGATAGTTGTTTATGGCCTTTTTAATGTATTCCAGCGTAGAGGATGTAGATGTTGATGATATGCCCTGTTTATTTAAATCAACAGCTTTTTTACTTACTCTGAGGAGGAATCAACCACTGCTTTATCCCTGTCCCTGATGTCCAACGATAAAGGCTCTCTGTTAAGGAAAAATGAAAAGGTAATGTTGAAGATACAGTAAACTTTTTGGAGGAGGAGGATTGGGGCCACGCCATGCATTTTTTTTCCATATCAGTTAACGATTTAATCTATCCATTCACAAATGACTGGTTTAGTATTTTTTTAAAAGGAGAACGGTCTACTGTGACTCTCAGCCACTAAATAGACACCAGTATTGTCATCAGGGTTGTAAACTGCAGAAGAACACAAATGTAGTATATCTGCCTTCAAAGATAACCATAAGAATGTAGAGTCCCAGGTAAGGGGGATAATAGTTCCTAATCTGAGCGGTTTGTGATTTCTGCAGAGAAATGGCCCTGAATACTATGACCATAGTAGCATACTACGTTTTGTTGTACAACAAGAATTGTTAAAATAAATATTCAACAGTGCAAAACATTACTATTATTTTTAGGTACCTACCAGAATGGGCTGGTGCTTGACTTGGGCCCGGGAGAGATGAACCTTGGCATTTTGACGATGGACCTGGGCAACAGGGAAAAAGCAAAACGTGAGACTTATGGACAAGACACACTGTCTGCTAGTATGGCAGCTAGGATCAACAGAAATGTGTATGAGCATCCCTGTAAGAACCAGCTAGTAATTGGGGGCAATCACTGAAAAGGATGACTTAGAAGCAACACAGTGGTGGTGTGTGGACACCAGAGGAGGAGGTTTGGGGCCACTACATGCATTTTCTTTCCAGATCGGTTGAAGATTGAATTCGTCTATTTGCAAATGACTGCCTTAGTATATTTAAAGGGGAATAGTATAGTGACACTCTCAGACACTAAATAGACACCAGTATTGTCATCAGGATTGTAAACTGCAGAAGAACACAAATGTAGTATATCTGCCTTCAAAGATAACCATAAGAATGTAGAGTCCCAGGTAAGGGGGATAATAGTTCCTATTCTGAGCGGTTTGTGATTTCTGCATAGAACTGGCCCTGAATACTATCAGCATAGTAGCATACTACTGTTGTAAAACAAAAAAATGTAAATAAATGTTTAACAGTGCTTATTTATCGGCTTTAGGTACTCACCAGAATGGGCAAGGGACAGACTTGAGCCCAGGGGTGAGGGTCCGGGAACTTCACATGCGGATGAAGATAGACCTGAAAAACAGGGAAACAAAACAAAATGTGAGTCTCACGTATAGTCATTATTTGAATAATGAGGTTGATTGATAAATAGAAATTGTAATGATATAATTAATATAATATATTTCATTTTACTCACCAGCTATCAGCCGCTTGCTGCTGGGCCTGTGCACCTCAGCCTCCTCCTGATCATCAGATGCTGATGCCATCTCTGACTCAGACATTAGTTTTTTGTAGAAAGTCTCTTGCCAGTTGTTTAACTTCAGATGAAATTGGCCTCTTCCATTGGACTGCTTATCTATTTGTTTTGTAACTGCAGTCTTGCAATCATAATATCTGTAAATAAAATAATACAGCATTGCTACTTTAGCATAACCCAATTATTTTGAATAGTAAAAAAAAAATAAAAAAAAAATGTATTGTTTGATTGCCCCTCTTGGTGATTTTTACCTACAGGTAAGCCTATAATAAAGCTTACCTGTAGATAAAATGAATACAGTGGAACCTCGGTTTAAGAGTAACTTGGTTAGAGAGCAATTTGATTTGCGAACAATTTTTTTTTAAAAAAATCTGACTTCGTTTGCGGTTGTTGACTCGCAAGACGAGCAGAATTAAAGCTAAATAGGCCCGCAGTACCACATTTGGCCTGAGGTACGGGGCGCAGGAGCCGAGCAGAGCCTAAATAGACCTGTAGTACCGCATTTGGCCTGAGGTATGGGGGCGCAGGAGCAGAGCAGAACAGCGACTTTTGCCGCCGTTCAGCAATGCTGGGAATGACAAGGAAATACTAATTTTCCGTGCATTTCCGATGTTTGCAAAGGTCAGCCGAGGTGTACTCTGGCCTTTTCGGACGTTTTCGGAGCTCTCTGGCACCCCACCACCTCTGGCCGCATTCGGTATTGCATCCCATTGAAGTCAATGCGGAACAAATGATTTTAATTTCCATTGACTTCAATGGTAAAACTCACTTTGATATGCGAGAACTTTGGATTACGAGCATTCTCCTGGAACGGATTATGCTCGTAATCCGAGGTTCAACTGGATCTCCTAAACCTCACGATTTAGGAGACATTCACCCTGTATTCAGACGCTCATGTCAGCGGCGCATGCATTCTGAAGGCCCAGCGTACCGTGACGGAAATTCAGAGCTACTTGCTGGAAAGGAGGGCTCAGGAGTATTGTCATTGCGGCTCTGTCCACCTACAACGCTGGAGCCTGCGAACAAGGATAAAAACCTGAGGGAATATGTCAGCCCCTGCAGCAGCGTCCGGTAACCATTCTAAGCAGGTAAGCATTTCATAATGTGCTAGTATGCAATGCTACCTACAGGTCAAGTGTATGAAAACTTTTGAGCAAACAAGTGTGGATTGATAGATGTAGTGAGAGACAGAGAGGAGAGAGAAAGACAGAGAGGAGAGAGAAAGAAAGAGGGAGAGAGAAAGAAAAAGAGAGTGAGCAGTGGCGTATATAAGTTATGGCAGCCATGGCAAGTGCCATGGGGGACAGCAAAAAAGCCACCCCCCACATGAAAAAAAAACCCCACCCGTCCTCCCTGACTAATATAACCCCCGGCGCCTCGGGCAGCCTTCTGGAGCACACCGCCGGTGTCCTATGAGATAGCCGCTATCCGGTCCGGGCTGTTGGGCTTGGCTTAGGCTGAGGGAGGCTCTGTCAGCAGGGAGGGGTGGGGCAGGGAGCTACACTGACACTCTGACCGGCCATATCCCCAGAAGACTTTCACTTGTGACGAAACGCGTAGGGTCTAACGGTGACGTCATCACGCTATCCTTCGAGACAGTGGTGGGACGAGATATACAGGAAGTAGGGAGAAGCAATAGAGATGCCGCGGCTTTTATGAAAGAACTGCTCATTTTACACCATGCTCTTATAAGTGCAAACTTTTCTAATCATAAATCCGTTTTGAATTGATATACTGCACAATGAGAGCCCTTGTTCTGAGCACCAATAAGCTGCTGTTCAGGATATTTCAATGGTTTTGGGGGAGACTGTTCTTTCCCTGTGCTGTGTGAGACTGTTATCAGCAGTCATGGCTTTCTGGTAAGCAGATTACTTTACACTTATGCCTTTTACACACAATTAGAATTTTCCATGGAAAAAGTCAGACGGAATGTGTGTGTGCCCCATCGGAATTTTTAAAGAGAACATGTTCTCTTTTTTTACGATGGAAAAAAATCCTATTGGAAATTCCATTCGTCTGTGTGGAACTCCGAAGGAGAAAAAACCACGCATGCTCATAATCAAGTGGACATATGCTCGGAAGCATTGAACTTAATTTTTCTCGGCTCGCCGTAGCATTGTACGTCACCGCGTTCTTGACGGTCGGAATTTGGTGTGACAGTGTGTATGTAAGACAGCTTGAACGGAATTACGTCGAGTTTATCCTGACGGAAAATCCGATCGTGTGTACAAAGCATTAGGGTACTGACCTGAACACATGTTCTGCTTTGGTAAGACTGGTGTCACAACTACCTTTACCTGCAATTCAACCTTTTTTTGGAGTTTAATTCATCACAGACCTTCACTGATTTGCATTGTTGATTGGGACTCTGCCTTCGTTTTTCTTTTTCACTTCACCAATTTTATTTATTTTTCATATTTTTTCTTTTTGTCTTCTTATTTAATTTTTAATGGTATTAGGAGTATATCCATATATATTTATATGGTTTTTAAATATGTTTAGTGCTGCACTCATTTTTGTAATTTGTCTTGTTTAGGTTTTTTATTGAACTTATAGGTGCTGGCTACTCTTTTCTATTTTTGATTTAATCTGTATTTATTATCACAATCTAGCACAGCGTGAGTGAGCTCTTGGGCTTCATTTTTATATAATCATTTCTACTTACCGATGACGGATGCAGTCTGGGGCGCACTCAATCCCTCTTACAGCTTTTTACCCCCATGGTGACGCGAAACCACGCAACATTCTTTTGATTTGCTGTACAGAAGGTGGAGAAAAGGATGTCTCGTTCTTTGGCCACCGCGTTCGCAAGGGCTGTTTTCTGCAGCGTTAAAACGAGGGCTCCTTTTGCTGGACTCCTTTGCGGCGGCACCACCTCCGGCATCAGCCGTACATTTTGATTTTGTGGTCATCAATGGAGAAATCATTCTACTTTTTTTCCGTCCTACTCCTTCATTCCTCCTAGTTGAGGTGGAACGCCGTTTCTCCTCCTCCCCTATATTATGCCTCTCCCACCCTCTCCTCCTCTTCCTCCCATTCCTACTTACACCACCCTCCAACGCACCCACACCAGTGACACCACTTCCACACTCCGGCTCCGCACCACCACTCTCAACAACACATTCAGACTCACCACCACACACATTCACTCTCCCAAAATCACACACAAGCTCCTGCAGATGCAAAGACACATCACCAACATCAGCTGCATTTCCATCTGCATCATCCACATTCTTCTCACCCTCACACACACTTGCCCCCTCCTCACCAGACATCCTGCACACCAAACACACACACAGAGCTCACTGTCTGCAAACAACACATATAAAACTAAATAAAATGCAGTACAAGACTAGCAGCTAGCTTAGCTATATATGTCCCCTCTCTCCTTCACACAAAATGGCTGACACAGGTGCATCCTGGACCTGGAGTCCTTGACCTTGACCTGGTAGTGGTGCAAAAAAAATGCTTCTCAAATAAGATAAATTAACCACTTAACAACCACCTGCCGACAAATAACGTTGACAAGGTGGTTGCTTAACTCTGGGAGGACGTTATATAACGTCCTCCCAGAATCGCGCTCCCGCGCGCCCCCTGGGGCGCGCACACGGGAATCTCCTTGACCGCCGGGTCCAGAGGACCCGGCGCATCACGAAACGCGGTAAATCGCTGCTGATAGCGGCCGTTTACCACGTGATCGCTCCGTCAAATGACGGAGCAATCACTTGTAAACAGACCGGCTTCATGTGATGACGCCGGTTCCTCTCTCCCCTCTCTGTACCGATCGGTACAGTGTGAGAGGAGAGGGGAGGGAGCGGATCATGTCAGCTCCCTCCCCCATGTCAGATCATGTCAGCTGTGGGCTGGATCTGTGACAATTGCAGTCACAGATCCAGCCATCCATCCATCCCTGCTCAGCCATCCCTGTGCAATACTCTGCAAAATACCCTGCACAATACTCTGCAAAATACCCTGCGCAATACCCCCTGCGCAATACCCCCTGCGCAATACCCCCTGCGCAATACCCCCTGCGCAATACCCCCTGCGCAATACCCCCTGCGCAATACTCCGCAATGCCCCGCGCAATACTCCGAAATGCCCAGCGCAATACTCCGCAATGCCCCGCGCAACACTCCGCAATGCCCCGCGCAACACTCCGCAATGCCCCGCGCAACACTCCGCAATGCCCCGCGCAATACTCCGCAATGCCCCGCGCAATACTCCGCAATGCCCCGCGCAATACTCCGCAATGCCCCGCGCAGTACTCCGCAATGCCCCGCGCAATACTCCGCAATGCCCTGCAATACTCCGCAATGCCCTGCAATACTCCGCAATGCCCTGCAATACTCCGCAATGCCCTGCAATACTCCGCAATGCCCTGCAATACTCCGCAATGCCCTGCAATACTCTGCAATAACCACTTCCCGCCCGCCGGCCGTCATATGGCGTCCTTGACTTTGTGCGGGGATAGCTGAATGATGGGTGCAGCTACAGGCATCATTCAGATATTGGCTTTTTCAGCCGGCGATTCCCTACACCATAACAACAATCATAGCGGCTGTTCCGCCGCTTGATCATTCTTACGGGAGGCGAGAGGGGATGTCCCCCCCCCCCGCCGCCCTCCGGTGCTTCTACCGACTCACCGCTACGATCAAAGCCAGGATTGTTTTTTTTTTTTTTTTTTTTTTCAGGCTTCCCAGCCTAGAGGTGAGATGTGGGGTCTTATTGACCCCATATCTCACTGTAAAGAGGACCTGTCATGCCATATTCCTATTACAAGGGATGTTTACGTTCCTTGTAATAGCTATAAAAGTGATCATAAAAAATTTTGAGGCGGAAAAACATGTCAAACTAAAATAAATAAAGTAA
Source organism: Rana muscosa (assembly GCA_029206835.1). Classification (NCBI taxonomy): domain Eukaryota; kingdom Metazoa; phylum Chordata; class Amphibia; order Anura; family Ranidae; genus Rana; species Rana muscosa. The sequence goes on along the minus strand of CM055128.1, from coordinate 175,118,290 downwards.
AATGAACAATAAAAAAAAAATATTTTTTTTTAAAGCGCCCCTGTCCAGGTGAGCTCGCATACAGAAGCGAACGCATACGCAAGTCCCGCCCACATATGAAAACGGTTTTCAAACCACACGTGAGGTATCTCTGCGAACGTTAGAGCGAGAGCAATAATTTTGGCCCTAGACCTCCTCTGTAACTCAAAACATGTAACCAGTAAAAATATTTAAAGCGTCGGCTATGGGGATTTTTAAGTAGCGAAGTTTGGCGCCATTCCACGAGCGTGTGCAATTTTTTAAGGGTGACATGTTAGGTATCTATTTACTCGGCGTAACTTCATCTTTCACATTATGCAAAAACATTGGGCTAACTTTACTGTTTTTTTTAAGCACAAAACATTTTTTTCCGTAAAAAACGCGTTAAAAAAATTGCTGCGCAAATATCGTGCGAGATAAAAAGTTGCAACGACCACCATTATATTCTCTAAGGTCTTTACTAAAAAAACATATATAATGTTTTGGGGTTCTATCTAATTTTCTAGCAAACAAATGATGATTTTTACATGTAGGAGAGAAATGTCAGAATTGGCCTGGGTGCTCCAGAACGCCTGAAGGTGCTCCCTGCATGTTGGGCCTCTGTATGTGGCCACGCTGTGTAAAAGTCTCACACATGTGGTATCGCCATACTCGGGAGTAATAGCAGAATGTGTTTTGGGGTGTAATTTGTGGTATGCATATGCTGGGTGAGAGAAATAACCTGCTAATATGACAATTTTGTGAAAAAAAAAAAGAGAAAAAAAAAATCTTGATTTTGCAAAGAATTGTGGGAAAAAAAATGACAACTTCAAAAAACTCACAATGCCTCTTTCTAAATACCTTGGAATGTCTTCTTTCCAAAAAGGGGTCATTTGGGGGGTATTTGTACTTTTCTGGCATGTTAGGGTCTCAAGAAATGAGATAGGCCGTCAGTACTTCAGGTGTGATCAATTTTCAGATATTGGCACCATAGCTTGTGGACTCTATAACTTTCACAAAGACCAAATAATATACACCAATTTGTACTTATTTTTACCAAAGATATGTAGCAGTATAAATTTTGGCCAAAATTTATGAAGAAAAAAATAGTAATTTGCTAAATTTTATAACAGAAATGAAAAAAAAAAACATTTTTTTTTACAGAATTTTCAGTCTTTTTTCTCTTATAGCGCAAAAAATAAAAAACCCAATGGTGATTAAATACCCCCAAAAGAAAGCTCTATTTGTGTGAAAAAAAGGACAAAAAATTCATATGGGTACAGTGTTGTATGACTGAGTAATTGTCATTCAAAATGTGAGAGCACCGAAAGCTGAAAATTGGTCTGGTTATTAAGGGGGTTTAAGTGCCCAGTGGTCAAGTGGTTAAGTACATTTTTTATTTAAAGTAATTTTTGATTTTGAATTGAATTGTCAGACTGTATAATTCTATTCTTATATTTGAAAAATTTGACAGACACATTTAAAAGGAACATAGCTGAATTTGTTTGAAATATCGAATCAGGTTGAAATAGTTTCTAATGCGGTTGAAATAATTTCGAATCCGGTTGAAATATTAGCAAATTCTGTTGAAATATTATCGAATCCGGTTGAAAGATGATCGAATCCGGTTGTAATTTTTTCGAATTCGGTAGAAATATTTTCGAATCCGGTTGAAATAGTTTAGAATGCGGTTGAAATAGTTTTGAATCATGTTGAAATATTTTTGAATCCGGTTGAAATATTTTCGAATGCGGTTGAAATTATTTCGAATCGTGTTGAAATAATTTAGAATCCGGTCGAAATATTTTCGAATGCGAACGATTTTACGAATTCGGTCAAAAACGGAACGAAATCCGAAAACTAATTTAACTAAACAAAATTAATTAACGAATTAAAACGAAACAAATTTTTTCCTTTTGCACATGTCTACCTCACACTGCTGCAGCCCCGGATCATCCATCCAAAAAAAACGTGCTTTTGCAGGACTCCTGTTAAGAGGTGAGGGGGTCTGTGAGGTCTCTCCAGGACTCCTAACATTCCTGTATGCCTGATCGTCATGGCTCTGTGAAGATCTGGGAGCCATTGTGGGGTGGATGAGGAGCCGGCGCCATTTTGCCCACGAGGCTGCAGAGGCTGTGTGAAGTATACCGTCAGCTTTTTAGGACGGTGTTCAGCCTGGCGCCTTCTGGGCATGATGCCATAATGTAGGGGATTTGATCCGCCGTGCAGTGCCTTATGTCCGGTGCCCTGTGCTGCTGCTAGCCGCTGTTTAAACCCACCGAGTGCCGGAGCTCTGGGATCACACCGCCATCTCGTGAAGGTCAAGCCACACCCCCAAATAAGATGGATATTTAGGTTCTACTTCCTTTACCAGTATTTTATTTATTTTTCATATACTTTGCTTTAAACACAAAGGGGAACTAAAACAGCTTCTCTATTAACCTCATGTTCGCCTTTTCCCCATAGTGGCTGTGGTAAAGTTTGTGTAAAGTGCAGTAGTTGTGTGTACCTCCATCTATCCAATGGCATATTTCCTCACTTTTGTGTAATTTTAGTAAACGTGCATATTCTATTCCCTTTCAACACACCCTGCAATAATATTTCCTCTTTTTTTGCCCATCTAGTAAAGTATATGTGATCCTCTTTCCCTGGCTTTAAGTAATAAGTGTCTAATAAAGAAATTAAAGGTGCATTATGTTCCCAGTGATATAATCTACCCAGTCCAGCCCATATCCTAAAAGCGTTCTTGGTCAATGGATTTGTGCTGCTGACTAATTCTTGATATTGCTGTGGTATCCAGACCATCTTCCCTAAATCTACTTTGCTTTGTGACATCTCAATATCTACCCAGCTTTTCCCTTCCTTGTGTATCCAATCTGTTATCCGTGATATAGTGTTTGCCTGGTAATATTTCTTAAAATCAGGTACTGTTAGCCCCCCTGTATTTTTTTTCTTTTACAAGCGTCACATATGAGATTCTAGGACGTTTATGTGCCCATATGTATTTTAACACTATGGATCTTAATTTCCTGAAGTATTCCTGAGGTAGTGTCATTGAGATCATTTGAAATATATATATATATATATATATATATTCATTTTGGCAAAATTATAATTTTTTATGCGTTTATTCTCCCTAGCCTCCTAAATACTTTATAAGGGGTCTAGGTGGAAGTGGTCGTAAAGTGTACAACCAGTGGTGTGATGTATCACTTGGTCATCTACATAAGATGAAACTTGGAGTGTTTGGATTTTAGCGCCAAGTTTGAAAAGTTTACACTGTAAAGCGAATACATTGCAAACAAAACCTTGTTTTACAAAGAATCAATCAGAAATATAGGGAAGTCCAGGCTTCGCTCATAATGGTGGGCATGTCCCCGAAAAGGTCTTCAGCAACTGGGTTCCATTGTGAAGGACCATGCCCCTGGACACGTATAGCACCCTGCAGCTAGCTCAACGTGTTGCATCAAGTGTCAAGGTGAGCGCTCAATCAAATATATAGTACCAGAAGCAACATTACAAGCTGTCTCCATAGCATTGAATACAGGTACAGTTTCCATGGTTTTACCAAGGTTGCACCGATCTGCATATGCTGCTTCTGTGTGGGCTCACAGTGTGGGGTAGAGTTATAGGTTAGGTGTCCCCTTATATTTTACAGTGGGTTTAGAAAGGAATCCCCCCCCCTTTAAAATAATCACATTTTGTTGCCTTGCAGCCTGAAATTAAGACAGACACAGTTTTTGTTTTACCCAGCTATATTTACTCAACTTATAACATCCAAGTGAAAGATAAAACACCAACGTGTCAGATTTTTTTTTTAAAACATCCAAAACCAGAATCACCGTGTTGGTAAAAGGATCAACCCCCTCACAAAAATTTCTTGTAAATTCAATCAGGTGTAGCTAATCACCTTCTCAGTGGCACACAAAGCCATTTTACTTTCAACTGTGATCAGCTGTGGTCATTTTGATTAGCTCAGCAAGAAATTAGCTTTCCTGGAGCAGTCCCTGGTAGTGCAACGAAAAGCAATAAATCAACTATGGGTGTCAAGGCACGCACAAAAGATCTCCGGGATAAAGTTGGGGACAGGCACAAGTCAGAAGATGGATACAAAAATTCAAGTTAGACTTACCGGCAACTTCTTTTCCAAGAGTCTTTCAGGACAGCACCTGAGAGGATAATCGAGACTTACCAACTAGGGAGGGACAAAAGCCTGCAGGGCATTTCTGCCAAATGCCTGATCACCGGCTGACAGAAGAGCCAGTGTGTAATGACAGACAAATGTTAGGTAACTTGACCACAAAGCCGCCTTACAAATTTGATCTGGGGTGGCACCAGCTTTTTCTGCCCGAGTAGTGGCCAGAACTCTACTAGAGTGTGCTCGTATTCCCGGCGGGGTAGACAAACCCATCTGGGAATAAGCTGCCGAAATAGCTGATTTTAGCCATCTAGCAATTGACCTGCCATAAAAAAAGAACAAATAGAGTCCGAAGACCTAAAGTCCCTTGTTACTTCCAAGTAATGTAATACAATTCTTTTTACATCTGTTTTGGAATAAATTCTCCTTTTTTCCAAAAGGATTTGAACAAAAAGTTGGCAGAATGATTTCCTGCAACCTGTTATGAACTGACGCTACTTTTGGCAAAAACCCCAGATCTGTTTTAAGTACAATCCTGTCTGGGTAAATTAACAAAATAGGTTCCTTTACTGATAGAGAGTGTAGTTCACTAATTTTTCTTGCAACTAAGAATACAGTTTTAAGAGTTAAATTCCTTAACGAGATTGTCTGTAATGGTTCAAAAGGATCTTTTGTGAAGGCTTGCAAAACTATTGACAGGTCCCATTTAGGAAAATGTTTAGTAGGAGCTGGTTTGGACCTAGTAAGTGCCTTAAAGAATCTTGTAACCAAAGGAACTGAAGAAGTTGGCCTTTCCAGGTATACTCCCAGGGCAGCCATTTGCACTTTAAGAGTGCTAATCGCAAGACCTTTGTCCGTACCATTTTGTAGAAATTCCAAAACTGACAATGCCTTCTACAGTTCGGTTTGACGAATGACACCAAAAGTTGTAGACTCTCCAAACTTTAGCGTAAATATCTCTAGTTACTTTCTTTCTACTGGCGAGTAAAGTGGATACTAGAGGCTCTGACAATCCTTTGTTACTTAACAGCTGCTCCTCAGATACCAGACGGTGAGGCTTAATCTGGCTATATCCAGGTGTATACTGGGCCTTGAAGTAGTAAGTCCTGTCTGAGAGGAAGCTGCCAGAACGGTTTGACTGTCATTTGTAGAATGGAGGAAAATCAGGCTCTTTTCAGCCAGAACGGAGTGATCAGAATTACTGACACTTTTTCCTTTTGTATTTTCCTTAATACCAGTGGAATTAGCTGAAAAGGGGGAAAGGCATAGCCCAGATGAAAGTTCCAGGGATGTGCTAAGGCATCTATCTCTAGTGAGCCACTGTCTCAGTGCATAGAAAAGAACTGAGGGAGCTGAGCATTTTCTTTTGACGCAAACAAGTCCACTTGTGGACGCCCCCACATCCTGGTGATCAATGAAAATATTTCTGGATTCAAGCTCCATTCGGCTTCCTGAAATTTTTGTCTGCTTAAGAAGTCTGCTACTTCGTTTAGCGTGCCTTTGATATGCACTGCTGACAGGGAGAGTAAATGATTCTCTGCTCACTCCAGGATTTCCATTGACAGCAATAGAAGAGCCTTGCTCCTTGTGCCCCCGTTTGTTCAGGTATGCCACGGTAGTGGCATTGTCTGATAGAATCTGCACATGGGACCCCTGGAAGTTTGGAAAGAAGGAACCAAATGCTAGGGCGCCTGCTTTGAACTCCCTCCAGTTTAAGGACCTTCCTGCTTTGGATCGGGACCAAATTCCCTGTGCTACACTGTCCTGAAAGCTGTTTAGGGGAAAAATGTCACAGGCTATATCAATACCACAGTAAAGTCTATTAAGAAGTGGAATGTATATGGTACAACACAGACCCTCCCTGGATCAGGACGTCGCCCAAACTGGATGAAAGAGCCAAGAGGAAACTGGTCAGAGAGGCTACCAAAAGGCCTACAGTAACTCTGAAGCAGTTGCAGGTAAATATGACAAAGAGTTGTCATTGTGTGCATGTGACAAAAAATTCTCCACAAAAAAGCCACTCCTCCAGAAAGGTCACGACTGGGCTTTGCTAAAAACGCACCTTGAAGATTACAAGGCCACATGGAAAAAGGTTTTATGGTCAGATGAGACTGAAATTGAATTATTGGCCTCAACACCAAACGATATGTCTGGCGGAAATCCAATACAGCTCACCATCCAAATTAACACAATTCCTACAGTAAAGGTGGTAATATCCTGGTGTTGGGGGTGTTTCTCTGCAGCAGGGACTGGAGCACTTGTTAGGACAGAAATATGTTTTCTGACATGTTGGTGTTCTATCTTTCCCTTCGATGGTATAGATGTTGCAGCTGGATAAAACAAAAAAGCTGTGTCGGTCTTCATTTCAGGCTGCAAAGCAACAAAATAGGATTTTAAAAAGGGGAGTGATTCTTTTCTATACCCACTGTAGCTTTTTCTTAGGAGAAGGTGTCATGGCTGATTTTTGAACAAGAAGACAATCTGCTAAACCTTTAATCAAAAGTGTTCAAATCTTATTACAACTGATAACGATTATCTGTCTGCACAGTACAGACAGGGTTAAAAGAGTAGTATGGCCAATACTTTTTTTGCCCATACTTCTCTTGTGGGTCCGCTCTAAGCAGACAGAGAACCGAGCGATCAATGGTCATGTGATCGCTACATTCCCAGGCTTAGAGCCGATGTAGGACACAGCTTCAGCATCACACCTTTGCTCTTCCTGAGGTAGATGAGCAGGGGAGGTATGAACTTGGGTTCAGTCAGAAACTGAAAGAAATTGATCAGCGATGAATCAGCTGCAGGCAGAGGATTCCCTGCCTCACAAATTACACAAACAAAAGAGCAGGGATGTTTGTGGCCATATTAGGTCAATGATGTCAAAGCATCCCCACACCCCTTTGTGTATGTGCAGCTGTGGGGTGGGGCATCACCTTGCCCACAGCTTATCCTTGGGACAGGGACAATTAGGAATCCAAAGTGGTATAGCCTACAGGGATGAACCATGTCTTCTGCTCTAGCCTAGTTTCCAGGTCTGCAAGGTCCCTTTTTGAACTCAATGATACCTATTGTCTCATCCCATTATAATGGTCCATGTCCATTTCATTACATCATCATGACAACACAGCCTAAACAGAACAAAACTATGAAAAAACACCATTGCATCATAAAAGCACATCATACCACATCTGGTCACCCATGGCATACTAAAGAAGAGCGACCATAAACAGAAACTAATATTTTCATTCTTCCACATACATCTGTGTTAAAGGCAGGGGATCGAATTAAAAGCAATTATTTTACTTTGCCTTGGTTCTGACATATTCAACCGTGCGTACTTTCAAACTCACACTCATATGTGCTGGGTGCTGCCATAGAAATGATTATCAGCACATTATTCCATTTGACAGCACTCATGCATTAGTTTGGAACATTACACATTATGGAATATGCAAGAACCTATGCCTGTGAAAAATGTCTGGCTGGGAATTGTATGTGTGTCAGTGTGATGAGGACATCTTGAAAACATTAATACTAAGTACTTTAAAAGAAAAAAAAAACTACTGTTATTAATAAATTACAACTTGTAAGAAATAAACAATCTACTTAAAAATGTAATGTTATCAGCAGCAAGTGATGATGTGTTTTTTAAACTACCAAGAAATCCAAATGTTTCTTTTTTGCAACCACAGTAATACTACAATTTGCACACAACATCTGAGGATTCCCATATTCCTGCTTATGTACGTGGCTTATTGATAGAAACTTTAGCCATCACCTGCAATAGGAAGTTCGTCTTTGGGAAGATACTTCCCACTGGTATAAATATATTGTGAGAAAAAAAATATTAAATGTTTTAAATATTATCAACTACATAAACCTGTAAATAATGCTGATATAACAATTACATAAAAAAATACCAACATTTGTGTTTTTATATAGAATAATAAAACGTTAAACCTTGTGAAAATAGTGTCCATATGAATAGAAAACTCCTACATATATAACCAAAGTCTCTTATATGCATAACAAAGTGCCCTTTATAGTGTCCTTTTTACTCCACACTCTGAATTAAGCACCACCATTTAATGAACATAACAATTCACTCCGTGACCCGACACCAGTATCTGTAAACAACTCACTAGCTGTATATGATCTTCAACAGGAAGGGTCTAAAATACACTGGATATTGTAATCAATAGCAACATGTCTTTCAGAAGTTTTTTCATCCTCATCTTTTCTTTCATTAATCCCCAGCATAACTGACATAGGCAAGAAAACTCACAATAGTGTATTATCACAATAAAAACTTTACTAAAAATAGAGAGGAGCTGTTGCACTTGTTTCAGACCAATCGGGACTGAGGACCTGTGGTTGGTATATAGCCATCTCCCTGTGAAATGGTGAGAGACTCTGCAGATGTGTACACTGTATCTGTTCTGTGTCTACCTCCAGCAGTCATTACCACGGTTATGAAGCTGTAAGAAGAGGGAAGCTGTTAAAGATTGGTGCAGTACAGGGTGAAGTGGAAGTGCTATTCGAGCACCTTTTTTGTAAGTCGATTTTAATTAAAGTTTTTATTGTGGTAATACACTATTGTGGGTTTTCTTGCCTATGTTGGTTATGCTGAGGATTAATGGAAGAAAAGAGGAGGATGAAGAAGGACTTCTAAAGGGCACATCGCTATTGATTACATTATCCATTGTGTTTTACGCCTTTGCTGTTAGCGGTCAAACATATTTGGCACGTTATTCCTTACAGACACCGGTGACAGATCACGGAGAAAAATTGTTATGTTCATTACACAGTGGTGCTTAATTCACTGTATGGAGTGAAAGGACACTTTTTATGTATGCATATAAGACTTTGGTAATGCATGTAAGAGTTTTCTATTCGTATGGACACTATTTTCACAGGGGTTAAAGTATTATATATATATATTGTGAGGGTGTGACTTTGTGCGACCTTCAAGAGGGTTGGTTTATGCCAGATTTGGTAAAGAAAGACACGCTGATGGAACAGCTGTGTCTTGGGCTATTTAATTCAGAGGTGATTATGGATCAGGGCTCCACCCAACAGAGAGAAAGTCTGTGTGCATGGGGGTCAGCTGGACTCTCATCCTCTGAGTGGAGTCAAAGGCGGTGCATGTCTGCAGGAGGCAGACACCATTAGTGATACAGCAACAAAGGTGCTGACCAGGAGAAGCTAGGAGAAAGCTGAAACTCTTGGACACTGTTTGGGTCTGAGGAACAGACCGTCAGGCCTAGGCTAAAGGCCTGGATCGCTAGAAGGTAAAGCTGCAAGGCTACTGTTAGTATGAAAAATACAGGAATGGTGGAACCCCCCTGTGAATACTACAGATGTGTTTGTGAACTTTTGTGCTTTTAAATAAAAATGGGCTACCATGCCCTTAAACAGAGTTGCTGACTGGCTTGCATCACTGGAAATACGCATCCACCACAAGAGCTAACAACCCCCAATCTTACAATATACACACATTACATATATATATACACACACACACACACACACACACACACACACACATATATATATATATATATATCTCCATACATACATACATACATACATACAGTGGGTACGGAAAGTATTCAGACCCCCTTAAAGTATTCAGACCCTTTGCTCAGTATTTAGTAGAAGCACCCTTTTGATCTAATACAGCCACAAGTCTTTTTGGGAAAGATGCAACACGTTTTTCACACCTGGATTTGGGGATACTCTGCCATTATTCCTCCTTGCAGATCCTCTCCAGTTCTGTCAGGTTGAATGGTAAACGTTGTTGGACAGCCATTTTTAGGTCTGGAGAAGGTTTTCGTCCAGGATATCCCAGCACTTGGCCGCATTCATCTTTCCCTCGATTGCAACCAGTCGTCCTGTCCCTGCAGCTGAAAAACACCCCACAGCATGATGCTGCCACCACCATGCTTCACTGTTGGGACTGTATTGGACAGGTGATGAGCAGTGCCTGGGTTTTCTCCACAAATAATGCTTAGAAATAAGGCCAAAAGGTTCGATCTTGGTCTCATCAGACCAGAGAATCTTATTTCTCACCATCTTGGAGTCCTTCAGGTGTTTTTTTTTTAGCAAACTCCATGCAGGCTTTCATGTGTCTTGCACTGAAGAGAGGCTTCCGTCGGGCCACTCTGCCATAAAGCCCCGACTGGTGGAGGGCTGCAGTGATGGTTGACTTTCTACAACTTTCTCCCATCTCCCGACTGCATCTCTGGAGCTCAGCCACAGTGATCTTTGGGTTCTTCTTTACCTCTCTCACCAAGGCTCTTCTCCCCCGATAGCTCAGTTTGGCCGGACGGCCAGCTCTAGGAAGGGTTCTGGTCCTCCCAAACGTCTTCCATGTAAGGATTATGGAGGCCACTGTGCTCTTAGGAACCTTAAGTGCAGCAGAATTTTTTGTAACCTTGGCCAGATCTGTGCCTTGCCACAATTCTGTCTCTGAGCTCTTCAGGCAGTTCCTTTGACCTCATGATTCTCATTTGCTCTGACATGCACTGTGAGCGGTAAGGTCTTATATAGACAGGTGTGTGGCTTTCCTAATCAAGTCCAATCAGTATAATAAAACACAGCTGGACTCAAATGAAGGTGTAGAACCATCTCAAGGATGATCAGAAGACATGGACAGCACCTGAGTTAAATATATGAGTGTCACAGCAAAGGGTCTGAATACTTAGGACCATGTGATATTTCAGTTTTTATTTTTTAATAAATCTGCAAAAATGTCAACAATTCTGTGTTTTTCTGTCAATATGGGGTGCTGTGTGTACATTAATGAGGAAAAAAAAAATGAACAAATGATTTTAGCAAATGGCTGCAATATAACAGTGACAAATTTAAGGGGGTCTGAATACTTTCCGTACCCACTGTATATATACATACATATGTTTTTTTTTATATAATTGTTATATCAGCATTAAAAGGTTTATGTATTTGATACATTTAAAAGAATGCTTTTGGTAACATGTTGCACTAATATTCAGGGTGTAAAATCGAATAAACTCAATTTTAGTCATACATTTAGGCCAAAATGTATTCAGCCACATGTCTTTAGTAAAAAAAATGTCAATAAGCGTATATTTATTGGTTTGCGCAAAAGTTATAGCGTCTACAAACTAGGGTACATTTTCTGGAATTTACACAGCTTTTAATTTATGACTGCCTATCTCATTTCTTGAGGTGCTAAAATGGCAGGGCAGTACAAAACCCCCCCAAATGACCCAATTTTGGAAAGTAGACATCCCAAGGAAATTGCTGAAAGGCATGTTGAGCCCATTGAATATTTTTTTTTTGTCTCAAGTGATTGAATAATGACAAAAAAAAATAAAAAATTACAAAAAGTTGTCACTAAATGATATATTGCTCACACATGCCATGGTTATATGTGGAATTGCACCCCAAAATAAATGTTGCTGCTTCTCCTGAGTACGGGGATACCACATGTGTGGGACTTTTTAGGAGCCTAGCTGCGTACGGGGCCCCGAAAACCAAGCACCGCCTACAGGATTTCTAAGGGCACAAATTTTTGATTTCACTCTTCACTACCTATCACAGTTTCGAAGGCCATAAAATGCCAAAATAGCACAAAACCCCCCCCCAAATGACCCCATTTTGGAAAGTAGACACCCCAAGCTATTTGCTGAGAGGCATGTTGAGTATTTTACAGCTCTCATTTGTTTTTGAAAATGAAGAAAGAAAATCTTTTTTTTTTTTTCAATTTTCAAAACTTTGTGACAAAAAGCGAGATCTGCAACATACTCACCATACCTCTCAGCAAATAGCTTGGGGTGTCTACTTTCCAAAATGGGGTCATTTGGGGGGTTTTGTGCCATCTGGGCATTCCATGGCCTCCGAAACTGTGATAGGCAGTGAGCAGTGAAATCAAAAATTTACACCCTTAGAAAGCCTGAAGGTGGTGCTTGGTTTTTGGGGTCCCATACGCGGCTAGGCTCCCAAAAAGTCTCACACATGTGGTATCCCCGTACTCAGGAGAAGCAACAGAATGTATTTTGGGGTGTAATTCCACATATGCCCATGGCATGTTTGAGCAATATATCATTTAGTAACATTTTTTTTTTTTTTTTTTTTTTTTTTTTTGCACAAAGTTATTTTTTCGCAACTTGTGTCAACATATAAAATATTCCATGGACTCGACATGCCTCTCAATATATAGCTTGGGGTGTCTACTTTCCAAAATGGGGTAATTTGGGGGGGTTTTGAACTGTTCTGGCATTTTATACACAACATTAGGAAGCTTACATCCACTCTTCTAACCACTTGAAGACAAAGCCCTTTCTGACACTTTTTGTTTACATGAAAACATATATTTTTTTTGCAAGAAAATTATGTTGAACCCCCAAACATTATATATTTTTTTAAAGCAAAGGCCCTACAGATTAAAATGGTGGGTGTTGCATTTATTTTTCCCACACAGTATTTGCGCAACGATTTTTCAAACGCATTTTTTGGGGAAAAAATACACTTTTTTTAATTTTAATGCACTAAAACACACTATATTGCCCAAATGTTTGATGAAATAAAAAAGATGATCTTAGGCCGAGTACATAGATACCAAACACGACATGCTTTAAAATTTCGCACAAACGCGCATTGGCGACAAACTACATACATTTTTAAAAGCCTTTACAGGTTACCACGTTAGATTTACAGAGGAGGTCTACTGCTAAAATGACTGCCCTCGATCTGACCTTCACGGTGATACCTCACATGTATGGTGCAATTGCTGTTTACATATGACGCCAGACCGACGCTTGCGTTCGCCATTGCGCAAGAGCAGGGCAGGACAGGGGTGCTTTTTTTTATTTTTTATTATTATTATTTTTGCTTTTTTATTTTATTTTTAAACTGTTCCTTCCATATATTTTTTTTTAATCATTTTTATTGTTATCTCAGGGAATGTAAATATCCCCTATGATAGCAATAGGTAGTGACAGGTACTCTTTTTTTGAAAAAACTGGGGTCTATTAGACCCTAGATCTTTCCTCTGCCCTCAAAGCATCTGACCAAACCAAGATCGGTGTGATAAAATGCTTTCCCAATTTCCCAATGGCGCTTTTTATATCCGGGGGGGGGGACATTCCCTCCCACTGCTTGTAAAAGCAGTCCAGAGGCTAATTAGCCGCTAGGATTGCTTTTACATGAAAGCCGGCCGCTGGCTGAAAAGAATGATACCAAGATGATACCTAAACCCGCAGGCATCAACCTGGTATAACCATTCAAAGTCCAGCAACATACCAGTACGTTGCTGGTCCTTGTTGGACATGTATTGTAATCTTTTTTTTCATGCTGGCTGAACAAAAAAAAGAGAGATTGATCGGTGGGTATGCCCACCATTAGAATACCGCCATTCATCCACCCACTTCTAATGATGGGCATACATGCACCATTCATATATTGCCAAAGCATTGGGGCATCCTCCCGCAAAAATTATGCCGCACACACATGGTCGGACTTTTCCACGGGCAAGCCTCCGTCGGAATTTCGACCGTATGTATGCGGCATTAGGAGCAAAATCGCTCCTCCGCCCCTGCTGCCCCAATGCTTTGGCATATATGCTTTTTTTTTAACTGTGGTGGTGAAATCACCTCCTACAGCACTGGAGTCGCAGGGATCAGGCCTGTCTCTGCGAACGCTGCAGTTATGTGTGTTGTGTTTTGTAAGTGACAGTGATCAATCGATACTGCACTTGGGTGGCCTGGGCTGGACGGAGGGGCAAAACGCAGGTGCTAGCAGGTATCTGGGCTGATCCCGCTAACACTGCGTTTTTGGGAACCCTAAACTGCTGGGGACACTAGTATAGATCTGATCAGATCAGATATTGATCTGTTCAGATACTATACCACTAAGGGAGGTGTATGCTTCACGCGTGGGTGTTAGCGTTACTGGCACTAACCTGACACTGCCTGGGGTGTGACGCAGGGTTAACTAGGGGCAATTAGGGGGTTAAAACCTTTATTAGATAATATATGGGAGTACCTGACGCTATAAAAACCTGCGGCGAACCGAAAAAAAAATAACGGTCTATCTATCGGCACCAGCATGAGTAATACAGCGATCAGAAAAACGATCGCTTAGTGACACTGGCAAAAGGGGGTGAAAGGGTTACCTGGGGGGGGGGGGCGATCAAGGGGTTAAACCTTTATTAGGTAATATATGGGGGTAGCTGACGCTATAAAAACCTGCGGCGAACCTAAAAAAAATAACTGGCTACCTATCGGCATCACCGACAATAAGACAGTGATCAGAAAAACGATCGCTTAGTGACAGTGGTGATAGGGGGTGAAAGGGTTACCTGGGGGGCGATCAAGGGGGTTAAACCTTTATTAGGTAATATATGGGGGTACCAGACGCTATAAAAACCTGCGGCGAACCTAAAAAAAATAACTGGCTACCGATCAGCATCACCGACACTAAAACAGTGATCAGAAAAACGATCGCTTAGTGACGGCGGTGCTAGGGGGTGAAAGGGTTATCTGGGGGGTGATCAGGGGGTTAAACCTTTATTAGGGGGGGTTAGGGGGCTACACTGGACCTAAACTAACTGTAGTGACACTTTTACAGTCACAAATGTCACTGATTGCAGTGATCAGTAAATAAATGGTCACTGCAATCAGTGACACTGTGACTGGGGGCTGGGGGGGCGATTTATGTTCCTATGTGTCCTGGTGTCAGTGTACTGCTTGTGCACTAACCTGTGTGTCTTCTCTTGTACGGCGCTCGGTATATGTGAGCACCGCATGAGAGATGACATCACTTCCTCTGCCTGTGTAAACACTACACAGCAGAGGAAGCTTTCTCATTCGCCGGGAGCGATCGCGGGGTGGTGGCCGGAATCGAACGGCCGTCCCCTCATCCCGGATCGCTCCCCAATGGATAACGACCGCTCACTGTATAGAAGGGAGGTGCGATTGGACCCCCCAACTATACAAAGGCAATCACGTACACTGTACGTGATTGTGCCTGTCGGTGCCATTCTGCCGACGTATATATATATATATATATATACAGTGAGCGGTCGTTAAGTGGTTAATTACAGCCTTTAGTCTGTTGGGATAGGTCTCTACTAACTTGGCAATATTTGCAGAACTGCTCAAGTTCAGTTAAATTTGATGGTGACAGTTTGTGGACTGCAGTCTTCAAGTCATTCCACAGATTTTCAATGGGGTTTAGGTCTGGGCTCTGACTAGGCCATGCAAGGACATTTACCCTTTTTGTCCTTCAATCACTGTGTGGTCATTTATGCTGTGTGGTTTGGGCCATTGTCATGTTGGAAGGTACAGTGAGGGAAAAAAAGTATTTGATCCTCTGCAGAGTTTGAAAGTTTGCCCAATGACAAAGAAATAAGTCTATAATTTTAATGGTAGGTTTATTTTAACAGTGAAAGACAGAATAATAACAAAAATATTCAGAAAAAGGCATTTAAAAAAAGTTATAAATTGCATTTGAATGAGTGAAATAAGTATTTAATCCGCTATCAGACAGATTTCTGGCCCCCAGGTGTTTTCTATACAGGTAACAAGCTGAGATTAGAAGCGTTCTCTTAAATGGAGTGTTCCTAATCTCAGCTTGTTAACTGTATAAAAGACACCTGTCCACAGAAGCAATCAATCAGATTCCAATCTCTCCACCATGGTCAAGACCAAAAAGCTGTCCAAGTATGTCAGGGTTGATGATTGTAGACCTACACAAGGCTGGAATGGGCTACAAGACCACCGCCAAGCAGCTTGGTGAGAGGGTGACAACAGTTGGTGAGATTATTTGCAAATGGAAGAAACACAAAATAATAGTCAGTCAATCTCCCTCGGTCTGGGGCTCCATGCAAGATCTTACCTCGTGGAGTTTCAATGATCATGAGAACGGTGAGGAATCAGCCCAGAACTACACGGGAGAATCTTGTCAATGATCTCAAGGCTGCTGGGACCATAGTCCCCAAGAAAACAGTTGGTAACAAAAGCACATATACAGGCACATCTGAAGTTTGCCAATGAACATCTGAATGATTCAGAGGAGAACTGGGTAAAAGTGTTGTGGTCAGATGAGACCAAAATCAAGCTCTTTTGCATCAACTCAACTCGGCGTGTTTGGAGGAGGAGGAATGCTGCCTATGACCACAAGAAGACCATCCCCACCGTTAAAAATGGAGGTGGAAAAATTATGCTTTGGCAGTGTTTTTCTGCTAAGGGGACAAGACAACTTCACCCCATCAAAGGGACAATGAACGGGGCTATGTCTTGTCAAATCTTGGGTAAGCATTTCCTTCCCTCAGCCAGGGCATTGAAAATGGGTCGTGGATGGGTATTCCAGCATGACAATGACCCAAAACACAAGGCCAAGGCAACAAAGGAGTGGCTCAAGAAGAACATTAAGGCCCTGGAGTGGCCTAGCCAGTCTCCAGACCTCAATCCCATAGAAAATATGTGGAGGGAGCTGAAGACTCGAGTTACCAAACGTCAACCTCAAAACCTTTATGACTTGGAGAGGATCTGCAAAGAGAAGTGGGATAAAACCCCTCCTGAGATGTGTGCAAACCTGGTGGCCAATAAGGAATGTCAGTCCTCTGTGATTGCCAACAAGGGCTTTGCCACCAAGTACCGAATCATGTTTTGCGAAGGGTTAAAATACTTATTTCACACATTAAAATGCAAATCAATTCAGAACTTTTTTGAAATACGTTTTTCCTTTTTTTTTTGTTGTTATTCTGTCTCTCACTGTTAAAATAAACCTACCATTAAAATTATAGAGTGATTGTTTTTCAGTTGGCAAATGTACAAAATCAGCAGGGGATCAAATACTGTTTTCCCTCACCGTACACCTTCTTCCCATTGACAACTTTCTGGCAGAGGGTAGCAGATTCTCTTTTTTTTTTTTTTTTTTAATTTCTGTTTATTCAAGGTTTTTAGGAATGGTAAAGAAACCTATGGTGGCACCAAAGCCAGAGGGCACACAGTACCAAGAGAGAAAGCAAAACAAAAACAAAAGTAGCACTGTTAAGTGGAGCAACCGACAAGATAATTTCCATTTAGTGTGTATGGCTCGCACTGTGCAAGGATAATAGTTAACATATGTATCCCATGAAGTGGGTCAATCAACCAGGATCAGTCCAAGGTGAAATAAGGCCCTGGGGGATGTCCCCAATTGTTTGTACCACTGAGGTAAAAGAGATATAATAAACATCTAATATACATTTTCAGACATCTAGGCAACAAGGCACTATTTAAACAACTCCTCCACACTTTATCCAATTTCCTTTAAGAATTTGATGGTATTTTGCCCCATCCATTTTCTATCCTGACAAGTGCTCCAGGCCCTGCTGCAGAGAAACACCCACATAACCGAATATTAAAATAATTCAATTTTTGTGTCTCCTTTTTTTGAGCGGCTGTTTTCTTGCAACCCTCCTATACAAGCCACATTTGTGGAGAGTTTGCGATATTGTTGTCGCATGCACACAATGACCACTCTGTCACAAATTCCTGCTTCAGAGTTGCTGTAGGCCTCTTGGTAGCCTCTTTGACCAGTTTCCTTCAGGCTCTTTCATCCAGTTTGGAGTGACGTCCTGATCCAGGTAAGCTCTGTGATGTACCAAATACCTTCCACTTCGTAAATAATAGACTTCACTGTACTTCTAGGCACGGATAAAGCCTTTGAAATTTTTGTGCCTGTCCACAACTTTATCCCGGAGATCTTTTAACAGTGCTTTGCCACCCATAGTGGATTGTCTCAGTTGCACTATCAGGGGCTGAAATGCTCCAGGAAAGCTTGTTTCATGCTGAGATAATCAAAATGACCACAGCTGATCACAATTGAAAGTCAAATGACTTTGTGTGCCATTGAGTTGCCTGATTGAGTTTACAAGTAATTTTTAGGAGGAGGTGATCCTTTTTCCAACTCAGTGAGTCTGTATTTGAATGTATATATTTTTTTTTACTGACATGTTCATGTTATATCTTTAACTTGGATGTTATAAGTTACACTGCGTAAATACAGCCGGATCAAACAAAAACTGTGTGTCTTTATTTCAGGCTGCAAAGCAACAAAATGTGATTATTTTAAAGGGGGGTGATTATTTTCTATACCCACTGTAACATGTTACAGATGCAGCAGCCCACCCGGCCGTGTCATTCATTTCCAGACTTAAAAGCGGAAACAAGTAGTACCAACAGCCTTTGTGGCTGTCGGCTTGTAGCTCTCAATGAACTACCAGGGTGCTGTCGAGCGTTCTAGGTAGTTCATTGAGTCTTATCAGTGTGTAAATTGCCTCCTCATACAAGGTACAAGCAGACAGCTTACACAAACTGTCTGCAAGAGCCCTGCATTGCACCCATGATCTGCTGATCGCCGATGCAATGCTTTGCAGCCTCATAGTAAAAAAAAGAAATAAATGCACATTTTTTTACCTACAAAAAGATGTATTATTTTTTTGCAAAGATTAACTTATCTTTTAAACATTTTTGCACTCTTTGCGTGAGTTATATTATGTATTTTTTGGGTGTTGTAACCAAATCCACCGATAGATCCTCAAATATAAACATTGATGTTTAGTGAAGGCAGAGCAGTGTAGTGAGGATAAACAGCACAGGCAGATGATGCAATCCCCTCTCATCATAGGGGGAAACAATATTGGCTGTCAGAAAATCTCTAACCGGATTCCACCTTCCACAAAGTGATGCTAAGGCTTTCCTCCATCCCCACAAGCGAGATGGATAGAGGAACCCCCCCATCACTGGCTTTTTCTGCTGTCAAAATACACTAATCAGTGGCTGCAGCCAATCATCAAAAGCTTAAAAAAACCCAAAAAAATAATAATTTTCCCATGTGCCCTACATCGACTTCCGTTAAACAGGCTGGGCCACGCACAGATCAAAATTCAGCCTGACCCTGCTAAACTGGACACATTTTGATCTGTCTATGCCTAGCTAAAAGAGGCTGCTTTTCCTTTTACAACACAGAAACCAATCTAAATGTTACACCGAAGGCAAACTATTACATCAACTTTATATTTAGACAGGTCATGCCAAGGCCTACATTCATTTGTCTCTAACAGAAGCAGGTAAGGATTGCTGGCAAAAATCTTTTTGAAAAAGTTCACTTTAAAAAAAAAAAAAATATTTAAAACACACTTAAGCCCCATTTGCACCATTAGATTTTCTGCAGATTTTTGTCTTCAGATTTACCAAAACCATGTAGTGCAAGGGCCTGCCTGATTGCATACAAATTGAAACGCTTAAGGTTTGACCTCATGTTATATGGTTTTGGTAAATCTAAAGACAAAAATCTGCAGCAAATCTAATAGTGTGTATGGGGTCTTAGAGAGACCCTGTCGCCAGATCATTAACCACTTCCTTACCGGGCCATAGAAAATTGATGCCGGCAGGAACCCTCCCTCCCTCCGGGTGGACGTCATATGATGTCCCTGCTTCCTGGCCATCTAGGGGATGTCCGCCGGGCACCCACGATTGCCCGCGTTCATGGCAGGAGTGTGGATCTGTGTGTATAAACACACAGATCCACCTCCTATCAGAGGTGAGGAGACGGATGTGTGTTCCCAGTACAGAGGAACACACATCAGTCTCCTCCCCTTGTGAGTCCCCTCCCCCTACAGTTAGAATCACTCAATAGGGAACATATTAACCTCTTCAGCGCCCCCTAGTGTTAACCCCCTTCCTTGCCAGTCACATTTACACAGTAATCAGTGCAGTTTTATAGCACTAATCACTGTATAAATGTGAATGGTCCCAAAAGCGTGTCAAAAGTGTCCGATATGTCCGCCGCAATAAAAATCTCAGATCGCCGCCATTACTAGCAAAAAAAAAAAAATATGCCAAACATCTATCCCCTATTTTGTAGACGCTATAACTTTTGCGCAAACCAATCAATATACGCTTATTGTGATTTTTTTTACCAAAAATATTTTTTTTTTAAATTGTGATATTTATTAAATCAAAAAGTAAAAAATTGTGTTTTTTTCAAAATTGTCGCGATTCTTTTGTTTATAGCGCAAAAAAAACAACAAAAAAATAAAACCGCAGAGATGATCAAATACCACCAAAAGAAAGCTCTATTTGTGGGGGAAAAAAACAAAGATTTAATTTGGGTACAGTGTTGCATGACCGCGCAATTTAATTCAAAGTGCAACAGCACTAAAAACTAAAAATTGGTCTGGGCAGCAAGGGGGTGAAAATGCCCTGTATTGAAGTGGTTAATTTCAACACAAATCTTACCAGAAAATTATATGTGAATTTAACATATTTTATGCCTGTATTTACCTGTAAAAGCCTCCCTTGTGTAGGCATCCAAAAGCCCTGAGTCTACTGCTGGGAACCAGTACAGAGTGCAGTTAAGACATGCTTAGAAGTGGAAAGGGCTATGACGTGCAAGGGTAGTCATGTTCTAGAAAGTTCAAAGGCACATTTCAAGTGGATAAAACATTTTTTATCTAGAAGTAAAAAACAATGCAAGCAAGTACAAGAGCCAGAACAGGGACATGTGTGTGTGTAAACACACAAATCCCTGTTCTGTGAGGAGAGGAGTGACAGATCGTGTGTTCCTACTAGCTAGGAACAACGATCTGTCATCAATGGCCTGGTCATTGAGCAGCCAAATCTTCCGGGGCTGAAGTGGTTAAAGTTGGAACTTCGGTTTAAAAAATTAACATAGAACACTTAGCTGCCAAAAACTACCCTCATCCACTGTGCTTGTTATATTAATTACTTACTCAGGATTTAACTTATACTAAAAATTTGAAATTCTTATAAACTGAACACACAAATCCATACCTCTTGACAAAGACAAACTTCTATCTCTTAGTAACCAGACTTTAGACAATTTTTTTCCATTTTTACTCATGTAATTGGCATCATTATCACATCCACGCGAACGTGAGGAGGGATCACCCTGTAATATCATTAAAATTATATTGTACAAAGTATGTGTGTGTGTGTATATATATATATATATAAACCCACACATACATACATATATATATATATATATTTATATAATCCATTATTTGTAACATTTCTGTTTATCTGTTCCATCTGTGGGAATGCATTATGTCTTTGTGGAAAGTCCAGGATATCACCAGCCAGGGGTAAAGGGAGAGAAGGGTGCTGGGGCTACCCTTGCTGCTGTGTCCCTAATGCAGTACCAGGGATTAAAGTAGAAAACGGAGGTGCAGCTGGTATATCTTTTTAGGTCCTTAAATGAAATAGAAGTCCCTGCTCCTCTGTCCATAAAACTCTCCTTTGGAACCACAGTAAAGGATAACCGTATCAACCCCTAATCAGATGCCAAAATGCAAGAGATTACAATTGTTTCCAAAAATCTACATTTTGAAACTCCTCCTTTCCAAAGTTTTGGGACAAAATTCTGGAGTGTTGTTGGTTCTGCTCCCCTTCAAAAATCAGTTTTTCTCCCCCAACCATCCTGGGTAATGCAGCAAGGAAAAACTGAAAAAATCTGTGTGTTGCTAGACCCCGCCCAAAGTGCAAAGGGCATGTGCGCTCTCACATTAAGGAGGAAAGTCTCCTCTCCCCCCACCATGACCACAGTAAGCTGGCGCATTCTCTTCCAAATGAGTCCAGCTGGAACCCCACACACGAATGATGAGGGAGTCCAGATGTAAGTATCTTCTCATAGGATAGCACAGCATCTGCAGAATCGCTGCCTGCTGCCCCCCACGGAGGGAGGTGGTGTGACTGGAGCAAAGTAGGCATGGACTTTAATGTTCGGGAGATGTGTCTGAAAGAAAAACAAAGGGAATAGAAGATATTTAATTAGTGGGAGACCTGTAAGGCTAAAACTCAAAATGTATTTGACAAGTAATTGCAGAAAAAAAAGCAACAGAAAGAGCACAGCAACCAAATTTTTGTTTATTGTGGTCAGACGAGTTAATGGTTCAGTCAACTCAAAAGATTATATTCTAGCTATAGGTGGAGCCTGGTGGGCAGAATCCCTGGCTTTTTTATATATCTATATACGTTCATAATAAGATCTCTTTGCTATAGTTTCCAACTTTGTACCTATCCCCCAGAAGCTTATGCTGTTCCCGCATTAATCAAAGTAAATTAAATTATCTTATGTAGGCACCTTAACGACTTCAAAAACAGGGCCAATTCTGACATTTAGGGCTGCGACGATCGATTATTTTCATAAACGATTAGTTGGCTGATTAATGTTTTGATTAAACAGATAAAAACCTGAAGCCGGATGTTCTAAATGGTGGCACGCTGAGCCTCTATGGAGCTCCTGTCCACAGAGGCTCCACAGGGCAATCAGCGGGAGTAGATTTTGCCTGAGAGACACATCTGCTCCACATAAGTCCAGCGACGTCAGGGGCGATGTCTAAACAGAGAAAGGACAGGGGGATCTCCCAGAAAATTACAGATATCTTCCCTATTCCGGCCCTCGCAACCAAGATGGTGCCCCCACGAGCTGCAGTGGTGAGACAGGAGAGGGAGAGCCTGCCAGACTCAGTAGAGGACACCTCCAAGCCGGCACTAATTTTTGCTCTCCAACCTCATTCAGGTCCATCAGCCCGGTGAATTCCAGGCCAAGACGGAACACTGAGTATAACCAACACACTGAGGTGAGCCTGTCACACACACACACACACACCTTCCACTGGGAGCACAGCCGTAGAGAACTACATTGCTGCTTTTCCTACCACAAACCAGCCAGTGCTAGAAACTACTTTTAAAAAAATGCTGGTTTTCCTACAAAGCCCCATTCATGCGGATATCTTCAAGCTAGGCCACCAATTTAAGGCAGACATACACCTATTGGATGATCGGGTCTGACACATAGAATCTAAGGAGGGGAACTCACATCCAACTTTAATGAGCTGGTCGATGCGCACAGTGAGTGGGAGGAGGACATGGAGTGGATGAAGGCCAAATTGGCTGATTTGGAAGATCGCTCACGCAGAAATAAAGTTAAAATAGGGGGATACCACAATCGGTTAAACCTGTGGCATTAAAAGATTTCTTCACAATGTCTGACCTCTTCCCAGAGGCCCCACCATCTGAGCTACTTTTTGATCACATACTTAGACTCCCTAAGCCCCCCCCAACCTGCCAGACCATGTCCAATGAGACATGATTGTTTTAATCCATTTCTATCACATCAAAGATAGGTGCCTTTGGGCTACCAGAAACTCTACAACACTCCCCAAGCAGTACTTTGGGCTATCCTTCTTTGTTGATCTCATACAGTACACAATGAATACATGCAAAAACTTAGCCACCATCACTAAACCCCTGCAAAACCATAACGTTGCATATAAATAGGGACACCTGGTGAAACTAGTGGTAACCAGGGAAGGAAAACAATACAATATCCGATCCCTTGAAGAGGGTCTGTCCCTGCTACGTCAATGGAATATTCTGGAACCTCTGCCCCAAAGAGGCCATCCTACCCATAATCACAGACAGGATGACGCAAGCTGGAAGAGATCTGACCACCCGGAAGAGATGATCACTTGAAATGGCTCCCCTGGCCACAAAACATCTACACTAGCCCTGATGGTTGCCCTGAATATGGGCCTTTTCTGATTACCCTCAGTTAGTAGTCGCGGTTTACGCCCCTGGACCATTTTACACTTCTACAAATCTCAACCTACCTACGGCTACCCAACGCAGCATGGTCTTACTGGACCTCAACTTCTCCCAAGGCAAAGGGTATTACTATTATATATGATCTCCTGCAATCCAAAGCAAAGTTAATCAAATATTCCTCCCTATTGAAATGGGAACAAGAGCTGGGGACTGTAATTTCTCCTACACTATGTGTATAAACTTCTGGGAAATATCCCCAAAAATACTCCGTAGGTGGCATCTAACCCCAGTACGATTAGCAAAATTTACAAACATTGATGACGACCTATACTGGAGAGGTTGTCAGCGTGGGTTCCCAGATTCATACCTTGTGGGATTGTCCACACCTGAAAAGCTTCTGGAACAAGACAATCACTCTCATCTCTAAAACCTCGTACACACGATCGGATATCCTATGGATTCTAATCCAATGGTTTTGTCCATCGGAAATCCGATGAAGCTGACTTCCATCAGTCTTGCCTACACACCATCAGTCAAAAAACCGGCCGTTCCAAACGCGGTGACGTAAAACACTCCGATGAGCCGAGAAAAATTAAGTTCAATGCTTCTGAGCATGCGTCGACTTGATTCTGAGCATGCGTGGGTTTTTTATCCGATGGACTTGCCCACAGACGATCGGAATTTGCTATCGGTTTTTGATCCATCGGAAAAATTTAAAACATGTTCTATTTTTTAAAACCGATGGAAAAAAGACCGATGGGTCCCATACACGATCCATTTGTCCGATGAAAAAAGTCCATCGGACTGTTTTCATCGGTAAAACAGATCGTGTGTGCTTGAGATTACTGGGTGCCTGACCAAACCCAAGGCCCATGGTTGTCCATATTCTATTCACTGCTAGACTATTCATTTTTGGAAAGTGGAGAGGCTCCTTGGTACCTAACATTTCAGATGTTAAGTCTCAGATGAACCCTACAGTCACCTATGAGCAATGCTTGGCTCTGCAACTAGGAAAGCGAAGCAAATTCCATAGAGATTAGGATCACTGGATTGTAGCGCAGGCACCGAACATAAACAAGTATATACTGGTTTAACAGATGCTGCCTAGGCATCTCTATGCTTACGGTTGTAGGCTTCGTATTCATATCCCAAGCAACTAGACCCATAAGAACTCGCTCTTCTGGATTCAGCATCTGGGCTACAATCCAGAACTTGAGTCCACATGGTTATTTTCCATCACCTGGTTATGAATGTTGAGTGTCTGACACACCCCCTTGTCCATCACGGCTGACGTACTGACTGTGTGACTGTGTGCCCAGCGGAATCCTCCAATCTCTGAGAATCGGATGCCACCGGAGTGGCCGTGATTGACGACCGCTTCATGCCCAGCTGTGCGGAAAGGACTGCCGTGACATCACCTTCTATGTGCCTGCTTTTACCTACTCAAATGTGAGTTGAATTTATTTTAATAAAAAACTTTAAGAATTTAACCCTATGCATCCACACAGAGCAATCTTCAACTCTGACAGCTGGCTGCTTACTGATGCTAATCCAGGCTTATTACTAGGTCTGGCCACAGCCTCTCCCCAGGACAATTGATGAACTTTGTGGACTCACCGTCTCCCCTCAGCCCATCTCCATTTTACCAGTCATACATCCTCAGCTGTGCACTGAGCGCTCCATATATACCATTGGCCATTTACCATAGAGCTGCCTGAGGATCTCTATGACCTTCGGAGGCTGGGCGTGAGTGACATTATGATGTCATGTCTGGCCTCAGCAGTTGTAAACACTGTTGTTGCCTCGACTGGGAAGCCGAGATTTATTTTTTATTTTAGGCTTTCCAGTACAGAGACAAGATCTGGGGACTTATAGACCCCAGATCTTGCTGTAAAGAGGACCTACAATTCCCTACTCCTATTACAAGGGATGTTTACAATCCTTATAATAGGAATAAAAGTGCTAAAAATAAAAAAAACATAAAAGGGAGAGTGCAAAAAAAACAAAAAAAAACAAAAGCACCCCCATCCCTGCGTGCTCACTCGCAGAAACGAACGCATACAAATGACGCGCCCGCATATGTAATCGGCGCTAAAACCACACGTGTGAGCGAGAGCGTTACTCTAAACAGGTAACCTGCAAACATTTTTAAAGTGTCGCCTATGGAGAATTTTAAGTACCCAAATTTGGCGCCATTCCGCGAGTGTGCGTAATTTTAAAGCATGACAGGTTAGGTATCTATTTAGTCGGTGTGACATCTTTCACATTATGCAAACAAATCCGGCTAACTTTAGTGTCTTGTTTTTTTTTTTAATTCATGAAAGTTTTTTTCTTTTAAAAACAGACCCCCGGAGCGCTACCGCCACTCTCCGGGGGTCTCCACCTCCTATCGTACCCGCCGGTAGCGGCGGAGACTATCGCGTACTCTCATGTGAACTGCCTGGAGCCAAGTGTGGGAAAGATGGCCCCCACTCGGCTCCATAGCATGCTCATAAAGGAGAATTTTTTTTCAAATTACTTTTTTTAATTGCATTTATTGTTTCTTCTGGCTCTTCCTGCCTTCAGAGTGCCCCTATAGCAAGCCACAAAGTATAGTATAGAGTGCCCCTATGGCAAGGTAAAAATGCTTCTGCCTTTAGAATCACTCACTTCCTTCTCCTGCCCAGGACTACATGTCCCAAGAGGAATTGCTCCTCACACACTCACAAGTTCTCAGGTACTTACTGACATGTATGGATGGGTGTACCAAGCTGTATGTGTGCTGTACTGTAAAAAAATAATGCATTCTTTACGCAGGTTGACAACTATTTTCATAATCTATTATACCGATTAGTTGTTTCAGGCCTAATGACATTTCCCATATACATGTAAAAAAATCAGATTTTTTTGCTAGAAAACTACTTAAAACCCCCAAACATTATATATTTTTTAAGCAGGGGCCCTGGAGAATTAAATCGTGGCTGGTGCAATTTTTTACGGCACACGATAATTGTGCTGCCATTTTTTAACTGCAAATTTTCAGAAGAATACACACTCTAATGAATTTTATTGCACACAACCACAATAGAATACCCAATTGTTTAGTAAAATATAAAAGATGTTACACCGAGTAAATGGATACCAAACATGTGACTCTTTAAAATTGCATCCGTGGAATTGCGACAATCTAGGGTACATTAAATTATCCATAGGCAATGCTTTAAAAGCTTTTACAGGTTACCGGTTTAGAGGTAAACAGGAGGCCTGAGGCTAGAATTATGGCTCTTAATATGATGTTTACAGTGATACCTCACATGTGTGGTGTGATCACCGTTTACATGAGTGCGGGACCAACGTGCGCATTTGCATATGAGCACGGGACACTTTGAAAAACGTTTTTTTCATTATTCTATTTACATTTTTTTGCATGGCCTCTGTAATTTGTCTTTTTTTAATTGATACAGAATTTTTTTGTTTGCACTTTGAACAATATCCGTTGTGATAGCATGGACCATGACAGGTCCTCTTTATGGAGAGATCTGAGGTCTATTATACCCCAGATCTCTCCTCTGACCTCCAAAGCAGCTGATCAAACCAGTAGGTTCGATTTGCCGCTTTACTAGATGGTAACAGCTAGTAAACCAGAAGCGACTAAATCCTTGACGCTTCCAGTTTCAAACACCATAGACAATATAGGGAAACATATGTTCCTCTTTCATAACTAAGGTCAGATAGCGCAACTGCCGGAAGCAGCCCTGGACTCCCCTGGTGGGACAGGAGAGTCCAGGAACAGCAGCACGCTGCAGCAGGAGGTGGGCCCTTCCGCTGCTTGTAAAAGTGACTGAGCGGCTATTTAGCTGCTTGAATCACTTTTTCCAAAAAGGTCATCGGCAGATCTAAAGTATGATAGCTGGATGATGACTGCAGCTATTATGCATGTATCTACATCACTTCCTGAGAAAGTATATACATATGTACAGCAATTAAGAAGTGGTAACATTCATTAAAGTGCCTACTGCTTTAACCACTTAAGTACATATACGTCGGCAGAATGGCACGGCTGGGCACAAGCAGGTCCTCTTTAAGATGCCCAGCCGTGGGTCGCGCGCGCCGCCGCAACCTGGTCCTGAGCTCCGTGACCGCGCCCGCGGGACCCGATCGGGTCACAGAGGTGAAAAACGGGGAGCGGTAAGTGTAAACAAACCTCTCCCTGTGCTTCCTAGTGAGACTGTCACTGATCGTCTGTTCCCTGTCATAGGGAACGACGATCAGTGACGTCACACGCCAAGCCACGCCCCCACACAGTAAGAATCACACATTAGGTCACACTTAACCCCTTTAAAGCCCCCTACAGGTTAACCCCTTCACTGCCAGTGTCATTTTCACAGTAATCAGTGCATTTTTATAGCACTGATCACTGTAAAAATGACAATGGTCCCAAAATAGTGTCAAAAGTGTCCGATGTGTCTGCCATAATGTCACAGTCACGATAAAAATCGCTGATTGACGCCATTACTAGTAAAAAAAAATATTAATAAAAATGGCATAAAACTATCCCCTATTTTGTAGATGCTATAACTTTTGCGCAAACCAATCAATAAACGCCTATTGCGATTTTTTTACCAAAAATATGTAGAAGAATACGTATCGGCCTAAACTGAGAAAAAAATAAATGTATATATTTTTTGGGGATATTTATTATAGCAAAAAGTTAAAATATTGAATTTTTTTCAAAATAGTCGCTCTATTTTTGTTTATAGCGCAAAAAATAAAAACCGCAGGTGATCAAATACCACCAAAAGAAAGCTCTATTTGTGGGGAAAAAAAGAACGCCAATTTTGTTTGGGAGCCACGTCGCACGACCGCACAATTGTCAGTTAAAGCGACGTAGTGCTGAATCGCAAAAAGTGGCCTGGTCCTTTAGCTACAAAATGGTCCGGAGCTTAAGTGGTTAACATGCATTTTTTATGCTTTTGTGTTTTTTTTGTTTTTTAAGCTTGCCAAATGCCCTATGTGTTGGTTTTCTATTTTTTCCAATACATGAAATATACATCAAAGCTAACTCTAAAGCACCCCTGTATAGTTAGGGAGTACTGCGATAGATATCTGTGAATGCTTTGAACACGCATTAAAACACCAAGAAAGCGACATGGGGTATCATTTCTGAAACAAAGCAGTGCAAACTCAACAGCGTGTACTGGACTGTACGGTAACCATTTTATTTATTGATAGCTGCTTTGACTGGCATTTAGAGTGCTTCAAAAACACAGGTCATATGCCTCATTTTGAAGCAAGTGTAAGCAAGGCCTAAGGGCTCATTCACACATGAGTTGATTATGAAGAACAAAGTAATGCTCATTAACGTGCCATGGCATTTAGGACGTGTTTTTGATGCATTATTGTCGAGCTTTTGAAGCGTTAACAAGCTTGCTTGTTAAAAGCCTACGGGAACTGCTTAAGGGGAAGTGATGTAGAGGAAATGATCTGCTTTGAGGTGTGTTTAGGTTGTGGTGTGATAGCAGGCAATTTGTGATTTCTCTGCGAGATTGAATTGTATACTTTGATCTCTTTTGACACTTGGCTTGGTCCAGCTCAAGATGATTATGGAAAGTTTGTCATGGTCACTTGTAAGCACTCAAACTTGCTGGCACCAACACTTTGCTGACACAAAAAGCTTTGCCACTGGCAATAATGCTCAATGCCACTGCCCCTTCCTGGCAGAGTTGCTGGCTGGCTTTAAGCTTTTGCCTGCACACAGAAGCAAAATGCTGTTATCACACGGCTGCTCTATGCAAAGATAAAGTGTCTAGAGCTGCTTTGTCCTTTTTCTTTATATTTTCCTGGTGCATTGTAGGATATAGGAACCTCTACTGCCTCTTCCTCAGTGCCTGGCTAACACTTTATAAATGCTTCAACAGCATGCTGTAATTGCTATAGGTGCAGTTACGGCGCATTACCAATGAAATTAATGGAGGCAGCTGATAAGCATCGATGCCTCAGGAAAGCGACATGCTACTTAATATTTAACACAACCTACCACCGTGTGGTACCCAATGTAATATTTATGGCAGGTGTGACAGACCAAGCCAGGACAGGGGCCTTTGAAGGGGACTGGAGGCTAGCCTCTTGCCTACTGACTATGTGCCCAGGCGTTTGGGGGGGGGGGGCTCCATTCTTTGGGAGGTGTGTGCCTGGGGGACCATTGGAGTAATTTTACTTCAGATTCAAGTCCATGTCTCCCAAAACACAGACTCTTGGAACTGGAGGACCAAGATACATATTTTGACTGCTTTAGACTGTGAGACTCGAAGCAGATGTTAATATAATCAACTCAAGCAACCTAATGCTGGGGGTGTCCTGCTATAGTCTGTTTATTAAGGTGTTATGTGTTTATTAAGTGTGTCTCTCCCATTATGTGCCTCCTAGGTGTGCATTCCCATTGTTAATTGAGCTAATTGACTCACCTATTGTTTCTGTCTGTTGGCTAATTTAGCCAACTCTTGGAGATGCCTATGATGGGATTAGCCTGGTGCCAACTCTACCTCGTTATCTAAACCATTGTGTGATGTTTTGGGTAAATATTTGGTTTCATTGTTTATGTGGTGACTGACCTTCTATTGAAGTGTATACAAACCTGTGTTTCTGTTCAATAAACAATCATTCCTTTGGTTCTACCTCAAAATCTTGTCTGTGTACGATGTTTGGGGTAAAAGGGCTGGTATTAGCTCTCGGTCTGCTGGAACGATTTGGAGGGCAGGAGGCACTGTTTGGCGGAAGCACCCAGGCTGGGTGCCAGGAGTTCTGTCACAGCAGACATTGAAGGACAGTTATGGGGCTTTTTTACCACTTACGGACCGCCCGATGCAGTTTTAAGGCGGCTGTTTAAGAGGAATGCCGTTGTTATGGTAGCAGCTAGCTACCATAACCCCAGTATCCTCTTCTTCAGCAAGCGGTCCGATATAAGATAAAAGTGGTCTCTGTGGCAGATACGCCGCAAGATCACTTTTAATCGGCAGTGGGAGATGGCCCCCCCCCTCCCGCCGCTCTCCAATGCCCTCCGCCGCTTACCGGAGCCGTCGGCAGCGGCGGAGGCGATCCGGTCCTCTCTCTTGCTGTGTATGGAGACAAGTGAGGGGAAGATGGCCCCCACCTGTCTCCATATCACTGCAGGGCGGAAGCGACATGAAAACTTCACTTCCGCCCATAGGTCTTAAAGGGACATTTTTCATTTTTAAAAATATTTTTATTGCATTTATTGCATTTTAGTCCAAATATGAGGTCTTTTTGACCCCAGATCTCATATTTAAGAGGACCTGTCATGCTTTTTTTCTATTACAAGGGATGTTTACATTCCTTATATTTTGGGTTACTTTTATTACTATTACATTTTTTTTTAAGTAACATAAATAAGAAGTTTTTTTTAAAATCTCCCCGTCCCGACGACCTCGCGCGCAGAAGCGAACGCATACGTGAGCAGCGCCCCATATGAAAACAGTGTTCAAAACCACACGTTAGGTATCGCCGCGATCGTTAGAGTGAGAGCAATAATTCTAGCCCTAGACCTCCTCTGTAACTCAAAAGGTCCAACCTGTAGAATTTTTTAAACGTCGCCTATGGAGATTTTTAAGGGTAAAAGTTTGTCGCCATTCCACTGCCAGGCGCAACTTTGAAGCGTGACATGTTGGGTATGAATTTACTCGGCGTCACATTATCTTTCACAATATAAAAAAAAAATTGGCTAACTTTACTGTTGTCTTATTTTTTAATTCAAAAAAGTAATTTTTTTCCAAAAAAAGTGCGCTTTTAAGACCGCTGTGCAAATACGGTGTGACAAAAAGTATTGCAAAGACCACCATTTTATTCTCTAGGGTGTTAGAAAAAAAATGTTTGGGGGTTCAAAGTAATTTTCTAGCAAAAAAATTATTTTTAACTTGTAAACACCAAATCTCAGAAAGTGGCTCCAGGGCTTAAGTGATTATAAATACTGTATAAATGCAGCTTAAATACAGGGTATTGCTGCACGTGTGAAGGAGCCCTAACAGCAAGACCACTTATTTTTTGATAGTTCCCAATTTAAACTGAGCAAAACAAAAATCCAGTGAAAATTTGCAGTGCATTGTTTTCAATTGATTTCTATGCTAATTCCAACCATTTGTTTGTTCAAGACTGGGAAAAAAATTAAACCGTGTGTGCAGGAGAACTGGGCAAATTTATATTCTCTACATTTTTTTTCATCTTTTTTTTTTTTTTCATTGAAAGCCGATTGAACATTATAAAAAGTCCCACATAACAGCCATGTGTTGATCCAGCCCTCAAGATATATTTTCAATTCACCACTTCTATGACAGAGGATTTTCAGAGCTTGCTCCCTACCCGGAGTCTTTTGATGCCAGCCCGTGTGATCTGTTGGCAGTCATACAATTCAATACGCTCAAGACTCTGGCAACTTTTTAAGTGCTCCAATGATGCATCAGTGATGAGAGGACAATTATCTAATTCGATAACTTCAAGACGATCATGGGAACAAGCACCATTGCCCAGGTGGCGGATACCATCATCTGTGATCAACTCGCAATGGGAAAGGCTCTGTATAGAGAAAATAGAAAAATTATGCTCTTAGGTGATAAATAATGGAGAAATGAGACAACTAAGCTGACTCCAGCCACCATTTTGCTGACCAGAATGGAGCCATGAGCAACAAATTTATTTCCTGTAGGTTTGATACTAGAATTTATGCTTGAGGGTTGGAGTGTCTTGGCTAACACTTCAAGCTTCAAAACAAGAGGCTAGGTTTACATTTACATTTTGTAATACTTTTTTTGTTTCATAGTAACAGGTTGAAAGCAGACAAGGATTTTCAAAATATGGTAAAATATCAGCATCCTTATAACAAGACATTACATTTTGTAGTCACCAAAAATAAGAAAATGTTACATTGTGTGATCTATTTGATGGTATATTTCCTTATGTCCAAACCTTAAATATTTTCAACAAGGGATTTGTCTTGGCTGTGCCTCAACTTCATTTTTATATGAAAAAAAAAAAAAAAGAAATACTTTATAAAGGTAATGAATAAAAAATATACCTCTAAAGTGGTTAAAAAGGGAAAGTTGGGGTCATGCCCTAGTGAGCCCATCTAGGGATTGGAGACATAGAGGGATATACAATGTACTATTGACATAAACACAAGCACACACACACACACCACAGGTTGAACTGAATGGACCGATATCTTTTTTCAACCTTACTAACTATGTAACTATGTTTTTAGAGGCTTTTCAACTAAAAGTCTGACACTGCTGCAGCTACAATGAAAACAAGTTTTTTTTTTTTAATCCAATTGCAATATTCTCCAGAACTCCAAATAAAACAGGTGCAAGCCATCTCCTAGGGGAGCAAGTAACTTAGATTCAGCAACTTGCTTTGAGCTAGATGCATTCCTAATTGCACACAATATAACTGGATTTTAACCACTTGCCCGCCAGAAGGTTTTACCCCTTTCATGACCACAGCATTTTTTGCTATTCAGCACTGGGCTACTTTAACTGGAAATTGCTCGGTCATGCAACACTGTATACAAATGAAATGTATCTTTTTTTATTCACACAAATAGAGCTTTCTTTTGGTTACGACTGTTTTTTTTTGATTAAACGAAAAAAGGCCAAAATATTTGAAAAACAAAATAAAAATAGATTGTTATAAAGCATATGCAATAAAATCTAATTTCTTAAAAAATGTAGGCGAAAATGTATTCTGCTACATGTCGCAAGCACTGGCAGTGATCAGGGACTAAACCTGCTAACGCTGCGTTTTTGGGGACACTATACTATTTAAGAACCTAGCATACAGCCGTGGCCAAAAGTTTTGAGAATGACACATATTAATTTTCAGGAGGACTGGGGTAAAGTCATTTTCTCTGATAAACCCCCTTTCCGATTTTTTGGGGCATCCAGAAAAAACCTTGTCCGGAGAAGAAAAGGTGAGCGCTACCATCAGTCCTGTGTCATGCCAACAGCAAAGCATCCTGAGACTGTTCATGTGTGGGGTTGCTTCTCAGCCAAGGAAGTGGCTTTTTCGCCTAAAAACATAGCCATAAATAAAGAATGGTACAAAAACATCCCCTGAGAGCAACTTCTCCCAACCATTCAAGAACAGTTTGGTGATGAGCAATGCCTTTTCCAGCATGATGGAGCACCTTGCCATAAGGCAAAAGTGATAACTAAGTGGAACAAAACATCAAAATGTTGGGTTCATGGCCAGGAAACTCCCCAGCTCTTAAACCCATTAACCGGTTCCCGAATGGCCCCTGTACATATACGTCGGTAGAATGGCACGGCTGGGCAAAGTAATGTATATTTACGTCACTTTGAAATACCCGCCGTGAGCTCCGTGACCGTGCCCACGGGACCCGCGGACTCTATGTCCGCCGGTGTCCAGCGATCGGGTCACAGAGCTGCAGAACGGGGAGAGGCTAGTGTAAACAAGCACCTCCTCGTTCTGCCTAGTGACACTGTCACTGATCGTATGCTCCCTCTCATTGGGAGCAGCGATCAGTGACATGTCACTCGTAGCCATGCCCACTAACAGTTAGAATCACTCCCTAGGACACACTTAACCCCTTCAGTGCCACCTAGAGGTTGACATTTTCACTGCTAGTGTCATTTTCACAGTAATCAGTGCATATTTATAGCACTGATCGCTGTAAAAATTACAATGGTCCCAAAAATGTGTCAAAAGTGTCCGATGTGTCCGCCATAAAGTCGCAGTCACGATAAAAATCCCTGATCGCCACCATTACTAGTAAAAATAATAATAAAATTGCCATAAAACTATCCCCTATTTTTTAGACGCTATAAAACTTTTGCGCAAACCAAATCAATATACACTTATTGCAATTTTTTTTACCAAAAATATGTAGAAGAATACGTTTCGGCCTAAACTGTGGAAAAATGTTTTTTTTTATAGATTTTTGGGGGATATTTATTGTAGCAAAAAGTAAAAAAATTGCATTTTTTTTCAAAATTTTCACTCTATTTTTGTTTATAGCGCAAAAAATAAAAACTGCAGAGGTGATCAAATACCACCAAAAGAAAGCTCTATTTGTGGGAAAAATAAGGATTTTTTACTCACCGTAATATCTTTTTCTCTGAGTTCATGGACCGACACAGCTTCCTAGTGCGTATTATCCGTTATTTAGGAGTGACTAGGCAGAAAAACTTGTAAAAAGGATTGCATCGCACCTTCTACAGCACTGCCTAGGGGGCGGACACTCTGGGTATAATCCCTCTGTCTGCACCTAGCAGATCAGTTTGTCAAAAGCAGTAAAAACTTAAAACGAGGGGTGGGTGCTGTGTCGGTCCATGAACTAAGAGAAAAGGATTTTACGGTGAGTAAAAAATCCTATTTACTCTTTCGTTCATGGACCGACACAGCTTCCTATTGACATAGTGGGACGTCCCAAAGCAGTGTAAAAAAACGAGGGGTGGGAACAGCATTAAAAAATTTAAGTAAAAATTTTCCCCCGGACCCATGGGCCCGAAGAGAGCCATGTCCTACTCCTTGCTAGATAGAAAAAACTGATCTGCTAGGTGCATAGAGAGGGATTATACCCAGAGGGTCCGCCCCCTGGGCGGTGCTGTAGAAGGTGTGATGCAACACTTTTTACAAGTTTTTCTGCCTAGTCCCTCCTAAATAACGAATAATACCCACTATGTCAAAAGGAAGCTGTGTCGGTCCATGAACGAAAGAGTAAAAAGGACGTCAATTTTGTTTGGGAGCCATGCTGCACGGTCGCGCAATTTTCAGTTAAAGCGACGCAGTGCCGAATCGTAAAAAATGCTCTGGTCTTTGGCCAGCGAAATGGTCCGGGGTCTTAAGTGGTTAAGAACTTGTGGTCAATATTCTTCAGTCAGGATGTGGCCCAGAAGTTGATTGACAGCATGCCAGAGGTCCTGAAAAGAAGTGTCAACACTGCAAATATTGACTCTTTGCATAGACCTAATGTAATTGTCAATAAAAGACTTTGTTACTTATGAAATGCTTGTAATTATATTTTATTATATCATAGTAACATCTGACAAAAAGATCTAAAAACACTAAAGCAGCAGACTTAGTGAAAATTAAGATTTGTGTCATTCTCAAAACGTTTGGCCACAGCTGTAGTTCTGATCATGATTAAGATACTGATCCATACAGACACTATGGGGGTTATTTACAAAAGGCAAATCCACTTTGCACTACAAGTGCAAAGTGCACTTGAAATTGCACTGAAAGTGCACTTGGAAGTGCAGTCGTCGTAAATCCGAGGGGTAGAACTGAAATGAAGGGAAGCTCTGCTGATTTTATTATCCAATCATGTGCAAGCTAAAATGCTGTTTTTTTTATTTTCCATGCATTCCCTCGGATCTACAGCGACTGCACTTCCAAAGTGCACGTTCAGTACAATTTCCAGTGCGCTTTGCACTTGTAGTGCAAAGTGGATTTGCCTTTAGTAAATAACCCCCTATGTATATGGTGGTGATTAGCGACTGTGATAGTGTGGCAGGCAATCTGGTGCTGACACTGGCTGGGAGGGACACTGCCACGGACATCACTAGTAACACTAATGCAGTGATAATACTGTACACTGACACTGTACTAATGGCACTGGCTGGGTGACAGGGGTGATCAGAAGGGCAATCAAGGGAATAACTGTGTGCCTAACAAGTGTATGCAAATGTATGTGTGCTGCTTTTACTCACAATTCTGGCTGGGTTTCTCTCCTTGCTTTCAGTTCTGAATGGCAGGGAGAAATCCAGCCAGAGCCTACGTTTACAAACACACAAATCTGTGCTCTGATTGGTCACAGCCGATCAGCAGATATACAGCCTAAATGATTAGCTGTAACCTGCTGACAAACTCGTGCTGTGTCCAATCACAACACAGGTCAGCAGGGGATGCGCGCATGGCAGGAAGTACACTCTGTAAATCGCGGTACCTGCCTGTGCTGTCCGCTAGCAGTAAATGTACAGTTTGCGGGCAGCAGGTGGTTAAGATTTATTAGTAATAACAAGATTGTTGATTCAGGAATCATCCTTTAGGAGGATCAAGAAGGAATTTATTCCGTTGGGAGTAAATTGGACCATGTGTTATAGTTTTTTTGCCTCTGTTTCAACTTTGGGTATAGGATTCTGTATATGGAGGCTTTCTATTTATTTATTTTTTTAACTAGAGGACTTGTGCTTTTTTTTAACCTATGTAACCTCCTTCAGTGATGTAGTACCTGGGCCCAAGCACGAACAGGGTGATATCACTACCTTTACAGTCCAATGCCAGGCACTGCAAGGTATTTTGGTAGCAGCTGTACCAAGGAGCAGCGGAGAAGCACCAAAGAGGTGAGCTTTACACAGACACTGTCACTTTGCCCTAAACAACGTGGCAATGTCTCCTTCATAGTCTTCCTGTTGCACTTGTTCTAAAACTATTTTTCCATGCCATAACAAAGTTGGCTCTCTAC
This sequence comes from Rana muscosa, assembly GCA_029206835.1. Classification (NCBI taxonomy): domain Eukaryota; kingdom Metazoa; phylum Chordata; class Amphibia; order Anura; family Ranidae; genus Rana; species Rana muscosa. The sequence continues at coordinate 175,081,080 of CM055128.1, read as the reverse complement.
TGAAAGAGTTATGATAATTACCTAGAAAAGATAACTGTCAGGAGAAAACATGAACCTTTTTCCAGCATGGCTTTCAAAGTAAAAAAGCAGCTAAAATCAGGTTATCAATTCTTTCCATCCTAATTAATGTGAACTGCATCCATTTAATTTTTTTTGGCATTTTGGATAATGTATGGGAAAAGTTAAATTCGTACCCGATCTTTATTGCTGTCTGCCAATTTTAGGAATGTCATACTTTCTGTACTGGTGCCACTGATAGAGGCATGAAGAAAATCTCTTCAACATGGAACATTTTATTTTCATTGCCAACCTGTTCAGAAGATTCCAACTTATTTGCTGCTTTTGTGACTTGGTTCGCACCAGTGCGGCTTTGAGATTGCATTACTGCCGCGATTTGCACTGCCGATTTCATTGTGGATTGTGACTTCCTATAACAGAAGTCTATGCAAGTCCCAATGAAAATCGGTAAAAAGTAGCGCAGGAAACTTTTTCATCGATATGAACAGTTCCCATTGCCAGCAATGGGGTGTGACTTGTCATGGGATTTGGAACTGCCAAATCGCATGACAAAATCGCACTGGTGAAAACGGGGGGGTTATGGCGCCAGGATAAAAAGTCAGGGAAAACATTCCTATTAGGAATAGCAACCAAGTCATCTACATTATCCAAAAAAACACTATATACTTTTCTTTTACATTTGGTCATCCAACTTTTACCCTAAATCATTTCTGTTTTGTTGCCCATAATTTTCACTTCTACTATTGTAATCAAATAAATCTTTGCACCGGTTTCTTTGATTCTGTTGTGCCAATTAAAATCAAAGAATTTAAATAGTAACTGCACATCACCCCTTCCACACAAAGAAACACTCACCAACACTTGCAGCCTTGGACAGTGTATGGAGAGCTGGATAAGAGTGCTATCTGTAATCTGCGACAGAAACAAAAGGTGAATGATAATGCAGTGATGCTACATGTCTGCCAAAACAAAACCCCCAATATCTGAAATAGCACTCAGAACTACAAGTGTTTGAATCGCATAACTTCTCAATTTTTATAATTTTTCTTTATTATGCCACAATACCTTTTCTACTAATTTATGTATACATCTCTGAAGCTTTGGTTCTTTCACACACAGAATATACTGTATATGTAAACTTTTATGAAACCAGACCACACAATATTAAACATATGTTGTCAAAATACAAGAGTGATTTTTGTTGTTGTTTTGAGTAGATCCAAGTCCATGAGCCCAAGAAAAGAATGTAACATTGCAGGTTATCAATCATTAGATGTGTGTTGGCTGCATTAGTTTTCCCTTCCAGGCAATTTTCCCTTTATTTTTACCTGGTGATCCTGCCAATAGAATGATTCCTGTCCTAGGGTGACAACATTGCTGTAACCCTAGGACAGAACTACGAAATACCTACCCCTCTTCTCTAAAACACGGCGGGGGGGGCGTTTGTAGTCTGAGATAGTTGGGAGCAACGTAACTTGTAAGCATGGCAGTACAGTCAAAGAACACATTGGCTGACAAGATTTCTTGCTGGATCACTTGATTTTTGCACTTATCAAGCATTTATAGCAAAACACCTTTCAATTTTATACCTAAAGTGATTGTAAAAGATCACCTTGTAAAACAACCCATTCAGTTTAAAATAGAAATTAAAGGCAAAACATTTGTGCATAGATATAAAACAAAACATTATAAATACCTTGTTTCCCTTTATTATAAGTCACATTCCCTCTGTTATCAGCTGCATAAGAACTGGAGGAGGAGAAGCAGTAGCACATTGAGCTTCCAGTTCCCAGTGAATGGCTGTGCAGCCGGGGTGTGTCAGGACAAGTCTGATCATTGGAGGAGAGCAGGATAGCATAGCTAGAGAACTGACCATGGTGTGCTCTCCTGCTTAGTGTGGTCAGTTTTTATCAGGAAAGCAAGGGGACTAGCAGGATCACCAGAGATTTCACATAAAGTAAGCAATACAAAGAGAACAGGATACTTTCTAATACATGTGCATGTTACAGCAGGCACATACAGTGAGGGGAAAAAAGTATTTGATCGCCTGCTGATTTTTTACATTTGCCCACTGACAAAGAAATGATCAGTCTATAATTTTAATGGTAGGTTTAGAGAGAGACAGAATAACAATAAATAATAAAAATATCCAGAAAAACACTTTTTTTTAAAAACTATAAATTGATTTGCATTTTAATGAGTCAAATAAGTATTTGACCCCCTATCAATCAGTAAGATTTCTGTCACCCATGTGTCTTCTTTACAGGCAACGAGCTGAGATCAGGAGCACCCTCTTAAAAGGGAGTGCTCCTAATCTCAGCTTGTTACCTGTATAAAAGACACTTGTCCACAGAAGCAAATCATTCAGATTCCAATCTCTCCACCATGGCCAAGACCAAAGAGCTGTCCAAGGATGTCAGGGACAAGATTGTAGACCTACACAAGGCTGGAATGGGCTACAAGACCATCGCCAAGCAACTTGGTGAGAGGGTGACAACAGTTGGTGTGATTATTGGCAAATGAAAGAAACACAAAATAACTGTCACTCTCCCTTGGTCTGGGGCTCCATGTAAGATCTCACCTCGTTGAGTTTGAACGATTATGAGAACTGTGAGTTTGCTAATGAACATCTGAATGATTCAGAGGAGAACTGTGAGAAAGTGTTGTGGTCAGATGAGACTAAAATCAAGCTCTTTGGCATCAACTCAACTTGCCTTGTTTGGAGGAGGAGGAGGAATGCTGCCTATGACCCCAAGGACACCATCCCCACCATCAAACATGGAGGTGGAAACATTATGCTTTGTGGGTGTTTTTCTACAACTTCACTGCATCAAAAGGGACAATGGACGGGGCCATGTACCATCAAATCTTGGGTAAGAACCTCCTTCCCTCAGCCAGGTCATGGAAAATGGGCCTTGGATGTGTATTCCAGCATGACAATGACCCAAAATACACAGACAAGGCAACAAAGGAGTGGCTCAAGAAGAAGCACATTAGAGTCCCGGAGTGGCCTAGCCAGTCTCCAGACCTTAATCCCATAGAAAATATGTGGAGGGAGCTGAAGGTTCAAATTACCAAAAGTCAGCCTCAAAACCTTAATGACTTGGAGAGGATCTGCAAAAGGAGTGGGACAAAATCCCTCATGAGATGTGTGCAAACCTGGTGGCCAACTACAAGAAACGTCTGACCTCTGTAATTGCCAACAAGCGTTTTGCCACCAAGTACTAAGTCATGTTTTGCGAAGGGGTCAAATAGTTATTTTACTCAATAAAATGCAAATCAATTTAGAGCTTTTTTGAAATGCGTTTTTCTGGATTTTTTTTGTTGTTATTCTGTCTCTGAAAGAAAATCCACTGTTAAAATTATAGACTGATCATTTCTTTGTCAGTGGGAAAACGTACAAAATCACCAGGGGATCAAATACTTTTGTCCCTCACTGTATCAGGAATATAAAGTGTCAGGGTAACAGACCACAGAAGAACACATACGTATGTTGTTAGGATGTACATACACTTTAAGGCCCCTTTCACATTGAGGCGTTTTTGCGGTAAAAATAGCACCGTAAAAACGCCTGAAATAATCCTGCCCCAGCATTCTCAATGTGAAAGCCCTGAGGGCTTTCACACTGAGGTGTTTTGCTGGCTGTGCGTTGGAAAAAATCCTGCAAACAGCATCTTTAGGGCGCTAAAAATAGCGCTGTAAAAACGCCTATCTCCATTGAAATGAATGAGAACCGCGGTAAAAACGTATAGGCGTTAGCGCTACATTTCAAAATAGTGCTAATGCCTATGCGTTTTTACCGCGATTTTACTGCGTTAGCGCTAACGCGGTAAAATTGCGGTAAAGACGCATAGGCGTTAGCGCTATGTTTAACGCTATCGCAGTAAAATTGCGGTAAAAAATTGCGATAAAAACGCGGTAAAATCGCAACGCCTCAGTGTGAAAGGGGCCTAAATCTGTGAGACATGCAAACCATCAACTAAAATAAAAAAAAATTAAGCCCATCTACACAATATAATTTTCTCTCCTTCAGGTCTAATGAATGACATCTAGTAGGAACAAACTGAGACATCTTGGACAGCAGCCTAGTCTGGTGATTAGTAAGGCCTCATTCACTAAAGGCACATAAAATGCGTGCCCCGTGTGAGAGCCATGTTTATCCACATCCCATTCATGCCAACTGGGATGCAGCAGCTGCACAGACAGACACTGCTCCCAATTTGAAATTTGCAAAGCTGTGGTGGCACAGCCCCAGAAGCAACCTTTGGTTAAGCTTTTCTGCTTAAAGTGTTACTAAACCCTAAACAGTAAAATCAGTCTGTATATGCAGAACAGCATGCTTGTTATACTCACTGTGGAAACTAAGGGGTTAATCCTCTGCATTGTGTAAAAAGGCTATTTGATCATGTATGCACAGAGTCTCCCCTTTGTGCATTGTCCCCTGGCCAAGTCTGGATAAGACACAGTGAGTGAAGTCAGGCTGCACATGCTCAGTTTGGTCTCTATTGCTGGAGAAAACATTTCCTGTTTGATCGGAGCTAGTCAGGACACATGGTTTTGACATCACACATTTGGGCCTGTATACAGATCCAGAATGACAGCCCAGTCCCTCCCTCTTATTCCATGCCCAGTAACTAAAAAAATAACACAGTGGTGGGATGTCACATCTTGATTAATGGATGATCCACTTCCCATAAAAGTATGTGGATACAGGCTTTAGTGGATTTCAAGAGGCAGCGATTCCCATAAACAAGATAACACTACTGTACATGCTACTGCAGTGTTCTATATTACACATGCAGCAATCAGCTATGATGTCCATCCCACCTGGCACTCCACTGTCACCTTGTTAACACCCTACCTCCAGTCATCCTTATCACGCCTGGCACCACACTGCCACCTTGCTAACACCCTACCCCTTGTCATCCTCATCACACCTGGCACCCCACTGCCACCTTGCCAACACCCTTCCCCTTGTCATCCTCATCACACCTGGCACCCCACTGCCGCCTTGCTATCACCCTACTACCTGTTATTCTCAACACACTTGCCCCCCCCCCCCCCACTGCCGCCTGACTAACACCTTACCTCCAGTCATTCTCATCTTCATCACACTTGGCAACCCACTGCCACCTTGCTAACACCCTATCCTTATCACACCTGGCATTATAGTTATATACAGTGGGGAAAATAAGTATTTGATCCCCTGCAGATTTTGTAAGTTTGCCCTCATACAAAGAAATGAAGGGCCTATCATTTTTATCATCTGTGTATTTCAAATAATATAGACAGAATTTCAACCAAAAAAAAAACACATGATTGAAATGTTATAAATCAAGTTGCAGTTCAGTGAGTAAAATAAGTATTTGATCCTCTACTAACCAAAAATAATTCTGGCTCCCATATACCGGCTACAGTATGTGCTCATGTGGTAGACAGATTAGTCCTGTCAATGTAAGAAGGTGCTCCTAACGACAACTCGTTATGTGTATAAAAGACACCATATATAAGGGAAGTTTCCCCCACTGGCGGTTTTCTCGGCAGCAAAGATTGAACAAAATGGGATATATAAAGATGGTGAAATTAAGCTTTATTGGTGACAACCAAGACAAATAGACATTTGACAGCTAAAATATGAGCTCTGGTATAAGGCTAAAAGTTTTCAATACATAAAGGTGCAAACACAGTGTATCACACAACATTATATGTGTATTACAATGCCAGTAGGTACAATAATCCTTGACGCGTTTTGACCCTTCAGGGTCTTCTTCAGAAGATAAGTTTGCTGTGGAAGGATTGCATTGAATAAATGAATTTATGGTTTAAAGACATATTGTTAACATTAAAAAGCATTCCAATGCATATTTACCAATCACGTTGCATTGATCTCATGACCAGAGGTCCTCTAAAAGGTCTTCACATGAGCCTTAAAACACACGGTCCACCGATTGGCCGATATCCCTGAAGGTGGTATCCCACCCGTCCGAGCGTGGCTTACAAGGAGTCACACTAATAGGAGCAATTTCCCACACACGGGCAGGGCATGGGAGAAGAGGGAGGAGACCACAAACCTGCAGCAAAATCGGTGAGTAACACCATTATAGGTATAAGATATAATGCACAAACCTATATTTGTCTAAGGCTTAGTACAGAAAATTTATTATAAGTAGGTGAATAATAGGATTTTTTGTACTCACCGTAAAATCCTTTTCTCTGACATCCATGGACTGACACGGTGTCTCTTTACACTTTACACGTGGGTTATGTCCCTGCTTGCAGGAGAAGACCTAGGCAGAATGTGAAATGTTATACATACATTCTAAAAGCCAGAGCTGAACAGCCCCACCCAGGGGGCGGTCCCTCCGGACATAACCCTCCCACTACAGTCAGCAGACTTCAGTTCGTAACAAAGCAGTACAAACTTAAAAGGAAGGGTGGGTGCTGTGTCAGTCCATGGATGTCAGAGAAAAGGATTTTACGGTGAGTACAAAAAATCCTATTTTCTCTTACCATCCATGGACTGACACGGTGTCTCTTTACACTTTACACGTGGGATGTCCCAAAGCAGTGTCAAGAGGGATGGGAGCAGTATAAATGGAAAAACCAAAACTTCACTCCAATAAGGCAGAGCTCCTCAACGGAGGAGTCGCAACTTTAAACAGCGGCCTGCAGCACCCTGCGGCCGAAGGAAGCATCCGAAGATGCAGCCACATTAACCTTATAAAAAACTTAAAAGGTATGAACAGATGACCAGGTCGCCGCCTTGCACACTTGTGCAGCCGACGCTTGATGTCGGGAAACTCAGGAAGCACCAATTGCCCTGGTGGAATGCGCCGTAACCGGAAAGGGAGGCGCCCGCCCTTTGAGAGCATAGGCTTGAATGACGGTTTGTCTGATTCCCCTAAAATGATGGCAGACTAAACCGCTTGGCCCTGTTATGGACCAGAGACAGTCACAAACAGTGAGTCGGACTTCCGAATAGCAGTAGCAGACAGGTACACCCGTAAGGCTCGTACCACCTCCAATATGTGCAGCGCAAACTCTCTGGGATGCGATGGGTGAGGACACAAGGACGGGAGGGCAATGTCCTCATGTAGGTGAAAGGTCGACACCACCTTTGGCAAAAAAGGAAGGTCGCGGATGCAACACCGCCTTATCCTTATGGATGACCAAATATGGCGACTTGCAGGACAAAGCCGCCAACTCAGACACTCGTCAAACAGAAGTGATTGCCACTAAAAAGGCCACCTTCTGAGACAAGACAAGAGGGGAATATCCCGGATATTCCCAAAAGGAGGTTCCTGGAGGACCGAGAGCACCAAATTCAGATCCCACGGTGGGAGAGGAGGCTTGACAGGAGGGAGCACATGGCGAACCCCCAACACAAGGTGCTAACCAAGAAAAATGACCCGCTAAAGGTCGCTGAAAGACGACGGCCAAGGCCGAAATCTGATCCTTTATGGTACTCAAAGCAAGCTTTTGGGTCACTCCACACTGCAGAGGATGCAGGATTCTGGGGACGGAATACGTCCGAGGACGCCAGTCCAGCGCTTCGCACATGGCGATATAAGCTTTTCAGGCACGGTGATAGATCTGCCTGGAGGAAGACTTCCGTGTCCTTAACATGGTCAAAATGACCGAGTCCGAGAGACCTCGGTCCCTCAACACCTGGCTTTTAACAGCCCTGCCGTTAAAGCCAGAGACTGTAAGCCGGATGAAACATAGGACCTTGAGACTGAAGGTCCTCCCTCATCGGCAACCGCCAGGGAACGTCCGCGACGAGACGTGCCAGATCAGCGTACCAGTGACGCTGAGGCCAATCCGGAACAATTAGGATCGCCGGAGTTTATATCAGGCGATAAGGACCCTATGGGGCCACCAACGCATCCGAGGCATCGCCCAAGGATCCCTGGATCTGGCCACAACCTCGACCCTTGCGATTGAGTCGAGAGGCCATCAGGTTCACATCCGGCGTGCCCCACTGTCGGTAAAGGAGTTGAAATATACAAGGACCACTCTTCTTGGTCCGGTGTCTGGCGATTGGCGACTCAGATAGTCCGCCTACCCATTGTCTATGCCCAGAATGTAAAATGGCCTACAGAGCCGGCACGTTTCTTCCGGCCCACTTCAGGATACGGACTACCTCGGAAGCCGCAGCTGAGCTCCGAGTTCCCCCTTGTTGTTTTACATACGCCACCGCCGTGGCGGTGTCTGACTGGCTCCTGATGGAGCGACCCCGTACTCTCTCCGACCTGAGGAGAGACACAGTCCGATGGCCCGTATTTCCAGAACAGTGATAGGTAAAAACAGGCTCGTCCGGAGTCCAAGGCCTGAGCCGACAGGACTCCCCAGACTCCACCCCAGCCCGTCAGGCTGGTGTCCGTCGTGAGTACCGTCCATTGGATGGGAGGGGAACGACTTTCCGGACTGAAGAGCCGAGGATCTCAACCACCATGTCAGGGGCGCCCTGACCAGGTGAATCACCTGGATCTGAAGATCCAAAGACAATGGGGATTTGTCCCAGGTGGACAAGATCTCCTTCTGCAATGCCCTGGTGTGTGATTGGGCATACGGAACGGCCGCGAAGGAGGCCACCACGAGTCTCGGGACTCTCATGCAAAAAACGGATTGACAACCATTTTTGGGATGTCAGCACCCGCACCGCAGACTGAAGTGTCAGCAACTTCTCCAGAGGTAGGATACCTTTGCCTCCAAGGAGTCCAGAATCAGAACTAGATACTCCAGACACCGAGTCGGGACCAGGACTGACTCCTGAATGTTCAGGAACCACCCGAGTCCCTGAGGGTCTAATTGACGATAGTCACCTTTCCTCTAAGTCTGATCCACTTTCTGCTCTTAGCAGAAGATCGTCCAGATAGCCCATGACGGCAATACCTCGCTGTAACAGAAGGCTAGAACCGGAGCAAGCACCTTGGTGAACACCCTTGGTGCCGAGGCTAGGCCGAAAGGAAGAGCCACAATCGATAGTGGACTTCGCTGATCGCAAAGCGCAGAAACTTCTGGTGACTTGCGCAGATCGGAACATGCAAGTAGGCGTCCTTGAAGTCCAAGGACGCCAGAAGAAAATCCCTTTGGTGGAGTGTAGCGATCACCGTGCGAATGGATTCCATGCGGAATTTCTGCACCTTCTCGAAGGCATTCAGGGCCTTGAGGTCCAGGATAGGTCGAACCACGTCCTATTTTTGGGACGACAAACAGATTCAAGTAGAATCCCTGAAAACTCTCCTGTGACGGAACCGGCACAATCACTCCGGACCTGATCAAATCCTGTACAGCCCCCAAGAGGGCTGCCCGACAGGTAGGAAGGAGAGGAAGATTTGAGGGAAAGAATCTGTCTGGGGGCCAGGATCGGAATACTATCCTGTATCCTGAGGTGACCACCTCGCACACCCACCAGTCGGAGATTCGGGAGGACCACCGATTCATGACCTGCGAAGTCGTCGTCCCACCCCAGAGTCGGGCGGAGGCAAGACTTCACGCGGGGGCGGGCTTGGGAGCCGCTTGTTCGGCTTACGCACCCAGGGGCACTTGTGCCCACCAGCCGCACTGCGGTCAGTCTGAGAGGGCCTACCCGTGGACTGACTGACAAAAAAAAAAACCGTTTTGCTGGAAAGGAAGGCCCCCGTTTGCGGCGGGCCTCCTCACCCTTGCTAGTCTAAGGAAGAAGAGTGCTTTTACCTCCCATGACATCCATGACGATGTCATCCAGAGCAGCACCGAAAGGTCTACCACCTTTAAATGGTAGATCCGTCAGGAGCTTCCTAAGGCTAGGTCAGCAGACCAGCACTTCAACCAGATAAGACGACACAATACCACCGCCGAGACAGAGGCCCTGGATATTAAAGGGGCCGCGTCCAACGTGGCGTCACACACATAAACCAGGCCCTGAACCAGTTGGTGGGCCAAAGCAACTGTGTCTGGAGGAAGATTATGCTCCTGTACAGCTAGGTGCAACATTTTTGCCTAACCTGTAAGTGTTTAAGACACAAGGGTCGCCACTACCACAGGCCGTAGGGCGGATCCCAACAAGGCCAACATGGCTCTGCTCACCACTTCTGACCTCCTGTCAGTGGGGTCCTCAAATGCAGGAGTCCCCTCCATCGGGAGAGTGATGGCCTTGTTCAACCAGGCGACTGGAGGGTCGACCCTGGGGGAGAAGCCCACTTTTTAAGTAGGGCATCTTCAAGGGGTATCTGATAGACAAACGCCGGGGGACCATAAAAAAATTATTCTGCGGCTTTTCCCAGACCTTATCAATGAGCTGGTCAAAGAAAGTACATATGGAAAAACCTCTTTAGAAGGCCTGGCCTTAAAAGAACCAAAGTAGACTGTATCCGCCTGAGGTTCTGCATCCGCAGCATTTTAGCTTGAGAGTGTCCCTCACCGCAGTCATGAGTACACTAACAAGCGCCCTGTCATTTACTGACTCAGAACTGGAGTTTTCCTCATAAGGAATGTCCTGTTCAAAACCATCCAATACATTCAGAACTAGGGTCCTGAGCGGTAGTGGCTAGGCCCATATCTGAATCAGCACACTGCCCTCATGAAGTAAAGTGGGGAGAGGGCACTTTTTTGCTCCCTTGCACTTGCACACAGCTCCCATCCTGGTCAGAAATGATTCCAGGACTGCCCACAACTGGTCCCTAGGGACCGCAGGTGCTGAAGCACTGCCTGTTGTCCATTGACATTTAGGGGAAGCTGGTGACGGAGACTCCATATTGCCCCCCTCTGAGACTCCTCAGATAAAAAGTCCACCCACAGGCTGTGCTGACTGAGAAGGGAGCGCCCAGGGGACTCACCAAACCGGACCAGGGACCGTTCAGTTCCGCTGTCTGTACCGCGCTGTGTCAGCGCTGGTGAGCTGTGAGGAGATTGTGAGGAGATTTGCGCTGTTACAGCAGTGCTAGAGGCCAAAACTAGTGCTGAAGAGCGCGCGGGCTACAAGAAAATGGCCGCCACACTTCACTGAGGCGATCCGCGGCAAGATGGCCGCCATGACTCAGCAAAAGTGAAAAAAACAGCACACAAACAGCGCCACTCGGCGCTCAGGCCCCAAAATACACAAAAAAGGCCCCAAGCATATCTGCAGACCAGCATTAGCCCCTCCAATAACAGTGTGACCCCCAGGCACCCCACACAGCACAGCGCCAGCAATGGTGACAGAGTGACAATGAAATACAGGGGGAGACAGGGAAAATCCCCCACAGAGAAACACACAGCTTTTTGTACTCACCTGCAGGCAGGAGAGACTACTTACCCGTCCCCTGAGGGACCCACTGGTGTGTTTCTAACAGGACTATCACAGTGCAGTACTGAGTAGCTGTCGGCCCGGTCCACCACGAAAGATACAGTCAGTCAGGAACTGTTCAGTCTTGAGAGGACCGTGGGAGCATGAAAGCAAACCCGGCCACCCCTGGAGTCATGGGGCCTGTCGTGAACTGAGTCTCACGCACACAAGGCGAGGATCAGCACGCTCGATGGTCGGACAGGGAAGACTACGAGGATATCTTGTACCCAACCTGTTGCCCAGCCGACAGTTGATAGAAAATTCTCAAAAATCAAATAAAAAAGAATTCCAGAAAAGGAATAAAAATAGGTCAGGAGACTGGCTCCTGAGAGAGCCACGTCTTCTCCTTCTGCTAGGCAGAAAAAAACTGAAGTCTGCTGACTGTAGTGGGAGGGTTATGTCCGGAGGGACCGCCCCCTGGGTGGGGCTGTTCAGCTCTGGCTTTTAGAATGTATGTATAACATTTCACATTCTGCCTAGGTCTTCTCCTGCAAGCAGGGACATAACCCACGTGTAAAGTGTAAAGAGACACCGTGTCAGTCCATGGATGGTAAGAGAAATAGCGTTATGCCAAATGGTAAAGACCCACTTGCACGTATGTATTAAAATATATTGCTTAATAGATGATTGTGTATAAAGGGTAAAATAATATAATATTATATATATGTGGAAACCACCTGCGAGTGTAATGTGGGGTCAAAAAGGATGAGTGAGGAAGGGGAAAAAGAAATGTGAAGGGAGTGGAAGATGAAGTAAAAAGGGATGAGGGAAGTGAAGGAAATGATGACATGGAGGAAGAGGAAAAAGAAAAGGATAAAGAAAAGGAAAAAGAAAAAAGAAAGAAAAAGAAGAAGAAATGTGAAAGAAAAAAAAGAAGAGTGTGTATGTTGGAATGAGTGTGTGTGTTGGATGAATTGTAATGAATGAACAAAAGTAAAAGGTGGATGAAAATAAAGATAAAAGTGAAAGTGTAGTGTTTGAAATTGATGTTAATGGTGATGAAGATAAGGAATGAAAATGAAATAAATTAATTAAAATAAAATGAAATGGTGCAAAAAGGGTGGGATGAAAGGAGTATAAATAGAAGGTGATGATGGTCAAAGGGGAGCATTGAAATGAAAAATAACAACGTGTGGTGCATATAGGTAATGTGCTAATGAAGAAAGAAAAAGGAATGTGAAGTGCATGGGATTGAAAAGAAAAGAAACCAGAGAAAAAATAAAAGAAAAAAGGCAAAGAGGGAAGGGGGAGGGGGAAGGGAAAAGTAGAAAGGTAATAGGGAGAAAGTGGGTGAAAAAGTGAGATAAAAAAGGGGAAATGTGCATAAGGTGTTAAACAAAAATGGAGTGAATGAAAACAAAAAACACACAGCAAGCAAGCTGTTGGAGCTGGAGACTAATATCGCGTACACACGACCGTTTTTCATGACGAGAAAAATGCCATTCTTTAATTTGGTCATTATGAACGATCGTGTGCAGGCTCCAGAGCATTTTTCACGACGTGAAAAATGGGCATTAAAAATTTGGAACATGCTCTATTTTTTCTCGTTGTGAAAAACGGGCGTGTGTAGGTTTTAACGACGTGAAAAAAAACGCGCATGCTCAGAAGCAAGTTATGAGACGGGAGCGCTCGTTCTGGTAAAACTGGCATTAATAATGGAGATAGCACATTCGTCACGCCGTAACGGACTGAAGAGTACAATACTTAAAAGCGTGAATCGTCTCTCACCAAACTTTACTAACACGAGGATCAGCAAAGGCAGCCCAAAGGGTGGCGCCATCCGAATGGAACTTCCCCTTTATAGTGCCGTCGTACGTTTCGTACGTCACAGCGCTTTGTTCGAGCATTTTTTTTCACGATCGTGTGTAGGCAAGGCAGGCTTGAGAAGAATCACGTTGAGAAAAACTTAGTTTTTTCAATGACATTAAAAACGGTCGTGTGTACGCGGCATAAGAAAAAGAAGAGGGTAGAAAGGGATATAAGGTGGGAGGGAAGTGTTGAGGTATGAAGGAGAATGATGTGCGACATGAGTAAATTATGGGGGGGGGGGGGGGAAGTGAAAAGAAAAAAACTGAAAAGTGAGGGGGACAGAATAGAGAAGGAATGATGAGGTGAAAAAAGGAGGAATGAAAAAGAAAAAGTGAGTGTTGGAAAAAGAAGAAGTGAAGAAAATAGGATTTTTATAACAGCTTACCTGTAAAATCCTTTTCTTGGAGTACATCACGGGACACAGAGCGGCATAGTCATTACTATGTGGGTTATATAGATACCTTCAGGTGCTGGCACTGGCAACTTCCAAAACCGGAAGTACCCTCCCCTATATAAGCCCCTCCCATCCGGGAGTACCTCAGTTTTGTAGCAAAGCAATAAGTGTCCCCAAAAGAGGGGTGGGAGCTCTGTGTCCCGTGATGTACTCCAAGAAAAGGATTTTACAGGTAAGCGGTTATAAAAATCCTATTTTCTTTCTCGTACATCACGGGACACAGAGCGGCATAGTCATTACTATGTGGGATGTCCTAAAGCAATGCCCAATGAGGGGGGGGATACACCATACATAAGCTGAGCACTATCAGACATGAGGATCTTTTGCGGCCTGCAACACACTGCGCCCAAAGGCGACATCCTCCTGACTTCTAATGTCCACCTGGTAGAACCTAGTAAACGTGTGTACTGAAGACCATGTTGCGGCCTTACAGATTTGAGCCAAGGAGGCCTGGTGATGCACTGCCCATGAAGTTCCAACTGCTCTCGTGGAGTGCGCCCTAACTTTGAACGGAGGCGGTCTCCTTCTCAAGCCATAGGCTTGCATTATGACCTGTCGAATCCACTTGGCTAAAGTAGATTTTGACGCTGCCTGACCCCTTCTGGGGCCTTCCGGCAGAATAAACAAAGTATCCGTTCTGCGAATCTGAGCAGTGGCTTTTAGATAAGCTTTAACTGCTCTTACTACATCCAAAGAATGTAATAATTTTTCCTCTACTGAACTAGGTTTGGGGAAAAAAGAAGGAAGAACCACATCTTGGTTCAAATGAAACCTCGATACCACCTTCGGAAGAAAGGTTGGATGAGGACGTAACACTACTCTGTCCTTATGGATAACCAGATATGGCTCCCTACAGGACATAGCGGCTAATTCCGACACTCTTTTAGCCGAACAAATGGCTACTAGAAAAATCAATTTCCTGGTGAGAAGAACCAGGGAAATATGCTGTAATGGTTCAAATGGTTGTTTCTGTAGAACCGACAGAACCAGGTTTAAGTCCCATGGACATATGGGAATATTAACCGGAGGGCTAATACGCATCACTCCTTGTATAAAGGCTTTGACTAGTGAATGCGAAGCCAAGGGCCTCTGAAAAAATATTGACAAGGCCGAAATCTGACCCTTGATAGTACTCAAGGCAAGCTTCCTATCTACAGCCCACTGTAGGAAGTCCAGAATCCTACCTATTACGTACTTTCGTGGATGCCATTTCTTGGCCTCACACCAGGCGATGTACGCCTTCCAGATTCTATTGTAGATCTGCCTGGATACCGGCTTCCTGGCATTGATCATGGTAGATACCACAGGATTAGAGAGACCTCTCTTTTTTAGAATGTGGGCTTCAATAGCCAGGCCGTCAAACCTAGGGCTGGTAAGGAAGGGTGGTATATCGGTCCTTGCGAAAGTAGGTCCGGACGATGTGGGAGGGTCCAAGGACTCCCCACAGACATTTTTACAATCTCCGCGTACCACGCTCTTCGGGGCCACGCTGGAGCCACCAGAATCACTGGTTTCTTTTCTACCCTGATTCTGCGGAGTAATCGAGGTAACAATTGTGGCGGTGGGAATGCATATATCAGCTTGAACTGATCCCAAGGGAACACTAGGGCATCCGAGCCGCAAGCTAGGGGATGCCTTGTCCAAGAGACAAACCTGTCCACCTTTGCGTTGAATCTGGATGCTAGCAGATCTACATCCGGTGTTCCCCACCGCTGACATATTGTCCGAAAAACCTCGGGGTGAAGGGACCATTCCCCTGGGCATAATTGTTGGCGACTTAGAAAGTCCGCCTTCCAATTCTCCACTCCTGGAATGAATACCGCGGATATGGCTGGGACATATCTTTCTGCCCATTTCAGGATGCAATTTACTTCCCTCTGGGCTGCACGACTCCTGGTGCCACCCTGATGATTGATATATGCCACTGCCGTGGCATTGTCTGATTGAATTCTGACAGGGGACCCTTGGAGTTTGGATGTCCATGCTACTAGGGCATACCGGGCTGCTCGTATCTCTAAGAGATTGATGGGCAGGGCCTTTTCCGCATCCGACCATCTGCCCTGGAGAGACCATTGCTCCAGTACTGCTCCCCAGCCTATAAGGCTGGCATCTGTAGTGACCACCTTCCAAGAAATCGGACTGAAGGATTTCCCTTTTTCCAGATTCTGGGGAACCAACCACCAACGGAGGCTCTTGCGAACGGAAGGGGACAAGGACATTGGTAAGTCTAGGGCCTGAACTTTCTTGTTCCAGGCTGACAGTATGGCCCTTTGCAAATTCCTTGAATGGAATTGACCGTAGGGTACTGCTTCGAATGATGCCACCATTTTTCCCAGCAGCCTCATGCACAGGCGTATGGATGGCTGTCTTTTTGTACCCACTAAGTGGATCAAATCTCTCAAAGACAACACCTTTTTTCGAGGCAAGAATATTTTCCTCTGGCCTGAATCTAGCCTTAGCCCCAAGTATTCCAGACTTTTGACTGGTTTTAGGGCTGACTTGTCTCGGTTGATAATCCAACCGTGAGATTCCAGATACTTGATTGTCTTGTGAACGACCACTTCTAGTTTTTTCACTGAGTGGTCTATCAGCAACAAGTCGTCTAGATATGCCATTATCGTTACACCTTGCGTTCTTAGATTGGCCAATAATGGGGCCAGAATTTTTGTGAACACTCGTGGTGCTGTGGCCAGACCGAAGGGTAAGGTTCTGAACTGAAAATGGCACCCTTCTATTGCAAAGCGTAGAAATTTTTGGTGGACTGGAAAGATGGGAATGTGCAAATAAGCATCTTTGATGTCGATCGAGGCTAACCATTCCTCCCCTTGTAGGGCAGTGGCCACCGATCGGATCGACTCCATCCGCAAAGTCCTGATATGCAGGAATTTGTTTAGCCCTTTTAGATTTAATATGGGCCTCACGTCCCCGTTTGGCTTCGGGACTGTAAAGAGGTTTGAGTAAAACCCGAACCCCCATTCTTCCAGGGGAACCTCCATAATTACTCCTTGGAGCAATAGTTGTTCTAGTGCCAACAGGAGGGACTCTCTCTTCCGGGGATCCCTTGGCACGTTTGACCTCATAAAATGGGAAGGAGGAGAGTCTTTTAACTCCAATCTGTATCCCAGACTTACTGCGGAGAGCACCCATCTGTCTCTGATCGTGTCCCGCCAGGTCTCTGCGAACAACTGGAGTCTTCCCCCCACCCGATTGAGTGGGGGCAACCCTTCATGCATTTGACTTTGGGGGAGGTTTTTTACCTCTCCTGACCCAGGGTTTCTTATTACCCTGCGATTGTCCCTGATTTTTACCCCCGGGATTTGACCGAGGAGGCCGTCGGAACTGTTTCACAGCCGATGCCCCAGGGACTGGAGAAGCAGGCCTCTTAAAAGAGGGACCTCTAACTCTGTTTTTAACCGGCAAGAGTGTACTTTTACCGTTGGAAATTTTCTGGATATATTTGTCCAGGTCTTCCCCGAATAAGCGTTCACCATGAAATGGGAAGCTAACCAGCAATTTTTTACAGGGAGCTTCAGCAGACCAGTTTTTGAGCCATAGAAGCCTGCGCATATGTACTACAGACAGCGTAAGGCGGGAGGCCTGATGGATTGAATCCTTTATGGCGTCAACCGCAAAGCATAAGGCTCTAGGTAGATCAGCTTGGGCAAGGGCCTGCTGATCTGGCAAGTCCCTTAAGACCTGTTTCAACTGATCCTTCACTGCTTGGCAGACCCCAATAGCTGCCACTGCTGGTTGTGTCCCCAAGCCTGCTGTAGAAAAAGCAGATTTTAATAAGGACTCCAATTTTTTATCTATTGGGTCCTTGAACATTTGGACATTATCCACTGGACATGTCAGTGATTTATTCACACAAGAGATGGCTGCGTCCACTGTAGGGACCCTCCATTTTTTGATGAACTTATCCTCCATGGGATAGACCACCGGAAATCTCTTGGGGGGGAGTAAATATTTTATCAGGATGTTCCCAATCCTGGTACATGAGCCCTTCCAATAAAGGGTGAACTGGAAAGGAACAGACAGTCTGGGGAGCTTTTAGCGACCCCTAGCGAGGAGACAGTAGTGGTTGATGGTTCCGCAAGGTGCATTTTAAATGCTGATCGGACCATGTTAGTCAAAGACTGAACCCATAATCTTTCAGCTTGAGATGCTGAGAAAGGTTCCTCCACAATTGATTCCTCTATAACAGAATCAACCTCCTCCTGATCCCCTTCAGGCAGGTCGATCCCTGTATGGGACTGTTGCTCCGCTAACAGGTACTCTGAAGGAGGAGACGGAGATCGGGCGTGCTTTCCCTGTGACAGGGAGGCAGCGATTAATGTTGACAATCTCTCTTCTAATCCTCCCAGAGCTGAGGAAAAAACCTCCTCTGTTACATACACAGGAGCAGGTGAACTGAGGACAGCCACAGTACCAGGTACTCCTGCGGGGTCTCTACGGTCACTAACCTCTGAATTTTCAGGGGAGACTGGTGCAGCAGAAGCATGCCCAAGATCCTCAGAGCCCGATGGAGACCCCTTTCGCTTCCTGGAAGATTTAGTTCCGGAACTTCTGGACGGCATATTCCTAAGCCCAAAGCTGAGGTATTCCAGCCATAATACACCACTTTTACTGAGAATAGTCTAGCACAATTGCTGCTATATATAACAGTTGGTGTCTACTAAAGTGCCTTTCTAGGGGATGCCTGCATCAACCGCCTCTGTGTGCCTTTTTACTGTTGCTAGCTCTGTCTGTGCACTTCAATAGCCAGCTGTGATTGCCTTTAAACATGCTGGACGCCCGCACATACGCAGTAGCGCCGTGGCGCACACCGAGCGTCATCCACCCGCTCCGCCCCTTTTTCCAGATCGCCTCTATATAGAGAGGCGCGTGCCCGCGCACGCGCGTGGGCACGTGCGCCTTCGGCGCCTTTTTTGAAAAAATAAGGAGCTAGATGGGAGCCAGGGTCCCTGCCGCAGGGCCCGGGGATGGATGAGCGCAGCAACAGGGCAGAGGAGACAGCTTCCCAAAGAGAACTTACCAACTGCCTGGATTTGACTTCGGAAGAAAAAAATCCACATTACAAGAAAAAGAACCCTAGCGGCCTCTAGTGTTTAACACAGGTACCGCGGTCTTACATTTTTTTTTTTTTCTTGCCTACTATTAAAATTTTTACATTTTCTCAGTAGTAACAGGCATGCACAGAATATTAGCGGGAATACCTTAGGTAACAGGCAGAAAGACAAAATAGGCTTGGGGGTCCCCCAATAGAACCAAGTTCCTGAGGGCCCCCACTTACCTTTTCCTCGCCGCAGGACTCTGTTTGGTCCACAGAAGCCCAAACTTCACCTATCACGGCAGGCATTGTAATTAAACCTTCAGGGACCGGGTTCCCAAGGATTCCACTCCCCTGGACCTGTATAGCACCCTGCACAGAAAACATCTTGGTCGTGGGTATGACCAGAGCTCTGGATCCCAGGGTCCAGCCCTCCTAAGAGGCATTACAGGCAAAACCTTGCTCTTCTCTTGCAAGGCCCGTGTACTGACTGTTTAGCTATGAAGCTTTTTTGGTCGGATCCGGAATAGCTTACTGAGGCCCAAAAGAACCTGTACGCAAGCTCAGTGAAAAACACATGTTACTTCTTGGCCAACACCTTAGACACTGGCAAAAAACTGAGGTACTCCCGGATGGGAGGGGCTTATATAGGGGAGGGTACTTCCGGTTTTGGAAGTTGCCAGTGCCAGCACCTGAAGGTATCTATATAACCCACATAGTAATGACTATGCCGCTCTGTGTCCTGTGATGTATGAGAAAAACAAGCAATGAAGTGCCAGGTCGTTATCTTGGTCTAGATGAAAAAAAATAATAAATTATTTAATAATCCATCAGTTGTTGATATCTGGTAGGTCCCAGGAAAGAGCCCAATGGAATTTAGAGATTCTGAGCCAAAAAGGGCTGACCAATCTAAAATATGTAAGCAGAGATATTTGATTAAAAATATATTAATGTATCGCTGACCCTGGGCTCTGTAGCGCAATATTGCACAGCATTACCCGGGTATGGCGGATTGGATGAAGAAATGTCATGTCTGCATATCTACCTGCACGTGGGAAAGCCAGTGGCATACAACCATCCAGGCGGAAGACTTGAGATTCCACCGTTTAAGGGGTTAAAATTACCTACAAGTTGCTGCAGGGTGTGGTCCCTCCCGCCCCATACCTACCCGATGTGGAGACGCCGCCATGGCGATGCTCCTTATGTGGCTCCCTCGGCGTTCCGAAGGACGGAAGTCTTGGTATCCACCGTCACTTGCGGCGTCACGTCATTACGGCCGAACGTCACGCGCAGGCGCCGGAGTGTGCTTGCGCGGGCTTAGTCGCGGCGTCCGGAAGCCTCATACACACGACCGGTTTTCTCTGCAAGAAAACTGCTGGGAGAGCTTTTTGCCGAGAAAAACGTTTGTGTGTATGGTTCCTCGGCAGGAAAACTGCCGGGAATCTCAACGAGAAAAATAGAGAACCTGCTCTCTATTCTCGTCGGGATTCTCGGCAGAGTGTTTAACCCGGTCGTCTGTATGCTTACCTGTCCAGGGAAACCCGCGCATTCTCGATGAGACTTCGACGCATGCGCGGTAGCATACAAGCGTAGTGTAGGGTGTAGCAAGATGGCCGCGACGGCATCGAATGTGACGAGCGCTGGCTCGTCGTAGTCGATGACGTCACCACATTCTTGCCATTCCAAAGAACGGCGGTTCTGTTGAATGGCGTGTGTGTACACAGGGCTTGGCAAGACAAGCTTGCCAGGAATCCCGTCGAGAAAACCGGCGTTTTTTTTTCGACGGGATTCTCGCCCGTGTGTACGAGGCTTCAGGGCCATTATCTGAACTGCCAGTACTATTACACAGCTCTGTATGACCACTTGATATGTTATTATTTAAGAATTGATATAAATATTGCTTTACTGCTTGTTTACCATTGATATAAACCTTACATCATATATAACATCTATATGTTCTTATATATGTATAATATGGTTTTATAAACATAGACACTCTCTCTTTTCCTCTCCCTTTTGGTTCTTCCAGGTCCTATCTCTGTCCACCGGCTGTTTTTTTCACCATGGGGGCGGTCGCCTCATCTGTCGTGGCTTCCTTGCAAGGTGGGGGAGCATAGGGCTCTGTGCTTCCCTTTTTCATCCACGGCGTTGCCGAATACCTCCGACCGCCGGGGATGTTCTATCCTTGCCAGTGGCGTCCTGGATCACTTCCGGATGCCGCGACTAAGCCCGCGCATGCACACTCTAGCACGTGCGCGCGATGCCGCGGCGTCACATCATTATGGCGGAAGTGACGGTGGATACCGTGACTTCCGTCATTCGGAACGCTGAGGGAGCCACACGAGGAGCATCGCCATGGCGGCGACTACACATCGGGTAGGTATGGGGCAGGAGGGACCACACCTGCAGCAACTTGTAGGTAATTTTAACCCCTTAAAAAATGGTGGAATCTCTGGCCATCCTCAGTTGATCCCCAGTCTTCCACCTGGATGGTTGTATGCCGCTGGCTTTCCCACATGCAGGTAGATATGCAGACATGACATTTTTTCATCCAATCCGCCATACCCAGGTAAATGCTGTGCAATATTGCGCTACAGAGCCTGGGGTCAGCGATACATTAATATACTTTTAATCAAATATCTGTGCTTACATCTTTTAGATTGGTCAGCCCTTTTTGGCTCAGAATCTCTAAATTCCATTGGGCTCTTTCCTGGGACCTACCAGATATCAACAACTGATGGATTATTAATTAATTAATTTTATCTAGACCAAGGTAACCACCTGGCACTTCATTGCTTGTTTCTTCACTTCTTCTTTTTCCAACACTCACTTTTTCTTTTTCATTCTTCCTTTTTTCACCTCATCATTCCTTATCTATTCTGTCCCCCTCAATTTTCAGTTATTTTCTTTTCACTCCCCCCCCCCATAATTTACTCATGTCACACATCATTCCCCTTCATACCTCAACACCTCCCTCCCACCTTATATAACTTTCTACCCTCTTCTTTTTCTTAGTCTCCAGCTCCAACAGCTTGCTTGCTGTGTGTTTTGTTTTCATTCACTCCCCTTTTGTTTAACACCTTATGCACATTTCCCCTTTTTTATCCCACTTTTTCACCCACTTTCTCCCTATTACCTTTCTACTTTTCCCTTCCCCCTCCCCCTTCCCTCTTCGCCTTTTTCTTTTCTTTTTTCTCTGGTTTCTTTTCTCTCAATCCCATGCACTTCACATTCCTTTTCTTTCTTCATTAGTACATTCCCTATATGCACCACACGTTATTTTTCATTTCAATACTCCCCAGCATCACCCTTTGACCAGCATCGCCTTCTATTTTTACTCCTTTCATCCCACCCTTTTTGCACCATTTCATTTTATTTTAATTTATTTATTTCATTCATTCTCACCTTCATCACCATTAACATCAATTTCAAACACTACACTTTCACTTTTATCGCTATCTTTATCCACCTTTTACTTTTGTTCATTCATTACAATTCATCCCACACACGCACTCATTCCAGCATACACTCTTCTTTATTTCTTCCTCTCTTTTTTTTCTTTTTCCTTTTCTTTATCCTCTTCCTCCATGTCATCATTTCCTTCACTTCCCTCATCCCATTTTACTTCATCTTCCACTCTCTTCACATTTCTTTTTCCCCTTCCTCACCATTCCTCACTCATCCTACACAATCATCTATTAAGCAATATATTTTAATACATACGTGCAAGTGGGTCTTTACCATTTGGCATAACCCTATATTCACCTACTTCTATATTTGTCTATGGTTTAATGCAGAAAATTTATGTTTGTGCATTATATCATATACCTATAATGGTGCTACTCACCAATTTTGTGCAGGTTTGTGGTCTCCTCCCTCTTCTCCCATGCCCTGCCCGTGTGGGAAATTACTTCTATTAGTGTGACTCCTTGTAAGCCACGCTCGGACGGGTGGAATACCGCCTTCAGGGATATCGGCCAATCGGTGGACCGTGTGTTTTAAGGATCATGTGAAGACCTTTGATAGGACCTCTGGTCATGAGATCTTTTTCAATGCAACGCGATTGGTAAATATGCATTGGAATGCTTTTTAATGTTAGCAATATGTCTTTAAACCATAAATTAATTTATTCAATGCAATCCTTCCACAGCAAACGTATCTTCTGAAGAAGACCCTGAAAGGTTGAAACGCGTCAAGGATTATTGTACCTACCGGCATTGTAATACACATATAATGTTGTGCGATACGCTGTGTTTGCACCTTATGTAGACTTTAGACCTGCACAAGGCTGTAATGGGCTACAAGATCATCATCAAGAAGCTTGGTGAGAAGAAGACAACTGTTGAAGCGAAAATTCAGAAATGGAAGAGATACAAAATAACGAACAATCACCCTCTGTCTGGAGCTCCATGCAAGATTTTGCCTCATGTGGCAAGGATGATCATAAGAAAAGTGAGGGATTATCCCAGAACTACACAGGTGGAGCTTGTGAATGATCCCAAGACAGCTGGGACCACAGTCACCAAACAAACCATTAGCAATACAATACGCCGCAATGGACTGAAATCCCACAAAGTCCCCCTCTTCAAGCACACACATGTACAGGTGAAGTTAGCCAATGAATATCTACAGTCATAGCCGAAATTGTTGGCACCCCAGAAAATCAAGTATTTCTCACAGAAAAGTATTGCAGTAACACGTTTTGCTATACCTATGTTTATTCCCTTTGTGTGTATTGGAACAAAACAAAAAAAGGAAGGAAAAAAAGCAAATTGGACATAATGTCACCCAAAACTCCAAAAATGGTCTGGTCAAAATTCTTGGCACCCTTAACTTAATATTTGGTTGCACACCCTTTGGAAACAAATAACTGAAATCAGTTGCTTCCTATAACCATCAATAAGCTTCTTACACCTCTCACCAGGAATTTTGGACCACTCTTCCTTTGCAAACTGCTCCTGGTCTCTCTTATTGGAAGGGCGCCTTTTCCCAAGAGCAATTTTAAGATCTCTCCACAGGTGTTCAATGGGATTTAGATCTGGACTCATTGCTGGCCACTTTAGAACTCTCCAGCGCTTTGTTGCCATCCATTTTTGGGTGCTTTTTGAC
Organism: Rana muscosa; assembly: GCA_029206835.1. Classification (NCBI taxonomy): domain Eukaryota; kingdom Metazoa; phylum Chordata; class Amphibia; order Anura; family Ranidae; genus Rana; species Rana muscosa. The sequence continues at coordinate 175,057,332 of CM055128.1, read as the reverse complement.
GTATGTTTGGGGTCATTGTCCTGCTAGAAGTCCCACAATTTTGGACGCAAACCCAGCTTTCGGACACTGGGCTCTACAGTGCGACCAAAAATCCTTTGGTAATCCTCAGATTTCATGATGCCTTGCGCACATTCAAGGCACCCAGTGCCAGAGGCAGCGAAACAACCCCAAAACATCATTGAACCTCCATCATATTTCACTGTAGGTACTGGGTTCTTTTCTTTGTAGGCCTCATTCCGTTTTCGGTAAACAGTAGATAGATTTGCTTAACTCAAAAGCTCTATCTTGGTCTCATCTGTCCACAAGACGTTTTCCCAGAAGGATTTTGGCAAACTGTAGTCTTGCTTTTTTATGTCTCTGTGTCAGCAGTGGGGTCCTCCTGGGTCTCCTGCCATAGCGTTTCATTTCATTTAAATGTCGACGGATAGTTCGCGCTGACACTGATGCACCCTGAGCCTGCCGGACAGCTTGAATTTCCTTAGAACTTGTTTGGGGCTGCTTATCCACCATCCGGACTATCCTGCGTTGCAACCTTTCATCAATTTTTCTCATCCGTCCACTCCCAGAGAGATTAGCTACAGTGCCATGGGTTGCAAACTTCTTGATAATGCTTGAAACAATCTTATTTATCCACAATTTTGAAAGGGTGCCAAGAATTTTGACCAGCCCATTTTTGGAGTTTTGTGTGACATTATGTCCAATTTGCTTTTTTTCCTCCCTTTTTTTGTTTTGTTCCAATACACACAAAGGGGATAAACATGTGTATAGCAAAACATGTGTTGCTGCGATACTTTTCTGTGAGAAATACTTGATTTTCTGGGGTGCCAACAATTTCGGCTATGACTGTAGATATTCATTGGCTAACTTCACCTGTACATGTGTGTGCTTGAAGAGGGGGACTTTGTGGGATTTCAGTCCATTGCGGCGTATTGTATTGCTAATGGTTTGTTTGGTGACTGTGGTCCCAGCTGTCTTGGGATCATTCACAAGCTCCACCTGTGTAGTTCTGGGATAATCCCTCACTTTTCTTATGATCATCCTTGCCACATGAGGCAAAATCTTGCATGGAGCTCCAGATTTTCTGGAAACATTTCTGGGGTGCCAACAATTTCGGCTATGACTGTAAATGATTCAGAGAAGGATTGGGAGAAAATGTTGTGCTCAGATGAGACCAAAATCGAGCTCTTTGGCATTAACGCAACTTGCCGCATTTGGTGGAAGAAAAATGCTGCCTATGACCCTAAGAACACCATCCCTACAGTAAAGCACAGAGGTAAAAACATTATGCTTTGGGGCCAATTCTCTGCCGACTTTGCCGCATTGAGGGGCAAATGGACGGGGCCATGTATTGTAAAATCTTGGATGAGAACCTTCTTCCCTCAGCCAGAACACTGAAGATGGGTTTTCCAGCATGACAATGACCCAACACATACCATCAAGGCAACAAAAGAGTGGCTCAAGAAGAAGCATATTAAGGTTATGGAGTGGCCTAGCCAGGCTCCAGAACTTAATCCTATAGTAAATTTATGGGGAAAGCTGAAACTTCTAGCTGCCAAGCGACAGCCAAAAAACCTTGAGGATTTAGAAAAGATCTGTAAAGAAGAGTGGACCAAAATCTCTCCTGAGATGTGTGCAAACCTGGTAACCAACTACAAGAAACATCTTACCTCTGTGTTTGCCAACAAGGATTTCTCCACCAAGTACTAAGTCATGTTTTGCTTGGGGATCAAAAACGTATTTTACTCACTGAACTGAAACTCAATTTATATCATATGTTTTTTCTGGATTTTTGGTTGATAGTCTCTATCATTTAAAATACACCTTTGATAAAAATTATGGACCCTTCATTTCTCTTTGTAAGTGGACAAACTTACAAAATCTGCAGGGGATCAAATAATTATTTTCCCCCACTGTATATATAAATATATACACACACACGCGCACATATATTAAATATTTATTTAATTGGATTGAGAGAAAAAAAAAAGAAGCTATATACAGGGGATATAAAAAGTCTACACACCTGAGTTAAAATGTCAGGTTTCTGTGGTGTAAAAAAAAATGAGACAAAGATAAATAATTTCAAAACTTTTTCCACCTTTAATGTGACCTATAAAACTGTACAACGGCATTGAAAAACAAAGTGAAATCCTTTAGGGGGGGGAATAAAAATAAAAAGAATAAAAACAATGTGGTTGCATAAGTGTGCACACTAGGGCTGCAACTAATATTTTCATAAGCGATTAGTTGGCCGATTATTGTTTCGATTAATCCGTTAATTATCTTAAATAAAGTGTGGTGTATAATTTAGTTATTATGTAAAGTTTAAAAAAAAGGCAATTTATTCTTAAATATCTCTATGCAGTGGTAAATATAAATAACCAACTATATGGTTAGGAAGCAAAATCTCAAAATCTCTAATTCACTCTGAGAATATCTGACAGATTAGATATACTGTATATACTATTAGAGGGTGAATCTGGTAAATATCATCAAATATCATTATTAGAAATAATAGAATACTTCTTGGTCAAAGGAATTCTCAGACAGTGTATGTGGTTTTCGTTCAGAAATTACATTAATTACATTAATTTTAAAACTGAATGTTAAAAGCACGTGAAAATTTCAAACAACATTCTTTCATTCAGTGAATGTACAAAGATTTTTCGTATGACTATTCTTGTCTGAAAATTGATCCGTGTGGCCAGCATAAGGCTCAGTACACACCTTTTGATCCATTTCTGCAGTGCGTTTTGCTGTGCGTTTTGATTTTGCGCACATGATTTTGCTGCGATTTGCGCGTTTACATTCTTTTATGCTTTTTTTGGCCAATTTGTTGTTGGGCAGATTAAAAAACACAAATTGCTGCAAAAACGCATTACATGCTTTTCTGCAGCTTCTCCATAGAAAACTAAATTTAGCCCTTTATAGTACAAAAAGAGCAAATAATTGCTACTGTAAGGGGTTAATTTTTTTTTACAGAGGAACAGTGAAAGTAATATTTACAGTAGCGATTATTTGCTCCTTTTGTACTATAAAAGGCTCATTTTAGTTTTTTAACCCCATTATGTTACTTGCCGATTAATCGATTATAAAAATAGTAATCAATTAATTTCATAATCGATTAGTTGTCGATTAATCGCTTAGTTGTTTCAGCCCTAGTGCACACCGTCTTATAACTGGGTATAACTGTAGCCATGTTCAGAATTAACCCCTTCCCGACCAGCCACCGCAGTTATACTGCGGCAGGTTGGCTCCCCTGGGCAAGCCGTCGTAGCTGTACGTCGGCTCTTTAAGACGCTGTAGCAGGCGTGCGCCCGCAGCGTGTCCCCAGATCAGATTCCCGTGCCCGGCGGGTGCAATGACTGCCGGGCACCCGCGGTCGCTCGTGACAGAGTGAGAACCGGGATCTGTGTGTGGAAGCACACAAATCCCGGTTCTGTCAGGGGAGAGGAGACAGATAGTAAGAACACACGAAGTAGGAACAACGACCTGTCTCCTCCTCTAGTCAGCCACATTCCCTCCACAGTTTAAACACATCTAGGGAACACAGTTAACCTCTTGATCGCCCCCTAGTGTTAACTCCTTCCCTGCCAGTGACATTTATACAGTAATCAGTGGCTAGTTTTAGCTCTGATCGCTGTATAAATGTCAATGGTCCCAAAAAAGTGTCAAAGGTGTCCGATCTGTCCCCGCAATGTTGCAGTCCCGATAAATTGCAGATCACTGCCATTACTAATAAAAAAAATAATAAAAATGCCATTAATCTATTAGGGGCGCTGAAATTAATCGCTGCATCGTGATTCGGGTGTCCCAGATGCAGCATCTATGTCGGGTGACGTCATCCCAACTTGCCCTGCCCCTCCCGGGAGAGTGCTCCGAGCGTGGCTGTCAAAATAACTGTGTGGTAATAAATGCAGAGTTACAATCCATTAAGTGCCCACCGCTGTATGTGCATTTTAAAATATATGCAGCTTCATACCAGCATTTCTTAGTCTGTGTATACTCTGTATATGCCGCTCATGGGAATGTCCAGCCCGCCTCTCTCCTCTCACGTCTCTCCTGATGTCAGCCCCACCCCCCTCTCTTCTGATCTGATAGCTACAGTCAGTGGGCGGAGCTGAGAACTCCCACTGACGTCAGGAGAGACGTGAGAGGAGAGAGGCAGGCCGGGCAGTCACATGAGCGGCATATGCAACTATACACAGACTAAGAAATGCAGGTATGAAGCTGCATATATTTTAAAAAGCACATACAGCTTGGCACTTAATGGATTGTAACTCTGCATTTATTACAACACAGTTATTTTAACAGCAGTAAGTAGAGTACAAATGTGTTTGTACTCTAATGCCGCGTACACACGATCATTATTCACGGCGGTTAAAAAACCGCCGTGAATAATGTCATTTAAAACGGGGGAACAGCTTGTTCCCCACACACGGTCGTTTTTCACGTCAGTTTTTCTCTTGACAAGAAAAACGACCGTCTGTGGGCTCCGCGGCAGTGTTTCCCTATGGGAAACACTGCCGCGGAAAACATGTCGAAAAAAACATGTTCTAATTTTTCTCTTCGTTTTTAATGCCGTTTTTCTCGTCGGAAAAAATGACAGAAAGCCCACAGACGATCGTTTTTCTCGTCGAATGGGAAAAATGTCGTTTTTCTCGACGAGAAAAACGGCCGTGTGTACGCGGCATTACACCTCCTCTGTGCCGACATTTCCCTGGCTTCCCCCATTTGCACATTCCACTGTGTTAACTCCTAGTGTGCTAGAAGGTGCAAATAGGGAAGCCAGGAACTGTCAGCACAGAGACAGTACAGGGAACTTCACAGGGCTGTTTGTCAGCTGTGGATCCTAATCCCTCCTGACCTCCCAGCAGCCATGTGTGTGAATGCCTGTACCCTGTAGTGCACTTTTTAAAGCGGAGTTCCATCCGTTTTTTCGTTTATTAAAAGTCAGCAGCTACAAAAAGTAGAGCTACTGACTTTTAATAAACCGACACTCACCTGTCCCATGGTCCATCGATGCGGCCGCACGGAGCCCCGCTCCTCTCCTCTGCACGTCAAATCTACTGTGGGCACCCGGCCATGACCGCTTACGGCTTCACGGCCAGGCGCGCATTGCGCGAGCCGCACTGCGCTCTGCCATTGGCAAGCCAATCTTCTGGGACCTGTGTTGTGTCCCAGAAGATCGCTGGCAGGGAGGGGCCACCTAGGGCGAGAGGAGGAGTCACCTAGGCGGTCAGGACAGGAAGGAGGAAGTGGGACAGGAAGTCCCACTAAAAAAAGAAGGACACACACTCCCCCCAAAAGAATTACATGGGGCGAGGAGTGCTTAAAGCGGAAGTTCCACGCTTTACGGGAGTGAGGTTATTTTTACATTTTTTGTTTATTAAAAGTCAGCAGCTACAAAAAAAGTGCATCTTCTGACTTAATAAAAAGACACTCACCTGTCCCACAATCCAGCGACGTGGCAACCCAAACCCTCCATCCTCTCCCCTGCCTGTCCACGGCGCTGGCAATACTACTGTGGGCATCTGGCTGTGACAGCTTGCAGCTTCACAGCCGGGTGCGCATGTCTCACTGCGCTGTCCTGCATAGCCGGGCAGAAGATTGCAAGGAATAAGGGCCGCCTAGGCGGCCCAAGCGGAAGTGGGACCGCATCAGTAATCGTGATGCATCGCGGAATCGAATCGAATACCAGATAATCGTAATCTAATCAAATCGTGAGACCAGTGAAGATGCGCACCTCTATACTCTATCCCCTACTTTGTAGACTCTATAACTTTTGCGCAAACCAATCAATATACGCTTATTGCGATTTTTTTTACCAAAAATATGTAGAAAAATACATATCGGCCTAAACTGAGGAAGAATTTTAATTTTATTTTTAATTGGTGGATATTTATTATTGCAAAAAGTAAAAAAAAAAAAAAATAGGATTTTTTTATAACAGCTTACCTGTAAAATCCTTTTCTTTGAAGTACATCACAGCGCACTATAGTAATTACTATATGGGTTATACGCCCACCATCAGGTGATGGACACTGGCATAATCAACCCCCCCTATATAACCCCTCCCATACTGGGAGTACCTCAGTTTTTGTAGCAAAGCAATATATAAATATCCCAATAAGAGTGGAGGGACCTCTGTGTCCCGTGATGTACTTCAAAGAAAAGGATTTTACAGGCAAGCTGTTATAAAAAATCCTATTTTCTTTATCGTCCATCACGGGACACAGAGCACTATAGTAATTATTATATGGGATGTCCCAAAAGCAATGCCATCTGAGGGGAGGGAGACACAAAAAAATAAGCAAACCGCCGTCAGACATGAGGACCTATACTGCTGCCTGCAGAACACTGCGCCCAAAGGCGGCATCCTCTTGCTGACCTACATCCACCTGGTAGAATTTTGCAAATATGAGCCACAGAGGCTTGGTGATGCGCTGCCCAAGAAGTACTGACTGCTCTGGTAGAGTGCGCCCTAGGATGAAAATGCGGAATCTTCCCCTTTAATTCATAAGACTGAGTAATAATCTGACAAATTCACCTAGAAATGGTTGATTTTGATGCTGCCTGCCCCCTTTCTGGGGCCTTCTGGCAACACAAACAAAGCATCAGTTTTTCTTATCTGGGCAGTTGCTTCCAAATAGAAACTAACTGCCCTTACTACATCCAGAGAATGTAATAACTTCTCATCTGCAGAACATGGTTCTGGAAAAAACGAAGGTAGGGAAAGATCCCGATTTATATGAAAACTGGATTCTACCTTAGGCAAAAAGGACGGGCGAGGCCGTAATACTATCTTGTCCTTATGGATCACTAAAAATGGCTCTTTACAAGAGAAACCTGCCAATTCAGAAATTCTTCTTGCGGAAGTTATCGCAACCAGAAACACCAATTTCTTTGTCACAAGGCCCAACGGAGCACCTTCCATTGGATCAAAAGGGGACTCCTGGAGGACCGACAAGACTAGATTCAAATCCCACGGGCATAGGGGTGATTTAATTGGCGGGTTTATACGTGTTACTCATTGTGTAAAGTCGCAAACCAAAGAATGTGAAGCAAGAGGTCTTTGGAAAAAAACCGACAAGGCCGAGACTTGACCCTTGATAGTGCTCAATCCTTACGCAAAGCCTACAACAAAGTGATTAAAAAATCTAGATCAGAACTTTTATTCCATCAAAAAGCCAAAAAAAGACTATAATTCAGAACAAATTACAATCATTATACCATTCTCGCGACAGCATGACGCAATAAAGGGACATAATACATAAACATTGGACCATACTCACTGATGATCCTAAACTTAAAGCGGAGGTTCAGGCAAAATAACATCCATATACAAGCACACTCCTTAAAGAACGAACATGTACATTAGCCACTTTTTTTTTTTTTTTTTTATGTAGTACATACCGTACTAATGTCATTTCCAATTTCGTCTTCCGGGTACTCACTCCCGCGGGAGTAGGCGTTTCTATTCACCCGCAATGCAATCTGGGAGTTCGCCCAGATGTGATATGTCCTGCAGAAAAAGTTCCCCGGCGGATAAGGTTTCCCCCCCCTGTACTGCGCATGCGCGGCACGAACCACAACGGAGTTTCCAAAAGTAGCCGAACATGAAGAGCTGCGAGTCGGCTCTACACAGCGCCTGCGCAGTCAGCTCTACATGACTCCTAGTCATTGCGCAGGCGCCGTGTAGAGCTAACTCGCAGCTCTACATGTTCGGCTACTTTCGGAAACTCCGTTGAGGTTCGTGCCGCGCATGCGCAGTACAGGGGGGGGGGAACATTATCCGCCGGGGAACTTTTTCTGCATTACACCGTCCACCACCAGGAAGTCAGTGCTTGTGGGCTTCAAAATGCCCACAAGCAAAATGGAAAATTCAGACGGCTGATTTTAAAAGTGCATCTTTTGCCAGAAAAAAGACAGGGGAGGTTTAAAGTCACCAAACACGTGAGTACAAATTGGTGATCTAAAAATACTTTGCATGCAAGTGGAAAAAAAAATAAATAAATGCCGCGGAACCTCCGCTTTAATAGATTTGTCCCTGACTACCCTTCTATTATTTACAAACGTGCAACCTCTATTAAAGACCTTTTGGTTCAGAGCGAGTACAAAAGCGCTCAAAAAAGAGATACACACTGTCCAGCCTTTGGCACTTTCCCATGTGGACATTGTTCACACTGCCCACTCATGAGAAGGGAGAAGACTTTTCGTCTCCCCAATGGAGAGATATTCAAGCCCTCACACTTCACCAATTGCCAAACGCGTGGCGTGGTTTATCTGATGGAGTGTGCGTGCGGAGCGTTTTACGTGGGTAAGACCAAGCAAGAACTTTGGCGACGTGTATCCAAGCATACATACAGCATGGAGATGGGTAATCGATATCTTCCTATCGGAAGACATGCTGTAATAAAACAGGATTAAAAATTACCCAGAGTTTCATTTGTCGCACTCTATCGTATTCATATTTCTGAAAGAGGAAGCGGTTGGAACAAAATTTTGCTTCAACATGAGCAAAGGTGGATCTTTAGACTGCAGGCCACCATTTTCCCAGGGCTAAATTACTCCTTATCCTTTGCTCCCTTTTTGAAAGGATTTGCTTCAGGAAAAACTCAATAAAGCTTTAGGATTTTTCAAAAAATCCAAAACTACCTGAAACTAAGAATTAACTTTGCTTTGTTTGTCCATCCTTCCCACCGCTCCTCTCTCTCCCTTCCCCCATATGGGGATTACACCACAATGTTCTCATAATCATGCGTTGTATTTGTTTGATTTGATTCACCTTTTTTCCCCCATGCTCTCAATATCTTTTTAGATAATATAATATGGAACAATAAATAATGTATGTTTTATTAAGGTTAATGGCCCCATGTAATTTCCATGGGCTTATAGGATTGAAATGTAGTAATTAATTTATGGCAATGTTATTTTCTTTTTCCTTAGTTGCCATAGGTTTTTCCTATTCACCCCTGGTCGGTTGTGATCCGCGTAATGGAGCCGCTGATATAAGTTTGCAGCTTCTCCAGCAGGGGGAGGGAGGTGCAGGGACCTGTGCTTCCCCAAATGCTCCAATAGGTGGCAGCAGGTCTGTCCACTATGTGAGCAATCTCCTTGCTGGGCGGCATCTGCGATTGCTCCCGGGTGTTCTTGTGCCATCCGCGCATGCGCGACACGCCACTACACTACGTAGTTACGGCGGAAGCAACGGCAGTGGTCGGGGACTTCCGCCCTTCACAGACGCAGAGGAACTCATGACCGGAACGCCGCCTATTGCGGCCCAGATGACCCCTAATTCGGTAAGACACACCAGGTGGGGGAGGACCCGAAGCGGCAAGCCCAGCATTCAATTAAGTAATCTAAGACTCATTATATAGTCCTTCTGATGCAGAGTGATCTTTCAGATGATCCTCTGCATCCCAGTGCGAGCAGTCAGACAATCCCCTGGGGTAAGCACACCACTACGATTCAAAGACCCTAACTATGGGCACTTTATTCAATTTCTCCTGAAACTTTTTCTTTTTCAAACACATTACAATTTTTGATTGTTATTATAGAACCATCGGTATACACTGCAATTAGATTGTTACATCCGAGGGTGTGTTTCAACATAGAAGCTGTCAAGGTAATATGTTCACATTCAGTAATTTAGCATCACATCACCACTAGCCTTTTTTCACCATTGCACATGCACCATGCAACACTTTTGTTTTTTTGTTGTTTTTTTTGTTTAAGGTTTTTTTTTCTGTTATTGTGGTTTAACACATACATATGGGGGGCCTATTCACATTCGCCTGTCACTACTTTATAAAGGAAGGGAAGGGAAGGAAAAAAGAGAAAAAGGAAAGGAGAAAAATATATTTTTTAATTTTTTTACATTTATTAGTTCACTTTCACATTTCCATTTCACACACATTCATGCAATTTTGTTTTTTGTTTTCATCTTCACCACTTTTTTCAACAACATACACAGCACCATATCCACCACACTCATCACATTATTCATATATTTCATTCACCACAATGTTATATATTGACAGTTTTAATCTATTAACCCCTTCCTTACTGGGCACATATACCCCCTTCCTGCCCAGGCGAAATTTCAGCTTTCAGCACTGTCACGCTTTGAATGACAATTGCGCGGTCGTGCGACGTGGCTCCCAAACAAAATTGACGTCCTTTTTTTCGCACAAATAGAGCTTTCTTTTGGTGGTATTTGATCACCTCGGCAGTTTTTATTTTTTGCGCTATAAACAAAAATAGAGCGACAATTTTGAAAAAAAAACAATATTTTTTGATTTTTGCTATAATAAATATCCCAATTTTTTTTTTTTTTTATATATTTTTTCCCTCAGTTTAGGCCGATACGTATTCTTCTACATATTTTTGGTAAAAAAAAATCGCAATCAGCATTTATTGATTGGTTTGCGCAAAAGTTATAGCGTTTACAAAATAGGGGGTAGTTTTATGGCATTTTTATATATATATTTTTTTTATTAGTAATGGCGGCGATCAGTGATTTTTTTCGTGACTGCGACATTATGGCGGACACATCGGACACTTTTGACACTAATTTGGGACCATTCACATTTATACAGCGAACAGTGCTATAAATATGCACTTATTACTGTATAAATGTGACTGGCAGGGAAGGGGTTAACACTAGGGGCGAGGAAGGGGTTAAATGTGTTCCCTATGTGTGATTGTTACTGTGGGGGAGGGGGACTGACTGGGGGAGGTGACCGATCTGTGTCCCTATGTACAAGGGACACAGCATCGGTCCCCTCTCCCTGACAGGACATGGATCTGTGTGTTTACACACACAGATCCATGTCCTTGTCTCTGTAACCGCCGATCGCGGGTGCCTGGCGCACATCGCGGCCGCCAGGCACGCGCATCGGCATCTCAGTAATGCGCCGGGCGCACGCGCGTGCCGCCGACGGCGCTCGCGCGCCCCCCAGTGGCCAAATAGCGGAGGCCGTATATTAACGGCCTCCCGGCATTTGACAACCACCTTGCGGCCGTATATTCTCGTACGGCGGGCGCGAGGTGGTTAAATACCAATACCAAAATAATATTTTAATCTTAGCTTCTAATTAATTAAAATTGGCACTTGAGCTATGATACTCATTGCTTCATGATTTTTTGAACAACAATCAAATAATCAATCAATATGTATAAACATTATTACATACATGAATAATTAGGTAGTATACTCCTTTTAGGGGGAATGATTATCTGTCAGCTCAACACACTAAGATTTTATTATATGAATGACACAATGCTAGGCACTGTGTATTTATGCTGTTAATGCTTTGCCGCAGGTGTCAGCTCCTTCCTGTGTCTTTCCCCTTTTGGGATTCTCATCCCATGTGGTGAATTCTTGTAAGCTGCAAGCTTTCCCAGCGGCATTCCGGCACGTGGGGAACCCACACGGCCAGGAGGTCACTTTGGAAGTCCATGGGGGCATCTCTTAGTGGAAACTCTGGTAAAAAGTATCCAATGTCTACACACAACAAATTGGTGATTATGTTATTTATATATATATATATATATATATATATATATATATATATATATATATTTTTTTTTTGAATTTCTGTACCACTTAGGTGGAAACCTTTGAAATTTACTATGTATACTCTGAAGAAGACCCGTGAAAAGAAGACCCGTGAAAAGGGTTGAAACGCGTTAGTAATTGCTACATGCTTTGTTATACAATGTGTCAAGCTGTATGACAATTTTTAGTGTTTGCAATTATGTAGTACTTTCATTACATGTTACCAGAGCTCATATCTTAACTTGTCATTGATCATTTTAATATTAATAAACAATCCCTCTTACACATACATTGTTGTCAACTCTTGAATCCAGCTGCCTAAAAACCCCACTGGGGGAACATCCCATCCTTTCAAGGCCAGCTTCATTTCCACTGCTAGCTGTCAACTTGCGAGGGTGCCAAACCTTACTTTAACACCAGGACACCTGGGTCTTCCAGACTCTATAGTAAATAGCCCTAGAGGCCGGCTTCCTTGCATTAATTAGGGTAGATACCACTTAGCCTGAAAGCCCCTGATCTTTCAGAATGAGGGCTTCAACAGACAAACCGGCAAATTTAGCGTTCGTAAGGCAGGATGGAATACTGGTCTCTGCGACAGCAGGTCTGGACGGGACGGAAGAGTCCAGGGATCCCCTACTGCAATCCTCACAATCTTTGCATACCAGGATCTCCTGGGCCATGCTGGAGCAACCAAAATTACCGGCTTCTGTTCCCCTTTGATCCTGCGCAGAAGACGCGGAAGCAACTGAACTGGATGGAATGCATAAATCAGTGAGAACTGATCCCACTGAGTTACTAAGGCATCCGTCCCGCAAGCGAGCAGATCCCTCGTCCTTGATACAAAGCTGTCCAACTTTTTGTTGACTCTGGATGCCAACAGGTCTACCTCCAGGGTACCCCATCTCTGGCATATGTAGAGACCACTCCCCTGGGAGCAACTGTTGGCGGCCCAGGAAATCTGCCTGCCAATTTTCCACCCTTGGAATGAATACCGCAGGCAGGCACGGCACATGCCCTTCTGCCCAAGTAAATATATGGTTTACCTCTTTCTGAGCAGTGCGGCTTTTGGTGCCGCTTTGGTGATTTATATAGGCCACTGCCGTGGCATTGTCGGATTAAATTCTGACAGGACATCCTCTATTTTTACAAGAACGCAGGAAACTACAAGATTCTTACTAGGTGGTACAGAAATCCAGTGAGACAGAGAGAAGAGAATTTTCCCCCCGACACCTCTGATCATTGTTGGAGATGCCAGGGAGACAAGGGCACCATCTTACATATTTTTTGGATCTGCCCCAAATTAAAACACTTTTGGATGGAGATCCAATGCATTCTCCAAAAATTCACGGAACGCATAATACCGGATGACCCGGCTTTCTACCTTCTCCATGCTTCCAATATACCAGGGAAGACATACAAAAAATCCATTATTTGCCACCTCCTTGATGCCGCTAAGGCATGCATCCCCCTTAAGTGGAAATCTCCACATCCCCCGACAAAAGGGATGTGGATATGCCGGGTAAGGGAAATCAGTAAATTGGAGGACTTGGTGTCGTGCCGAAAGAACCAACAGGAGTGGTACTCCAAGACCTGGTCGCTCTGGAACGTTTTTCTCTTTTTAGATGAGGCAAGAACCCTCCTTGACGGCGACCTGAATGACTAAAATTACCCTTTCAAATAGTAGCTCTACTGGCTTGAGCATGGATCTCACCTTGACACCCCCGAGTTCGGCGAGTTCACACAAGGTACACCTCCACATACCCATTCCCTCCCACCCCCTCCTTCTCCCCCCTCTTTCCCCTCTCCTCAACGATTCTTCTTTCTCAGTCCTTCTTTCTTGTTTCTTCTTTCTCGGTTACATGGAGGTGGGCTCCCGGGTTCCCAGATATTTCTCTAATATATAAAGTTATAAAATCGTTTAGGACTGGTCCGGGACCCCAGCTGGAGCAGCATATAGGGACCACCAGTTTTCTCTTTTCAAAATACAAGAGTTACCACAGATGGCAGACTGCTCCTCAGCTGCTCTAATGTGTTACCGTCTGCAGTGTATACTTGCAATGTTATGTTATGCAACTAACTGTATGTATCCAGAAGTTCGTCCTTGACCATGTTCTTTGAATAAATAAAATAATTGTAAAACAATAATTCTGACAGGACAATGCCTGCAACCTGCCTGACCAGGCCCTTAGGGCCAGACATGCCGCCCGAATTTCTAGAATGTTGATGGGCAAGGCTTTCTCGAAATCCGACCACTTGCCTTGGAGAGCGTCCCCTTCCAGGACTGCTCCCCAGCCCAAGAGGCTGGCATCGGTCGTTACTATCCTCCAAGTGACTGGCATGAAGGATTTTCCCATCTACAGATTCTTGGCTGATAGCCACCAACTGAGACTCTGGTGTACGCTTGGAGTCAAGCGCATTGGACAATCCAAATCATGTTTTTTCCTGCTCCAAGCAGATAGGATGCTGTTTTGCAAAGGCCTTGAATGAAATTGAGCGTAGGGAACAGGCTATCATCTTCCCTAATAATCTCATACAGAGGCGGACGGAGGGACTCATTTGTCCTGATCGCATGAACCAGTTCTCTTATGGAACCAACTTTGGCCTGGGGTAAGAACACCTTCTTGCGGGCCGTGTCTATAATTGGGCCCAAATACTCCAGCCTCTTTACTGTCCGTAATGACAACTTTTCTAGGTTGAGAACCGAACCCAGATGTTCCAGGTATCTGACCATGCCGAAGATGTTCTGGTTTAGTCCTAATATGGACTGATCTATCCAGCAGCAGGTCGTCCAGGTATGCTACTACTGCTATACCCTGGGCCCTTAACCTTGCCAAAAGCGGAGCCAGGACCTTTGTAAATACCCGTGGTGTGGTGGCAAACCCGAAGGGCAAGGCTACAAACTGGATGCTAGAAGCTCCCCTCCCGAAGGGAGGAAATTCCTGACCGGGTTGATTCCATGCGCAACGAGCGGAACGAGCGGATGTTTAGGAACCCGTTCAGACCTTTGAGATCCAAAATGAGTCCGACATCGCCATTCGGTTTTGGCACAGTGAAGAGATTTGAATAGAAACCCATTCCTTGCTCTTCTAGGGGAGTCTGTATGATCACTCCCTGGGATAGCAGCCGATCTAGCGCCTGAAATAAAGACCCCTTTTTATTGGACTTTAGAAACCGAGGCGGAGGAAATTCCCAAAACTCTAGTTTGTATCCGCGAGACACAGTGGAGATGACCCACGTGTCCTGGATCTCCTCCCCCCAGGCTTCCGCAAACTGCCGAAGCCTTCCCCCTACTCGATCAATCGGGGGCGCCCCTTCATAAGGAGGCCTTGGGACTCTGCTTTGCATACTTCTGCCCCGAGGACTTTTTCTGGCCCTGCGCCAGATTCTGGGGCCTTCCTCATGGGGCTGACAGCGGAGGCTGTCATGACTGCCTGGAGGCTGTTTCCCCAGGAGATGGAGAAGCAGAACGTTTAAATGAGGTGCGTTTACCCCTTTTCCTTACTGGAAGAAGGGTACTTTTTGCCCCCCCTGAGATTTTTTTGCTTCATCTTGTCTTTAAGGGATTGACAGACGCCAAGTGCTGCGACTACAGGCTGAGCAACAGCACCAGCCATAGAAAATGAGGCCTTAAGCCACGATTCCAGCCTTTTGTCCGATGGATCCCTAAACAATAGACTCAGAAAATCAGTGCTCGATGGGCAGGAAATGCAGACTGTAAAAATAGCTGATACACCCTTTATTTATGTTTCCACAAGTTCAAAAAACAGTTATTAAAAAATAGTTCATATACAAGATGAAGAAAAAAGGGGGGGGAGAACTTGATAAATTAAGGGAAGGGACGAATAAAAATATATAACCTGACATCCACTGCAGAACAGAGCGGAGACCAGTCTATTCACAATCAGCATGTGTTCCCATGACATGGAAAGGGACGAGAAGGCAACCGCCAAACTAGCTGATACTCCGGTGAACCTGTGAGTGGTGATCTGATGGAGAGGGAGACAGGAGCGGTGAGTGCCGCGAAAGCAGCCAAATAGCACCCCAGCCAGTAACAACAGACCAGCTGCGATGCTGGTGGCAGGAAGCAGGAAGTGGAAAAAAAAACGGAACTGCAGCACAGTGACACCGGAAGGGTGAATCCTCAACCAGGAATGCTGTACAGCGGCGGTCCAGTGATGATGATGGGAAAATATCACATCCTGGGAAGATGACAGATAGCACTTCTGCTCCGTGGAGATACACAGTGGTAACAACCGGGCTTACTGGAATTTGTAATGAGGTTCCGCTCCTCTGCAAATGGGGTCAGGTCTTGGGGGATAAAAGGTCCTGGGTGACTCAGACGATGCGTTTTGCGCTTCTAATGCTTTGTCACAGTCAAAATGAAGTTGCACCCAGGAAGATTAAATAGAGACAAAACAGGTAGGAACAATTAAAAAGGGGGGGGGGGTTTGGTTGTGGGGTGGAGGGAACAATTAATGAATGGGAGGGCTATGTTGAACAGACTGGAAATTAACCCCTTTTTGCTTCACTATCATATAGGTCCTAACTAGTGTACCGCATATCATACAAAAACAGAAAAAACAAGATAATACAAAAACTAAATACAAAACGAAAATACATGTATATAATATGATATCTTCTATAAAATCCTTAATAAAAAATCTTTATTAAAAAGATTAATGACATAATTAAACCACATCGATAGTTAATGATTGGACTATAACAACCTACAACAGGCCCCAAGAAAAAAAAAGAGGGGATGGGAGGAGCTATGCAACTTTAGATGAAACGACATGTTTCAAGCTCGTTTAACCCCTTTGGAGCCAAGGAGTCAAACATGTAGATCCAGAAGACCTCCCTTTTGCATAGGAGGGAAAATCTTTCATTGAGAGTAAGTGTACCTTTGGGTATAGTTTCAATAACAATGACCTCCAAATATTTTATATCTTTATTGTGAAATCTCTGAAAATGACGAGGTACACTATTGCTCAACGCAGCCCTTTTGGATGAGCCTGCGGTGAGCCCCTATTCTCGCACGCAGTACGCGTATAGTGCGACCTACGTACAAGAACCCACAGGGACACCGCAGCACGTAAACCACAAACTCCGTAGAACATGTAACAAATTGTCTAATAGCATATTCTCTACCCAAATTGGTACAGATTGTGTTAGACCCATGGGTAATGAACTGACAAGACATCCGCGCTTCTTACATTGAAAAATACCAGTCCTATGGTCAAAGAAGGATCTGATATCTAAAATAGATCTAGAGGTTTTATTTGTCACTTTTCTAGCTCTGCGAAAGGTAACTTGTGGGGCAGAAAGAAAAAAACAGACCTAGCTTCTGGTCCAATAATAGTATACCATAATGTTTTTTAATGATTTTTGAGACTGACTTGTAGTCTTTATTAAAAGGTGGAAACAAATCTTACCATACATGTCTCATCATTCTCCCCTTTAGGCGCACCCTTGGCCGCCGGGGGATTCAGGTGAGTCACAAATGCCTTTTGGACCAAATCAAGGGGATAGTTCTTCTCCTCGAATTTCTTGGTCATGAGGATACTTTGTTCTACATAATCCTCTCTTTTAGAGCAATTTCTTCTCAATCTGTTAAATTGACCACTAGGTATATATAGCTTCCATGTGGGATGATGGCAACTGTCAAAATGCAGGTACGAATTACCGCTAGTGGGCTTAACATGATTTCGAGTGACTATCCTATTTTCATCATGAGTCAGCACAAGGTCGAGAAACACCAACTCTCGTGCATCAAGTACATGAGTGAAACTAAGACCAAAAGTATTGGCATTACAGTAGGCCACAAAGGCATGGAATTTCTCTGGATCCCCGTTCCATATAAGCACGATATCATCAATGTACCGAACAAAGTACACGATGAACTCGGCAAACGGGTTATTGGTCCAGATATCCTCCTCCCAATGGCCCATGGTAAGATTAGCGTACGCTGGGGCGAAGTTCGCCCCCATCGCCGTACCTTTACACTGTAAATAAAATTGCTCACAGAAAGTGAATTATGCTTCAAACTAAATTCAACAGATTGCATAAGAAACTGCGATTGAAATGAGTGAAAATAACCACTTTTGGTTAGAAAGTGCTGATTTGCCCTGAGGCCAATATCGTGGGGTATGGACGTGTAGAGGGACGCTACATCTAAAGATGCCCACATGTAACCTTCCTCCAACGTATATTTTTTTAGATTCGGATGAGAAAAGCTTTTTTTCAGCTGCAGGACGCTAGAGAGTATGAACAGACCCAATGGTGGGACTTGGCCTTTTTGAAAAAATACCTAGAGATGGGTATCACACCACGAGGTCTACGCATCAAAAAGCAATGTTGTTTTTTAGATGAGGATCTCTCTAAGGAGTGGAGATCATTGGCAGAGTTCTTCACTATGAAATGGATTAAAATCCTAGTTGTTCAAAGGGCAAGAAAACTAGTCATAGCACAGCAGCAGGCCTTAGAAAAATAAACTCTAGTAAAGGAATTTAGTACGTCATGTTTATTCCAAAGGTGGTTAGAAGTTCTTAAGAATGTGAGAAAAGATAAAGACAGTCTCATTCAGATAAAATAAACGGTAAATTAGAACGAGACTTGTTTGACTATGGCAATGGACAAGTGTGATTGGAAATGACCTGTGCTTTCTGACACTGGCCCTTTGCCTTTAATACCGCCTACTTATTTAACAAGCAAGTTTAAACCTAAAAATAGAAATAATAAATCTAGGAGGAATAAATCAAATAAATTCAAACAATCTTACCCACCCCCACATAGGGCTATCGGTCCTTGTGGGCCTATGGCTAGACCTGTTTCTCCCCAGTTGGTTTCCTCACAGATAGTTACCCAGAATGAAGAAACTATTATGGATTCCACTCCATCATTACTACATCCCCTTCCTCTCCCATTAGAACCACTTATTCCCATTATTTCCACTAGTGGGGCAGACTCCATGCCCCCTCAACATTCTCCTGTTCTATTTTCCACATTCAATATCCCTACCCATAATAGTTTTAGTCCGTTAGCTCGTGATCTAGAGAGTTATATCGAATTGGGAGCTAGACCTAAATTATTATAGAACCAAGATGGTGGATCCGTAGTTCTGGCTCCCAATAGTTCATGTATATCTCCTGATATTCAGGTTTTTCAGATATTACCTCCAAAGGAAGCACATGTCACAAAAAGAAAACTAGATGAGGTCGAAGAGGAGGAACCTCTAGGACAGATTCACAAAAAAGAAAGGGACAGAGTCAGCCTAACAGTTAGTACAATAAAAATCTATAACCTGTCCTTGCAGATCCTTACACCCGCAGATATTCTTTTACTACAGAAAGGCCTGAGTTTCTCCCCTTCAGTAGGACCAAACAAGTTTGGTTTGTTTAAGGATCTTCATCGGTTTATCCGATCTTTAACTCTCAAAACGCCACTATGCCCCGAATCCCCTTATCCATTTCCATAATCATGTGGGAAATGATAATTTACCTAGGCCTAGTATAGATCCTCCATCTTTAACAGAACTTGATGAGGAAGCACTACAAATATTGTAGGAATTATGGTCAGAGGGAAATGAAGAAGGGTATGTTCCCACATCGCAGTTAGAGCCACCTGTTCTACACACCCCATTTAGGCCCAAGTCCACGTTTTTTTCCGACAAATTCAAAAGGCCCGTATATAAAGATCTGATCACACTCTGTGATAAACCTCAGAAATATAAGCATCATAATTTGACCAAAGCAGAGAACCAGTCTCTAAAAGATTTTATGACCAACACCAATATTACCATTAGACAAGCAGATAAAGGGGGTAGTGTAGTAGTGCAGAATAAGGTAGACTATATGAAGTAGGCGGGTCGACTGTTGGCCGATACAGATACGTATTTGGAACTACGTACTGACCCCCTCCCTATATACCAGCAGGAATTAAAGTCATTAGTTTACGAGGCTTGGGAAAATGGGGTACTGACCAAAAAAGAACAATTTATGTTACCACCAGAATGCAGCACCCCGCACTTTTACCACCTTCCCAAAGTCCACAAATCTTTAATTGATCCTCCGGGCAGACCTATTGTGGCCAGTACAAATAGTTTCACTAATGGGTTGTCAATATATATTGACTTTTGTCTTCAACCCCTTGTGAATCAGTTAACCTTCTTATATCAAGGATTCCAATGAAGTAACTAATGTTCTTCAACAATATACGTGGGAGGAAGGTTACATGTGGGCATCTTTAGATGTAGCGTCCCTCAACACGTCCATACCCCACGATATTGGCTAGAGAAAGAAGGTTGTGTGGACTGCCGCACTCTGTTCAAACGTTTATTTGCCAAGAATAAAATTCAAAAATATCCAAACAAAGAATTCACAAAATCCATCAAAAAGCAATCAAAAAGGGCATGCAGGAAAACAAGGCTGACGCGTTTCACATCAGAGATGATGCTTACTCATAGATATTGGCCTCAGGGCAATTCAGCACTTTCTAACCAAAAGTGGTGATTTTCACTCATAACAATCGCAGTTTCTTATGCAATCTGTTGAAATTTTTTGAAGCATAATTACTTCACTTTCTGTGAGCAATTTTATTTACAGTGTAAAGGTACGGCGATGGGGGCCAACTTCGCCCCAACGTACGCTAATCTTGCCTTGGGCCATTGGGAAGAGGATAATATCTAGACCAATAACCCGTTTGCCGAGTTCATTGTGTAATTTGGCCGGTACTTTGATGATATCGTGCTTATATGGAACGGGGGTCCAGAGAAATTCCATGCCTTTGTGGCCTACTGTAATGCCAATACTTTTGGTCTTAGTTTCACTCATGTACTTGATGCATGAGAGTTGGTGTTTCTCGACCTTGTGCTGACTCATGATGAAAATAGGACAGTCACTCGAAATCATGTTAAGCCCACTAGCGGTAATTCGTACCTGCATTTTGACAGTTGCCATCATCCCACATGGAAGCGAAATATAACTAGTGGTCAATTTAACAGATTGAGAAGAAATTGCTCTAAGAGAGAGGATTATGTAGAACAAAGTATCCTCATGACCAAGAAATTTGAGGAGAAGAACTATCCCCTTGATTTGGTCCAAAAGGCATTTGTGTCTCACCTGAATCCCCCGGCGGCCAAGTGTGCGCCTAAAGGGGAGAATGAGGAGACATGTATGGTAAGATTTGTGTCCACCTTTAATTAAGGCTACATGTCAGTCTCAAAAAATCATTAAAAAACATTATGGTATCCTATTGGACCAGAAGCTAGGTCCGGTATTACCTTCTGCCCCACAAGTTACCTTTCGCAGAGCTAGAACAGTGAGAAATATGATAGCCCCTAGCAAAGTGACAAATAAAACCTCTAGATCTATTTTAGATATCAGATCCTACTTTGACCATAGGACTGGTATTTTTTAATGTAAGAAACGAGGATGTCTTACTTGTCAGTTCATTACCCATGGGTCGAACACAATCTGTACCAATTTGGGTAGAGAATATGCGATTAGACAATTTTTTACACGTTCTACAGAGTTTGTGGTTTACGTGCCGAGGTGTCCCTGTGGGTTCTTGTATATAGGTCGCACTATACGCACACAGCGTGCGAGAATAGGGAACCACCGTAGGCTCACCCAAAAGGGCTGCGTTGAGCATAGTGTACCTCGTCATTTTCAGAGATTTCACAATAAAGATATCAAATATTTGAAGGTCTTTGTTATTGAAACTATACCCAAAAGGTTAGTCTAAAAATAAATGTGACCGGCCACAACCAGTACGTGTGCGCCTCCATCCCTTTATATATATATATATATATATGTCAAGAAAAGAGAAAAAAGGTTGGTGGGACTTTAAATGAGGTACGTCTGTACATTTAATAAATTGGATAAATAATGTGTTTTCAATAGAAAAATTTGATGTTGATATGAGGTTCTGTGGTGGCCCCACACATAAGTGTGGAGCCGACCACCATTATCAGACCAATGCATGTAAACCGTATGATTATAATAATTAGAGATTAATGGTGGTGATAGCAATAATGCATCACCACTAATTGTGTTAATACTCATGATAATTGTAATAATAATAATGATGCTCATAAAAATGATAATAATAATGATAATAACATTAACTCTAATATCAATATGCTTTAATAAAAACACATTAATTCGTAGTCAAATGATAACAGAAATGATACATTGATAATCAAAAGAGGGCATATGTAAAAATCACATAGACATGATCAACAATGCAAATATACATAATCACATAGTACATCCAATATACACCTCGATATGTAACATGATGATAAAAATATTGCATTAAAAATCCATGGTTATGACGAGCTTGTCAGGGCACCCTTGTTGGAGACTCTACGCGTTTCCCTGGAAAGATCAGGGAACCAGACCATTTGTCTCACCCGGGGCTGAGACGGGGTTCACCCCGTCTCAGCCCCAGGTGAGACAAATGGTCCAGTTCCCTGATCTTTCCACCTTGGTTGTGGACCTAGTCCATGGGCCTAATCGTAAGTGTTTTGATTAATAAATTCAGTCCCCTTTCCATAGTTGTGCCCCTCTCTAGGACATTACATGCTAACGGTCCCCCTCTTTTTTAATCATAGTTAAATCTTGGCATCATACTCCTGATGAGTAGCTTTAGGCTACGAAACGCGTAGAGTCTCCAACAAGGGTGCCCTGACAAGCTCGTCATAACCATGGATTTTTAATGCAATATTTTTATCATCATGTTACATATCGAGGTGTATATTGGATGTACTATGTGATTATGTATATTTGCATTGTTGATCATGTCTATGTGATTTTTACATATGCCCTCTTTTGATTATCAATGTATCATTTCTGTTATTATTTGACTACGAATTAATGTGTTTTTATTAAAGCATATTGATATTAGAGTTAATGTTATTATCATTATTATCATATTTTTATGAGTATCATTATTATTGTTACAATTATCATGAGTATTAACACAATTAGTGGTGATGCATTATTGCTATCACCACCATTAATCTCCAATTATTATAATCATACGGTTTATATGCATTGGTCTGATAATGGTGGTCGGCTCCACACTTATGTGTGGGGCCACCACATAACCTCATATCAACATCAAATTTTTCTATTGAAAACACATTATTTATCCAATTTATTAAATGTACAGACGCACATCATTTAAAATCCCACCAACTTTTATACCCAAAAGGCACACTTAATCTCAACAAAAGATTTTCACTCCTATGCAAAAGGGAGGTCTTCTGGATCTACAGGTTTGACTCCTTGGCCCCTAAGGGGTTAAACGAGGAGCTTGAAACATGTAGTTTCATCTAAAGTTGCATAGCCCGCCCTCCCCCCTTTTTTCTTTAGGCCTGTTGTAGGTTGGTATAGTCCAATCATTAACGATCGATGTGGTTTAATTATTTCATCAACCTTTTTAATAAAGATTTTTTATTAAGGATTTTATAGAAGATATCATATTATATACATGTATTTTCGTTTTGTATTTAGTTTTTGTATTATCTTGTTTTTTCTGTTTTTGTATGATATGCGGTACACTAGTTAGGACCTATATGCTAGTAAAGCAGAAAGGGGTTAATTTCTAGTCTGTTCTGCATAGCCCTCCCATGCCATGCTCCTCCCATTCATTAATTGTTCCCTCCACCCCACAACCCCAACCCCCCCTTTTTAATTGTTCCTACCCCTTTTGTCTCTATTTAATCTTCCTGGGGCAACTTAATTTAGGCTGTGACAAAGCACTAAAAGCGCGAAACGCGTCAGGGTCACCCAGGACCTTTATCCCCCAAGACCTGACCCCATTGGCAGCGGAGCGGAACCTCATTACAAACTCCAGTAAGCCCGGTTGTTACCACTGTGTATCTCCACGGAGCAGAAGTGCTATCCGTCATCGTCCCAGGATGTGATATTTTCCCATCATTATCAGTAAAAATCTCTTCACGATTTGTTGTGCCCCCCATTATCATTTGGACTAGCTACTGCTACTGTTTAGCGCTGGTGATTTTTTTGTTTTTCAATTTTGGATCCCTAAACACCTGAACATTGTCTACCGGACAAGACTTTAGTTCAGGGAGGAAAAAGCAGCGTCTACTGCTGGCACCTTCCATTTTTTTGTGAATTTTTCCTTCATAGGGTAAAGTTGAGAAAACCTCTCAGGAGGAATATAATGCCTGTCTGGATGATGCCAGTCGGCATAAATAAGCTGCTCCAACAAGGGGTGCATGGGAAAAGCGTGCGAACCCTGAGGAGGCTTTAGAGAACCCAATGAGGAAAAAGGAACTTCAGCCGTCTCCGCCAAGGGTAGCTTATATTCAAAACGCACCATCTCAGTGAGTGATTGTATTAACAATTTCTGAGACTGCGAAGCTGAGAAGGGCTCCTCTGGGACCAAGACCCCAACCGAGGAACCATCTTCCTGCCCCTCTGATGGGTCCTCTAAGGGCACATCTGTATCCTTTGCCCACTCCTGATGATGGACCCGAGACAGGGGAAGGGGATCTGTTGCGTTTTTCCCCAGCCTGGGAGGAGGATGCGAACAGACTAGCTATCTTCCCCTCTAAACCAGCCAAAGCTGTAGTAAAGTCATCTTTAGTGACATACGCAGAGGCTGGAATGTTGGAGGTAGCTACAATGCCTGACAAGTCTGAGGGCTCAGCCTGGATAGCCGTTTCAGGTCTTTCAGGGGAGGGGATACTGTGGAGGCACGACTAGGATTCCCAGGTCACATCCTACAGCAAAAGCCATGGTCCGCAGAGAGCTTCCAACGCATCAGAGGGATCTCATTGTTAAAAGGTATCACTCAGGAGAAAAGGTACAAAAGAATTTCAAAGGCATTAGATATACCATGGAACACAGTGAAAACAGTCATCATCAAGTGGAGAAAATATGGCACAGCAGTGACATTAACAAGAACTGGAGGTCCCTCCAAAATTGATGAAAAGACAAGAAGAAAATTGGTCAGAGAGGCTGCCAAGAGGCAAGTACTGGCTGTGTGGTACATGTGACAACAATCTCCCATTCTCTTCAGATGTTTGGGCTATGGGGTAGAATGGCAAGACAAAAGCCATTTTACAAAGTAAAACATCCAAGCCTGGTTAAATTTTGCAAAAACACATTTGAAGTCTCCCAAAATCACGTGGGAAATGTGTTATGGTCTGATGAAACCAAAATTTTACTTTTTGGTTATAATGTCAAAAGATATGTTTGGCACAAAAACATCACTGCACATCACCAAAAGAACACCATACCCACAGTGAAGCATGGTGGTGGCAGCGTCATGCTTTGCGGCCGTTTTTCTTCAGCTGGAACAGGGCCCTTAATCAAGGTAGAGGGAATTCTGAACAGTTCCAAATACCAGTCAATATTGGCACAAAACCTTCAGGCTTCTGTTGGAAAGCTGAACATGAAGAGAAACTTCATCTTTCAGCATAACAACGACCCAAAGCATACATCCAAATCAACAAAGGAATGGCTTCACCAGAAGATTAAAAATTTGGAATGGCCCAGCCAGAGCCCAGACCTAAATACCATTGAAAATCTGTGGGGTGATCTGAAGAGGGCTGTGCACAGGAGATGCCATTGCAATCTGATAGATTTGGAGTGTTTTTGCAAAAAGTGGGCAAATATTGGCAAGTCAAAATGTGCCATGCTGATAGACTCATACCCAAAAAGACTGAGTGCTGTATTAAAATCAAAAAGTGCTTCAACAAAGTATTAGTTTAAGGGTGTGCCCACTTATATATGCAACCATATTATTATTTTTTACTTCCCGCCACCTAAAAGATTTAAGTTTGTTGTTCAACTGAGTTGTAGAGTTTATAGGTGACATTAAAAGGTGGGAAAAGTTCTGAAATAATTTAGTTTTGTCTCATCTTTTACACCACAGAAACCTTACATTTTAACAGGGGTGAGTAGACTTTTTATATACCTCAGACTGGGCCGAAGGTTTACCTTCCAACAAGACAATGACCCTAAGCACACAGCCAAAATAACGGAGTGGCTTCACAAAAACTCTGTGACTGTTCTTGAATGGCCCAGCTACAGCCCTGACTTAAACCCAATTGAGCATCTCTGGAGAGACCTAAAAATGGCTGTCCACCAACATTTACCATCCAACCTGACAGAACTGGAGAGGATCTGCAAGGAGGAATGGCAGAGGATCCCCAAATCCAGGTGTGAAAAACTTGTTGCATCTTTCCCAAAAAGACTCATGGCTGTATTAGAAAAGGGTGCTTCTACTAAATACTGAGAAAAGGGTCTGAATACTTGGGACCATGTGATATTTCAGTTTTTCTTTAACCACTTAAGCCCCGGACCAATACGCAGCATAAAGACCAGGCCCCTTTTTGCGATTCGGCACTGCGTCGCTTTAACTGACAATTGCGCGGTCGTGCGACGTGGCTCCCAAACAAAATTGACGTCCTTTTTTTCCCACAAATAGAGCTTTCTTTTGGTGGTATTTTATCACCTCTGCGGATTTTATTTTTTGCGCTGTAAACAAAAATAGAGCGACAATTTTGAAAAAAAATTCAATATTTTTTACTTGTTGCTATAATAAATATCCCCAAAAAATATATAAAAAACCATTTTCCTCAGTTTAGGCCGATACGTATTCTTCTACATATTTTTGGTAAAAAAAAATTGCAATCGTCGTTTATTGATTGGTTTGCGCAAAAGTTATAGCGTTTACAAAATAGGGGGTCGTTTTATGGCATTTTTATTCATTATTTTTTTTTTTTTTTACTAGTAATGGCGGCGATTATTGGGACCATTGTCGTTTTCCCAGCGATCAGTGCTATAAAAATGCACTGGTTACTGTGAAAATGACACTGACAGTGACGGGGTTAACCACTAGGGGCGCTGGAGGGGTTAAGTGTGCCTAGGGGAGTGATTACTACTGTGTGGGGGCATGGCTACAACTGACACGTCACTGATCTCCGCTCTGATTATACAGAGCGGAGATCGCTGACATTGTCAGTAGGGGAGCGGGGAGACGTTGGGCAGTTAAAGGGGACGTACAGGTACGTGATTGTGCCTGTACGAGCCATTCTGCCGACGTATATATACAGTGAGCGATCCTTAAGTGGTTAATAAATCTGCAAAAATTTCAACAATTCTGCGTTTTTCTGTCAATATGGGGTGCTGTGTGTACATTAATGAGGAAAAAAAATTAACTTAAATGATTTTAGCAAATGGCTGCAATATAACAAAGAGTGCAAAATTTAATAGGGTCTGAATACTTTCCGTAACGTGTGTGTGTGTGTGTGTGTGTGTGTGTGTGTGTGTGTGTGTGTGTGTGTGTGTGTGTATATATATATATATATATATATACATATATACATATACACACACACACATATACACCACACACACACACACACACACACACACACAGTTGTGCTCATAAGTTTACATACCCTGGCAGAATTTATGATTTCTTGGCCATTTTTCAGAGTATATGAATAACAAAAAAAACTTTTCTTTCACTCATGGTTGGCGTTTGGCTGAAGCCATTTATTATCAATCAAATGTGTATACTCTTTTTAAATCATAATCACAACAGAAACTACCCAAATGACCCTGATAAAATGTTTATCATACCCCAGTCCTTAATACCGTGTATTGCCTCCTTTAACATCAATGACAGCTTGAAGTCTTTTGTGGTATTTGTGGATGAGGCTCTTTATCTTCTCAGATGGTAAGGCTGCCCATTCCTCTTGGCAAAAAGCCTCCAGTTCCTGTAAATTCTTGGGCTGTCTTGCATGAACTGCACGTTTGAGATCTCCCCAGAGTGGCTCAATGATATTGAGGTCAGGAAACTGAGATGGCCACTCCAGAACCTTCACTTTATTCTGCTGGGCGACTTGGCCTTGTGTTTTAGATCATTGTCATGTTGGAATGTCCAAGTACATCCCATGTGCAGCTTCCTGGCTGATGAATGCAAATGTTCCTGCAGTATTGTTTGATAACATACAGTACTGCATTCATCTTGCCATCAATTTTGACCAAATTTCCTGTGCCTTTGTAGCTCACACATCCCCAAAACATGAGCGATCCACCTCTGTGTTTCACAGTAGGAATGGTGTACCTTTCATCATAGGCCTTGTTGACTCCTCTCCAAATGTAGGGTTTATGGTTGTGGCCAAAAAGCTAAAATTTTGGTCTCATCACTCCAAATTACTTTGTGCCAGAAGGTTTGAGTCTTGTCTCTGCGCTGTTTGGCACATTGTAAGCGGGATACTTTGTGGCATTTGCGTAGTAATGGCTTTCTTCTAGTGACTCGACCATGAAGCCCATCTTTCTTCAAGTGCCTCCTTATTGTGCATCTTGAAGCAGCCAGACACCATGTTTTTAGAGAGTCCTGTATTTCACCTGAAGTTATTTGTGGGTTTTTCTTTGCATCCCGAACAATTTTCCTGGCAGTTGTTGCTGAAATTTTAGTTAGTCTACCTGACCGTGGTTTGGTTTCAACAGAACACCTAATTTTCCACTTCTTGATTAGAGTTTAAACACTGCTGATTGGCATTATCAATTCCTTGGATATCTTTTTATATTCCTTTCCTGTTTTATACAGTTCAACTACCTTTTTCCCGCAGATCCCTTGACAATTCTTTTGCTTTTCCCATGACTCAGAATCCAGAAACGTCAGTGCAGCACTGGATGAAAGATGCAAGGGTCTGTCAGAAGTCCAGAAATTTACCTTTTATATATACACACACTAAATTACAAGCAAACAGATCACAGGTGAGGATGGTTACCTTTTAATAGCCATTCAAACCCCTTTGTGTCAACTTGTGTGCATGTTATCAGGCCAAAATCACTGGGTATGTAAACTTTTGATCAGGGTAATTCGGGTAGTTTCTGTTGTGATTATGATTTAAAAAGAGTAAACACGCTTGATTGATAATAAATGGCTTCAGCCAAACACAAACCATGAGTGAAAAAAAATATTTTTGTGTTATTCATATTCTCTGAAAAATGGCCAAGAAATCACACATTTTGCCAGGGTATGTAAACTTATGAGCACAACTGTGTGTGTGTGTGTGTGTGTGTGTGTGTGTGTGTGTGTGTGTGTGTGTGTGTGTATGTATGTATTGTGAGATGGGGGTTGTTTAGCTCAAGTGGTAGATGCGTTTTTCCAGCGATTCAAGACAGTCAGGAACTATATTTAAGGGCATGGTAGCCCATTTTTATTAAAAAAGGCAAAATAAAAGTCCAAAGGTTTCCCACGCAGGGGTTCTTCTCCATTAAATACACAGAACAAAAAATGCTAGCCCACCTGGCTCTCTGTAGCAGTACTTCTGCACTTTATCCTGGTCAGCCAGACCACCGGACTCCTCAAAGTAGACGGCTTCCCTTTAGCGTCCACAGCTCTGCCTCTTGCAGTCACCAACTTTCTGGCTGCCTCTTGCAGTCACCAACTTTCTGGCTGCCTCTTGCAGTCACCAACTTTCTGGCTGTCTCCTACAGCCTCTCTGACTCCTGAAGACCTCCTGTCTCTTGGTGTGGAGCCGTCTCCAACTGGGAGCCATGAGGTCTTCCCATACATTCATTATAAGGGCTGGTAATCAGCAAAGTCTGGACACAGGGTTGGAGATCCCATCCCTCCCAAGACACTGTGGAAACTCCAAACTACAAAGCCCCTTTCCAGAATACCAAAACCTGGAGAAAGCTGCGAAAGCAGTCTTCTCCAGTCCACATCTACGCTCTGTAGTCTTGCACCTTGCAAATGTGCAGACCCTGTGTCCAGCAAACTGTCCATTTTACCGTGACAGTAGCTCCTACTGTCACATATCTCCCCCCCATGTTTCGGACCCGAAGGGGGCGGAACACACAAGCTCGAATATCCTTGATTGGGGCACCTCTGTGCCAGCTGTTCGCTGCGTAGGCCCAATCTTTTTTTCGGGTGCGTTTCCAGGCACGCCTTACCCAGGATCGCAACGGGGGTCCTACCTTTCTGTATCACCAGCCTACTCCCTCTGTCCTTGGGGTTCCTGAGCTCACGTTTCTTTTCTGGCAGCCCCCTGCCTTTCCTGCTACTTCCTTTAAACTCAGTTTCTGGATTCTGTAAGGAACCTGCTCCAGACACTACGCCTGATGAGGAACCACCTTTTCCCTCACTGGTACGCGTTTTCCCCATCACAACAGGTCCCTTAGGTTTACCAACTCCTTTGCCCTTGACTACCAACTCCCCAGGGCTCAACATCTGTGTATCACACTCATTTTCCAAGAAATTATTCATTTTCATATCCAGGCCATTATTTACATTAACATTCAGTAATAAGTCACCATTTCTCCAATTATCAATATCATCAGTTAGTTCTTGTTCAGGGTTTGTTAGGGCCAAGCCCAAGGAGGGACAACACACAGGTGAGCAGCTATCTCCTATGAGACCTTCACAAGGCTTCACTTCACCTGTTGTCCAAATCTCTGTGGGCAGTTGTCCCAACAACTGACATTGAACAACGCATGACCCATTTCTAGCAGTACCAATCTTTGCCAACTCACACTTTTCCATGTTACAATTTTTGTTGCTCTCCATTCTATATTTGAGAGCGTCTCCGGGTACCCCAACTTGTACCTCTCTGCAGGTGACAGACAGAATCTCTGCTTTTACTGCCTCCATATCTGGCCCTTCCTTCTTAGGAGGTCTAGCGGGTGAGGCAGTATCCGCGCCATTTACTAATCCCTGCTCAGCCACACATCGGACCGCACTAGCAGACATGTCCATCACCGCATCAAGCGGAGAGACCTCTGTCTCCAGCAGCCCCCCAGAGCGCCTTCCGCACTGAACCGTATCCGAAAGCACCCTCACAGGAAACTGGGAGATCATTTGCCACACTATTAGAAAGCACTGTACCAACCAGTTCCACTGGTGATTAATTTTAACCAGCACAGGTTGTACTACCTGACTCCATCCATTGGTACCACGCAGCACCACCACATCCGACTGTAATGGAGGCACCGAGGCATACAAGGACTGTGCTTTCACCATTTCAAGCAGTTCCACCAACATATCTGTAATTTCTACACACTCCACATCAATATGCAAAACATTTTTGGTGACCTTAACCTTATCAGAGACATGGAGGGGCTCATTCACTGCGGCTTGAGGGGCCGAGACATTTAAACAGGCCTCCACCTCACTGGCGGTACCCATCACAGCCTGATGCTCCTCTGGAACACTGTCAGACGCATGTCTCCCACTCATCCCTTCCAACTCAACAATGAGCCCCTGCACGTAAACATTTGTTACATTGTCACCTTCACACTTGACCTTCAGCGGCTGGGCTGTGAACACCACATCTGCCATGCATGCGCCCTGATCTGGTCCTTGCGACTGTGGGGAAACAACCCTTGTAGGGACCAAACGCACCCTCAACCATCGGTCGCTCTGCGATTTCCCTGTCTGGCATAGCAGTTGTTGTATTCACACCCCTGTAGCTCAACATAGCCTTGTCTATCATGGCTAGTAATTGTTTGGCCCAACTGTGCCAATCCGTTGTGCTTCCATTATGAGGGCTCAGCAGTACCTCATCATCGGCTCTAGGAGGCACCTGGGATTCTGCAGCGCAAACAGTAACTTTGTCAGTTCTATATAAATCACATTTTGACAACATGCTTTTAATCTTTGCTAAAGCTTCAAACAAGGCAGGCTGCAATACACCATAACTACCTTGCTCTGGGGGCGCTAACACACTCAGCTGTGTACCTTCAGCTCTGGACAACTGACTTAGGTGTAGGTGAAAGTTTAACAATTTTTTAAGGAAATTAAACAGACAAATAAAAACCTCCAACAGAACACAGTGCAGTAACCTAACCTAATAACAGTGACTTATAGAAAATATATACAATAAGGGGGAATACCGGAATCGTAGTGAAAGCCAGGCCGAGGTCATACACAAGGGGATCAAAGCAGATGGGTATGGATGGGAATAAAACAGGAACAGGGAGGGGAAGGCTGGATTGGCTGCAGAGCAGGGATCCAGGTAACAGGAGGGACAGATGCAGGATGGGCTCATGGTAGGGATCAGGTCGGGTCAAGCAGGATGCAGGTTCAAGGTAGGGATCAGGTCGGATCGGGTCAAGCAGGATGCAGGTTCAAGTACAGGTCACAGGTCCTAGATCAGGGATAGAGATACAAGGGCAAGGAGTGTTTGTACTTGCCGGGTATTTATAGGAAGTCTCGTAATCAGGCTTCAGGTCACAGCTGAGCGCAGGAAGTGCTGCCTTGTCCAACACTGCCGGAATACACCCGCTGGTGGATGCCGGTACTACAGTCCATGGATCATGCATTACCACCAGCAGGTGAGATCCTCCAACAAAGATATTGGCTGTAAGAGGACACCTGCTGGCGGACACTAGTACTGCAGCCCATAGGACCAACAGCACCACCAGCGGGTGAAGCCTTTCCTAACAACACCCCTAAGTGAAAATGTCCAAATTGGGTCCAATTAGACATTTTCCCTCCCCGGTGTCATGTGACTCGTTTGTGTTACAAGGTCTCACGTGTGAATGGGGAGCAGGTGTGTTAAATTTGGTTTTATCGCTCTCACTCACTCATACTGATCACCGGAAGTTCAACATGGCACCTCATGGCAAAGAACTCTCTGAGGATCCGAAAAAAAGAATTGTTGTTCTACATAAAGAATGGCCTAGGCTATAAGAAGATTGCCAAGACCCTAAAACTGAGCTGCAGCACAGTGGCCTAGACCATACAGCGGTTTAACAAGACAGGTTCCACTCAGAACAGGCCTCACCATGGTCGACCAAAGAAGTTGAGTGCACATGCTCAGCATCATATCCAGAGGTTGTCTTTGGGAAATAGACATATGAGTGCTGCCAGCATTGCTGCAGAGGTTGAAGGGGTGGGGGGAAGGGGTAAGCCTGTCAGTGCTCAGACCATACACCGCACACTGCATCAAATTGGTCTGCATGGCTGTCGTCCCAGAATAAAGCCTCTTCTAAAGATGATGCACAAGAAAGCCCGCAAACAGTTTGCTGAAGATGAGCAGACTAAGGACATGGATTACTGGAACCATGTCCTGCGGTCTGATGAGACCAAGATAAACTTATTTGGTTCAGATGGTGCCAAGCGTGTGTGGTGGCAACCAGGTGAGGAGTACAAAGACAAGTGTGTCGTGCCTACTGTCAAGCATGGTGGTGGGAGTGTCATTGGTCTGGGGCTGCATGAGTGCTGTCGGCACTGGGGAGCTACAGTTCATTGAGGGATTCATGAATGCCAACATGTACTGTGACATACTGAAGCAGAGCATGATCCCCTTCCTTCGGAGACTGGGCCGCAGGGCAGTATTCCAACATGATAACGACCCCAAACACACCTCCAAGACGACCACGGCCTTGCTAAAGTAGCTGAGGGTAAAAGGTGATGGACCGGCCAAGCATGTCTCCAGACCTAAACCCTCTTGAGCATCTGTGGGACATCCTCAAACGGAAGGTGGAGAAGGTCTATAACATCCACCATCTCTGTGATGTCGTCATGGAGGAGAGGAAGAGGACTCCAGTGACAACCTGTAAATCTCCATGCCCAAGAGGGTTAAGGCAGTGCTGTAAGATAATGGTGGCCACACAAAATATTGACACTTTGGGCCCAATTTGGACATTTTCACTTAGGGGTGTACTCGCTTTTGTTGCCAGCGGTTTAGACATTAATGGCTGTGTGTTGAGTTATTTTGAGGGGACAGCAAATTTACACTGTTATGCAAGCAAGCTATACACTCACTACTTTACAATGTACTGTATATATATATATATATATATATATATATATATATATATATATACATACACACACACACACACACACATACACACACACACACACACACACACACTATATAATCGGACCGCCCTCCAGTACAGTGAGCGGTGGTTTTCTGTGCGGGAGCGATCCGTGATGAGGGGGCGGCCATTGGTTTCCGGCCACCCCCTCGCGATCGCTCCCGGCGAATGACAATCTTCCTCTGCCTGTGTAAAGTAAACACAGGCAGAGGAAGTGATGTCATCTCTCCATGCGGTGGTCTTTTCGATCCGGCGCGAGGAGAGAAGACATCGCACAGTAAGTGCACCAACACTACACTAACACGTAGGTACACATAGGCACACTTTCACCCCCCAGTCACAGTGTCACCATTTGCAGTGGTAATTTTTTTACTGATCACTGCAATCAGTGTCATTTGTGACAGTAAACAGTTGCAGGGCAGTTTGGTTTAGGCCTCTTTAGGTCCAGGGTAGCCCCCTAACCCCCCATAATAAAGGTTTAACCCCTTGATCGCCCCCCCCCAGGTAACCATTTCACCCCCTAACGCCAGCGTCACTAAGCGATCATTTTTCCGATCGCTTAATTAGTTTCGGTGGTGCCCTAGGTAGCCAGTTATTTATTTTTAGGTTCGCCACAGGTTTTTATAGCGTCAGGTACCCCCATATATTATTTTAACCCCCTGATTGCCCCTAGAGTTAATCCTTTCACCAGTGACCACCGTATAAGTGTCACTGGTGACACTGGTTAGCCAGTTAGTTATTTAGTTATTCAGGTTACCCGTCAGGTTTTTATATATCGTCAGGTACCCCCATATATTACCTAATAAAGGTTTTAACCCCCTGATTGCCCCTAGTTAACCCTTTCACCAGTGATCACCGTATAAGTGTTACGGGTGACACTGGTTGGTTAGTTTGCTTTTTGTAGCATCAGGGCATCCGCCGTATATAACCCAAAAAAGGTTTAACCCCCTGATCGCCGGGCGGGTGATATTAATTAGGTTTTAGACTCAGATAGGGTCTGCGTCGCCCCAGGCAGCGTCAGGTTAGTGCCAGTAACGCTAACACCCACGCGCAAAGCATACACCTCCCTTAGTGGTATAGTATCTGATCAGATCTATACTAGCATCCCAAGCGGTTTAGGGTTCCCAAAAACGCAGTGTTAGCGGGATCAGCCCAGATACCTGCTAGAACCTGCGTTTAGCCCCTCCGCCCAGCCCACCCAAGTGCAGTATCGATCGATCACTGTCACTTACCAAACACAGCACACATAACTGCAGCGTTCGCAGAGACAGGCCTGATCCCTGCGATCGCTAACAGTTTTTTTGAAGCATTTGATACATCTGACCAGCCTTTCTCAACCTTTTTACCCCAGGGGAACCCTTAAAATAATTTTCAAATCTCGGGGAACCCCTGATAAAACCCATTTATTGGGTGTCAGTGGGAACAATGCCCCTTACTTTGGTGGTCAGTGAGAAGAATGCCCTTTTT
This sequence comes from Rana muscosa, assembly GCA_029206835.1. Lineage (NCBI taxonomy): Eukaryota > Metazoa > Chordata > Amphibia > Anura > Ranidae > Rana > Rana muscosa. The sequence goes on along the minus strand of CM055128.1, from coordinate 175,022,478 downwards.
TACAGTAGTGGTAAGAATGGCCCCCTTTACAGAGAGCTATAAAGATCATTGGTGTCATATCACTGGCTCCTCCAAATGGAATTGGCTCAGAACTATGTAGGCACCATCAAACAGGAGGTAAATCAGCCACAGCTCAAGGAACCCCTAGCCACCTCTGGAGGAACCCTAGGGTTCCACGGAACCCTGGTTGAGAATGGCTGCATCTGACAGTCAGGTGCTTTTTTTACCTGTGAATCTTACTAGTGTACCACTAAATATAGAGCCCAAAATGGCAAATCGAAGGTACACTAGTAAAGAGGCCTACGAGATTCTGAGCATGACAGATAGTGAAGAGGAGGTCACGTATCTGTCAGATTCAGCCTCAGAATACATTCCCGTAGAAGACAGCGAAGACAGCGGCTCCATGTCAAATAGCACCGACGACGAAGATGAGGTCCCCGCTAAGGTCAGGCGTACCCGATCCCGATCTTCTGATGTTGTTGAGGAGCAAGAACCGCAGGGCTCTCGTATTATGGAGCAGAGTAGTACTAGCGCCGCTATTCCTTCTCGTGAACTGGCAAGCACCAGCGGCCTAGTACAGCCTGGGCGTACATCCAGCACTGCAGTATCACGTGGTGACGTGGCGAGTCCCATAAGTGCAGTTCAAGCTGGCAAGCACAAGTAGTGTCCCGCTGCCACCAATAAGAAGACAAAGGCAGGCCCGTCGTGCCCATAGTGCCCTTCCTGCAGAATTCGCCTATCCTGATTGGGTGCCCAACACTTCTGCAGAACCCGTACTTCCCCCATTCACTGCCCAACCCTGTATTCAGGTGGAAACAGCTGATTTTACGCCACTTGATTTTTTTTCGCTGTTTTTCACGGAAGATCTCTATAAATCTATTGTGGACCAGAGTAATTTATATGCTGGTCAATTCATCGCCGCTAGTCCCCAGTTGCCAAAGATTGGAAACCAATTACGGTTTCCGAATTTAAGACCTTTCTGGGCCTTTCCCTCAACATGGGCACACAAATTCCCGTCATTGCGCGCCTATTGGTCCACGCGCCCAATTGACCATATGCCCGTGTTCTCTGCCTCCATGTCCAGGAAACGATACGAGCAGATCTTGCGGCTCATGCATATCAAACGACAATGAACTTTGTCGTCCACATGGAGACCCTGAATACGATCGGCTCTACAAAATTCGGCTCCTCGTAAACCACTTTAACGAACGTTTTGCAGCCTTGTTTATTCCCCATCAAGTTGTCTGCGTTGATGAGTCCCTAATTACATTTTCTGGCCGCTTGCCTTTCAAGCAGTACCTTCCCAGCAAGCGTGCCAGATACGGGGTCAAGCTCTATAAGTTCTGTGACAGGGCAACGGGCTATGTATGGAGCTTTATGGTTTATGAGGGAAAAGATAGTCACGTAGAGCCGGAGAACTGTCCAGATTACATAGGGAGCGCTGGCAAGATAGTGTGGAACTTGGTGTCACCCTTATTCGGAAAGGGGTACCACTTGTATGTGGACAATTATTACACAAGCGTGCCACTTTTTAGTCACTTGTTTGATCATCAGATTCGAGCATGTGGCACCGTGCGACCTAATCGCCGGGGCTTTCCCCAGGGGCTTGTAGATTCCCGTCTTAGGCTGGGGGAGAGAGCCTGCTTGAGGTGTAATAATTTGCTCGCTGTGAAGTGGAGGGATAATAAGAATGTTTTCCTTCTGACCTCCCTTCACGCAGACACGACAGTCCAAATTCATACGGCGACTGGTGTTGTGAAGAAACCCCTCTGTGTCCACGAATATAACCAAAATATGGGAGGGGTGGACCTCAACGACCAGTTGTTGGCGCCGTATCATATTGCCCATAAGGCGAGACGCTGGTACAAAAAAGTGTCTCTATCCTTATTTCAATTGGCTTTGCTGAACGCTCATGTGCTATACAGAGCTTCAGGCGGGACTTTATCCTTCCTAAAATTCCAGGATGAGATAGTCACAGACCTCCTGTATCCAGGCGGTTCTGCACCTCACCATCCCCAACCAAATGCAGTAAGCCGGCTGCATGAGAGGCATTTTCCGTATGTCCTCGAGAGTACCCCTACCCAATGAGCCCCCCAAAAAAGATGTCGTGTCTGTAGCAAGCGCGGATTTAGGCGTGACACCCGTTATTTTTGTCCACTCTGTCCTGACAATCCTGGTCTTTGCATTGGTAAATGTTTTGAACGCTTCCATACAAAAGTGAAGTTTTAGCGTAGGATACAGCATTTCACAGACAAGGACACACTTACACAGGGTTTCCCAAGATGCCATCGCATTTTGAGAGACCCGAACCGTTACAGTTGTTAACGTTACAAAAAAAAGTGTAAAAAAGAAAAAAAATATAAAAAAAAACTTAAAAAAATAAATAAAAAAAACACAAGAAAAATATAAAATAAAAAAAACAAAAATAGTTGTCGTCTTATTGTTCCCTCTCTCTATTTTATCTCTATTGTTCTGCTCTTTTTTACTGTATTCTATTCTGCAATGTTTTATCATGCTTGCTTTTCAGATATGTAATTTTTTGTTTTCAGGTGCGCCATTCAGCTGCAGCGCGGAATTATTTATCTTGACAGCAACAGCGTTTTCTCCCACGATACATAAAGCCGTGACTCCAGTGCTGTAGGAGATGATTTCACCACCACAGTTAAAAAAAAGAGCATATATGCCGAAGCATGGGGGCGGATTAGCGATTTTGCTCTTAATGCCGTGTACATACGGTCGAAATTCCGACGGAGGCTTGCCCGTGGAAAAGTCTGACCTTTTATGCCGCGTACATACGGTCGAAATTCCGACGGAGACTTGCCCGTGGAAAAGTCCGACCGTGTGTACACGGCATAACTTTTTTTGCGGGAGGATGCCCCCATGCTTCGGCATATATAAATGGTGCATGTATGCCCATCATTAGAAGTGGGTGGATGAAGGGAGGTATTCTAATGGTGGGCATACCCACCGATCAATCTCTTTTTTTCGTTCAGCCAATAGGCTGCATGAAAAAAAAGATTACAATACATGTCCAACAAGGACCAGCAACGTACTGGTATGTTGCTGGACTTTGAATGGTCATACCAGAATGATGCCTGTGGGTTTAGGTATCATCTTGGTATCATTCTTTTCAGCCAGCGGTCGGCTTTCATGTAAAAGCAATCCTAGCAGATAATTAGTCTCTAGACTGCTTTTACAAGCAGTGGGAGGGAATGTCGTCCCCCCCCCAGATATAAACAGTGCCATTAGGAAATTAGGAAAGCATTTTATCACACCGATCTTGGTGTGGTCAGATGCTTTGAGGGCAGAGGAAAGGTCTAGGGTCTAACCCCCCAATTTTTTTCAAAAAAAAGAGTACCTGTCACTACCTATTGCTATCATAGGGGATATTTACATTCCCTAAGATAACAATAAAAATGGCAAAAAAATTTAAATGGAAGGAACAGTTTAAAAATAAAATAAAAAAGCAAAAATAAATAATAATAATAAAAAAAAAAAAAAAAAAAAGCACCCGCCCCCCCCTGCTCTTGCGCAAAGGCGAACGCAAGCGTCGGTCTAGTGTCATATGTAAACAGCAGTTGCACCATGCATGTGAGGTATCACCGCGAAGGTCAGATTGAGGGCAGTCATTTTAGTAGTAGACCTCCTCTGTAAATCGAATGTGGTAACCTGTAAAGGCTTTTAAAAATGTATGTAGTTTGTCGCCGCTGCACGTTTGTGCGAAATTTTAAAGCATGTCGTGTTTGGTATCCATGTACTCGGCCTAAGATCATCTTTTTTATTTCATCAAACATTTGGGCAATATAGTGTGTTTTAGTGCATTAAAAATAAAGTGTTTTTTCCCCAAAAAATGCGTTTGAAAAATCGCTGAGCAAATACTGTGTGGGGGTTCAACGTAATTTTCTTGCAAAAAAATAAAATAAAAAATGTTTTCATGTAAACAGAAAGTGTCAGAAAGGGCTTTGTCTTCAAGTGGTTAGAAGAGTGAATGATGTGTGACATAAGCTTCCTAATGTTGTGCATAAAATGCCAGGACAGTTCAACCCCCCCCCCCCCCCAAATGACCCCATTTTGGAAAGTAGACACCCCAAGCTATTTGCTGAGAGGCATCTTGAGCCCATTGAATATATTTTTTTTGAATAATGGACTCTTTTGTCCATGGACCGACACAGCTTCTCTATTGACAAAGTGGGTATTATCCGTTAATTAGGAGTGACTAGGCAGAAAACTTGTAAAAAGTGTTGCATCACACCTTCTACAGTACCGCCCAGGGGGCGGACCCTCTGGGTATATCCCCTCAGTCTGCATCTCGCAGATCAGTTCGTCAAAAAGCAGTACAAACTTAACAGGAGGGGTGGGTGCTGTGTCGGTCCATGGACTCAGAGAAAAGGATTTTCCGGTGAGTAAAAAATTGCAACTCTAAACAGCCGCTTGCAAAACCTTGCGGCCGAAAGATGCATCCGAAGATGCACCTACATCAACTTTGTAGAATTTTGTGAAAGTGTTAGCGGACGACCAAGTCGCCACTTTACATAATTGGGAAACAGACGCTTGATGTCGGATAGCCCAAGAGGCACCTATTGCCCTGGTCGAATGCGCCGTGACCGGAAAGGGGGGGCGCTTGACCCTTTAAGGCGTAAGCCTGGATTACTATCTGTCGGATCCACCTAGAGATGGTGGCCGACAAGACTGCTTGGCCTTTCTTGGGACCAGCCACTGAAACAAACAGTGAGTCTGACTTCCGGAACAGGGAAGTAGTAGATAGGTATACTTTCAAAGCTCGGACAACGTCCAAGGAATGCAACGCCGACTCCTTCGGATTCGACGGATGATGACACAAGGATGGAAGTACAATGTCTTCATTGAGATGAAAAGCCGAAACGATTTTCGTAAGAAAGGAAGGCTGCGGCCGCAGCACCACCTTATTCTTGTGGGAAATCAAATAGGGAGCCTTGCAGGACAAGGCTGCCAGCTCAGAGACTCGTCTAACTGACGTAACAGCCACCAAAAATACCACTTTCTGAGAAAGTGTCAACAGGGGAATATCTCTAATATTCTCAAACGGTGCCTTCTGAAGCACGGAGAGGACCAGGTTCAAGTCCCACGGAGGTAGCGGGGGACAGACCGTAGGGGCCACATGTCAAAACCCCTGCACAAATGTACTCACGAGAGAGTGAGTCGCCAGGGGTCGCTGAAAAAAGACAGCCAGGGCAGATATCTGTCCCTTAAATCGTACTTAGGGAAAGCCTTTGGTCCACCCCACGCTGTAAAAACAGCAGGATTCTGGAGACCAAATAAGTACGCGGATGCCATTTCATTTCCTCACACATGGAGATGTAGGCCTTCCAAGTGTGGTGATAAACCTTCCTAGAGGACGGTTTCTGAGCACTTCTCATAGTAGAGATTACTGAATCTGACAGGCCCCGGTCTCTCAGTACCTGGTTCTCAACAGCCATGCCGTTAAAGCCAGTGACCGTAAAGCAGGATGGAGTATGGGACCTTGCGATAGCAGGTCCTTCCGTAGCGGTAGGCGCCAGGGGACGTCTGCTACCAGACGTACTAGATCGGCGTACCAAGGACGCTAAGGCCAATCTGGAGCGATTAGGACCATTGGAATTCTCTCTGCCTCCACTCTGCGGAGCAGAAGAGGAAGAAGCCTTAAAAAGGGAGGGAAGGCATAGGTTAGCTGATCCTGACCCCACGATGCCACCAACGCGTCCGTTGCGTCTGCCCATGGGTCTCTTGACCGGGCCACAAAACTCAATACCTTCCGATTGAGTCGGGAAGCCAGAAGATCTATGTCTGGTGTGCCCCATCTTTGGCAGAGGAGTTGGAACACCTCCGGTTGTAAGGACCATTCTCCCTGGTCCAGCATCTGGCGGCTCAGGTAGTCCGCCTGCCAGTTTTCCACACCCGGAATGTACATGGCCGACAGTGCCGGTACGCTCCTCTCTGCCCATTTCAGGATGCGAGCGACCTCCGATGCTGCAGCTGAGCTTCTTGTTCCTCCTTGATTGACATATGCCACTGCTGTGGCGTTGTCTGACTGGATCCTGACTGGACGCCCTTGCAGCCTCTGAGACCATTTGAAGAGGCACAGCCTGATTGCCCGGTTTTCCAGGACATTGATCGGCAGGAGGGCTTCCTCTGGGGTCCAGCGACCTTGCGCCAACTGAACACCCCAGACTCCCCCCCAACCTGTAAGGCTGGCGTCCGTCGTGATCACTATCCAGTAAACCGGAAGAAATGACTTCCCGCCATTAGAGCCGGTGCTGTCAGCCACCATACCAGGGATCTCCTGACTAGGTGGCTCACTCGGATTTGATAATACAGAGATGATGGACATCTGTTCCATCTGGACAGAACTTCCTTCTGTAAAACTCGAGTGTGGTATTGAGCATATGGGACCGCCTCGAAGGAGTCTACCATGAGGCCTAACACTCGCATGCAAAAACGGAGTGACGACCAATTCCTGGAAGTCAGCTGCCGTACTGCAGCCCAGAGGGTCTGCAACTTCTCCACAGGGAGGAATACCTTTGCCTCTAAGGAATCCAGAATCAATCCCAGGTACACTAGGCGTTGAGTGGGCACCAATACTGACTTTTGCGTGTTTAGTATCCAACCACAGTCTCGAAGAGTCTGACAGGTAATGGACACGCTTACCTCTAATTCTGAACTTGAAGGGGCCTTCAGTAGAAGGTCGTCCAAGTAGCCCATGATAGCGATACCCCGCTGTCTTAGAAGTGCCAGAATCGGCGCGAGCACCTTGGTGAACGTCCTGGGTGCTGAGGCAAGGCCAAACGGGAGGGCCACAAACTGGTAGTGGTTCTTCCCGATAGCAAAATCACAGAAACCTCTGGTGTCTGGAGTATATGGGGACATGCAGGTATGCAACCTTGATGTCCAAGGAGGCCAGAAAGTCCCCCGGATGGAGAGCCGTGACTACAGATCGAACCGACTCCATCCGAAATCTTTGTACCTTCACAAAGCAATTGAGGGCTCTGAAATCCAAGATTGGACGAACCCCTCCTTCTTCGGCACAATGAACAGATTTGAGTAAAAACCCTGACCCCGTTCCTGTTCTGGAACAGGAATAACTACCCCACGTTCCAGTAGACCCTGGACCGCCCCATACAGGGCCTCCCGACGGGTCGGTAGTAGCTGGAGATTGGAGGTGACGAATCTGTCCGGTGGACAAGAGAGAAATTCTATCTTGTAGCCTGAGGAGATTACTTCGCAAACCCACCTGTTGGAGACTAGAGCTGTCCACTGAGTCGCGAATTTGCAAAGACGTCCCCCCACCCGAGAGCTGGGTGGGGGCGGACCTTCATGCGGACGCAGATTTGTCCGCAGGCTTGTTGGGTCTGCGGGACCAAGGATGCTTTTGTCCTTGGGCAGGCGCCTTGTCGGCCTGGGGTCTTTTCCCTGTCGCCCTAGGGGGACGAAAAAAACGTTTGCGTGCAGTAAAGGAGGGCCCTTGCCCTTGGCGTGGCCCCTTACCCTTGCTAGTTTGGGGAATCAAAGTGCTTTTACCTCCTGTGGCATCCTTGATGATGTCATCGAGAGAAGCCCCAAAAAGTCTGTCGCCCTTAAAAGGCAGATCCAACAGGGCTTTCTTGGAAGTCTGGTCTGCAGACCTGCCCTTTAGCCAGATCAGGCGGCGTATTGCTACTGCATAAACCAAAGCTTTTGACAGCAGGGGAATAGTATCCATGTCTGACTCGCAGACAAACTTAAGGCCCTGGACCAACTGGTCGGTCAAAGTTATCTCATCAGGAGGAGCATCTCGCTCCTTTAACCCCTGGAGTAGCAATTTTGCCCATTCAGTAAGTGTCTAAGACACTAGGGCCCCTGCCAATTCCGGGCGTACTGCCAAGCCTACCACTGAGTATAGGTAGCAAGCGCGTGCTTCAGCCTTCTTATCCACAGGGTCCTTGAAAATAGGAGCCCCTTCTACTGGAATAGTGGTAGCTCTATTAAGTCTGTACACCGGAGGGTCCACTATAGGGGGAGAGGTCCATTTCTTCAGAAAACTCTGCTCAAAGGGGTACCGTACCGCAAACCTGTTTGGGGCTGTAAAGACCCTCAGTGGGCTCTCCCATTCCTTGTATAAGAGTTGATCAAAATAAGACACACAAGGGAACACCTTAGCAGTGCGGGCAGGTTTACGAAACCCAATGGGGACCGGAGTCTCTGCTGCTTCTGCAGTATTTTCCAACTTTAGCGTATCCCGCACTGCAGTAATAAGGTCAGATACCAAAGCCGTCTCACGTACTGACCTGGACTTGGAGTCATCCTCACTGTCCGATCGGTCACGGTCTGCAGTCTCTGATGCGTCAGAATCTGGGCCATGAGCCGTAGCTGGACCTGGTTCTGTCTCAGAAATATCCCCAGAAGATTGCAGGGGACGGGGGCGTTTACTACCCCCTGTATTCCCGTGTGCTGCTTCCACCGTGGCAGCAAACGCCTCTAGGATTGCCGACATAGCGTCCATAGACACCTCAGGGGCATCAGCTGCTAAATCTGGTGTTTCAGGGGAGAAGACATCTGGCTCAGATGCCATGCTGACTACACGCTGACACCCACAGGGCTCCAGGCAAGATATCAATAGGCCACCCTCCTGCGCTGCAGAGATACTGGGTGACCCAGAGGACTCAACACCCTGGACCGGTACTGCTATGCTGCCTGACTGCTGCGCCAGTCGGCTTCTTTAATCAGCGCTTCCTGTGTGAATTTTTCGCGCCAGTGTAATGCACCGCCAAAACGTCTGTATGGAAGAGAATGTGGGCTCTAAGAAAATGGCTGCTGAGCCGAAGATAGAGGCCAAAACAGCCGTAGACCACAAAAAGATGGCCGCCGAACTGCAATATATACATACAGCGTGGATCATTACAAACATTTCCACCGATCGATCGATAGAGGCCACAGTGGGTGTGGAACTACAAGAAAATGGTGCCGAAACCACAGGAAGATGGCCGCCGGGCAGTCACTAGAGGCCAAACCCGGCATGGACCACCGCAAAATGGCCGCCGACAGCATGGAGGAGGAAGCACATACAGGTAAGCAGAAATTACATTTCTTTTAAATGTTAGTTACAGCCAGCCCCGCTCCAGTGGAACCCCTTAGGTGACCCCCAGCACCCAGCAACCTTTAGCTAGAAGCCCAGGGAGGAGGGAAAGGCAGGGAGAGAGGGAAGAAAGGGGCCACAACCACTTACTTGGTCTCTCCAGGAATGTCCAGCCAAATCACCCAGCCGAGGCAGGGGAGTTTACTTACCTATCCTGCATGTATTATGCTGGAAGACATTCCAAACAGATCATCGTCTGCGCACGGAAGGTGACTGTTGGCCAGGCATGCTGTGATTGGACCCAAGGGGACGATCATATGTATGCCCTGGAGCGCGACGCTCACCGGACAGGCTGCTGCGACTCGGTCGTAAGGTCAGCCGAAGCTGAGCGGTCCGATGCAAGCCTTGGAGCGTAAGCTCACCGGCCAGGCTGCTGCGACTCGGCCGTAAGGTCAGCCGAAGCTGAGTGGTCCGATGCAGGCCCTGGAGCGTAGGCCCACCGGCCACCCGTGGAGCGACGGGTATGTCGTGGAAAACCCAGCGCGTAGCTAGGGTCGGCACACGCTCGATGGCCGAAACTGGGGAGACTACAAGGAACAAGGATCCAGCCTGTCACCCAGTCGGCAATTGATCGAAGATCGCAGGAAACAAAAAAATTTAGCAAAAAAATATCTTTTTCCCCCGGACCAATAGGCCCGAAGGGAGCCATTTCCTACTCCTTGCTAGACAGAAAAAAACAGATCTGCGAGATGCAGACTGAGGGGATATACCCAGAGGGTCCACCCCCTGGGCGGTACTGTAGAAGGTGTGATGCAACACTTTTTACAAGTTTTCTGCCTAGTCACTCCTAATTAAAGGATAATACCCACTTTGTCAATAGAGAAGCTGTGTCGGTCCATGGACGAAAGAGTAAAAATGTTTTCATGCAAACAAAAAGTGTCAGAAAGGGCTTTGTCTTCAAGTGGTTAGAAGAGTGGATGATGTGTGAATAAATGTTGTGCATAAAATGCCAGGACAGTTCAAAACCCCCCCAAAAGGACCCCATTTTGGAAAGTAGACACCCCAAGCTATTTGCTGAGAGGCATGTTGAGCCCATTGAATATTTTTTTTTTGTCCCAAGTGATTGAATAATGACAAAGAAAAAAAAAAAAAAAATGTACAAAAAGTTGTCACTAAATTATATATTGCTCAAACATGCCATGGTTATACGTGGAATTGCACCCAAAATACATTCTGTTGCTTCTCCTGAGTATGGGGATACCACATGTGTGAGACATTTTGGGAGCCTAGCCGCGTACAGGACCCCGAAAACCAAGCACCGCCTTCAGGCTTTCTAAGGGTGTAAATTTTTGATTTCACTCCTTACTGCCTATCACAGTTTCGGAGGCCATGGAATGCCCAGATGGCACAAAACCCCCCCCAAACTTACCCCATTTTGGAAAGTAGACACCCCAAGCTAATTGCTGAGAGGTATGGTGAGTATTTTGCAGATCTCGTTTTTTGTCAAAGTTTTGAAAATTGAAAAAAACATTTTTTTTTCTTAATTTTCAAAAACAAATGAGAGCTGTAAAATACTCACCATACCTCTCAGCAAATAGCTTGGGGTATCTACTTTCCAAAATGGGGTCATTTGGGGAGGGGGGTTTGTGCCATCTTGGCATTTTATGGCCTTCAAAACTGTGATGAGTAGTGAGGAGTGAAATCAAAAATTTACGCCTGAAGGCGGTGCTTGGTTTTTGGGGCCCTGTACGCTCTGGATGACGACAGCTTTGTCGAAACGACGTAGGGAGGAGCGGCGTGCTGACGTCACCACACTTCACTATCGCACAGTCCCGGAAGCGACGGGCAGTGAGAGCCGGCCGGCTTTATATGATACCATCCGCCTATTTTACCTGATGTACATTGTAAGTGCATTTTAATATTATTTACATTAAACGTCCTATATTGGATTACGCTATGGAATGTCTTTTTTTCTTATCATGGTCTGTTGGGACACCGGGAGTTTATTAATTTAAACAACAGAGGAACCAGGAGAGCTGATTGATTCTTAAAGAGCCCTTGGCAGGGATAACAGCCGCATGCGTGGACTGATCTCTTACAGTGATCAGTGCTTCTGATAAGCGGCTTGTTTGAATAGAGGTGGTGGATTCTTCACGATTCTGAATCAGCACTGTTCTGTGGTGTTCTAGTTTGATGTCACAGATGCATGTTAAGAAGATTGAACATTTGCTTTGATGATTGAACTTTATATATGACTATTTGTGCTGCCTATATCAGTCAATACTAAGGATAGCATATTAGGAGAATTATATTTGGACATCATTTTGGACCCAATTTCTTCCCCTCTCTGATGTGGGATCATACCAACAATGAATATTGGATGTTTTATTTTAACATTCTTTGTCATTATCACTATTTTTATCATTGCGCAGCTTATTTTTACTATTTGCATTTTTGTGTGTGTCTCACATTTATAGTTGCAGCACGGTTAATCACCTATATTTTTTATAGTTTTGCAGACAGCACAGTATACTCACCCCATTACTATTAATAAATTAATACCTAAAATGAAATTTATTAAACCTGCAATATGTTACTAAAGACTATCAATACACTGTATACACTCAGTGTTTCTTTGTTTCTGGATTGGAGGTGTGTGAACGTGAATGAGCATGTCACTCACAAGTAACTCCTTCTACAATATTAAATTACTGATTAATAATGCATTTTGTGTTGTACATATGTTCTATATCGATATTGCATTATGAGGTGTTGTTTGAAATACATTTTATTAAGTTTGCCAGTTATTTTATTTTTTTGGGGGGGGACTGTACATATCAACAGCGCCAATCAGCGCTGGCCAGACAGAGGGTCGGGGGTCAGGCACCATCACTATCCACGTCAGAGGAGAGTGAGGTCTCCCTCTACAAGAACCACCTGCGTTCCGCAGTAGGTACATGTGACCGCTGCATACCGATAGTCTAAAAAGGTATATAGAGGATTTATTTTAAAGAAATAACATATATGGGTTGTGTGTGCTGCAGGGGTGCGGATGCATCCTTTATACATTCAAAGGTTTAGTAACACTTTAAGATGTAATGATTGTCTGTAGAGTGTGCTGAGCCTGTGTGTAGGGTTTATGCACCCATCCCTGTGTAACGGTCGAACTTGGCTGTGTGGGTGAGTCTGTACACCCGATGTTCATTCACTTTATATAGGCTGCCTGCACCGAGCCCAGTACTAGTGCAAAAAGTTAACAGCCCCCATGTGAATGAGCCCTTAACACAGTTTGAGCACTTTCACCGTTACATTGTTTTTTAAAATCTTAATAAAAATGAACAAAATTCTCATCCCTCATAAAAAGTAACTGAATAAAAAAAATAAAAACATCAAAACCATAAAAAAATCCAGTATCTAGGCAGGGGTACTAGACAGGGGTGCCCTCTCTCCCCACTAATCTTTGTTCTAGCTCTTGAGCCCTTAGCAATTGCTATACTGGGTAACCCTGACATCACTGTATATTGTAAAGGCTCCGCCACTTACAAATTTTGCATGTACGCTGATGATGTGCTGATATTCCTAACCAATCCCTTAATTACCTTGCCAAACCTGCTTCAGACCTTATCGAGTTTTGCAAGGGTCTTCGATCTCCAGTGGGTTTTTAGCCTATGGAACTCCACCAGCTTAAACAATCATTCCCTTTCACTTGAGCTGGAGCTTATCTCCCATATTTGGGTATTAACCTGACTGGGGACTTTTGCAAACTCTTCAAGGCCAATTATCCTTAGATGATATCTAAATTGAAACAATTGCTCAAACTTTGGTCCCCACTCCATATTTCCTTCCTAGGTAGAGTTACAGCCCTCAAAATGACGATTCTCCCCAAGTTACTTTACCTATTTCGCTCCCTACCAATTAGACTCTTAGACTCTCAAAAACATACCTACTTAATATTCAGTCACATTTTAACAGATTTATTTGGCAAGATAGACCCCCGAGGTTTTCTAGAGACATTTTGTACCGCTCTTCCATAAGAGGTGGCCTGGGGGTCCCCCAGATATGGCTTTATTATCTAGCGAGCAGATATACTCAACAAGCCCAATGGAATATTATTGATTCCAAAGTCCCCTGGGTTAGGTTTGAACAAGATTCCATCTTGCCCCTATACCTTCCTGGACTTTTATGGTCCTCAAACCCCTCTAAGTCCGGTTTGAGTTCTAAGAACTCAATAGTGGCGGTTGGATTGAAGTTGTGGGATGACTATAAGGTAAAATATAATCTTATTTCGCAGACCACCAGGGAGCCTCATTTCTTGGAGATTCTAGATTCCCCCCGGCATATGATCACCCGGCATCTTTTCAGATCTGGGTGGACTACAACTTGACTAAGTTGGATGATTTTCTACTAGATTCAAAATTTGTAACGTTCTCCTATTTACAAACTCATCATCATATCCCTGCTGGAGAATTTTACCACTTTCTCCAAATCCGACATTATTTTCAACAGCACTATACTTCTCCAGCTTCTGATTCAAACAAATTTTTTGAAGGTATATGCTATTCTGCCCCCAGACAAAAAGGCCTAATTTCGGGAGTTTATAAATCATTGGAGTCAGTTAATGATAAGCCCATTTTGAAATATAGATCCCAGTGGGAGAAGGACCTTAACTTGGGAGAAGAGGATTTGGATTGGGCGAAGGGTTGGCAAAACATGCGTAAATGTACCAAGTTTTTGACAGTCAGGGAAACCGCTATTAAATTATTGACTAGGTGGTATTACACTCCCCTGCGCCGAAGTAAAATTTACCCGCAGGCCTCCCCCTCTTGCTTTAGGGGTTGTGCTCACCAGGGCTCCTTCCTGCACCTATTTTGGGACTGTGAAAAGTTACAACCTACCTGGAAGGAGGCCCTGGAGTTGATAGACAAATTGGCGGGTGGACCCATGGCTCTGACACACAAGCACTGTCTCTTATTTCAAAGTCTGCCTGATACCCCCAAACCTCTTATGAAATCGATCCATTCAATCTGTATTGCCATGCAGTGGGCCATTGCATTGCATTGGAAAACGACCTTGGTTCCATTCGCTCAGGTTATTGCATGTGTAGATCAAATGATGTTGTCGGAAAAAATATTTCATACCTTGCACTACTCTATCCCCTTATTTGATGCTAAGTGGAACCCTTGGTTCTTGTTTAGACTTCAAGATTGACCGAATTTATGTTTAGGTTTTTTTTTTTTTTTTTCCTTTTTTTTGGTTCTGTTATTGGATTACCTTGCATGATTTGTTTATAATGTCATCTCACGGTTATGAGTGGATGAGCTCATAGGTACCTCTAAATGTTCCGATTTGATTTTCTGAAACTGTTGACTACCATTTGTCATCATCTTGATTTGATACAGGTTGATTTGATTTTTGTCTTATGTCCATGTATATGGTAATTCTTTTTATGCATCATAAAAAAATGTGAAAAACAAAAAAAAATCCTGTAGCAATCACTGTTTTAAAAATATTTCCCTTCCAGTTATCCAGCAGTGGGAATCTCAAAGAGGGGTACGACAGTAACCAGGTTTTTAAAAGAGCAGTCTGTCTTTTGGGGGGAACGTCTATTAAAGCAGCTCCCCCCCCCCCCAAGCTGAAGGGCACATGGGGTGGTATAAACGTAAAATAGGATTTTTATAACAGCTTACCTGTAAAATCCTTTTCTTGGAGTACATCACGGGACACAGAGCGGCATAGTATTTACTATGTGGGTTATAGAGCTACCTTTAGGTGATGGACACTGGCACACCCAAGACAGGAAGTCCCCTCCCCTATATAACCCCTCCCATACCGGGAGTACCTCAGTTTTGTAGCAAAGCAATAAGTGTCCCCAAAAGAGGGGTGGGAGCTCTGTGTCCCGTGATGTACTCCAAGAAAAGGATTTTACAGGTAAGCTGTTATAAAAATCCTATTTTCTTTCTCGTATACATCACGGGACACAGAGCGGCATAGTATTTACTATGTGGGACGTCCCAAAGCAATGCTTAAATGAGGGGAGGGAGACACCATACATAAGCTGGGCGCCATCAGATATGAGGATCTATTGTAGCCTGCAGCACACTGCGCCCAAAGGCGACATCCTCCTGACTTCTTACATCCACCTGGTAGAACCTAGTGAACGTGTGTACTGAAGACCAAGTTGCGGCCTTACAGATTTGAGCCATGGAGGCCTGGTGATGCACTGCCCATGAAGTTCCAACTGCTCTCGTAGAGTGCGCCCTAACTTTGAACGGAGGCAGTCTTCTTTTCAAGCCATAGGTTTGCAAAATGACCTGTCAAATTCACTTGGCCAAAGTAGATTTCAATGCTGCCTGACCCTTTCTGGGGCCCTCCGGCAGAATAAACAAAGTATCCGTTCTCCGAATCTGAGCAGTGGCTTTAAGATAAGCTTTAACTGCTCTTACTACATCCAAGGAATGTAATAATTTCTTCTACCGAGCTAGGCTTGGGAAAAAAAGGAAGGAAGAACCACATCTTGGTTCAAATGAAACCTCGACACCACCTTAGGAAGAAAGGCTGGATGAGGACGTAAAACTACTCTGTCCTTATGGATAACCAGATATGGCTCCCTACAGGACATAGCGGCCAATTCTGACACTCTCCTACCCGAAGATATGGATACCAAAAAGATCAATTTCCTGGTGAGAAGAAGAACCAAGGGAATGTGCCACAGGGGTTCAAATGGTTGTTTCTGAAGAACTGATAGAACCAGGTTTAGGTCCCATGGACATATGGGAGCTTTAACCGGTGGGTTAATACGGGTCACCCCTTGTAAAAAGGATTTGACAAGTGAATGCGAAGCCAGGGGACTTTGAAAGAGTATTGACAAGGCTGAAACCTGACCCTTCATAGAACTTAAGGCTAACTTCATGTCTACAGCCCACTGCAGGAAGTCCAGAATTCTGCCTATAACGTACTTACGTGGATGCCAGTTCCTGGCCTTACACCAAGCGACGTACGCCTTCCAAACTCTATAGTAAATATGCCTAGATACTGGCTTCCTGGCATTGATCATAGTAGATACCACAGTTAGAGAGACCTCTCTTTTTTAGGATGTGGGATTCAATAGCCAGGCCGTTAAACTTAGAGTTAGTAAGGAAGGGTGGTATATCGGTCCTTGCGAAAGCAGGTCTGGACGACGTGGAAGGGTCCAAGGACTCCCCACAGACATTTTTACAATCTCCGCGTACCAGGATCTTCGGGGCCACGCTGGAGCCACCAGGATCACTGGCTTCTTTTCCAACCTGACCCTGCGGAGGAGTCGAGGCAACAATTGTATCGGTGGGAACGCATATATTAGTTTGAACTGATCCCAAGGGAACACCAGAGCATCCGAGCCGCAAGCGAGGGGATCCCTTGTCCGAGACACAAATTTGTCCACCTTTGCGTTGAATCTGGATGCTAGCAGATCTACATCTGGTGTTCCCTACCGTTGACATATTGATCGGAATATGTCGGGATGAAGGGACCATTCCCCTGGGGATAACTGTTGGCGACTCAGAAAGTCTGCCTTCCAATTTTCCACTCCTGGAATGAAGACAGCGGATATGCATGGGACATGCTTCTCTGCCCATTCCAGGATGTGATTTACTTCTCTCTGGGCTGCACGACTCCTGGTGCCCCCCTGATGATTGATATAAGCCACTGTTGTGGCATTGTCTGATTGAATTCTGACAGGGGACCCTTGAAGCTTGGATGTCCATGCTTCTAGGGCATACCGGGCTGCTCGCATCTCCAAAAGATTGATGGCCAGAGCCTTCTCTGTCTCTTACCATCTCCCCTGGAGAGACCATTGCTCCAGTACTGCCCCCCAGCCTACAAGGCTGGCATCTGTAGTGACCACCTTCCAAGAAATCGGACTGAAGGATTTCCCCTTTTGCAGATTTTGGGGAATCAAAATTGTCCCCTTCCGAACAGAAGGGGACAAGGACATTGGGAAGTCTAGAGCCTGAACTTTTTTGTTCCATGCTGACAGTATGGCCCTTTGCAAATTCCTTGAGTGGAACTGGGCGTATGGCACAGCTTCGAATGATGCCATCTTCCCCAGCAGCCGCATGCACAGGCGTATGGACGGCTGTCTTTTTGCACAAACCAGGTGGACCAAGTCCCTCAAAGAAGATACTTTTGCCTGGGGCATGAAAATCCTTTTCTGGTCTGAATCCAGCCATAGCCCCAAGTATTCCCGACTTTTGACTGGTTGTAAGGCTGACTTGTCCAGTTTGATGATCCGACCGTAAGACTCTAGATACCTGATCGTGTCGTGAATCACTACCCTTAGTTTGGTAACTGAGTGGTCCATCAACAATAGGTCGTCTAGGTATGCCATTATCGTCGCACCTCGGGTTCTTAGATCGGCCAACAGAGGAGCCAGAATTTTTGTGAACACCCGTGGTGCCGTGGCCAGACCAAAAGGTAAGACCCTGAACTGAAAATGGCGCCCTTCTACTGCAAAGCGTAGAAACCTTTGATGACCTGGAAAGATGGGAACGTGCAGGTAGGCATCTTTGATGTCGATGGAAGCGAACCATTCCTCCCCTTGTAGGGCAGCGGCTACCGACCGGATCGACTCCATCCGGAAAGACCGGATGTCCAGGAATTTGTTTAGACCCTTGAGATCCAATATGGGCCTTACGTCTTGGTTTCGGGACTGTGAAGAGGTTTGAGTAGACTCCCAACCCCCATTCTCCTGTGGGAACCTCCATAATTACTCCTTGGAGCAACAGTTGGTCTAATGCCAAAAGGAGAGATCCTCTCTTTAGCGGATCTTTTGACACGCTTGACCACAAAGTGGGGAGGAGACTCCTTTAACTCCAACTTGTATCCCAGAGTTACTGCGGAGAGCACCCATCTGTCTCTGATCGTCTCCCGCCAAGTCTCTGCGAACAACTGAAGTCTTCCCCCCACCCGCTTGAGTGGGGGCAGCCCTTCATAGGACCGATTTGGAGGCTGGTCTAGTACCTCTTCGGATCCAGGGTTTTTTATTACCCTGTGATTGTCCTTGAGTTTTACCTCGGGCACTTGATCGGGGAGGCTGTCGGAACTGCTTAGAGGCAGACGTCCCAGGGACTGGAGAGGTAGGTCTCTTAAAAGAGGGACCTCTAAACCTCTTTTTAACCGGTAAGAGGGTACTTTTACCGCTGGAAATCATCAGGATATATTAATCCAGTTCCTTGCCAAATAAGCGCTCACCATGCAATGGGAAACTAGCTAGCAGCTTTTTACAGGGAGTCTCAGCCGACCAGTTCTTGAGCCATAGAAGTCTACGCATGTGTACTAAAGACAGCGTAAGGCGGGAGGCCTGATGGATCGAATCCTTGATGGCGTCAACCGCAAAGCATAATGCTCTAGGCAAATCAGCCAGATTATGGGCCTGCTGATCCGCTAAATCCCTTAAGACCAGTTTCATCTGATCCTTTAAGGCTTGGCAAACACCAATAGCTGCCACTGCTGGCTGTGTTACAGCTCCCACTGTAGAAAAAGCAGTTTTTAACAAGGATTCCAATTTTTTATCTATTGGGTCCTTGAACATTTGAACATTATCTACTGGACATGTCAGTGACTTGTTCACACAAGAGATGGCCGCATCTACTGTAGGCAAACTCCACTTTTGGGTGAACTTTTCCATGGGATAGATCACCGAAAACCTCTTAGGAGGAACAAATAGTTTAGCAGGATGTTCCCAATCCTGGTAAATAAGTCCTTCCAGTAACGGATGAATTGGAAAGGAACAATTAGTCTGGGGAGCTTTTAAAGACCCCAACGAGGAGACAGAAGTAGTCGACGGTTCAGAAAGAGGCAATTTAAATGCCGATCGAACCATGACAGTTAGGGACTGGACCAATAATCTTTCAGCTTATGATGCTGAGAATGGTTCTTCCACAGTCAACTCTTCTGAGGCAAAGTCATCCTCAGCCTGATCCCCCTCAGGCAGGTCAATCCGTTCATGGGACTGTTGCTCTGCTAACAGGTACTCTGACGGAGGAGACGGAGATCTGGCGCGCTTTCTCTCTGGTAGGGAAGTAGCGATCAATGCTGCCAATCTTTTCTCCAATCCTCCCAGAGCTGAGGCAAAAGCCTCCTCTGTTACATACACAGGAGTAGGGGAACGAAGGGCAGCCGCAGTACCTTGCACACCTGAGGGCTCTCTACGGGTACCAACCTCTGATTTATCAGGGGAGGCTGGTGCAGCAAAAGCATGCCCCAGATCCTCAGAGCCCGATGGAGACCCTTTTTCCTTCCTAGGAGTTATAGTCCCGGAGCCCTTGGACGGCATATTCCTAAGCCCAAAGCTGAGGTATTTAGCCGAATACACCACTTACTGATCTATAGTCTAGCGTATTTGCTGCTATATATATATATCAGTTGGTGCTCACTAATGTGCCTTCCTTAGGGGATGCCTGTATCAACTGCTTGCTGTATGCCTTGCTTTTAGCTTGTCACCCGCCCTTGCTCTGTCCACTCCACAGCCAGTCTCACAGAAAAACTGCGCTTTTAAACAGGCTGGGACGCCTGCACATGCGCAGAAGCGCTCCAGCGAGGACAGAGCGTCATCCGCCAAGCCCCGCCCCCTTTCAGCCTACTTCTCATATATTGAGTATGCATGCACGCGCGTGCGTGCACGTGTGCGCCGTCGGCGCTACACACATGGAGAAGCATGTAGGGAAAACAGGGAGAGGAGCCAGGTTTCACTGATTACAAACAGAGCCCGGGGACGACAGAGCACATGGCAAGCATGACAGAGGATATGCAGCTTCCCTCAGCGAGAGCTCATCATCTGCCTGGACTTGCACACCAACGGGAGGAATAGCCCAAAAGACATCCCACAGCGGCCTCTACTGGCTTAACACAGGTACCACACAGATGTCTTAAATCCCATGTGAAATCAATGTGAAATCAATTTCTGGGATTAGCAACTAGGCATATATAAAAACCAGCGGGAATACCGTCAGGTAACAGGCAGAAATACACATTAGGATTGAAGGTCCCCATAGAACCAAGTTCCTCAGGAACCTCCACTTACCTTTTCCACGCCGCAGGACTCTGTTTGGCACAGAAGCCCAAACTTCGCCTCTCACGCGGGCAATGTCAGTAGACCTTCAGGGACCGGGGTCCCAAGGATCACCACTCCCCTGGACCTGTATAGCACCCTGCCAGATACCTCTTGGTTTTGGGTATGACCAGAGTACTGGATCCCAGGGTCCAGCCCTCCTAAGAGAGGCATTACAGGCAAAACCTCGTTCTTCTTTGCCGAGGCCCGGGTACCGACCGTTTGGCTATGAAGCACTTTGGACAGATCCGGAATAGCTTGCTTAGGCCCAAAAAAAGAACCTATACACAAGCCCAGATGAATACATGTTTAACCGTGGCCAACACCTTAGACACTGGCAAAAAACTGAGGTACTCCTGGTATGGGAGGGGTTATATAGGGGAGGGGACTTCCTGTCTTGGGTGTGCCAGTGTCCATTACCTAAAGGTAGCTCTATAACCCACATAGTAAATACTATGCCGCTCTGTGTCCCGTGATGTACGAGAAAGAAAAAGGGGGAGTTGTTGTTTTCTTGCTCTTGGGATATCAGTCCATATTCCTGCCGTGTTCTGGTAGGAGGGGCACACTGTTTTCTTTATTTTTTTTTTGCTCATTTGTATAAATAAAAACCTAAAATGACAAAATTAACTCTTCTAGTGCTGAAACAGCACATTAACAAAGTGTGTATAAACATGTATAACATACATATTTTCAGAGCCATGGAGAGCCATTGCCAGCACATTTGCGATCAAGATTCACTTGCTGTTCACCAACTGCTGCAGGCTCCCGATGCATATTCATCTAACTGCAAATAGGGTAAATGTTGACTGGATTTCCTGGCGAATGCCATGGAATTTTCAAATGAATAAAATACAAAATACTAACAACCTACAAAGCCATCCACAACTCTGCCCCCAGCTACATCAGTAACCTCAATATACCAACCAAATTGCTATTTTCGCTCCTCCCAAAACCTCTAGCTCCCGTGTCACCTCCTCCCATGCTCGCTTCCAGGACTTTTTCAGGGTCACCCCCATCCACTGGAACTCTTTACCCAAATCTGTCTATCTCCTACTCTATCCTCCGTCTATTTACTTACTCTACCAGGTTATGCCCCACAGTTATTCCATTTTGTATCACTTCACCTTTCCTTTTAGATTGAATTAGCAGGGCCCTCCGATTCCTTCCTATTGTAATAAATTGTAGTAACTGTACTGTCTCTCTCCATTTTGTAAAATGCAACGTAAACTGTTGGAGCTATATAAAACCTAAATAATAATAATTTGTTGAATGTCAGTAAAGGTTTCAATGTGCAGTAAAATTCCCTATGCATCCTACGTAAATAGCCTCCATGTGTTATTTTCAGACAAAGGGTGGTCTGGTGGAGACCCACACTTTTACAAGGTGAGTTGTAAGGCATCTGAACTCACCTGTACACATTCCTCCAAATCCATCTTTTCCAGCTCATGGCAATTCTACAGAGTGGACAATAAGAAGACAGAGTTAATGGACACAAATTTGGCTAACAAAACGCAACAAGCAAAAGGTCATATTTAGACTGTATCACTTGCAGAGTCACAGGGAAAAAGTAAACGTGGTGACGTTTCCCACCATTACTTGTGCTCTTAAGACTGTTGCCTCTAACAACCAAATATTAGCTTTCAGAACTATGGTCATATTTTTTTGCAAATACTTTAAGACCCCTTTCACACTGGGGCGGTTTGCAGGTGTTATTGCGCTAAAAATAGCACCTGCAAACCGACCCTAAACAGTGGCTGCTGTTTCTCCAGTGTGAAAGCCCGAGGGCTTTCACACTGGAGCGGTGCGCTAGCAGGACCGCTCCAAAAGTCCTGGTAGCCGCATCTTTGGAGCGGTGAAGGAGAGGTGTGTTTACCTCTCCCCCACCGCTCCTGCCCATTGAAAACAATGGGACACCGTGGCTATACCGCCGGCAATGCGCCTCTGCAGAGGTGCTTTACGGTGGTTTTTAACCCTTTTCCGGCCACTAGCGGCATAATACCGCCGCAATTCCGACGGTAAAGCGCCGCTAAAAATAGCGGCGCTTTACCGCCACCGCACCTCCCGCCCCAGTGTGAAAGGGGCCTAAAAGTGGTTCTAAAGCGTATACCTATTTTACCTCAATGCATTCCCTGCATTAAAGCGGTATTAAACTCAAAACCAAAAATTTAATTATACTGCAGCTTACCAATTCTTAGATCTGGTGACTACATTTATTTTCTTTTTGTTTAGGCTCATTTCCCCCTCAGTTTTCACCTGGTGATCTGGCCAGTAACATTCCTCCTATATTAGAGTGCCCCCACTCTAAATGAAGGAGCACAGAAACATATTTGGACAGCAGTATTGTCAGCTTGGGGGAGGGTAAGTGTTAGATGTACTAGCAGATTTAGATACAGTAACAGATAGATACAGTTGAAGCCAAACACCAGCTCACACTTTATAAGCAATTATAGAAAACCCTTTTTTCCCCATTTGGAATAAAAAATGTACATAAATAAAAGCGGATTATTGTAAGCCCTCCTGTCAGTAGTAAATGGTTTGCCTCAACCCTCTAACCTCTACCTCTCCAGGACAGCTTGTAATTGAAAAAAACTGTAGAATTAATGGCCAGAGGTGAAAATAGTAGGAAAGCCTAAAAAAGAAAACTAATGCAGCCATCACACCTAAAGGATTGGTAAGCTGCAATATAATAAATGTTTGCTTTTGGGTTTAATACCGCTTTAAAGGTAAAAAAATGTTTAGGTAGTAATATCACCCTCTCATACATCCTTATACTTCCCTGAGCCATCACTCTATTGGCTGCTGCTGCCGTCAATCAAATCCTGTGACGAAGGAATGTGGGTCAGGCAGAGATGCAATTTCGGTGTCTATGGACACTGGCACGCACACCGTTTCTGTGGTAGGTGGGGAGCCAAATATTGTTTCTAAATTTTTTGGAAATATTTTGTATTTTTCTATGCACTTACAGTTAAACATTTTAGTCATTATTACTGTCTGATTTCAAAACCAGTTACCTTAGAGTGAAACTAAAGTATGGTTTAAAAAAAAAAATATGTATGTATGTCTGAATGGTCTAAAAGGTTATCAGTGGTGTACCCCAAGGTTCAGTGCTGGGACCCTTACTTTTTAATATCTTTATAAATTATATAGGGTCTGGGATTAAAAGTAAAATTTCTGTCTTTGCAGATGACACTAAGCTATGCAGTGGAATAACGTCCTTAAAGGATGTCTCCAATTTACAAGCCAACCTCAATGCACTGTCTAATTGAGCAACTAAGTGGCAAATGAGGTTGAAAGTTGATATGTAAAGTTATGCACTTGGGGGCTAAGAATATGCATGCATCATACATACTAGGAGGGAGTACAACTTGGGGAATCAATGGTGGAGAAGTATCTGGAGGTTTTGGTAGATCATAAGCTCAATAAATAGCATGCTAAGCCAAGCTGCGGTTTCCAAAGCGAGCAAAGTCCTTTCTTGTATTAAGAGAGGTATGGACTCCAGAGAGAGAGAGAGA
Organism: Rana muscosa; assembly: GCA_029206835.1. Taxonomy (NCBI): domain Eukaryota; kingdom Metazoa; phylum Chordata; class Amphibia; order Anura; family Ranidae; genus Rana; species Rana muscosa. The sequence goes on along the minus strand of CM055128.1, from coordinate 174,998,813 downwards.
GAGAGAGAGAGAGAGAGAGAGATAATTTTGCTCCTGTACACATCATTAGTAAGACCTCATCTGAAATATCCAGTTCAGTTTTGGGCATCAGTTCTCAAAAAGGATATTGGGGAACTGGAGAAAGTGCAGAGAAGGGCAACCAAACTGATAAGAGGCATGGAGGAGCTCAGCTATGAGGAAAGATTAGAGGAACTGAATTTATTCCTTTTTGAGAAGAGGAAATTAAAGGGGAATATGATCAACATGTTCAAATACATAAGTTGTCCATATAGTGGACTTGGTGTTGAGTTATTCACTTTAAGGTCATCACAGAAGACACTTTTTACGTCTAGAGGAAAAAAAGATTTAATCTCCAAATACTGAAAGGTTTCTTCACTCCAGAGGGGGTTCTGGCCAGCTCAGTAGATTGCTTTTAAAAAAGGCCTGGATTCTTTCCTAAATGTACATAATATAACTGGGTACTGACATTTATAGGTAAAGTTGATGAAGGGAAAATCCGATTGCCTCTTGGGGGGGAACAGGAAGGAATTTTTTCCCATGCTATAGCAAATTGGATCATGCTTTGCTGGGGTTTTTCACCTTCCTCTGGATCAACTGTGGGTATAGCTACATGGCGTGGGGTTTTGCTTAAAATCCATACCAGCCCACGCCATTACATAGTAGGCGAGGTTGAAAAAAGACACAAGTCCAACCTATGTGTGTGATTATATGTCAGTATTACATTGTATATCCCTGTATGTTGTGGTTGTTCAGGTGCCTATCTAATAGTTTTTTGAAATTATCGATGCTCCCCGCTGAAAACACTGCCTGTGGAAGAGGATTGAGTATATGGGATTGTATTTTTTTATTTTTTTTGGTTTAACTAGATGGACTTGTGTCTTTTTTCAACCTGACTAACTATATTCCTAACTTAACCATTTAAGCCCCGGACCAATACGCAGCTTAACCACTTAACGACCGCCCACTGTAAAAATACGTCGGCAGAATGGCACCGACAGGCAGAATCACGTATATCTACGTGACTGCCTTTGTATAGTTGGGGGGTCCGATCGGACCCCCCTTCTTTACAGTGAGCGGACGTTATTCGTTTGGGAGCGACCAGGGATGAGGGCAGTGGGGGCCCGTCAAAAGGGGGCGCAGGGGCGCCGCCCCCCCCCAAAGCTACTTATTAAAAAAATAATAATAATAATAATAAAAATTTTAAAAAAAACTTTTTTTTTTTAAGTGTCCCTTTAAGTGGGTGTGTTAAGGGCGCCGAACATGGGGTGCTATTGGAGGCATGACTTGTGTGTAAACACGTGATTGGGGCTAAGAAGCTCTATTGGCATAGTTTAGAGTGTGCTCGGGGCGCAAAGCTTAGCGCCCCTAACACTCCACCTCTAGCATTAGGTTTCCAGTGCTTGTAATTGATTGGGTCCATAGGGTGGGGCTTTAATCAGACCTGCAGCGTCATTGGCTCACAGGCTGCCTGTCTCCTTCAGTAAGTGAGGGGGGAAACCCAGCAGAAGAACAACTGCTCAGGGCAGACAGGGAGTGATAGGTCCTTGCAGAGGCAGCTGCCATTTATCTCCCTGTGACACAGACTCTGCGAGTCGGCATCAAGCAAGCAGTGCTCACAGAAATCTCCAGGTACAATACATGCCAGGATTGAAGGGGGAGGGGGGCAGAAGGGGCTTTTATCACTGTGTCCTGAGAGACTTTACAGCAGCATTTTTAATCTCCAACTTTACTTCACCTCTCTCTGTGTAATGCAGGTCTGTACACCTTCCCTATATCACACATCCCCCTTCCCCCCTTCATTAGCTTCTGATTGCATAGTTCACTGCTCACATCCTGCAGTATCTGTCACCATTCTAAGATAGTTTGTCCTTGCTAGATGGACCCCACATCCCACTCTGATCCCCAATGACTGTCTGTGCAGTTTTCTGGACAATAGTCCTCCGGCTCCAGGCTGTCCTGATTCAGATGTATTCAGTATTTGTGCAAGGCTAGGGGTGCATCAAGTTCCTGACCTGTATAACTAAAACATGCTTCTTGGGCCAAATCTCAGCAGGCTGGTGCTGTGCAATGCATTAACCTGATCTCCCCAGCATGTTATTGTATATGGCTCCAAGGTGGATGGGTGTCCAGGTGTTTTCCTAGCACTGCAGGGACTTGTAGTCCCATACATGGGAGATTGCATGAACCAGAGTCCCAGCAGAAGATGAAGAACTACAAGTCCCATCAGGTTATAGCATAGGGCTCCAAGTAGATAAGTGGTCATGCGATGCTGGGACTTGTAGTCCCTTACCTAAGAGAATTGCATGAACCAGAGTCTTAGGAGGGAGAGGCTGGAGAACTACAAATCCCAGCAGGCTGGTGTGCAATGCATGATCCTGATCTCCCCAGGAGAGGGTGGAGAACTACAAGTCCCAGCAAGAAATAGCATAGGGCTCCAACATAGATGGGTACACATGTGATGCTGGGACTTGTAGTCCCATACATGGGCTATAGCATGAACCTGCAGAACCTAGCAGAGGATGAAGAACTAAAAGTCCCAGCAGGTTATAGCATAGAGCTCCAAAATGGCCGAGTGCCCATGCGATGCTGGGACTTGTAGTCCCTTACCTAAGAGAATTGCATGAACCAGAGTCTTAGGAGGGAGAGAATGGAGAAGTACAAATCTCAGCAGGCTGGCGTGCAATGGGTTAACCTGATCTCTCCAGGAGAGGGTGGAGAACTTCATGTCCCGGGAGGTTATAGTATGGGGCTCCAAGGAGGATGGGTGCCCGTGCGATGCTGGGACTTCTAGTCCCATAATGGGGGATTGCATGCACCAGAGTTCTATGATGCTGGGATTGTAGTCCCACACATACATGGGGAACTAAATCATCCGGGGACCTAGCAGATTATAACTTAAAACTCAAAGGATGATGAGTGGTCATGACTTTTTTTTCCAATGCTGGGACTTGTAGTAGTGTTGTAAGACGAAGAGGCTGTCGCCTGGAGGAGTGTGTCTGTCTGCCCTGCGACCCTGTGCTGGTCTGAGGGGGGGGGGGGTGATTGCTGTGTCCACCACCCCCCTGCCATGTATATAGTGCAGCACTGTAGCTGACCTGATTGGGGGGGGGGGGTTGCAGAATGCAGATACATGTGATTTACAGGGGTGCAGAATGCAGATTTGTGCGATTTACAAGTTGCAGATATGTGCGATTTTTTTTATTTATTTTTTCCAGGTTGCAGAATGCAGATATATGCAATTTACTAACAGTGTAATTTTTTTCGTTTGTTTGCGTCGATCTGTAAGGCTACGCTATATACCATGATCTGTGATGCTGGGGCTGTATACTCTGTCCTGTGATGCTGATCTCTATACTCCTGACACTATGAGTGGAAGCAAGTGGAATACAGGGGACGGAGTGGGTGGATTATATAAGGGGTGTGGCTTATGAGAAGTGGGAGGGGCCAATGTGGAGGGGCGGGGTCTTGCGCCCCCCCATCCTAAAACTTCACCAGCCGCCACCGGATGAGGGGACAGCCGTTCGATTCCGGCCACCCCCTCTCGATCGCTCCCGGCGAATGAGAGAGCTTCCCTGCCTGTGTAATGTTTACACAGGCAGAGGAAGTGATGTCATCTCTCCTGCGGCGCTCACATATACCGAGCGCCGTACAGGAGAAGATGCAGGTTAGTGCACAAAACACTACACTGACACCAGGACACATAGGCACATAAATCGCCCCCCCAGATCACCCCCCAGCCCCCAGTCACAGTGTCACTGATTGCAGTGACCATTTATTTACGGATCACTGCAATCAGTGACATTTGTGACTGTAAAAGTGTCACTAAAGTTAGTTTAAGGTCCAGTGTAGCCCCCTAACCCCCCCCCTAACAAAGGTTTAACCCCCTGATCGCCCCCCAGATAACCCTTTCACCCCCTAGCACCGCCGTCGCTAAGCGATCATTTTTCTGATCGCTGTCTTAGCGTCGGTGATGCCGATCGGTAGCCAGTAATTTTTTTTAGGCTCGCCGCAGGTTTTTATAGCGTCGGGTACCCCCATATGTTACCTAATAAAGGTTTAACCCCCTTGATCGCCCCCCAGGTAACCCTTTCACCCTCTATCACCACTGTTGCTAAGCGATCGTTTTTCTGATCGCTGTCTTAGTGTCGGTGATGCCGATCGGTAGCCAGTAATTTTTTTTTAGGTTCGCCGTCAGGTTTTTATATAGCGTCAGGTACCCCCATATATTACCTAATAAAGGTTTTAACCCCCTAATTGCCCCTAGTTAACCCTTTCACCAGTAATCACCATATAAGTGTTACGGGTGACGCTGGTTAGTTAGTTTGCTTTTTATAGTGTCAGGGCACCCGCCGTATATAACCCAATAAAGGTTTAACCCCCTGATCGCCCGGCGGGTGATATCAATTAGGTTTTAGCGTCAGAGAGGGTCTGCGTCACACCCCAGGCAGCGTCAGGTTAGTGCCAGTAACGCTAACACCCACGCGTGAAGCATACACCCCCCTTAGTGGTATAGTATCTGAACAGATCAATATCTGATCAGACCTATACTAGCGTCCCCAGCAGTTTAGGGTTCCCAAAAACGCAGTGTTAGCGGGATCAGCCCAGATACCTGCTAGCACCTGCGTTTTGCCCCTCCGTCCAGCCCAGGCCACCCAAGTGCAGTAGCGATCGATCACTGTCACTTACAAAACACAACACACATAACTGCAGTGTTCGCAGAGACAGGCCTGATCCCTGCGACTCCAGTGCTGTAGGAGGTGATTTCACCACCACAGTTAAAAAAAAAAAAGCATATATGCCGAAGCATTGGGGCAGCAGGGGCGGAGGAGCGATTTTGCTCCTAATGCCGCGTACATACGGTCGAAATTCCGACGGAGGCTTGCCCTTGGAAAAGTCTGACCATGTGTACGCGGCATAACTTTTGCGGGAAGATGCCCCCATGCTTCGGCATATATAAATGGTGCATGTATGCCCATCATTAGAAGTGGGTGGATGAAGGGCGGTATTCTAATGGTGGGCATACCCACCGATCAATCTTTTTTTTTCGTTCAGCCAACAGGCTGCATGAAAAAAAAGATTACAATACATGGCCAACAAGGACCAGCAACGTACTCGTATGTTGCTGGACTTTGAATGTTTATACCAGAATGATGCCTGCGGGTTTAGGTATCATCTTGGTATCATTCTTTTCAGCCAGCGGCCGGCTTTCATGTAAAAGCAATCCTAGTGGCTAATTAGCCTCTGGACTGCTTTTACAAGCAGTGGGAGGGAATGTCCCCCCCCCCCCGGATATAAAAAGCGCCATTGGGAAATTGGGAAAGCATTTTATCACACCGATCTTGGTGTGGTCAGATGCTTTGAGGGCAGAGGAAAGATCTAGGGTCCAATAGACCCCAGTTTTTTTAAAAAAAGGAGTACCTGTCACTACCTATTGCTATCATAGGGGATATTTACATTCCCTGAGATAACAATAAAAATGATAAAAAAAAAAAAAAAATGTGGAAGCAACAGTTTAAAAATAAAATAAAAAACCAAAATTAATAATATATAAAAAAAAAACCACCCCTGTCCTGCCCTGCTCTTGCCCAATGGTGAACGCAAGCGTCGGTCTGGCGTCATATGTAAACAGCAATTGCACCATGCATGTGAGGTATCACCGCGAAGGTCAGATCGAGGGCAGTAATTTTAGCAGTAGACCTCCTCTGTAAATCTAACGGCGTAACCTGTAAAGGCTTTTAAAGGCTTTTAAAAATGTATGTAGTTTGTCGCCAATGCGCGTTTGTGCGAAATTTTAAAGCTTGTCGTGTTTGGTATCTATGTACTCGGCCTAAGATCATCTTTTTTATTTCATCAAACATTTGGGCAATATAGTGTGTTTTAGTGCATTAAAATTTAAAAAAGTGTATTTTTTCCCCAAAAAATGCGTTTGAAAAATCGCTGCACAAATACTGTGTAGAAACAAAAATGCAACACCCGCCATTTTAATCTGTAGGGCCTTTGCTTTAAAAATATATATAATGTTTGGGGGTTCAACATAATTTTCTTGCAAAAAAAAATAAATATGTTTTCATGTAAACAAAAAGTGTCAAAAAGGGCTTTGTCTTCAAGTGGTTAGAAGAGTGGATGTAAGCTTCCTAATGTTGTGTATAAAATGCCAGAACAGTTCAAAACCGTCCCAAATGACCCCATTTTGGAAAGTAGACACCCCAAGCTATATACTGAGAGGCATGTTGAGTCCATGGAATATTTTATATGTTGACACAAGTTGCGGAAAAAAGACAATTGCTTTTTTTTTTTTTGCACAAAGTTGTCACTAAATGATATATTGCTCAAACATGTCATGGGCATATGTGGAATTACACCCCAAAATACATTCTGTTGCTTCTCCTGAGTACGGGGATACCACATGTGTGAGACTTTTTGGGAGCCTAGCCGCGTACGGGACACCCCAAAACCAAGCACCGCCTTCAGGCTTTCTAAGGGTGTAAATTTTTGATTTCACTTCTCACTGCCTATCACAGTTTCGGAGGCCATGGAATGCCCAGATGGCACAAAACCCTCACAAATGACCCCATTTTGGAAAGTAGACACCCCAAGCTATTTGCTGAGAGGTATGGTGAGTATTTTGCAGATCTCGCTTTTTGTCACAAAGTTTTGAAAATTGAAAAAAATTAAAAAAAAAATATTTTCTTTCTTCATTTTCAAAAACAAATGAGAGCTGTAAAATACTCACCATGCCTCTCAGCAAATAGCTTGGGGTGTCTCCTTTCCAAAATGGGGTCATTTGGGGGGGTTTTGTGCTATTTTGGCATTTTATGGCCTTCGAAACTGTGATAGGTAGTGAGGAGTGAAATCAAAAATTTGCGCCCTTAGAAATCCTGAAGGCGGTGCTTGGTTTTCGGGTGCCCGTACGCGGCTAGGCTCCCAAAAAGTCCCACACATGTGGTATCCCCGTACTCAGGAGAAGCAACAGAATGTATTTTGGGGTGTAATTCCACATATAACCATGGCATGTGTGAGCAATATATCATTTAGTGACAACTTTTTGTAATTTTTTATTTTTTTTTAGTCATTATTCAATCACTTGAGACAAAAAAAAATTATTCAATGGGCTCAACATGCCTCTCAGCAATTTCCTTGGGGTGTCTACTTTCCAAAATTGGGTCATTTGGGGGGGGGGGGTTTGTACTGCCCTGCCATTTTAGCACCTCAAGAAATGAGATAGGCAGTCATAAAATAAAAGCTGTGTAAATTCCAGAAAATGTACCCTAGTTTGTAGACACTATAACTTTTGCGCAAACCAATAAATATACGCTTATTGACATTTTTTTTACTAAAGACATGTGGCTGAATACATTTTGGCCTAAATCTATGACTAAAATTGAGTTTATTCGATTTTTCTTATAACAAAAAGTAGAAAATATCATTTTTTTTCAAAATTTTCGGTCTTTTTCCATTTATATCGCAAAAAATAAAAATCGCAGAGGCAATCAAGTACCATTAAAAGAAAGCTCTATTTGTGGGAAGAAAAGGACGCAAATTTCGTTTCGGTACAACATTGCATGTCTGCACAATTTACAGTTAAAGCAGCGCAGTGCAAAATTCTGAAAACGGCTCTGGTCCTTTAGCTACAAAATGGTCCGGGGCTTAAGTGGTTAAAGACCAGAGGTGTTTTTACAATTTGGCACTGCGCTGCTTTAACTGGAAATTGCGCGGACATGCAATGTTGTACCCAAACAAAATTTGCATCCTTTTCTTTCCACAAATAGAGCTTTCTTTTAATGGCATATGATTGCCTCTGCGATTTTTATTTTTTGCAATATAAACGGAAAAAGACCTAAAATTATAAAAAATTTATATATTTTCTACTTTTTGTTATAAGAAAAATCTAATAAACTCAATTTTAGTCATACATTTAGGCCAAAATGTATTCAGCCACATGTCTTTAGTAAAAAAAAAAAAAAAAAAAATCAATAAGCGTATATTTATTGGTTTGCGCAAAAGTTATAGCGTCTACAAACTAGGGTACATTTTCTGGAATTTACACAGCTTTTAATTTATGACTGCCTATCTCATTTCTTGAGGTGCTAAAATAGCAGGGCAGTACAAACCCCCCCCCCCAAATGACCCCATTTTGGAAAGTAGACACCCAAGGAAATTGCTGAGAGGCATGTTGAGCCCATTGAATTTTTTTTTTGTCCCAAGTGACTGAATAATGACAAAAAAATAAAATAATTTTTTACAAAAAGTTGTCACTAAATGATATATTGCTCACACATGCCATGGTTATATTATATGTGGAATTGCACCCCAAAATAAAAATTTTCTACTTCTCCCGAGCACGGGGATATCACATGTGTGGGACTTTATGGGAGCCTAGCCACGTACGGGGCCCCAAAAACCAAGCACCGCCTTCAGGATTTCTAAGGGCGCACATTTTTGATTTCACTCCTCACTACCCATCACAGTCTCGAAGGCCATAAAATGCCAAAATAGCACAAAACCCCCCCCCCCAAATTACCATATTTTGTAAAGTAGACACCCCAAGCTATTTGCTGAGAGGCATGTTGAGTCCATGGAATATTTTATATTTTGCCACAAGTTGCGGGAAAATTACAAACTTTTTTTTTTTTTGCACAAAGTTGTCACTAAATGAAATGTTGCTCAAACATGCCATGGTTATATGTAGAATTGCACCCCAAAATAAATTTTGCTGCTTCTCCTGAGTACGGGGATACAACATGTGTGAAACATTTTGGGAGCCTAGCCGTGTACGGGACCCCGAAAACCAAGCACCGCCTTCAAGATTTCTAAGGGCATACATTTTTGATTTCACTCCTCACTACCTATCACAGTTTTGAAAGCCATAAAATGCCAAGATGGCACAAACCCCCCCAAATGACCCCATTTTGGAAAGTAGACCCCCAAGCTATTTGCTGAGAGGCATGGTGAGTATTTTACAGCTCTCATTTGTTTTTGAAAATGAAGAAAGAAAATCATTTTTTTTTTTTAATTTTCAAAACTTTGTGACAAAAAGAGAGATCTGCAAAATACTCACCATATCTCGCAGCAAATAGCTTGGGGTGTCTACTTTCCAAAATGGGGTCATTTGGGGGGGGGGGGGGGTTCGCCACCTGGGCATTCCATGGCTTCCGAAACTGTGATAGGCAGTGAGGCGTGAAATCAAAAATGTACACCCTTAGAAAGCCTGAAGGCGGTGCTTGGGTTTTGGGGTTCCGTACGCGGCTAGGCTCCCAAAAAGACTCACACATGTGGTATCCCCGTACTCAGAAGAAGCAACAGAATGTATTTTGGGGTGTAATTCCACATATGCCCATGGCATGTTTGAGCAATATACCATTTAGTGACAACTTTGTGCAAAACAAATAAAAAAATAAAAAAAATAGGAATTTTTACTCACTGTAAAATCATTTTCTCTGAATCCATGGACCGACACAGCTTCTCTATTGACATGGTGGGTATTATCCGTTAATTAGGTGTGACTAGGCAGAAAACGTGTAAAAAGTGTTGCATCACACCTTCTACAGTACCGCCCAGGGGGCGGCCCCTCTGGGTATATCCCCTCATTCTGAATCTCGCAGATCAGTTTTTTTCTGTCTAGCAAACTTCACCCCAAACACAAAACAGCACTCCTCCAACGGAGGAGTTGCAACTCTAAACGGCGGCCTGCAAAACGTTGCGGCCAAAAGAGGCATCCGAAGATGCACCTACATCAACTTTGTAGAATTTTGTGAAAGTGTGAGCGGACGAGCAAGTCGCCGCTTTAAATAATTGGGAAACAGACGCTTGATGTCGGAAAGCCCAAGAGGCACCTATTGCCCTGGTCGAATGCGCCGTGGCAGGAAAGTGGGGCGCTTGACCCTTTAAGGCGTAAGCCTGGATTACTATCTGTCGGATCCACCTAGAGATGGTGGCCGACGAGACTGCTTGGCCCTTCTTGGGACCAGCCACTGAAACAAACAGTGAGTCTGACTTCCAGAACAGGGAAGTAGCAGATAGGTATACTCTCAAAGCTCGGACAACGTCCAAGGAATGCAACGCCGACTCCTTAGGATTCGACGGATGAGGACACAAGGATGGAAGTACAATGTCTTCGTTGAGATGAAAAGCCGAAAAGACTTTCGGAAGAAAGTAAGGCTGCGGCCGCAGCACCAACTTATCCTTGTGGAAAATCAAATAGGGAGCCTCGAAGGACAAGGCTGCCAGCTCAGAAACTCGTAACTGACGGACGTAACAGCCACCAAAAAGACCACTTTCTGAGAAAGTGTCAACAGGGGAATATCTCGAATATTCTCAAACGGTGCCTTCTGAAGCACCGAGAGGACCAGGTTCAAGTCCCACGGAGGTAGCGGGGGATGGACCGGAGGCGCCACATGTCGAACCCCCTGCACAAATGTACTCACAAGAGAGTGAGTCACCAGGGGTCGCTGAAAAAAGACAGCCAGGGCAGATTTCTGTCCCTTAAATCGTACTTAGGGAAAGCCTTTGGTCCACCCCATGCTGTAAAAACAGCAGGATTCTGGAAACCAAATAAGTACGCAGATGCCATTTCATTTCCTCACACATGGAGGTGTAGGCCTTCCAAGTGTGGTGATAAACCTTCCTAGAGGACGGTTTCCGAGCACTTCTCATAGTAGAGATTACTGAATCTGATAGGCCCCGGTCTCTCAGTACCTGGTTCTCAACAGCCATGCCGTTAAAGCCAGTGACCGTAAAGAAGGATGGAGTATGGGACCTTGCAATAGCAGGTCCTTCCGTAGTGGTAGGCGCCAGGGGACGTCTGCTACCAGACGTACTAGATCAGTGTACCAAGGACGCTGAGGCCAATCTGGAGCGATTAGGACCATTGGAATTCCCTCTGCCTCCACTCTGCGGAGCAGAAGAGGAAGAAGCCTTAAGGGAGGGAAGGCATAGATTAGCCGATACGGACCCCACGATGCCACCAACGCTTCTGTTGCGTCTGCCCATGGGTCCCTTGACCGGGCCACGAACCTCAATACCTTCCGATTGAGTCGGGAAGCCAGAAGATCTACGTCTGGCGTGCCCCATCTTTGGCAGAGGAGCTGGAACACCTCCGGGTGTAAGGACCATTCTCCCTGGTCCAGCATTTGGCGACTCAGGTAGTCCGTCTGCCAGTTTTCCACACACGGAATGTACACGGCCGATAGTGCCGGTACGCTCCTCTCTGCCCACTTCAGGATGCGAGCGACCTCTGATGCTGCAGCTGAGCTTCTTGTTCCTCCTTGATGATTGACATATGCCACTGCTGTGGCGTTGTCTGACTGGACGCCCTTGCAGCCTCTGAGACCATTTGAAGAGGCACAGCCTGATCGCCCGGATTTCCAGGACATTGATCGGCAGGCGGGATTCCTCTGGGGTCCAGCGACCTTGCGCCGACTGAACACCCCAGACTCCCCCCCAACCTGTAAGGCTGGCGTCCGTCGTGATCACTATCCAGTAAACTGGAAGAAATTACTTCCCGGCCAACAGAGCCGGTGCTGTCAGCCACCATACCAGGGATCTCCTGACTAGGTGGCTTACTCGGATTTGATAATCCAGAGATGAGGGACATCTGTTCCATCTGGACAGAACTTCCTTCTGTAACACTCGAGTGTGGTATTGAGCATATGGGACCGCCTCGAAGGAGGCTACCATGAGGCCTAACACTCGCATGCAAAAATGGAGTGACGACCAATTCCTGGAAGTCAGCTGCCGTACTGCAGCCCGAAGGGTCTGCAACTTCTCCACAGGGAGGAATACTTTTGCCTCTGAGGAATCCAGAATCAACCCCAGGTACACTAGGCGTTGAATGGGCACGAATACTGACTTTTGCGTATTTAGTATCCAACCAGAGTCTCGAAGAGTCTGACAGGTAATGGACACGCTTACCTCTAATTCTGAGCTTGAAGGGGCCTTCAGAAGAAGGTCGTCCAAGTAGCCCATGATAGCGATACCCCGCTGTCTTAGAAGTGCCAGAATTGTAGCGAGCACCTTGGTGAACCTCCTGGGTGCTGAGGCAAGGCCAAACGGGAGGGCCACAAACTGATAGTGGTTCTTCCCAATTGCAAATCGCAGAAACCTCTGGTGTCTGGAGTATATGAGGACATGCAGGTATGCGTCCTTGATGTCCAAGGAGGCCAGAAAGTTCCCCGGATGGAGAGCCGTGACTACAGATCGAACCGACTCCATCCGAAATCTTTGTACTTTCACAAAGCAATTGAGGGCCCTGAGATCCAAGATTGGACGGACCCCATCCTTCTTCGGCACAATGAACAGATTTGAGTAAAAACCCTGACCCCGTTCCTGTTCTGGAACTGGAATAACTACCCCGCGTTCCAGTAGACCCTGGACCGCCCCATACAGGGCCTCCCGAAGGGTCGGTAGTAGCTGGAGATTGTGGGTGACGAATCTGTCCGGTGGACAAGAGAGAAATTCTATCTTGTAGCCTGAGGAGATTACTTCGCAAACCCACCTGTCAGAGACTAGAGCTGTCCACTGAGTCGCGAATTTGCGAAGACGTCCCCCCACCCGAGAGCTGGGTAGGGGCGGACCTTCATGCGGACGCAGATTTGTCCGCAGGCTTGTTGGGCTTGCGGGACAAAGGACGCTTTTGTCCTTGGGCAGGTGCCTTGTCGGCCTGGGGTCATTTCCCTGTCGCCCTGGGGGGACGAAAAAAACGCTTGTGTGCAGTAAAGGAGGGCCCTTGCCCTTGGCGTGGCCCCTTACCCTTGCTAGTTTGAGGAAGCAAAGTGCTTTTACCTCCTGTGGCATCCTTGATGATGTCATCCAGAGAAGCCCCAAAAAGTCTGTCGCCCTTAAAAGGCAGATCCAACAGGGCCTTCTTGCAAGTCTGGTCCGCAGACCAGCCCTTTAGCTAGATCAGGCGGCGTATTGCTAATGCATAAACCGAAGCTTTTGACAGCAGGGGAATAGTATCCATGTCTGACTCGCAGACAAACTTAAGGCCCTGGACCAACTGGTCGGCCAAAGTTAGCTCATCAGGAGGAGCATCTCGCTCCTTTAACCCCTGGAGTAGCAATTTTGCCCATTCAGTAAGTGTCTAAGACACTAGGGCCCCCGCCAATGCCAGGCGTACTGCCGAGCCTACCACTGAGTATAGGTAGCGAGCAAGTGCTTCAGCCTTCTTATCCACAGGGTCCTTGAAAACAGGAGCCCCTTCTACTGGAATTGTGGTAGCTCTATTAAGTCTGGAAACCGGAGGGTCCATTTCAGAAAACTCTTCAAAGCGGTACCGTACCTGCAAACCTCTTTGGGGCTGTAAAGACCCTCAGTGGGTTCTCCCATTCCTTGTATAAGAGCTTATCAAAATAAGACACACAAGGGAACACCTTAGCAGTGCGGGCAGGTTTACGAAACCCAAAGGGGACCGGAGTCTCTGCTGTTTCTGCAGTATTTTCCAACTTTAGCGTATCATGCACTGCAGTAATAAGGTCAGATACCAAAGCCGCCTCGCGTACTGACCTGGACTTGGAGTCTGGGCCATGAGCCGTAGCTGGACCTGGTTCTGTCTCAGAAATATCCCCAGAAGATTGCAGGGGACGGGAGCGTTTACTACCCCCTGTATTCCCGTGTGCTGCTTCCACCCTGGCAGCAAACGCCTCTAGGATTGCCGACATAGTATCCATAGACACCTCAGGGGCACCAGCTGCTAAATCTGGTGTTTCAGGGGAGAAGACATCTGGCTCAGATGGCATGCTGATCACGCGCTGACACCCACAGGGCTCCAGGCAAGATATCAATAGGCCACCCTCCTGTGCTGCAGAGATGCTGGGTCACCCAGAGGACTCACCACCCTTGGATCGGTACCGCTATGCTGCCGTGTGCTGCGCCTGTGATGCTGCCCCACCGCTGCTGTGTCAGTCTGCTTCTTTTATTAGCGCTTCCTGTGTGAATTTTTCGTGCCAGTGTAAAGCATCCTAGAGGCCGGAGACTCTCGCAAAATGGCCGCCAAACGTCTGTATGGAAGATAATGTGGGCTCTAAGAAAATGGCCGCTGAGCCGAAGATAGAGTCCAAAGCAGCCGTAGACCACAAAAAGATGGCCGCCGAACTGCAATATATACATACAGCGTGGATCATTACAAACATGGCCGATGAGTCGATAGAGGCCAGTGGGTGTGGAACTACAAGAAAATGGCGCCGAAACCACAGGAAGATGGCCGCCGGGCAGTCACTAGAGGCCAAAACCGGCATGGACCACCGCAAAATGGCCGCCGACAGCATGGAGGTGGAAGCACATACAGGTAAGCAGAAATGACATTTCTTTTAAATGTTAGTTACAGCCAGCCCCGCTCCACTGGAACCCCTTAGGTGACCCCCAGCAACCTTTAGCTAGAAGCCCAGGGAGGAGGGAAAGGCAGGGAGAGAGGGATGAAAGGGACCACAACCACTTACTTGGTCTCTCCAGGAATGTCCAGCCAAATCACCCAGCCGAGGCAGGGGAGTTTACTTACCTATCCTGCATGTATCATGCTGGAAGACATTCCAAACAGATCATCGTCCGCGCACGGAAGGTGACTGTCGGCCAGGCATGCTGTGATTGGACCCAAGGGGATGATCATATGTATGCCCTGGAGTGCGACGCTCACCGGACAGGCTGCTGCGACTCGGCCGTAAGGTCAGCCGAAGCTGAGCGGTCCGATGCAGGCCCTGGAGCGCAGGCTCACCGGCCACCCGTGGAGCAACGGGCATGTCGTGGAAAACCCAGCGCGTAGCTAGGGTAGGCACATGCTCGATGGCCGAAACTGGGGAGACTACTAGGATCGAGGATCCAGCCTGTCACCCAGTCGGCAATTGATCGAAGATCGCAGGAAACAAAAAAATATATTTTTCCCCCGGACCAATGGGCCCGAAGGGAGCCATGTCCTACTCCTTGCTAGACAGAAAAAAAAACTGATCTGCAAGATGCAGAATGAGGGGATATACCCAGAGGGTCCGCCCCCTGGGCGGTACTGTAGAAGGTGTGATGCAACACTTTTTACAAGTTTTCTGCCTAGTCACTCGTAATTAACAAATAATACCCACTTTGTCAATAGAGAAGCTGTGTCGGTCCATGGACGAAAGAGTAATTGTCTTTTTCCCGCAACTTGTGTCAAAATATAAAATATTCCGGGCTCGACATGCCTCTCAGCAAATAGCTTGGGGTGTCTACTTTCCAAAATGGGGTCATTTGGGGGGGGGGGGTTTGAACTGTACTGGCATTTTATGCACAACATTAGTAAGCTTATGTCGCACATCATCCACTCTTCTAACCACTTGAAGACAAAGCCCTTTCTGACACTTTTTGTTTACATGAAAACATTATTTTTTTTGCAAGAAAATTACATTGAACCCCCAAACATTATATATATATTTTTTAAAGCAAAGGCCCCACAGATTAAAATGATGGGTGTTGCATTTTTTTTACCACACAGTATTTGCGCAGCGATTTTTCAAACGCATTTTTTGGGGAAAAAATACACTTTTTTAATTTTAATGCACACTATATTGCCCAAATGTTTGATGAAATAAAAAAGATGATCTTAGGCCGAGTACATGGATACCAAACACGGCATGCTTTAAAATTGCGCACAAACGCGCAGCAGCGACAAACTACATACATTTTTAAAAGCCTTTACAGGTTTAATGACTGCCCTCGATCTGACCTTCGCGGTGATACCTCACATGCATGGTGCAATTGCTGTTTACATATGACGCCAGACCAACGCTTGCGTTCGCCTTTGCGCAAGAGCAGGGGGGGGGACAGGGGTGCTTTTTTTTTTTTTTTTACCATTTTTGCTTTTTTCTTTTATTTTTAAACTGTTCCTTCCATTTTTTTTACCATTTTTATTGTTATCTCAGGGAATGTAAATATCCCCAAAGATAGCAATAGGAAGTGACAGGTAATCTTTTTTTAAACAATTGGGGTCTATTAGACCCTATATATTTCCTCTGCCTTCAAAGCATCTGACCACACCAAGATCGGTGTGATAAAATGCTTTCCCAATGGCGCTGTTTATATCGGGGGGGGGGACTTCCCTCCCACTGCTTGTAAAAGCAGTCTAGAGGCTAATTAGCCGCTAGGATTGCTTTTTTTTTTTTTACAAATAACGTGGTGTTTTATTAAGAAGAATATGAACAGGTTACATTTTATAAGTTGACATTACATCAAAACATAGCAGGACAGTATCAAGGTACAAGCAAGTAAGAAAATAAATCTCGTCTTTCCACATATTGAGTCGGCAGTTGGCAAAGGCGTCCTATACTAACAAACCGGAGAGCCCTGGGCAGCAGGTGTCTAGTCACAATGAGCTGGGTTCATCATCAGGGGGGAGCATACGGGTCCAGCGTGTTCCAGCCGGAGACCCCGATGCATGATGGGAAGGGAAACCGACAGATCAAACCGGGACCGATAGGAGATCAGGAAAGGAGTATAAGGAAGGGCATCAGACTGGAGTCTCGCCGCAGGTAGCGGCATTACCCAGCCAGGTGTTCCAGATCTTATTGTATTTAGTGGGGCATCCCCTGTGAATATAGATTTATTTTTTATAAGGGAGCACCTGATTAACCGCTGATTTCCATTCTTGTAGCGAGGGGGGTGCTACCTGAAGCCATTTCCTTGCTATAAGCAATCGGGCTATGAATAGGGTCTCCTGGAGGAAAGTTTTGTGAAGTTTATCCGAGTCTGGGTTAGGGAAGATCCCCAATAAACATTCCTTGGGGCATAGTTTCAGAGGTGAGCCCATCTCGTCATGGATGAACTGCACAATATGAGACCAATAGTCTTGTATTGCTGGGCAAGACCATAAAATATGAAAAAAAGTGCTGGTAGGACTATTGCACCTGGGGCAGAGGGGGTTATAATCAGGTTTAAATCTGGAAATTCTAATCGGGGTCAGGTAGGATCTGTGCAAAATGTAAAGGTGTGTGAGGCGGTCAGACAGTCTAGTGGAGACCTTTTTACAGGCGTCCAGCGCATCCTCCCATTCATCATCCTCCAGCTCCCCCACATCCCCAGACCACCGGTGTTTCAGATTGTACGCCAGGGTCACCGCAGGAGGGCGGATGAGAGAATTGTAGAATATCGAAATGAGTTTACGAGAGTCAGGCCCCACCATCGTGCGGATAATATCCAAGCGCTCTATATTGGGGGGTGCGTCTCGAAATTGTGACCGGAGGGCGTGGTGGAGCTGGAGGTAGCGAAAGTGCATGGAGTTGGGGAGTTCAAAGTCATCTTTAAATTGCTGGAACGATTTTAGGACAGACCCACAATATGCATCCGACAGGTACCTGACCCCAAAGTTAAGCCAGATAATGCAGTCGGGTACAGATAGCAGTTCGTTTAGGCCAGGATTGTCCCAGAGGGGCGTGTGAAAGTGTGTACTAGGCATTTTCAGTTTTCGCCGCACTACCTCCCATATCTTGCAGTGATTGTAAAGCAGGCCTTTGCGAGGACCCAGCGCCCCTGTGTCCGCGAAGTCTTTAAGGATGATCTGGAAAGGGTGAGTGATCCCGGGAGTTGTGGGGGAGCATATCAGTGTGACATAACGGGCCCTGTCGTGCTTGTCCAAGTAGAAAAAATGGGAGAGTTGAGCCGCCATGTAGTAGAAGTTAAAGCCCGGCAGAGCTGCGCCCCCCAACTCTGTGGGGTTCTTCAGTACCTGCCAGGACAGCTTGTGTCGGGAATTACCCCAAACAAATGAGTTGAGGATTGCCTCCACCGATTTAAAGAGCCTAAGGGGTATGTAGGCGGGAGCGTGCCACAACACATATAAAAATCCGGGGAGGATAACCATCTTGATTAGATTTACCCGGCCCATCACCCCCAGTGGCAACTTGGACCAAGTCTGGGTTTTGGCTTTCATATGTAATATCAGGGGTTCAATATTTAGTTTGACATAGTCCTCTGGTGAGCGGGTGACATTGATACCAAGGTATTTTATTGAGCTGACTCTACGGAGCGGAGAAAATAGGATTTTTATAACAGCTTACCTGTAAAATCCTTTTCTTGGAGTACATCACGGGACACAGAGCGACATAGTCATTACTAATGGGTTATATAGATACCGTCAGGTGCTGGCACTGGCAACTTCCAAAACCGGAAGTACCCTCCCCTATATAAGCCCCTCCCATCCGGGAGCACCTCAGTTTTGTAGCAAAGCAATAAGTGTCCCCAAAGAGGGGCGGGAGCTCTGTGTCCCGTGATGTACTCCAAGAAAAGGATTTTACAGGTAAGCTGTTATAAAAATCCTATTTTCTTTCTCGTACATCACGGGACACAGAGCGACATAGTCATTACTAATGAGATGTCCTAAAGCAATGCCAAATGAGGGGGGGGATACACCATATATAAGCTGAGCGCTATCAGACATGAGGATCTTTTGCGGCCTGCAACACACTGCGCCCAAAGGCGACATCCTCCTGACTTCTAACGTCCACCTGGTAGAACCTAGTAAACGTGTGTACTGAAGACCATGTTGCGGCCTTACAGATTTGAGCCAGGGAGGCCTGGTGATGCACTGCCCATGAAGTTCCAACTGCTCTCGTGGAGTGCGCTCTAACTTTGAACGGAGGCGATCTCCTTCTCAAGCCATAGGCTTGTATTATGACCTGTCGAATCCACCTGGCTAAAGTAGATTTTGACGCTGCCTGACCCTTTCTGGGGCCTTCCGGCAGAATAAACAAAGTATCCGTTCTGCGAATCTGAGCAGTGGCTTTTAGATAAGCTTTAACTGCTCTTACTACATCCAAAGAATGCAATAACTTTTCCTCTACCGAAGTAGGTTTGGGGAAAAAAGAAGGAAGAACCACATCTTGGTTCAAATGAAAACTCGATACCACCTTAGGAAGAAAGGCTGGATGAGGACGTAACACTACTCTGTCCTTATGGATAACCAGATATGGCTCCTTACAGGACATAGCTGCTAATTCCGATACTCTTTTAGCCGAACAAATGGCTACTAGAAAAATCAATTTCCTGGTGAGAAGCACCAAGGAAATATGCTGTAATGGTTCAAATGGTTGTTTCTGTAGAACCGACAGAACCAAGTTTAGATCCCATGGACATATGGGAATATTAAGCGGAGGACTAATACGCATCACTCCTTGTATAAAGGCTTTGACTAGTGAATGCGAAGCCAAGGGCCTTTGAAAAAATATTGACAAGGCCGAAATCTGACCCTTGATAGTACTCAAGGCAAGCTTCCTATCTACAGCCCATTGTAGGAAGTCCAGAATCCTACCTTTCTTGTTCATACATCACGGGACACAGAGCAGCATAGTCATTACTATGTGGGTTATATAGAATTACCTTCAGGTGCTGGCACTGGCAACTTCCAAAACAGGAAGTACCCTCCCCTATATAAGCCCCTCCCATCCGGGAGTACCTCAGTTTTTTGCCAGTGTCTAAGGTGTTGGCCAAGGTTAACATGTATTCATCTGGGCTTGTGTACAGGTTCTCTGGGCCTTAGCAAGCTATTCCGGATCCGACCAAAAAAAGCTTCATAGCTAAACGGTCGGTACCCGGGCCTTGCAGAGAAGAGCAGGGTTTTGCCTGTAATGCCTCTCTTAGGAGGGCTGGACCCTGGGATCCAGAGCTCTGGTCATACCCAAAACCAAGAGGCTATCTGTGCAGGGTGCTATACAGGTCCAGGGGAGTGGAATCCTTGGGAACCCGGTCCCTGAAGGTCTAGTACAATGCCTGCCGTGAGAGGTGAAGTTTGGGCTTCTGTGGACCAAACAAAGTCCTGCGGCGGGGAAAAGGTAAGTGGGGGCCCCTCAGGAACTTGGTTCTATTGAGGGGACCCCCAAGCCTAATATGTCTTTCTGCCTGTTACCTAAAGGGTATTCCCGCTAATAGCTGTATATGCCTAAGAAATCCTAGAAATGTTTTTTCATAAGGGAAATTTAAAAAAAACTGTAAACCTGGAAATGTTTTTTCATAAAGGAGGTTTTAAAAAAAAAAAAAAAAGACAAAGGTGCGGTACCTGTGTTTGTCCACTAGAGGCCGCTGTGGAACGTCTTTTTTCTTGGGACTATTCCTTCCATGGTGAAAGTCCAGGCAGATGAGTGAGCTCTCTATCAGGGAAGCTGCATTCCTCTGTCATGCTGCCAAGTAGTTTCCTTCCATCCCTGAGTCCTGGTGAAACAGGGACCCTGGCTCCTCTCCCTACATGGCGCCAAGAGCGCACACGTGCACGCGCGCGCGCACACATGCTTTCCTTTTATAAGGTTTAGCTTCAAAAAAGGGGGCGGAGCCTGGCGGATGACGCGCTCTGTGCGCCCAGCGCTTCTGCGCATGTGCGGGCGTCCCAGCAAGATAAAAGGACTCAGTCCACGCTGCTTGCTATGGACACAGAGCATGAAAAGGAGCTGGTAGCATGGTATAGGGGCTTACAGCGGGCGGTTGATACAGGCATCCCCAGAAAGACGCATTAGTAGACACCCACTGATGTACATAGCAGCAAATTGCATTAGACTATTTCAGTAAGGGGTGTATTGCGGCTGGAATACCTCAGCTTTGAACTAAGGAATATGCCGCCTAAAAAACTCCGAGATATACCTCTCAGGAAGTGTAGGGGGTCTCCATCGGGCTCTGAGGATCTGGAGCAGTCATCTGCACCCTCCTCCCCTGAGAAATCAGAGGTTAATACCCATAAGGAACCCCCGGGAGTGCCAGGTACTGCGGCTGTCCTCAGTCCACCTGCTCCTGCATATATAACAGAGGAGGTTTTTTCCTCAACTCTGGAGGGATTGGAGCAGAGATTGGCTGCATTGATCGCTTCTTCTCTACAGGAAAGAAAGTGCGCCAGATCTCCATCACCTCCATTAGAGTGCCTGTTGGCAGAGCAACAGTCCCAGGAAGGGACCGACCTACCTGAAGGGGATCAGGAGGAGGTTAGCTCTGTTTTTGAGGAATCGACAGTAGATGAACCATTTTCAGCATCACAGACTGAAAGATTGTGGGTCCAGACCCTAACTGACATGGTTCGATCTGCATTTAAAATGCCTCTTGTTGAACCATCAACTACTGCTGTCTCCTCATTGGGGTCGCTAAAAGCTCCCCAGGTTAATTGCTCCTTTCCAATACATCCATTATTGGAAGGACTTATATACCAGGACTGGGAACATCCTGATAAACTATTTGTTCCGCCTAAAAGGTTTCCGGTGATCTATCCCATGGAGGGAAAGTTCACCCAGAGATGGAATGTTCCTACGGTGGATGCAGCCATCTCTTCTGTGAACAAATCACTGACATGTCCAGTAGATAATGTTCAAATGTTCAAAGATCCAGTGGATAAAAAATTGGAATCTTTATTAAAATCTGCTTTTTCCACAGCAGGGGCTGTTACACAGCCAGCAGTGGCAGCTATTGGGGTCTGCCAAGCTTTAAAGGATCAAATGAAAATGGTCCTGAGGGATTTGCCAGACCAGCAGGCCAAGGCTCTGGCTGATCTGCCTAGAGCATTATGCTTTGCGGTTGACGCCATCAAGGATTCTATCCATCAGGCCTCACGCTGTCTTTGGTACATATGCGTAGGCTTCTGTGGCTCAAAAACTGGTCTGCTGAAGCTCCCTGTAAGAAGCTCTTAGTTAGCTTCCCATTTCATGGGGAACGCCTTTTTGGCGAAGACCTGGATAAGTATATCCAGAAGATTTCCAGTGGTAAAAGTACTCTCTTACCGAGTAAAAAGAGGTCTAGGGGTCCATCTTTTAAGAGGACTACCTCTCCTATCCCTGCGACGTCTGCTACTAAGCAGTTCCGACGGCCTCCTCGGTCAAACTCAGGAGGTAAAAATCAGGGACAGCCACAGGGTAATAAAAAGCCCTGGATCCGAAGAGGTACTAAACCAGCCTCCAAGTCAAGCCTATGAAGGGCTGCCCCCACTCAAACGGGTGGGGGGAAGACTTCAGTTGTTCGCAGAGACCTGGCGGGAGACGATCAAAGACAGATGGGTGCTCTCCGCAGTAACTCTGGGATACAAGTTGGAGTTAAAAGAGTCTCCTCCGTCCCATTTTATGTGGTCAGGCATGCCAAGAGACCCTCTGAAAAGAGGGTCTCTCCTATTGGCGTTAGAACAACTATTGCTCCAAGGAGTAATTATGGAGGTTCCTATGGAAGAGTGGGGGTTGGGTTTCTACTCAAACCTTTTCACAGTCCCGAAGCCAAACGGGGACATAAGACCCATATTGGACCTAAAGAGTCTAAACAAATTTCTAAACGTCCGGTCTTTCCGGATGGAGTCGATCCGATCGGTCACCGCTGCCCTACAAGGGGAGGAATGGTTAGCCTCGATCGACATCAAAGATGCTTACTTGCATGTTCCCATCTTTCCAGGTCATCAAAAATTCCTACGCTTTGCAGTAGAAGGGCGCCATTTTCAGTTCAGAGCCTTACCATTCGGTCTGGCCACAGCACCACGAGTGTTCACAAAAATTCTGGCCCCACTGTTGGCCGATCTAAGAACACGGGGTGTAACGATAATGGCATACCTAGACGACCTGTTGTTGATGGACCACTCAGTTGCCAAGCTAGAAGTGGTAATTGTCGATACAATCAAGTATCTAGAATCTCACGGTTGGGTCATCAACCTGGACAAGTCAGCCCTACAGCCAGTGAAAAACCTGGTATATCTAGGGCTACGGCTGGATTCAGACCAGAGGAAGATTTTCTTACCTCTAGACAAGGTATCCTCTTTGAGGGCCTTGGTCCGTCTGCTTTGTGCAAAAAGACAGCCGTCCATACGCCTGTGCATGAGGCTGCTAGGAAAGATGGTAGCATCATTCGAAGCTGTGCCATACGCCCAATTCCACTCAAGGAATTTACAAAGGGCCATATTGTCAGCCTGGAACGGAAAAGTTCAGGCTCTAGACTTCCCGATGGCTTTGTCCCCTTCCGTTCGGAAGAGTCTCTGCTGGTGGTTGATCCCCCAGAATCTCCAGAAGGGAAAACCCTTCAGCCCGATATCTTGGAAGGTGGTCACTACGGATGCCAGCCTTATAGGCTGGGGGGCAGTACTGGAGCAATGGTCTCTCCAGGGCAGATGGTCAAATGTAGTAAAAACCCTGCCCATCAATCTCTTAGAGATACGAGCAGCCCGGTACGCTCTAGTAGCCTGGACATCCAGACTCCAAGGGTCCCCTGTCAGAATTCAATCAGACAATGCCACAGCAGTGGCATATATCAATCATCAGGGAGGCACCAGGAGTCGTGCAGCCCAGAGGGAAGTAAGTCACATCCTGGAATGGGCAGAAAAGCATGTCCCATGTATATCAGCTGTCTTCATTCCAGGGGTGGAGAATTGGAAGGCGGACTTTCTGAGTCGCCAACAGTTATGCCCAGGGGAATGGTCCCTTCATCCCGAGGTCTTCCGAGCAATATGTCAGCGGTGGGGAACACCGGATGTAGATCTGCTAGCATCCAGATTCAACGCAAAGGTGGACAGATTTGTCTCCCGGACAAGGGATCCCCTCGCTTGCGGCTCGGATGCTCTGGTGTTCCCTTGGGATCAGTTCAGTCTGATATATGCATTCCCTCCGCTACAATTGTTGCCTCGACTCCTTCGCAGAGTCAGGTTGGAGAAGAAGCCGGTGATCCTGGTGGCTCCAGCGTGGCCCCGAAGGGCCTGGTACGCGGAGATCATCAAAATGTCTGTGGGGAGTCCTTGGACCCTTCCACGTCGTCCGGACCTGCTTTCGCAAGGACCGATATACAACCCTTCCTTACTAACTCTAAGTTTAACGGCCTGGCTATTGAATCCCACATCCTAAAGAAGAGAGGTCTCTCTAACTCTGTGGTATCAACTATAATCAATGCCAGGAAGCCTGTATCCAGGCAGATCTACTATAGAGTTTGGAAGGCGTACATCACTTGGTGCGAGGCCAGAAAATGGCATCCACGTAAGTACGTTATAGGCAGAATTCTGGACTTCCTGCAGTGGGCTGTAGACAGGAAGTTTGCCTTAAGTACTATCAAGGGCCAGGTTTCGGCCTTGTCAATACTATTTCAAAGGCCCCTGGCTATGCATTCACTTGTCAAATCCTTTATGCAAGGTGTGACTCGTATTATTCCACCGATTAAGGCTCCCATATGCCCATGGGATCTAAATTTGGTTCTGTCGGTTCTGCAGAAGCAGCCATTTGAACCTTTGCGGCACATTTCCTTGGTTCTACTCACCAGGAAATTGATATTTTTAGTAGCCATATGCTCGGCTAGAAGAGTGTCGGAATTAGCCGCCATGTCCTGTAAAGAGCCATATCTGGTTATCCATAAGGACAGAGTAGTATTACGTCCTCACCCAGCCTTTCTTCCTAAGGTGGTATCGAGGTTTCACTTGAACCAGGATGTGGTTCTTCCTTCTTTTTTCCCCAAACCAAGCTCGGTAGAGGAAAAGTTATTGCATTCTTTGGATGTAGTAAGAGCAGTTAAAGCTTATCTAAAAGCCACTGCTCAGATTCGTAGAACGGATTCTTTGTTTGTTCTGCCGGAAGGCCCCAGAAAGGGTCAGGCAGCATCAAAATCTACTTTAGCCAAGTGGATTCGACAGGTCATAATACAAGCCTATGGCTTGAGAAGTAGACCGCCTCCGTTCAAAGTTAGGGCGCACTCCACGAGAGCAGTTGGAACTTCATGGGCAGTGCATCACCAGGCCTCCCTGGCGCAAATTTGTAAGGCCGCAACATGGTCTTCAGTACACACGTTTACTAGGTTCTACCAGGTGGACGTTAGAAGTCAGGAGGATGTCGCCTTTGGGCGCAGTGTGTTGCAGGCCGCAAAAGATCCTCATGCCTGATGGCGCCCAGCTTATGTATGGTGTATCCCCCCCCTCATGTGGCATTGCTTTGGGACGTCCCACATAGTAATGACTATGCTGCTCTGTGTCCCGTGATGTATGAACAAGAAAGTAGGATTTTTAAAACAGCTTACCAGTAAAATCCTTTTCTTGGAGTACATCACGGGACACAGAGCTCCCACCCCTCTTTTGGGGACACGTATTGCTTTGCTACAAAACTGAGGTACTCCCGGATGGGAGGGGCTTATATAGGGGAGGGTACTTCCTGTTTTGGAAGTTGCCAGTGCCAGCACCTGAAGGTAATTCTATATAACCCACATAGTAATGACTATGCTGCTCTGTGTCCCGTGATGTACTCCAAGAAAAGGATTTTACAGGTAAGCTGTTTTAAAAATCCTACTATTACGTATTTACGTGGATGCCATTTCTTGGCCTCACACCAGGCGATGTACGCCTTCCAGATTCTATAGTAGATCTGCCTGGATACCGGCTTCCTGGCATTGATCATGGTAGATACCACAGAATTAGAGAGCCCTCTCTTTTTTAGAATGTGGGCTTCAATAGCCAGGCCGTCAAACCTAGGGCTGGTAAGGAAGGGTGGTATATCGGTCCTTGCGAAAGCAGGTCCGGACGATGTGGGAGGGTCCAAGGACTCCCCACAGACATTTTTACAATCTCCGCGTACCATGCTCTTCGGGGCCACGCTGGAGCCACCAGAATCACTGGTTTCTTTTCTACCCTGATTCTGCGGAGTAATCGAGGTAACAATTGTGGCGGTGGGAATGCATATATCAGCTTGAACTGATCCCAAGGGAACACTAGGGCATCCGAGCCGCACGCTAGGGGATCCCTTGTCCAAGAGACAAACCTGTCCACTTTTGTGTTGAATCTGGATGCTAGCAGATCTACATCCGGTGTTCCCCACCGCTGACATATTGTCCGGAAAACCTCGGGATGAAGGGACCATTCCCCTGGGCATAATTGTTGGCGACTTAGAAAGTCCGCCTTCCAATTCTCCACTCCTGGAATGAATACCGCAGATATGGCTGGGACATATCTTTCTGCCCATCTCAGGATGTAATTTACTTCCCTTTGGGCTGCACGACTCCTGGTGCCCCCCTGACGATTGATATATGCCACTGCTGTGGCATTGTCTGATTGAATTCTGACAGGGGACCCTTGGAGTTTGGATGTCCATGCTACTAGGGCATACCGAGCTGCTCGTATCTCTAAGAGATTGATGGGCAGGGCCTTTTCCGCATCCGACCATCTGCCCTGGAGAGACCATTGCTCCAGTACTGCTCCCCAGCCTATAAGGCTGGCATCTGTAGTGACCACCTTCCAGGAAATCGGACTGAAGGATTTCCCTCTTTCCAGATTCTGGGGAACCAACCACCAGCGGAAGCTCTTGCGAACGGAAGGGGACAAGGACATTGGTAAGTCCAGAGCCTGAACTTTTTTGTTCCAGGCTGACAGTATGGCCCTTTGCAACTTCCTTGAATGGAATTGACCGTAGGGTACTGCTTCGAATGATGCCACCATTTTTCCCAGCAGCCTCATGCACAGGCGTATGGATGGCTGTCTTCTTGAACCCACTAAGTGGATCAAATCTCTCAAAGACGACCCCTTTTCTTGAGGCAAGAAAATTTTTCTCTGGTCTGAATCCAGCCTTAGCCCCAAGTATTCCAGACTTTTGACTGGTTTTAGGGCTGACTTGTCTCGGTTGATAATCCAATCGTGATATTCCAGATACTTGATTGTCTCGTGAACAACCACTTCTAGTTTTTCCACTGAGTGGTCTATCAGCAACAAGTCGTCTAGATATGCCATTATCGTTACACCTCGTGTTCTTAGATTGGCCAATAATGGGGCCAGAATTTTTGTGAACACTCTTGGTGCTGTGGCCAGACCGAAGGGTAAGGCTCTGAACTGAAAATGGCGCCCTTCTACCGCAAAGCGTAGAAATTTTTGGTGGGCTGGAAAGATGGGAATGTGCAAATAAGCATCTTTGATGTCGATCGAGGCTAACCATTCCTCCCCTTGTAGGGCAGTGGCTACCGATCGGATCGACTCCATGCGGAAAGTCCTGATATGTAGGAATTTGTTTAGCCCTTTTAGATTTAATATGGGCCTCACGTCCCCGTTTGGCTTCGGGACTGTAAAGAGGTTTGAGTAAAACCCGAACCCCCATTCTTCCAGGGGAACCTCTATAATTACTGCTTGGAGCAATAATTGTTCTAGTGCCAACAGGAGGGATCCTCTCTTCTGGGGATCCCTTGGCACGTTTGACCTTATAAAGCGGGAAGGAGGGGAGTTTTTTAACTCCAATTTGTATCCCAGATTTACTGCGGAGAGCACCCATCTGTCTCGGATCGTGTCCCGCCAGGTCTCTGTGAACAACTGAAGTCTTCCCCCCACCCGATTGGGTGGGGGCAACCCTTCATGCATTTGACTTTGGGGGAGGTTTTGTACCTCTCCTGCTCCAGGGCTTCTTGTTACCCTGCAATTGTCCCTGATTTTTACCTCCGGGATTTGACCGAGGAGGCCGTCGGAACTGTTTCACAGCCGATGTCCTAGGGACTGGAGAAGCAGGCCTCTTAAAAGAGGGACCTCTAACTCTATTTTTAACCGGCAAAAGTGTAGTTTTACCGCTGGAAATTCTCTGGATATATTTGTCCAGGTCTTCCCCGAATAAGCGTTCACCATGAAATGGGAAGCTGACCAGCAATTTTTTACAGGGAGCTTCAGCAGACCAGTTTTTGAGCCATAGAAGCCTGCGCATATGTACCACAGACAGCGTAAGGCGGGAGGCCTGATGGATTGAATCCTTTATAGCGTCCACCGCAAAGCATAAGGCTCTAGGTAGATCAGCTAGGGCAAGAGCCTGCTGATCTGGCAAGTCCCTTAAGACCTGTTTCAACTGATCCTTCACTGCTTGGCAGACCCCAATAGCTGCCACTGCTGGTTGTGTCACCAATCCTGCTGTAGAGAAAGCAGATTTTAATAAGGACTCCAATTTTTTATCTATTGGGTCCTTGAACATTTGGACATTATCCACCGGACATGTCAGTGATTTATTCACACAAGAGATGGCTGCGTCCACTGTAGGGACCCTCCATTTTCTGATGAACTTATCCTCCATGGGATAGACCACCGGAAATCTCTTGGGGGGAGTAAATATTTTGTCAGGATGCTCCCAATCCTGGTAAATGAGCCCTTCCAGTAAAGGATGGATCGGAAAGGAACAAACAGTCTGGGGAGCTTTTAGCGACCCCAACGAGGAGACAGAAGTGGATGATGGCTCCGCAAGTGGCATTTTAAATGCTGATCGGACCATATTAGTCAGGGACTGAACCCATAACCTTTCAGCATGTGATGCTGAGAAAGGCTCTTCCACTGTTGATTCCTCTACAACCGAATCGACCTCATCCTGATCCCCTTCAGGTAGGTCGATCCCTGTATGGGACTGTTGCTCTGTTAACAGGCACTCTGAGGGAGGAGACGGAGATCGGGCGCTTTTCTCCTGTGACAGGGAAGCCGCGCTCAATGCTGACAATCTCTCTTCCAGCCCTCCCAGAGCTGAGGAAAAAACCTCCTCTGTTACATACACAGGAGCAGGTGAACTGAGGACAGCCACAGTACCAGGTACTCCTGAGGGTGCTCTACGGTCACTAACCTCTGATTCTTCAGGGGAGACTGGTGCAGCCAAAGCATGCCCAAGATCCTCAGAGCCCGATGGAGACCCCCTATGCTTCCTGGGATTTTTAGTCCCGGAGTTTTTAGACGGCATATTCCTAAGCCACAAAGCTGAGGTATTCCAGCCGAAATACCAGTTACTGACAATAGTCTAGCATAAATGCTGCTATAAGAAACAGTTGGTGTCTACTAATGTGCCTTTCTAGGGGATGCCTGTATCAACCGCTTGCTGTATGCCTTCTTTAAATGTTGCCAGCTCTGTCTCTGTACTTCATACCCAGCTCACCACACAAAATTGTGGTTTTTAACATGCTGGGACGCCCGCACATGCGCAGAAGCGCTGCGGCGCGCACAGAGCGTCATCCCCCAGGCTCCACCCCCTTTCCCGGCTCACCTCTATATATATAGAGGCGCGCACACGCGCGGCCACGTGCGCCTTCGGCGCTAATTTCGAAAATGGAAACCAGGGACAAGAGCCAGGGCCCCTTTGCCGCAGGCCAGGGGATGGACGAGCATTGCAACATGGCAGAGGAAGCAGTTTCCCATAAGAGAACTCACCATCTGCCTGGACTTGCTCTGATGAAAAGAAACTAGTCCACATGACAAGAAACGTTCCACAGCGGCCTCTAGTGGACAAACACAGGTACCGCAGTCTAATATATTAAATATATATATATATATAAAAAATTAATTTTTTTTTTTTTTTTCTTGACCACCATTAAAAATTATTACATTTTTTTAGCAGTTACAGGCATGCACAGATATTAGCGGGAATACCATTAGGTAACAGACAGAAAGACAAATTAGGCTTGGGGGTCCCCCAATAGAACCAAGTTCCTGGGGGCCCCCACTTACCTGTTCCCCGCCGCAGGACTTTGTTTGGTCCACAAAAGCCCAAACTTCACCTATCACGGCAGGCATTGTAATCAAACCTTCAGGGACCGGGTTCCCAAGGATTCCACTCCCCTGGACCTGTATAGCACCCTGCACAGAAAACATCTTGGTCGTGGGTATGACCAGAGCTCTGGATCCCAGGGTCCAGCTCTCCTAAGAGAAGCATTACAGGCAAAACCTTGCTCTTCTTTGCAAGGCCCGGGTACCGACCGTTTAGCTATGAAGCTTTTTTGGTCGGATCCGGAATAGCTTACTGAGGCCCAAAAGAACCTGTACGCAAGCTCAGTGAAAAACACATGTTTCTTCTTGGCCAACACCTTAGACACTGGCAAAAAACTGAGGTGCTCCCGGATGGGAGGGGCTTATATAGGGGAGGGTACTTCCGGTTTTGGAAGTTGCCAGTGCCAGCACCTGACGGTATCTATATAACCCATTAGTAATGACTATGTCGCTCTGTGTCCCGTGATGTACGAGAAAGAAAAGGCCTGGAGCTCGGTTGGGACCCCTACGTCTATAGGGAGGATCTGGGATTTGTCCCAGTTAATTCTAAGACCGGAGTAATCACCAAAAGTGCGGATAGTCTCAAGGGCTATCTGCAGGGAAGGGCCTGCATCAGCTAAATATAATAGCATGTCGTCCGCGTATAAGCTAACTTTCTCCTCTAGGTCCCCGCAGCTTAGGCCCCGAATTCCCGGGTGTGTTCTAAGGGTGGCGGCAAGGGGTTCCACGGCTAAAGCATAGAGCAGGGGGGACAGGGGGCACCCCTGCCGCGTACCTCTTGAGAGGGGGAAGGCGTCCGAGACCCTTCCATTAACCAATATCCTGGCCCGGGGGTTCTGATATAGGAGGCGGATCCATTTGATAAAGCGAGACCCGAAACCAAACCTTGCCAGGCATTCCCATAAGTATGCCCACTCAACGGAGTCGAATGCCTTTGCGGCATCTAGGGAGACCACTACCCGGGATCCCATTTGGTCATGCGTAGCTTGCAAGTTCATATGGAGCCTGCGTAGGTTGAAGGCCGTGTTTTTGGCTGGCATAAACCCTGTTTGGTCTGGGTGAATTAGTGTAAGAATGACCGCATTCAGGCGCACCGCTAGGACCTTGGCCAGGATCTTGATGTCGAGCTGGAGAAGGGAAATAGGGCGGTAGGACTCGGGGAGCTCCAGGTCCTTACCGGGTTTGGGGATGAGCACTATATAGGCCTCTCCCATAGAGGGGGGCAGGGACCCGGATTCGAATATATGGGCAAACAGCTCCTGTAGTTTTGGTACTAAGGTGTCAGCATATGTAGTGTAAAATTCTAGGGGGAGACCATCCGCCCCGGGTGCCTTTGAGGGGTTAAGCAGGGATAGCGCCTTGATAATCTCCTCACTAGTAATGGGGGCCTCAAGTGCCTCAATCTGGGAGCCAGTAAGTGTGGGTAGAGCAATACCATTTAGAAGGGCAGCGAGCCCCTCCCCATCGTCAGCAGCCACGGAGGAGTACAGAGATGCGTAGAACGACCGGAACCCACCAGCCACTTCATCAGGATCCGTGCTCACAGACCCGTCAGGGGCGCGGAGCGAGACCACCGTCGGAGGCCTGAGATCCAAATGGGCCAAATAGGCCAGAAGGCGGCCCGCCCGCTCCCCGCATTCGTATAGTCTCTGCTTATGGTAAAATATCTGCCTCTCGGCTTTTTCAAAGTAGAGACTGTTCACCACCCTCGACTGCATCTTCAACCGGTCCGCCGCCGAGGGGGAGGGGCTGTCAGTAAATTTGCGCTCCGCGGACACTAGGGAATGTTCTGCCTGCCTAAGCACCTGAGATGAATTTTTCCTATATCTGGATATGCGGTGAGATAAGTACATGCGGGCATGAGATTTAAATGAGTCCCAAACCGTCCCAAAGGGTGCAGTGTCCCTATTGGTCTGGAAGTAAAACTCCCATTCAGAGCCCGCATCCTCCAGATCTGGGACCACCGTCAACCAGAATGGGATAAGTTTCCAGTAGTAGGACCTAGGGGAGGGGTCGAGCCGCATCTCAATCCAGTAGGCCGCGTGGTCTGAAAGGACGTGCGGGTTGAACCCGACGTCACCTAGAAGGGGGAGGAGGGTGCGGGATATTAGTATCAGGTCAATACGGGACATGGTATTATATGTTGCGGAGAAACAGGAATATGTCCTGTCCAGAGGGTAACGATATCTCCAGGTGTCCACCAAGGCCAGGTCAGAGAGGAGCTTACCAAATCTAGTGCAAGGATGAGCGGGGGGTGTCGGAGGGGTCGGTCCTGAGTCTAAGTCCCGGTTTATTACATTATTAAAATCCCCTAGCCATATGGTGGGAACAGTAGGGAATTGGGCCATAAATGCCAACCCCTCAATCAGGACTGTAAACTGGAACGGGGGAGGAATATAGATTGCCAGGATCAGCAGCTCCAACCCACTCACCTTGGCATGTAAAAACAAATATCTACCTTGGGGGTCTGATTTGAGCATTAATAGGGTGAATTGGGTAGTTTTGGCTACCAGGATAGCCACCCCTCTGGAGTTGGGAGTGTGAGGGGCTTGGTACAGCCATCCCACCCAGGGTTTCTTAAGTGTCAGCAGTAGTTGTCCCGTAAGGTGGGTTTCCACCAGTACCATTATCTCGGCCCTTTGCGCCTTTAAACAGGCAAGGACAGCATTGCGCTTTGGCTTAGCCCGTATCCCCCTCACATTCCAAGTAACGCATTTCACATTGGGCATTGACCCCGGTACTCACATAATTGTCCCAGCTGCCCCCAGCCCGTGCGCGTGCACCGCGGACCCCCCCAAACAACAGGGGAGCCCGCGGCACCGCCCACCGAGCCCGGGGCGCACCAGGAAGGAGCCCGCACAAACCCCAATGGCCCGCCAGCACACCACAGCATAGCATAGCATATCGAAGAGCGGCCAAATAGATATGCGAGCAGATGTACCCTAAACCCTTCTGCAGATAGTATACATTAAACACCATAAACAAAAAAACAGAAAATAAAGAACATAACATTGAAAACACTCTGGGTTGGCCAGTCCGGCAGAGCAACCCGCAAAGGGCCGTACCGTCGTGCCAGAGCTGGACAGACCAGGGAAACATTCCTTGTGCAACAGTGCAAACGGTGCAAAAAATAACCAGATCCTCAGGGATCTTCCTAACTAGTGGGACGATTGTCCGCTGCAAAACAAGCAGCGGCATAAGGAGCGAGGCTCCTGGGCTTAGTCCACCAGGATAGATTGGACAGGAGGCACAACAGGATATATAAAAGTGCGTCCATGTCCCAGGTGCCATGATAGCTCACATCTTGCCATTGCAGGCATTGTTACAGGGCTGTAATCCAAGTGTGTCCGCTGGAGGCATATGAGGGGGGCGGAGATCAGCCAAAATGGTGGGGAGAAGCAAAACATCAGGGATGCGACCAAGGGCAGTCGGAGGGAAGGATAAGCGCCACAGTAAGCCTGTCACCTCTCTTCGGGGGGAAGGGGCAATCCGGGCAAGTATCATTATTTGGGCAGGAAACCGGGAAAGAGGTACATCAGCCTGTCCCCCATGTCGCAGGTCAGGAGGAGAGTAGTGATCCTCCGCGGGATCATGGCAACAGCAGCCGACAGGGCCGGGAAACCATCATGGAGGGAACAACCGGGCGGAGGGAGGGAGCTACGGTGCCGGTCTGCGGGCAAAACCGGGTAGTGGGAAAGTGGCTATAGCGTGGAGAACGCCCAGGCTCCCGCGGGGACAGCAAAGGGTATCCGGTACAGTACCTGTGGCGGATCTCAGAAGGGTGGTGGGGTCCAGCTCTCTATCCGCAGCCACGTCCTCAGGCCCGCTCGCCGGCGGGGGTCGCCTCGCTCTCCAGCCATGTAAATACGGCCTCCGGCGTGTCAAAGAAGTGTGCCCGATCGTGTCCAGTCACCCGGAGCCTCGCAGGGAACAGCATGGCGTAAGCAAAATGGCGGATCCTCAGCTGCTTCTTGGCCTCCGCGAATAGGGCTCTTTTCTTCTGGACCTCTGCCGAGAAGTCCGGGAAGACCCTTATCTCGCCGTTGTTGTATGGGATGTTGCCTTTCAGTCTGGTGAGGCGGAGGACAGCATCTCGATCACGGAAGTTCAGAAGCTTGGCGATGAATGTCCTAGGAGGTGCTCCCGGAGGAGGGAGTTTGGCCGTCAGTCTGTGAGCCCGCTCCACCACGAAGCAGGAGGAGAACTCCGCCCGGCCAAATGTAGTGACCAGGAGCCGTTCCAGGAACGACGGGGGATCGGATCCCTCCTCACCCTCAGGCAGGCCGACAAACCGGAGGTTACACCTCCTGAGGCGATTCTCCACGTCGTCTTGCTTAGCCAGGACCATGGTGAGCTGGTGCTGCAGGCGCTCTGTAGTAACCTGCAATGGCGGCATCTCGTCCTCCACGCGGCCGATGCGGGTCTCCGCCTCAGTGACACGCTCCCGGAGGCTCTGAAGGTCCTGGCGGAGGAGAAAAACATCAATCTTTACCTCCTCGATCTTGCCCATTAGCGTGCTTTTGCAGTCCAATATAGCCTCCAGCACTTTAGCGTTTGGGTCAACACACGCAGCGGGGCCGGCGCCATCTTCCACTCCAGAACCTTTCTCTGCAAGCTTGAATTTAGCAAGTTTTGCAGCGGCATTCGAGTTTGTTTTTGGTGGCGACATGGTCCTCGCAGCTTTAGAGCAAAGGGTGACCCGAAATATTGTAGTTTTACAGCCCCAGGATATGTAGAGAGGATTTCAGGCAAGCGGAGCTCTCGTTCCACACTCCTCACACCATGCCGGTCCAGGCCACGCCCCCCCGCTAGGATTGCTTTTACATGAAAGCCGCCCGCTGGCTGAAAAGAATGATACTAAGATGATACCTAAACCCGCAGGCATCATTCTGGTATAACCATTCAAAGTTCAGCAACATACCAGTACATTGCTGGTCCTTGTTGGACATTTATTGTAATCTTTTTTTTCATGCAGCCTATTGGCTGAACGAAAAAAAAGATTGATCGGTGGGTATGCCCACCATTAGAATACCTCCCTTCATCCACCCACTTCTAATGATGGGCATACATGCACCGTTTATATATGCCGAAGCATGGGGGCATCCTCCTGCAAAAAAGTAATGCCGCGTACACACGATCGGACTTTTCCACGGGCAAGCCTCCGTCAGAATTTCCGTTCCGTATGTACGTGGCATTAGGAGCAAAATCGCTCCTCCACCCCTGCTGCCCCCATGCTTCGGCATATATGCTCTTTTTTTTTTTAACTGTGGTGGTGAAATCACCTCCTACAGCACTGGAGTCACGGCTTTATGTATCGTGGGAGCAAACGCTGTTGCTGTCAAGATAAATAAATCCGCGCTGCAGCTGAATGGCGCACCTGAAAACAAAAAATTACATACCTGAAAAGCAAGCATGATAAAACATAACAATAAAACATTGCAGAATAGAATACAGTAAAAAAGAGGAGGGAGAGAGGGAGAGGGAGAGAGGGGGAGAGGGGGAGAGGGAGAGAGGGGAGATAGGGAGAGAGGGGGAGAGGGAGAGAGGGGGAGAGGGAGAGAGGGGGAGAGGGAGATAGGGAGGGAGAGAGGGGGAGAGGGAGAGAGGGGGAGAGGGAGAGAGGGGGAGAGGGAGAGAGGGGGAGAGGGAGAGAGGGAGAGAGGGGGAGAGGGGGAGAGGGGGAGAGGGGGAGAGGGAGAGAGGGAGAGAGGGAGAGAGGGAGAGAGGGGGAGAGGGGGAGAGGGGGAGAGGGGGAGAGGGGGAGAGGGGGAGAGGGAGAGAGGGAGAGAGGGAGAGAGGAGAGGGGGAGAGGGGGAGAGGGGGAGAGGGGGAGAGGGGGAGAGAGAGAGAGAGAGAGAGAGAGATTTTTTTATATATATTGTGAGGGGGTTAGCTCGGCAGCGGGTGTGTGTGACCCCCGGGATGGGCTCCCCACACAAAAACAGGCCCAGCAAACGGAGGTTGTGGTTTTCAAAATCAAAAAGGTGCGGTTTATTTTCTATTTACAGTGACAAAACACAGCAAAGCAAAAGAAACATAAATAAAATAAATCCTGGTCAACTTGACCTCTGAGTAAACATACAGGTTTCCTAACTAACAACTGGGATCAGCCTAGTGCTGTCCTAGTCCCCAAGTCCCTGGTTTTAAATGTCCAAGCAAATAGCCACACAGGCTTTGTCTCACCGCACAGGGGTTCACTCTCCCTAGACAGTCCACACAGGTCTTGTTCCAGGCATGAGCTAACACCTAATGAATCTGGGAGTTCTTATAGAGGCCTAAATGAGCTGACAAGCTTCAGCTGGTCGCATCAACTCCCTGTCTGCACGACGCCCCACACTCTCCCTAGAGGTAGGAGTCATCCATGAGCCCACTAGCCTCAGCTGGGCTTATACAACTCTCCACCTAGTTGTATAAGTCGGCGTAAAGCCTGAATCTGGGCGAAATATATCTACCCCCCTGGATGCAACCAGGTGACTTTACCTTCCTGCTGTCACAATATATATATTCTTTTAACTTTTTTTTTTAACGGTTCGGGTCTCTCAAAATGCGATGGCATCTTGGGAGAATCTGTGTAAGTGTGTCCTAGTCTGTGAAATGCTGTACCTTACGCTAAAACTTCACTAGTGTGTGGAAGCGTTCAAAACATTTACCAATGCACAGACCAGGATCGTCAGGACAGAGTGGACAAAAATAACGGGCGTCATGCCTAAATCTGCGCTTGCCACAGACGCTACATCTTTTTGGGGGGCTCGTTGGGTAGGGGTACTCTTGAGGACATACAGAAAATGCCTCTCATGCAGCCGGCTTACTGCATTTGGTTGGGAATGGTGAGGTGCAGAATCGCCTGGATACAGGAGGTCTGTGACTATCTCATCCTAGAATTTAAGGAAGGATAAAGTCCCGCCTGAAGCTCTGTATAGCACATGAGCGTTCAGCAAAGCCAATTGAAATAAGGATAGAGACACTTTTTTCTACCAGCATCTCGCCTTACGGGCAATGTGATACGGCACCAACAACTGGTCGTTGAGTTCCACCCCTCCCATATTTTGGTTATATTCGTGGACACAGAGGGGTTTCCCCACAACACCAGTCGCTGTACGAATTTGGACTGTCGTGTCTGCGTGAAGGGAGGTAAGAAGGAAAACATTCTTATTATCCCTCCACTTCACAGCGAGCAAATAATTACACCTCAAGCAGGCTCTCTCCCCCAGCCAAAGACGAGAATCTACAAGCCCCTGGGGAAAGCCCCGTCGATTAGGTCGCACGGTGCCACATGCTCCAATCTGATGATCAAACAAGTGACTAAAAAGTGGCACGCTCGTGTAATAATTGTCCACATACAAGTGGTACCCCTTTCCGAATAAGGGTGACACCAAGTTCCACACTATCTTGCCAGCGCTCCCTATGTAATCTGGGCAGTTCTCCGGCTCTACGTGACTGTCTTTTCCCTCAAACCATAAAGCTCCATACATAGCCTGTTGCCCTGTCACAGAACTTATAGAGCTTGACCCCATATCTGGCACGCTTGCTGGGAAGGTACTGTTTGAAAGACAAGCGGGCAGAAAATTTAATCAGGGACTCATCAACGCAGACAACTTGATCGGGAGTAAACAAGGCTGCAAAACGTTAGTTGAAGTGGTTTATGAGGGGCCGAATTTTGTAGAGCCGATCAAATTCAGGGTCTCCACGTGGACGACAAAGTTCATTGTCATTGAAGTGCATGAACCGCAAGATCTGCTCGTATCGTTTCCTGGACATGGAGGCAGAGAACACGGCATATGGTCAATTGGGCGCGTGGACCAACAGGTGCGCAATGACGAGAATTTATGTGTTCCCATGTTGAGGGAAAGGCCCAGAAAGGTTTTAAATTCTGAAACCGTAATTGGTTTCCAATCTCTGGCAATGGAAGGCAACTGGGGATTAGCGCCGATGAATTGACCAGCATATAAATTACTCTGGTCCACAATAGATCTATAGAGATCTTCCGGGAAAAACAGCGAATAAAAATCAAGTGGCGCAAAATCAGCTGTTTCCACCTGAATACCGGGTTGGCCAGTGAATGGGGGAAGTACGGGTTCTGCAGAAGTGTTGGGTACCCAATCAGGATAGGCAAATTCTGCAGGAAGGGCACGATGGGCCTGCCTTTGTCTTTATCTTGGTGGCAGTGGGACACTACTTGTGCTTGCCACCTCGCCAGCTTGAACTGCACTTATGGGACTCGCCAAGTCACCAAGTGATACTGCAGTTCTGGATGTACGTCCAGGGTGTACTAGGCCGCTGGTGCTTGCCAGTTCACCAGAAGCAATAGCGGCGCTAGTACTACTCTGCTCCATAATACGAGAGCCCTGCGGTTCTTGCTCCTCAACAACATCAGAAGATCGGGGAAGCCTGACCTTAGCAGGGACCTCATCTTCGTAGTCAGAGCTATCTGACATGGAGCCACTGTCTTCTACGGGGATGTATTCTGAGCCGAAATCTGACAGATGCGTGACTTCCTCTTCACTATCTGTCATGCTCAGAATCTCGTAGGCCTCTTTACTAGTGTACCTTCGATTTGCCATTTTGGGCTCTAAATTTAGTGGTACACTAGTAAGGATTCACAGGTAAAAAAGCACCTGACTGTCAGCAAATGTATAAAACGCTACCAAAAAAACTGTTAGCGATCGCAGGGATCAGACCTGTTTCTGCGAACGCTGCAGTTATGCGTGTTGTGTTTTGTAAGTGACAGTGATCAATCGATACTGCACTTGGGTGGGCTGGGCTGGGCGGAGGGGCTAAACGCAGGTGCTAGCAGGTATCTGGGCTGATCCCGCTAACACTGCGTTTTTGGGAACCCTAAACCGCTGGGGACGCTAGTATAGATCTGATCAGATATTGATCTGTTCAGATACTATACCACTAAGGTGGCACTAACCTGACGCTGCCTGGGGCGACGCAGACCCTAACTGACGCTAAAACCTAATTGATATCACCCGCCGGGCGATCAGGGTGTTAAACCTTTATTGGGTTATATACGGCAGGTGCCCTGATGCTATAAAAAACAAACTAACAAACCAGCGTCACCCGAAACACTTATACGGTAATTACCTTTATTAGGTAATATATGGCACTATATAAAAACCTGACGGGTAAATTAAATAACTAACTGGCTAACCAGTTTCACCAGTGACACTTATACAGTGATCACTGGTGAAAGGGTTAACTCTAGGGGCAATCAGGGGGTTAAAACATTTATTAGATAATATATGGGGGTACCTGAGGCTATAAAAACCTAGTGGCGATTAAAATCCTGCAAGGCTGTCTCACCCAAGCTCTCCGACAGATTGACACAAATCTAAAATTATCCATCAGGCATATCTCACCCCCCTTCGGGTTGCGAGATATAGGAGCACCCAATCAACCCTTTGTCAGATGTGTGGGAGGGAGGTGGGTACGTTCTTTCATTTAATATGGTCATGTCCCAAAATACATGGCCTGTGGGCGCAAGCTGTAACCTTTCTACATGATGACATGGAATCTCCGGTCACGCTAGACCCAAAACAACGCCTACTTGGGGTGCTCCCGGATACTATAGACAAATATACAAAGACCTTCCTGGATGAGACTTTGTTCTCGGTGCGGAAGGTTATTGCCCGGAATTGGATGCGACCTGTACCCCCTAAGCTGGTGGAGTGGAAGGTGGAGGTCAATAATAATCTACCG
Organism: Rana muscosa; assembly: GCA_029206835.1. Taxonomy (NCBI): domain Eukaryota; kingdom Metazoa; phylum Chordata; class Amphibia; order Anura; family Ranidae; genus Rana; species Rana muscosa. Next base: position 174,959,710 of record CM055128.1, on the reverse strand, counting down.
TATAAAAGGGTTATGTATATTAACAGGGAATGCCCGACCAAATACGACAAAATATGGGATCATTGGCTACAAGACTCTGATACTTGTACGTAAGGCGCGTTGGGTCTGTGTTGCCAGATGGGTGGCTTATCCCTGGCTGGGTGCATTGTTACAGGTCTAGAGGACCTGCATGGTTGGCACCAGATATTGCTCTCTTTTTTTTTTTTCTGTTATTTCTTTTTTTTATATATGGTTGTTATTCATGACACCGGTTTTGAACTGTCTGTATTCTGATTACTGTACACCCTCATGCTATCATTGACACTTTGGATGTATGCAATAACATGTATGCACTTTTTGTTCTAATAAACTTGGTTAAAGAAAAAAAAAAAAAACTGGTGGCGAACCTAAAAAAAAAACTGGCTACCGAGTGGCACCAGCGACACTAATACAGCGATCAGAAAAACGATTGCTTAGTGACACTGGCGATAGGGGGTGAAAGGGTTACCTGGGGGGAGATCAAGGGGTTAAATCTTTATTGGGGGGGGGGGTTAAGGGGCTACCCTGGACCTAAAAGGGGCCTAAACCTAACTGCCCTGCAACTTTTTACTGTCAGAGATGACACTAAATGCAGTGATCAGTAAATAAATGATCACTGCAATCAGTGACACTGTGACTGGGGGGTGATCTGGGGGGTGATATGTGTGCCTACGTGTCAGTGTAGTGTTGGTGCACTAACCTGATGTCTTCTCTCCTCGGCGCTCTGGACGAAAAGAGTGCCGCATGGAGAGATGACATCACTTCCTCTGCCTGTGTTTACATTACACAGGCAGAGGAAGCATTTCATTCGCCGGGAGCGATCACGAGGGGGTGGCCAGAAACCAATGGCCGCCCCCTCATCCCGGATCGCTCCTGAAGCGATACCGACCGCCTCATGTCCCGGGGGGGGTCCGATCGGACCCCCCACCCGCACAAAGGCAGGCACGTACAGGTATGCGATTGTGTCTGTCCGTGCCATTCTGCCGACGTATATGTACATGGGGCAGTCGTTAAGTGATTAAAGAAACATATCTTCTATTGCTGTCTGCTTTCTTTCAGGCCCCATTTCCACTAGTGCAAAATGTCATGGGACTTTGGATAAAAAGTCGCATGACAAGTCACAGCCCATTGATTTCAATGGCACCTGCTCCAATCTATTTGGCTTAACGTTGCAGCGACTGATACAGAGAGTGTACAGTCGGATCAAAGTCGCACTCTCAATTGTGCGACTTTGGAGTTGCACTAGTGGAAACGGAGTCAAATTTTTTTTTTTTTGCTAATGAAATCCAATGACCTGTTAGCGGGTGACTATGCTCCTTCTCCATGGTCCCACTGTATGTAGGAACACTCCCGAGGTGGATGAAGGACTATGGACTGTAAACTATAGGGTTTGCAGCGTGAAAATAGCAGTGCAAATGACTGCAACTAACGCACACTGCTTGTTCCAAACAAAAAAGTGAGAGGGAAAGGGGAGGTTTTGGAAACTCACGAAGGACGTTAACAAGGAGGCAGAAAAACAGTAAGAAACAATTTCATGAAAATTAGGTTGCTGGGCCATTAAGTAGTAGATGTGTATTAATTACAGTGGGGCAAAAAAGTATTTAGTCAGCCACCAATTGTGCAAGTTCTCCCACTTAAAAAGATGAGAGGCCTGTAATTGTCATCATAGGTATACCTCAACTATGAGCGACAAAATGTGGAAACAAATCCAGACAATCACATTGTCTGATTTGGAAATAATTTATTTGCAAATTATGGTGGAAAATAAGTATTTGGTCACCTACAAACAAGCAGGATTTCTGGCTCTCACAGACCTGCATCTTCTTCTTTAAGAGGCTCCTCTGTCCTCCACTCATTACCTGTATTAATGGCACCTGTTTGAACTTGTTATCAGTATAAAAGACACCTGTCCACAGCCTCAAACAGTCACACTCCAAACTCCACTATGGTGAAGACCAAAGGGATGTCGAAGGACACCAGAAACAAAATTGTAGACCTGCACCAGGCTGGGAAGACTGAATCTGCAATGGGCAAGCAGCTTGGTGTGAAGAAATCAACTGTGGGAGCAATAATTAGAAAATGGAAGACATACAAGACCACTAATAATCTCCCTCAATCTGGGGCTCCACGCAAGATCTCACCCCGTGGGGTCAAAATGATCACAAGAACGGTGAGCAAAAATCCCAGAACCACACGGGGAGACCTAGTGAATGACCTGCAGAGAGCTGGGACCAACGTAACAAAGGCTACCATCAGTAACACACTACGCCGCCAGGGACTCAGATCCTGCAGTGCCAGACGTGTCCCCCTGCTTAAGCCAGTACATGTCCGGGCCCGTCTGAGGTTTGCTAAAGAGCATTTGGATGATCCAGAAGAGGATTGGGAGAATGTCATATGGTCAGATGAAACCAAAGTAGAACTGTTTGGTAGAAACTCAACTCGTCGTATTTGGAGGAGAGAGAATGCTGAGTTGCAACCAAAGAACACCATACCTACTGTGAAGCATGGGGTGGCAACATCATGCTTTAGGGCTGTTTCTCTGCAAAGGGAACAGGACGACTGATCCGTGTACATGAAAGAATTAATGGGGCCATGTATCGTGAGATTTTGAGTGCAAACCTCCTCCCATCAGCAAGGGCATTGAAGATGAAATGTGGCTGGGTCTTTCAGCATGACAATGATCCCAAACACACCACCCGGGCAACGAAGGAGTGGCTTCGTAAAAAAGCATTTCAAGGTCCTGGAGTGGCCTAGCCAGTCTCCAGATCTCAACCCCATAGAAAACCTTTGGAGGGAGTTGAAAGTCCGTGTTGCAAGCGACAGCCCCAAAACATCACTGCTCTAGAGGAGATCTGCATGGAGGAATGGGCCAACATACCAGCAACAGTGTGTGACAACCTTGTGAAGACTTACAGAAAAACATTTGACCTCTGTCATTGCCAACAAAGGATATATAACAAAGTATTGAGATGAACTTTTCATATTGACCAAATACTTATTTTCCACCATAATTTGCAAATAAATTATTTCCAAATCAGACAATGTGATTGTCTGGATTTGTTTCCACATTTTGTCTCTCATAGTTGAGGTATACCTATGATGACAATTACAGGCCTCTCTCATCTTTTTAAGTGGGATAACTTGCACAATTGGTGGCTGACTAAATACTTTTTTGACCCACTGTATATTTGGAGGATAAGGACATTGTTAGTGACATTTAAGCCCTATGTTTTCTGCTACCATTATAGATCTATTGCTGCAGAAATGCAAATACTTTAGATGTGGTTCCTCCTTGCTTCATCCTCCCACATGGAGCCATTTACAAAAATAAAAACACAAAGCAAAATAGAGCAAATACAAATGCAAACTGCCTTACCTTAGCCAGAGTGGCGAATCCTAGATCTGTCAGCTGTGAACATCGAGCTACTTCAAGAATTCTGCAAGAAACAAGTAAAAAAAAAAAAAAATTTACATTTATGACTTCTCAAATACAAATTCTTTAAAATATACATTTGGGTAAATTACACTTTTACCAGTCAGGCCTTTAAGTGAATGCCTCAGTCCCTTTGCCAACTTGAAATGTATACAGTACAGTTTAAGCCTTCTGCTCAAGCCAGTTGGTTTCAGCAGGCTTGAGACTTTGGCTCACTCACTGGAGAGGCGCTTTTATCATCAATGTGGTGCATTCAGTAGTCATCTGCTACCTGTATTTGAAATGTATATACTGTAGACATTGGTTTCTAGAATATGCAAGTTACTTATGTGTTATGATACTGCATTGAGTACAGAGGACTAGAGAGACATTTTAGAGAGATGTGTAATAACCTTTAGGGAGATTGCTTCTACCCATTTGTGTAAAATTAGCAATTCTTTTATATACAACCTCATTTGTTACCTGAGTCGGGGGCAGTTCTGTCCCAGTGCATTAAGAATAGAGTCTGTGATGTTGGAACAGCCAGAGGCGCACAGAGACTGCAGCTTGTGACATCCACGGCAAATTGTTATGAGGCCATCATCCGTTATCTGCTGCTGGAACAAAACCAATATTGATATAAAAAAAAAAAAACAAGGCAAGCTGCAGATTTGCAAGATGAACAAAGGTTGCAAGATATACTCAAGAACTAAAGGTGCCACAATCTGTTCACACATTGTTTTTCCTCTATTGATAAAACACTGTGTAATTGAAAGTCAATTTACATGGTTTGAATTTCCCAAACTAACTAATCAGATACTTTAATTTATGACAAATAAAAAAATAAATAAATCTGACAAAAATAGGGGACATCATCCGTCCATATATCTGCCTCAGCCAAAGGAAGCTTTGTATTCATTCATAAAATACAAAGGTGTGAATGGCTAAGCAGTGCTCAGCATGGACTATTTTGTACCGTGAGTGGAACGGGAAGTCCCCATCCCACTGCTGGAACACAGTGCAGTATACTGTATGTAGCTGCGGCTACATACAGTTAATACAGCATGCCCTGTTAGTGCAGAAAATGGTATGTTTGCGCCAGCTTGGGAACAAGAAATGTGGAGTTAGGCTTTAAAGGTGAAAGGAAGCCTTTGGTCTCAGGGCAACCTTATCCTTGTACAACACCAGCAAAGGTTCCTTACGAGACAATGCTGCCAACTCTGATAATCGCCTAGCAGAAGAAGTGATAACGACAAGAAAAAGCACCTTGTGAGTAAACCCAGATAAGGGAATACCCCAGGCAGGTTTAATGAGGGGGGCTTTTGAAGAGCTGTAAGTACCAGACTGAGATCTCAAGGCATCACTAGAGAATGTCTAATGCCGCGTACACACAACCGTTTTTAATGTCATAAAAAAAAAACGGCATTTTTCTCGACGTGATTTTTCGTGTTTCCTCTTAAGTCTGCCTTGCCTACACACTATCGTGGAAAAAAATGTTCGAGTAAAGCGCGGTGACGTACAATGGCACTATAAAGGGGAAGTTCCATTCGGATGGCGCCACCCTTCATGTTAGTAAAGTTTGTTGGACGATTTGCGCTTTTCAGCCTCGTGCTTTTCAGTCCGTTACAGCGTGACAAATGTGCCATCTCCATTACGAACGCTAGTTTTACCAGAACGAGCGCTCCCCTCTCATACTTGATTCTGAGAATGCGCATTTTTTTTCACGTCGTTAAAGCCCACACACGGCCGTTTTTCATGACGAAAAAAACGACGATGTAAAAAACGACGTGAAAAATTAGAGCATGTTCCAATTCTTCTCCTCGTGATTCTCTGCGTTTTTATCGTCGGGAAAACTGCTGGAAAGCCCACACACGATCATTTTTAATGACCATTTAAAAAAATTTAATTTTTCTCGTCGTTAAAAACGTGTGTACGTGGCATAAGAGGAGCTAAATAAGCAACTTCCTGCAGAAAGGCCTTCACCAGGGATCGAGAGGCTGAAGGGATGCTGGAAGAGGACAGTCAAGGCCAAACTTTGTCCCTTGAGGCTGGGTTCACACTATTGCAAATTGGATGCGGGTTTCCCCGCATCCAATACGCATAGCAGGAGATGTGACCGGCTCTCTATGTGCGTATTTTGGTAAATTTCAGCCCAAAATTCTAGCTGAAATCAGACTTGAAACGATGAATGGAGACGCCCTGGACTCCTGCTGTGAGCCACTGCAATCTCCAGTGTGAACCCAGCCTAAGGGTACTCAAGACTAGATGCTGATACAGATGCAACTGGAGAAAAGCAAGGATATGTACCACAGAGTATCTTCTGAAGATGAAACACTGCTCGCACCATGCAAAGTAAGCCTTTCATTTGCGTCGGGATAACCATATCTGATAAATCTCTGTCCCCAAGGACCTGGGTTTCAACAGTCATACGAGCAAAGCCAGTGACTGAGGAGCAAGATGATGAATCAGGTATTAAGACAGAAAGTCTATGCAACCTGGAAGAGGTAAAGGGGAGTCTGTCAAAAGTCACAATGTGACGGAGTACCAAACTATCCAGTTTGATGCCACAAGAATCACTGGAATGCCCCCCCCCGCACTCGATCCTGTGGTACAATTGTGGAAGTAGCTTCAGTGAAGAAAAGCACTGATCAGGCAAAACTGATCCCACAAAGAAACCAGAGCATCTACTGTGAAAGCTTGAAGATGTCCGGACCTGGCTATGAACCTGTTCAGTCTGTTGCTGAACCTGGTTGCAAATAGATCCACTTCCAGTGTCCCAACCTACAGAAAAGATCCTGTAAAACCTCCAAATGAAGGAACACTTACCTTGAACCAGATCCTGATGGCTGAGGAAGTTAGCCTAACAATTTTAATGCCTGGAATGTGTACTGCGGTCAGGGAAGGAACATGGTGCTCTGCCCAGATGAGAATCCTTTTCACTTCCTTTTAGGCGGCTTGATTTCTTGTGTCTCCTGTGCTTCTTTGATTGTTGATGTAGGCCACGTCTGTAGCATTGTCTGAATGAACCCACATTTTAAGTCCCTAAAGTGGAAACATCCAGTGATGGGGAGACAACAAAATAGCTCTGAGCTCCAAAGTTATTATTGGAAGTTTGGATTCCTCTGCTGACCAGGTCCAATAACCAGTCTTTTTCACCCAGGGTGCCTTGGTAAATCGCCTAAAAAAATTGCCCAAAAATTGTATACAAACCACAGGTTTTCTTTGTGCACCAATACAACCTTCCAGCCTCCGGCGTCCTAACAACCAATGACATCATCTGTTAAGGACGCTAGGTGCCTACATTGCATCCTTGTTTGCCCCTCCCCTGCCCATCTCATTAGTACTGGGGTTACATTAGCTAAGAGATGGAGAAAAACCTGAGAGAGTACCAGTGTGCAAAGGTGGATGTGCTTTGGAAGAATAAATCCCCTCTAATGTTGGGTGTACTATGTGTGTGGCTGTTGCTGTGTATTAGTTTCCATGCACACTGGCTTAAAAAAAAACGTTGCTTCTACAGGAGTTTTGTGTTCTGCTTGTAGAAGCAGCTCAATGTTATCCTATGTGTCCATGCACATTAGGGCGTTAAGAGGCATATTTTGAGTTTAATGTTTAGAGGCAGGAAAAAAAATTAGAGTTACGCTTACCGGTAACGTCTTTTCCAGTAGTCTTTCAGGACAGCCACAATGAGAGACCTAGGCTCCTCCCTTTCCACAGGAAACACTGCGCCAGCATACATAAATTCTCACTTCCCCTGCCGGCCTTCAGTTTTTCTGAGATCACCTCCGGACAACTGGGGAGACACAAGAACACATTAATAGCATACTATTATTATCTTTATCATGCTGCGTTACGGTCTTTAGTAAGACCCCCCAATTTTAGGGTGGGTACTAGGGCTGTCCTGAAAGACTACTGGAAAAGACGTTACCGGTAAGCGTAACTCAAATTTTCCCTATTCGTCTTTCAGGACAGCCACAATGAGAGGATAGACGAGCACTTACCAACTAGGGTGGAAAAACAGCTTGCAAAACCTTTCGCCCAAAGGCTTGCTCACCTGCCGACACCAGATCCACTCTGTAATGCTCAACAAAGGTAGCGTAGCTGGACCAAGTTGCTGCCTTGCATATTTGTTCTGGCGTTGCTCCAGCCTTTTCTGCCTGAGAAGCTGCCAGAGCTCTGGTGGAGTGTGCCTTTATTCCTGTAGGGATCTCTTTACCCGCTAAGGAATATGCCTGTCCTATGGCTGTTCTGAGCCATCTGGCAATAGTGCGACGAGACGCCTTGTAACCCTTTCTGGCCCCCCGAAAATAAAACAAACAATGAGTCTGACCTTCTAAAGACACTTGTCTGTTCCAAGTAGTGCAGGATGCATCTCCTGACATCCAAGGTGTGAAATCTCAACTCCCCTTCACCTGAGGGGTTTGGACAAAAAGAAGGCAAAATTACTTCCTAATTCCTGTGGAATTTTGAAGTCACCTTGGGCAAAAATGCCGGATCGGTCTTTAAAACGACCCGATCTGGAAAAATAATACAAAAAGGGGGTCTAATGGATAGTGCTTCTAACTCACTGACCCTCCTAGCAGTGGTCACTGCAATCAAAAATGCTGTTTTTAAAGTTAGATCCCTTAGTAGACACTCCTCTAGGGGTTCAAAGGGAGCGCCCGTAAGGATCTGCAAGTCCAAAGACAGGTCCCAACTGGGAAATGGTGGATTCTGAGCTGGTCTCAGTCTGGATAGGGCTCTGAAAAACCTGACAACCCAGGGATCGGAGGCCAGAGGCTTCTCCAAGTAAGCACTGAGTGCTGAAATCTGACTTTTAAGGGTAGCTATGGAAAGTCCCTTATCTGCCCCACATTGAAGAAATTCCAGGATGGACGTGGAATTATGGACCGAACAGGAACAGTCCGCACACCACTTGTTAAAGCGGAGCCAGACTCTTCTATAGATCTGGCGAGTCCTTTTTCCTACTATTAAGGAGGGTGGTAACTAGTTTTTCTGAAAAGCCCTTGGCTCTTAACATGCCCTCCTCAGTAGCCAAGCCGCTAGCCCCCATCTGTGTACCTGGGGGCAAAGGACTGGACCCTGTGAGAGGAGATCCTCTCGAGGTGGAAGAAAGAAGGGGGGTTCTACAGCCAACTGTTTGGCCCAAGAGAGCATGGTTCTCAGTTCTCAATGTGGTGCCACTAGAATCAGGGAAGTGTCTTCTACCTGAAACTTCCTTAGAACAGCGGTCAACAGAACCGGTGGTGGGAATGCATAACACATTCTGAATTCCCAACTTTGGGGTAATGCGTCCACTCCCAACTCTCCCTCTCCCCTGTTTAGAGAGAAGAAACAGGGGGCTTTCGCGTTTCTTCTTGACGCGAAGAGGTCCACTTCTGGTGGGCCCCACCTCCTGGTTAAGAGCAGGAAAACCTCCTGATTGAGGACCCATTCGCTCTCTCTCAGTTGTGTCCGACTGAGGAAGTCTGCCATGACGTTCCTCTCGCCTCTCAGGAAGATTGCCGAGAGTGAGAGTGTGTTGATTTCGGCCCAGCCCAGAATGTCTGCCGCTAGGGCCGACAAGACCCCGCTCTTTGTGCCACCCTGCTTGTTCAAATAGGCTATGGCCGAAGAGTTGTCTGACCTCGCCTGAGTGTGGTGACCCCGGAGTTGTTCCTGGAAAAACTTGAGCGCTAGACCCACTGCTCTCCGCTCCTTCCAGTTGGACGACCTGTTTAGTTCCTCTAACTCCCAGGTGCCTTGTGCTGGAAGGGATCCGAGGTGTGCCCCCCAGCCTCTGCCACTTGCGTCCGTGGTTACCACCCGAGATACCGGGATAAACCACAGACGCCCCTGCGACAGGTTTGAAACCCTCCTCCACCACCAGAGGGATCTCTTTACCTGAGCAGGTACCTGAACCAGGTTGTCTAGAGCTTCTAGACTGTGGTCCCAGATCTTCAAAACGAAGGCCTGTAGAGGGCGAAAGTGCAGTCCTGCCCATTGGACTGCTGGGAGGGTAGATGTAAACAGACCCAATGGTCGACATCAGATATCTTATTGTCACTTGGAGGTTGCTCTGAAGGGACGTCACTGCCCTGTCTAACTTTAGGATCTTCTCCATCGGGAGGAATACTCTCAAGAGTTGAATCCAAAGTGTACCCTAGGTACGTTATCCTCTGTGTTGGGACTAGGCTGGACTTCTCTAAATTTAGAAGCCACCCTAGGTCCGTAAGAACACTCTTCGTCCTTTCCAGATCTCTGGATAGCTGTTCTGGGGATGCTGCGAATAGAAGCAGATCATCCAGGTAGGCTATGATGGATACTCCTTGAAGTCGCAGAAACGCCAACGGTTCCGCCAGAACCTTGGTGAAAATGCGGGGCGATGAGGATAGCCCAAATGGCAGTGCTTGGAACTGTAGGTGTACTACTGTTCCGTCTAGGTTGACTGCTAGACGTAGAAAACGTTGAGAGTTTTCTGCAATTGGGATGTGTAGGTATGCGTCCCTGAGGTCCAGGGACACCATGAAGCAACCAGGGGGAGAGGGGCCTGACAGAAAAAAATTCGACTCCATCCGGAATCGTTTGTATACAATTGATCTGTTCAGGGGCTTTAGATTCAGAATTAGTCTGAACCCACCGGAAGCTTTCTTTACCACAAAAATGTGAGAATAGAATCCCCTTCCCTCCTCTGCTTCTGGAACTCTGCGTATTACGTTCTGACTTTCCAGATTTTCCAGAGCTCCTAACAAGGCTTGGGATTTCTCCCTGCACTTGGGAAGAGATGTGACAAGATATCTATGGGGGGGGGGGTCTTGCAAACTCTAAATGGTACCCCCTTCTTATGATCCCCAGAATAAATTGGTTGGGGGAAATTGTCTCCCACAGTGGGAGGAAGGTCCCCAGTCTTCCACCCACACTGACTAGAGAGTCAGGGTTTTTTCCCAGGCTGTTGAGGAGGGCGAAAAATCGCTCCACCTCTGCCTTTAGGGGTCCAAGTCTTTCTTTGTTTTTCAGGCCTGAGAGCCCCCTTCTGACCCTGCGGACGAAACCCCTTTTTTGATAACACTGGGGCCCTACGCTTTTTATCCGCTGTGCGGTCTAGAACAGAATCGAGCCCGGGGCCGAAAAGTAGGTCTCCCGTTAGGGGTATCCCACACAGCTTAGCCTTGGAGGCACTGTCACCTGGCCAAGTCTTCAGCCAGAGGGCTCTTCTGGCAGAATTGGCCAGGGCTGCCGATCTGGCTGACATGCGGACTGATTCCGCCGAGGCGTCCGCTATATAAGCAATTCCTTGCAAGATAGTCGGAAAGGAAGCTAGAATGGTTTCTTTAGCCGTCCCAGCCTCAATGTGCTCCTGGATTTTAAGGAGCCAATGTTCCAAGTTGCGGGCCACAAATGTAACGGCCATCTCAGGCTTTAGATTACCCATAGTAGAGTCCCATGTTTTCTTTAGTAGGGAGTCTATCCTTTTGTCCATGACGTCCGCCAAGGCTCCCATGTCCTCGAACGCTAGGTCCGTGTTCCTAGAGACCTGGGAGAAGGCGGCGTCTAATTTGGGGTTCTTATTCCAAATGGACGTTGGGTCATCCGAGTAAGGAAATCTTCTTTTTAGAGATGTAGAAAAGAAGGGCTTCCTCTCGGGATCCTGCCATTCCATTTTGACAGTGTACAGGGAAGATTTTTTTCTTCTGTTCCCCCAGACCCTTATACATTTTATCATGGAGGGTCAAGGGTTTTTTATCGGTCTGTATACCGAGGGTGGTATAAATTGCCCCCAAGAGGTCCTCTACCTCATCCAGGGACAACTTATACCTGGAGGTTCTCCGTCTGAGTCCTCTTGAGACTCAGAGGTGACACTATCTGGATGTGCCTGTTGTACACCGGAAGGGCCTGAAACCTCCTCTGCCCTTGAAACAGTGGCAGGATTAGCCGGTACAGAGCCCTGAGCCGGTGGGGGGGGGGTTGTATCCTGGGAAGTGGGAACAGAGGGGAGTTGAAATCTTTCAAATAGACTTTTGAAAGACGAAAAGGTGGACGGGAGCTCCTTCACGGAAGCTGCCAGTCCAGACTCCTGCTCTGAATCCCTTTCTTTCACCAGCGTGTCAATACAACTTTTACATAGGACCTTCCCCCATGCCTCCCCTAGCATGTCCCTACAGGAGGCACACTTCTTTTTAGAGGTATGGGTTGATCTCGATTTCTCTGTAGCCTTCTAAAATACAGGAAGACAATAAAACCATACAAAAAAAAATTTTGTAAAAAATTTTGACAAACAGGTACAACCCCCGGAGTGCGCTGAACCTTCTATCTGTAAGGAACCAGTGCCTCCCCCGCTGACCACCCAGGGGGATTACCCCCCCCATGGACAGGAACCATGCATGGAGGGGTATTCCTAGGTAGAGAGGAACCCACCCCAGGGTACTCTTACCTTAGGAAGGCTGGAGGTGGTGTCAGTGTGTGCCGCTTGAGCCTCTGCTTCCGACATGCTGACTGCAGGTGGCTGCCTCCGCTGAGTCCCACGCTGCCTGTGCGCGATTTGGACTCTCTCCAGCTTCTGCCTGGGCTCCTATCAGCGCCGCGACCCGGAACCGGAAGTCGCGGGTTAAAGGGAAAGCATTCGCCCCCTGCCGGAAATGACGTCGCCACGTCGTCCGGCCCGCGGGTTCCAAAAATGCGGCATGTATCACTATACATGGAGGGCGGATTGCCTCCTTGCTGCGGCCCTGTGGACGCGATAGGGGTCCCCCTCAGCCTTCAGCCGCACTCGACCAGGCTGGGGTGGCTCACGGAAGGTGGGTGACTACCCCACAACCATACCCTGGAAGCCCTTGCTTCCTTTCAGGTAAGAAAATACCTCAGTCCCCTGACTGATTTAGTCTGGCTCCTGCACAGTGTCTCCCCTCCGGAGGAAACACTAACAACTGAAGGCCGGCAGGTGAAGTGAGAATTTATGTATGCTGGCGCAGTGTTTCCTGTGGAAAGGGAGGAGCCTAGGTCTCTCATTGTGGCTGTCCTGAAAGATGAATAGGGAAAAAACCTTCTGGTTTGCGTTCCTGATTGGAGCTCACTGGCAGAAAAATCTTAAAACTCTTCTAAACTCGCCTGGACTCTGTACAAAAATGCTCTATATGAGTGTTTTTTACTCACAAGAGAACAGACTTTTTTTAAGCCCAGTGTGCTTGGAGCCTTAAAGTCACTAGGAGAAATGACTTTTCTGACTCAAACATCAGATTGGAGATCTGCCAAGTCAGGGTGAGGTGGGCAGAAGGAGACATGATGCATGGTTTTGTCCAGAAACTGACAGAACCTTCTTGTCCCACTTAAATAGGATGTGGAGTTGCAGCGACCTGGACTGGAATTGGCCATAAGATACTGCCTCTACCATTAGACCTAGTACCCTCAGGTACTTAGAGGGTGACATCTGGATAGGAGCAACTGAGCTTGAGAGTGAAGGGTCCTAATCTTTTCACAACGAAAAAAAGACCTGGGTCTGGGACATGACCAGAATCAGTCACAAGTATTCCAGAGTGTAAGTTTGATTCAGCACAGACTTTCAAGGATTTAGGATGCACCTGAAATTCTGCAGAGTCTGCACAGTCTGTTGCATGTTGGTATTCACAAAAACAAAAGAAACGTGTAAAAATGACACAAAACATCCAACGTTCAACGTAATGACAATTAGTCCATGAATAAACACACAGAGTCTGTGACATAACATCAATTATAACAATAGTAGATGAATGGTAGAGGGGTGGATGAAAAATAGATAGATTGATGAATGAATGAAAAGTGGATGGATGAATGGAATATGGTTTACTTCTGCAGCTCCCATAAGATGTGGGCAGGATCACCTCAAAGCAGGAAATCGCAAAAAGCAACGTGCTGAGGTTAACCAAAAAGCTGTAATTTAGTTTAGTCTGTCCACAGCACATTCTCCCAAAAGGATTTTGGCTTCCTCAGGTAAGTTTTGGCAAACTCCAATCTGACTTTAGGTTTCTGTGTCAGCAGTGGGGTCCTCCTGGGTCTCCTACCATAGCGTCCCTTTTCATTCAGATGGCGACGTATAGTGCGAGCTGACGCAGTTGTATCCTGTGCCTAAAGGTCAGTTTGAAATTGTCTGGATGTTGATCGTGGTTCTTTAGCCACCTTTCAAACAAACAATTATTTGTTGCAATATTTGATACATTTTTCTATTTTGTCCACATCCAGGGAGATTAGCTATAGTAAACTTTGACAATGTTGCGCACAGCGGACACATGAACATTAAGATCTCTGGAGATGGACTTGTAATCTTGAGATTGTCCATGCCTTTCCTCAATTTTTGTTCTCAAATCCTCAGACAATTCTTTGCTGTTCTTTCTCTTTTCCATGCTCCGTGTGGCACACAAAGACACAACTGAATGGTTGAGTAAATTTTTCACTATTTTAACTGGTTGCCAGTGTCATTTCTATATTGTCAGCACCTGTTAATTGATACAGGCAAGTTCATTTACAAATTACAGGAGCATCACAAACTTGGAATGCAATTATTTTACAATTTTGCTTCCCTGCTGACAGCTGAAAAAAAAAAAAGAAAAGAAGGATGGAAAAGGTCCTGGGGTCCTAGTAGATGATAGGCTCAGCTAACAAAGCAAACAGAATATTGGCATGCATTAAAAAGGGGATTAACTCCAGGGATAAAAGTGATAATTCTCCCATTCTACAAGACATCTGGTCCGGCCGCACCGGGAGTATGCTGTCCAGTTCTGGGCACCAGTCCTCATGAAGGATGTACTGGAAATTGAGCGAGTACAAAGAAGGGCAACAAAGCTAATAAAGGGTCTGGAGGATGATAGTTATGAAGAAAGGTTGCGAGCACTGAACTTATTCTCTCTGGAGAAGAGAAGCTTGAGAGGGGATATAATTTAATTTTCCAAGTACCATACTGGTGACCCCACAATAGGGATAAAACTTATTAAGTTTATTAAGACACTTGGCCACTCACTAAAGTTAGAAAAAAAATAGGATTTTTTACTCACCGTAAAATCCTTTTCTCTGAGTTCATGGACTGACACAGCTTCCTATTGGCAAGTGGGTATTATCCTATCTTTAGGAGTGACTAGTCAGAAAAAAAAAAAAAAACTTGTAAAAAGTGTTACATCACACCTTCTACAGCACCGCCCAGGGGGCAGACCCTCTGGGTATAATCCCGCTCTCTGCACCTCGCAGATCAGTTCGTCAAAAAGCAGTACAAACTTAAAACGAGGGGTGGGTGCTGTGTCAGTCCATGAACTCAGAGAAAAAGTATTTTACGGTGAGTAAAAAATCCTATTTACTCTTTCGTTCATGGACTGACACAGCTTCCTATTGACAAGTGGGACGTCCCAAAGCAGTGTCAAAAACGAGGGGTGGGCACAGCATTAAAACAACTTCACCCCAAAACAAAACCGAGGAGTTGCAACTCTAAACAGCCGCAAAACCTTGCGGCCGAAAGAAGCATCCGAAGATGCACACATATCAACTTGTAAAGTTTAGTGAAAATGTGAACGGACGAGCAGGTCGCCGCCTTACACACCTGGTGAAATAGACGCTAGATGCTCTCAGAGCTCAGGCAGCGTCCAAAAAATAAGTCGTCTCCTAGGATTCGACGGATGAAGACACAAGGATGGTAGTACAATGTCTTCCTTGAGATGGAAGGTCGAAGACCTTAGGAAGAAAAGAAGGCTGCGGACGCAGCACCACCTATCCTTGTGGAAGATCAGATATGGAGCCTTGCATGACAAGGCTGCCGGGAGTCTCAGAAAAACGTCTTAACTGACGTAAACAAGAGGCATATCTTGCACTGGTCGGAGGTGCCTGACCCTTCATGGCGTAAGCCTGATCACGATCTGTCAGATCCACCTAGAGATGGTGGCCGACGAGACCGCTGGGCCCTACTTAGGACCAGCCACCGAAACACATAGTGAGTCTGGACTCTGGAACGTAGCAGTGCCAGACAAGCATTCTCTCAGAGTTTGGACAACGTCCAAGGAATGCAACGTCGTCTCCTTAGGATTCGACGATTGAGGACACAAGGATGGCAGTACATGTCTTCCTTCAGACCGAAGGTCGAAACACGACCTTAGGAAAAAAAGAAGGCTGCGGACGCAGCACCACCTTATCCTTGTGGAAGATCAGATAGGGAGGCTTGCATGACAAGGCTGCCTGCTCAGAAACCCGTCTTACTGGCATAACAGCCACCAAAAGGACCACTTTCTGAGAAAGTGTCAACAAGGGAATCTCCCTGATGTTCTCAAACTGTGGTTTCTGAGGCACTTAAAGGCCATGCCGTTAAAGCCATTGACTGCAAGCAGGATGGCATATGGGACCCTGCGCCAGCAGGTCCTCTCGTAGTGGGAGACGCCAAAAGGACGTCTGCTACACAAGCCCCACGGAGGTAGTGGAGGGTGGCCCGGAGGGGCCGCCTGCCAAACCCACTGTACAAACGTTCTCACTAGAGAGTGAGCCACCAGGGGTCGTTGAAAAAGACAGCCAGGGCAGAAACCTGCCCCCTAATTGTACTTAAAGTAACATTTTTGTCCCGTTCCCTGCTGAAGAACAGCAGGACTCTGGAACCAAATAAGTACGCGGATGCCACCTCATTTCCTCACAAATGAATATGCAGGTCTTCCAAGTGCAATGATAATCTTCCTAGGGGATGATTTCAGAGCACTCCTCATGGTAGAGATCATCGAGTCTGACAGGTCCTCGTCTCTTAGCACCTGGCTCTCAAGCCATGCCCTCAAGCCAGTGACTGTAAAAACAGGATGGCGTATGGGATCTAGCGACAGCAGGTCCTTCTTAACAGTAGATGCCAAAAGGCGTCTGCTACCAAACGCACTAGATCGGCGTACCAAGGATGCCGAGGCCAATTCAGAACAATTGGGACAATTGTAGTCCTCTCTGCCTCCAGTCTGCAAAGCAGATGAGGAAGGAGCTTCAGAGGAGGAAGGGCATAGATTAGTCGGTACTGACTCCACAGTGCCATAAAACGCATCTGTCATGTTTGCCCATGGGTCTCTTGACCTGGTCACAAACCTCAAAACCTTCCGATTGAGTCGAGAAGTCAGGAGATATACGACTGGCGTGCTTCCCCTCTGGTAAGGGAGCCCCTTAGGAGGTGAGCGACCTCCGATGCTGCAGCAGAGCTGCTTGTTCCTCCTTGCTGATTGACATACGCCACCACTGTGGTGTTTGTCCGAATGGATTCTGACTGGACTCCCTTGTAGCCTCTGAGACCATGTGGAAAGGCAAAGCCAGATCGCCCGGATTTCAGGCCAATGATCTGCAATGGGATTCCTCCGGAGTCCAGCGACCCAGGTTGACGGAGCTCCTCAGACTCCTCTGCAACCGGGAAGACAGGCATCCGCCGTGACCACCATCCAGTAAAAAGGAAGGAACAACTTCCCAGACAGAAATGCCGGTGATGTCGGCCACCAACTAGGGAGGTCCTGATTAGATGGCTCACCCGGATTTTGATAATCCAGGGATGAAGGGTACTTGACCCTTTAGGACAGAGTTACCTCTTTAACACTCGCATGTGAATTAGTGCCTATGGTACCGCCTCGAAGGAGGCTACCATGAGGCCCAGGACTCGCCTGCAAAAGTGGCGTGACAACCCATCTTTGGGATGTCAACTGCCGCACCGCAGCCCGAAGGGTCTTCAACTTTCCCCTAGGGAGAAAAAATTACGCCTCTGAGTCGTCCAGAATCAACCCTAGACACACTAGGATTCGGGACGGTAACCAATACTGACTGAGTGTTCAGCACCCAACCAAGTATCGGAGGGTCTGACAGCTTATAGACACGCTCACTTCTAACTTTACGTTTGAAGTGACCCTCAGAAGATCGTCCAAGTTGCCCATGATAGCAAAGCCACGCTGTCTTAGTAGGGCCAGAATCGGGGCAAGCACCTTGGTGAACACCCTTGGTGCCGATGCCAGGCCAAAGGGGAGCCACCATTGGTAGTGGTCTTCCCCGGCTGCCAACGCAGACATCTCTGATGCCTGGTGCATATGGAGACATGCAAGCATGCGTCCTTGATGATCAAGGATGCCGGAAAATCCCCTGGATGGAGGGGAGCGCAACAGGGCAAGCCAACTCCTTTCCGGAATCTTTGTACTTTCACAAAGCAGTTGAGGGTCCTGAGATCCAAGACAGGACGAACCCCCTCCTTCAGCACTACGACCAGATTTGAGTAGGACCCCTGACCCGTTCCTGTACCAAGACAGGAAGGCCCACCCTGCGTATCAGCAGGTCTTGGACCGTCCCCTGTAAAGCTTTTGGACAAGTCGGCTGAAGCTGGCGTTGAAGAGAGAAAAAAAATCTGTTCGGTAGGCAAGCAAAGTTGGGTTGGCAAACCCAGGGACGCTTCTGTCTCTCAGCAAGCGCTTTATCGGCCTGGGGTCGTTTACTTGCCACACTAGGCGGACGAAAGAACCGCTTGTGCGTGGTGAAGGACGGCCCTAGCCTATGGCGTGGCTCCTTACCCTTTTTTGGATTGCAGAAGCAATGTGCTCTTACCTCCTGTGGCATCTTAAAAGATGTCATCCAGAGAGGCCCCAAAAGTCTGTTGCCTTAAAAAGGGCAGATCCAACAGGGCCTTCTAGGAAGATTGGTCTGCAGACCAGCACCTTAGCCAGATCAGGCGGCATTACACCACTGCATAAACGGAGGCTCAAGACAGCAAGGGAATAGTATCCATGTCTGACTCGCAGACAGACTCAAGGCCCTGAACCAACTGGTCGGCCAGAGCTACCTCGTTAGGAGTCTCTCGTGTCTTTAACCCCTGGAATAGCCTTTTTGCGTACTCCGTGTCTGAGCCATCAGAAAAACCCCAGCCAATGCTGGACGTACCGCTGAGCCCCCCACTGTGTATAGGTAGAGAGTGTCCCTGAAGACAGGAACCCCTTCCACTGGAATCGTGGTGACTTGTTAAGTCTGGACACAGGGGGGTCCACTATCGGGGGAGAGGTCCATTTTTTCAGGAACTCTCCTCAAGGGGTACCGAACCCGCCCAAAATCTTTGGGGCTGAAAAAAACCCTCAGTGGGTCTTCCCACTTCTTGTACAAGAGCTTATCAAGATAAGACACACAAGGAAACACCTTAGTAGTGCGGGCCGGTTTACGGAACCCAAAGGGGACCGGTGTCTCTGCTGCTTTAGCGTATCCCGCATTGTCGTGATAAGGCCAGATACCAAAGCCTTTTTGCGTGCTGACCTGGACTTGGAGTGATTCTCACTGTCCGACCGGTCACGGTCTGCAGTCTCTGATGCATCAGAATCCGGGCCATAAGCCACAGCCGGGTCTGGTTCTGCATCAGAATTATCCCCAGAAGATGGCGGGGGCGATTTCCACCCCCCCCGTGTTCCCATACGCTGCTTCTACCTTGGCAACAAAGCCTCCAGGGGCACCAGCTGCCAACTCAGGTGTTTCAGGGGAAAAAACGTCTGCTTCAGACGCCATGCTGACCCACGTGCTGTCACCCACAGGGACTCCAGGCAAGGTATCAATAGGCCACCCTCCTAGCTGCTACAGAGATGCAGATCTCCCAGAGGACTCACTACCCTTGGAACGGTACCGCTATCGCTGCCGTGTGCTCCGCTTGTGATGCTATCCCACCGCTGCCTGTGTCAGTCTGATTCTCATCAGCGTTCCCTGTGTGAATTCGCGCCAATGAAATGCACCCTAGAGGCCGAAGACTCCCAAAAAATGGCCGCCAAGCGGCCGTATTGAAAACAATGTGGGCTCTAAGAAAATGGCAGCCGAGCCGACAGTAGAGGCAAAAGATGGCCGCAGGCCACAAAAAGATGGCCGCCGGGCGGTGGGAAATACATACAGGCGTGAACCACAAGAAACATGGCCGAACAGTCGATAGAGGCCAAATCGGGCGTGAACCACAAGAAAATGGCCGCCGAGCGGCGATATATACATATTGGCGCTAACCACAAGAAAATGGCAGCCGGACAGTCACTAGAGGCCAACAGGCATGGACCACCCCAAAATGGCCGCCGACAGCATGGAGGGAGAAAGGCACACACAGGTAAGATGGACAGATGGAAAGGGCTGCAAGGGCTGGGACGGTGATAATAATGGGGGATTTTAACTACCCAGAAATTGACTGGAGTAATGGCACTGCTGGGACAGTTAAAGGGCAAAAATTTATAAGCCTATTGCAGGACAATTTTATGGTCCAGTTTATTGAGGCCCCAACTAGGAATGATGCTCTGTTGGACCTGGTAATCTCAAACCATGCAGAGCACATTACTAATGTTCAGATAAAGGAACACCTGGGTAGCAGTGACCATAACATGATTTCATTTGATGTTAGCTGTAAGCAAGAAATACATGCAGGAAGGATAAAAACACTTAATTTCAATAAAGCAAATTTTCCAAGGATGAGGGCTGCTCTCCAGGACTTAGACTGGGAGGGAAAATTGGCATCAATGGGCACAGAACAGAAATGGGAATTCTTCAAAAAGACTGTTTGTGAACTCACTGCAAAGTATATTCCCATGGGCAATAAGTTTAAAAGGCTAAAAATAAAACCTATGTGGCTCACAGTTAAAGTTAAAAAAGCTATAAACAATAAGAAAAGCGCTTTTAAAAAATATAAAAATGAAGGAACACTAGTGTCGTTTAAATGTTACAAAGAATATAACAGGATATGTAAAAAGGAAATCAAGGATGCAAAAATTCAAAACGAACGACAGATTGCAAAAGATAGTAGGACAAACCCCAAAAAATTCTTCAAATATATTAATAGTAAAAAGGTCAAGTCTGAGCAGGTAGGCCCTTTACAAAATAATCTAGAGTGGGTGACTGGGGACAAAGAAAAGGCTAATTTATTAAATACTTTCTTCAGCTCTGTGTATACAATGGAGCATGGGGGAGTTCATGTCCATAATGGGGGTGGTAGTGACACAGCCCCAAATCCACAATGGCTCAAAAGTGATATGGTCCAGAAATATTTAGACAGAGTAAAGGTGGATAAAGCACCTGGACCAGATGGCATCCACCCACGGATCCTAAAAGAATTGAGCTCTGTAATTTCAAAGCCATTGTATCTAATTTTTAGGGACTCATTAATGACAGGAATAGTACCACTGGATTGGCGCAGGGCCAATGTGGTGCCTATATTTAAAAAGGGAACAAAGTCTTTACCAAGTAACTATAGACCTGTTAGTTTAACTTCCATAGTTGGGAAGATACTGGAGAGATTAATAAAAGACCACATAGATGAGTTCTTGCTGGAAAAAAACTATTTCAGCAACAGACAGCATGGATTCATGAAAGACAGAAGTTGTCAGACAAACCTGATTTCTTTTTATGAAGAGGTAAGTAAGACCTTGGACAGAGGGGTGGCTGTGGACGTGGTATACTTGGATTTTGCAAAAGCGTTCGATACAGTTCCCCACACACGGCTCATGTGTAAGGTAAAGTCTACAGGATTGGAAATATCAGTTTGTAAATGGATAGAAAACTGGCTAAAAGACAGAATTCAGAGAGTAGTAGTTAATGATTCTTACTCTGAATGGTCTAAGGTTATCAGTGGTGTACCCCAAGGTTCAGTGCTGGGACCCTTACTTTTTAATATCTTTATAAATGATATTGGGTCTGAGATCAAAAGTAACATTTCTGTCTTTGCAGATGACACCAAGCTATGCAGTGGAATGACGTCCTTGCAGGATGTCTCCAATTTACAAGCCGACCTCGATGCCCTGTCTAATTGGGCGACTATGTGGCAGATGAGGTTTAATGTTGATAAATGTAAAGTTATGCACTTGGGGGCTAAGAATATGAATGCATCATACATACTAGGGGGAATACAACTGGGGGGATCCGTAGTGGAAAAGGATCTGGGGGTTTTGGTAGATCATAAGCTCAATAATGGCATGCAATGCCAAGCTGTGGTTTCCAAAGCGAGCAAAGTCCTTTCTTGTATTAAGAGAGGTATGGACTCCAGAGAGAGAGACATCATTTTGCCCCTGTACAAATCATTAGTAAGGCCTCATCTGGAATACGCAGTTCAGTTTTGGGCACCAGTTCTCAAAAAGGATATTGGGGAACTGGAGAAAGTGCAGAGAAGGGCAACCAAACTGATAAGAGGCATGGAGGAGCTCAGCTATAAAGAAAGATTAGAGGAGCTGAATTTATTCACTCTTGAGAAGAGGAGAATAAGGGGGGATATGATTAACATGTACAAATATATAAGGGGTCCATATATTGATCTTGGTGATGAGTTATTCACTTTACGGTCAACACAGAGAACAAGGGGGCACTCTTTACGTCTAGAAGAAAAAAGATTTCATCTCCAAATGCGGAAAGGTTTCTTCACAGTAAGAGCTGTGAAAATGTGGAACAGACTCCCTGCAGAGGTGGTTCTGGCCAGCTCAGTAGATTGCTTTAAGAAAGGCCTGGATACTTTCCTAAATGTACATAATATAACTGAGTACTAACAGTTCTAGGTAAAGTTGATCCAGGGTAAATCCGATTGCCTCTCGGGGGATCAGGAAGGAATTTTTTCCCCTGCTGTAGCAAATTGGATCATGCTCTGCTGGGGTTTTTTGCCTTCCTCTGGATCAACTGTGGGTATAGAATTGGGTATATGGGATTGCACGATATTTTTTTTATTTTTATGGTTGAACTGGATGGACTTTGTCTTTTTTCAACCTGACTAACTATGTAACTATGTAACTATGTAAGCAAAATTAAATTTTTTAAACGACAGCTACAGCACAGCTACAGCGCAGACCCGCTCCAGATGGAGCCCCCCAGGTGACCCCCAGCACCCTTAGCTCAGAGCCCAGGGAGGAGGGAAGGAAGGGAGAGGAGAGGAAAGAAAGGGGCCACAACCACTTACTTGATCTCTCCAGGAATGTCCAGCCAATTCACCCTGCCAAAGCAGGGGAGCTACTTACCTTTCCTGCGTTGATCATGCTGGAAGACATTCCGGACAGATCATCATCCGCGCACGGAGGTGACTGTCATAGTTACATAGTTACATAGTTAGTCAGGTTGAAAAAAGACACAAGTCCATCCAGTTCAACCGTAAAAAATAAAAATAAAAAAATAAAAATAAACATATATCGTACACTCCCATATACCCAATTCTATACCCACAGTTGATCCAGAGGAAGGCAAAAAAACCCAGAAGAGCATTATCCAATTTGCTACAGCAGGGGAAAAAATTCCTTCCTGATCCCCCGAGAGGCAATCGGATATTCCCTGGATCAACTTTACCTATAAATGTCAGTACCCAGTTATATTATGTACATTTAAGAAAGAATCCAGGCCCTTCTTAAAGCAATCTACTGAGCTGGCCAGAACCACCTCTGCAGGGAGTCTATTCCACATTTTCACAGCTCTTACTGTGAAAAAACCTTTCCGTATTTGGAGGTGAAATCTCTTTTCCTCTAGACGCAAAGAGTGCCCCCTTGTCCTTTGTGTTGACCGTAAAGTGAATAACTGAACACCAAGTTCACTATATGGACCCCTTATATATTTGTACATGTTGATCATATCCCCCCTTAATCTCCTCTTCTCAAGAGAGAATAAATTCAGTTCCTCTAATCTCTCCTCATAGCTGAGCTCCTCCATGCCTCTTATCAGTTTGGTTGCCCTTCTCTGCACTTTCTCCAGTTCCCCAATATCCTTTTTGAGAACTGGGGCCCAAAACTGAACTGCATATTCCAGATGAGGTCTTACTAATGATTTGAACAGGGGCAAAATGATATCTCTCTCTCTGGAGACCATACCTCTCTTAATACAAGAAAGGACTTTGCTCGCTTTGGAAACCGCAGCTTGGCATTGCATGCCATTATTGAGCTTATGATCTACCAAAACCCCCAGATCCTTCTCCACTACGGATCCCCCCAGTTGTACTCCCCCTAGTATGTATGATGCATTCATATTATTAGCCCCCAAGTGCATAACTTTACATTTATCAACATTAAACCTCATCTGCCACATAGTCGCCCAATTAGACAGAGCATTGAGGTCGGCTTGTAAATTGGCGACATCCTGTAAGGACGTTATTCCACTGCATAGCTTGGTGTCATCTGCAAAGACAGAAATGTTACTTTTGATCTCAGACCCAATATCATTTATAAACATATTAAAAAGTAAGGGTCCCAGCACTGAACCTTGGGGTACACCACTGATAACCTTGGACCATTCAGAGTAAGAATCATTAACCACTACTCTCTGAATTCTGTCTTTTAGCCAGTTTTCTATCCATTTACAAACTGATATTTCCAATCCTGTAGACTTTACCTTACACATGAGCCGTGTGTGGGGAACTGTATCGAACGCTTTTGCAAAATCCAAGTATACCACGTCCACTGCCACCCCTCTGTCCAAGGTCTTACTTACCTCTTCATAAAAAGAAATCAGGTTTGTCTGACAACTTCTGTCTTTCATGAATCCATGCTGTCTGTTGCTTAAATAGTTTTTTTCCAGCAAGAACTCATCTATGTGGTCTTTTATTAATCTCTCCAGTATTTTCCCAACTATAGAAGTTAAACTAACAGGTCTATAGTTACTTGGTAAACACTTAATTCCCTTTTTAAATATAGGCACCACATTGGCCCTGCGCCAATCCAGTGGTACTATTCCTGTCATTAATGAGTCCCTAAAAATTAAATACAATGGCTTTGAAATTACAGAGCTCAATTCTTTTAGGATCCGTGGGTGTATGCCATCTGGTCCAGGTGCTTTATCCACCTTTATTCCATCTAAATATTTCTGGACCATATCACTTTTGAGCCATTGTGGATTTGGGGCTGTGTCACTACCACCCCCATTTTGGACATGAGCTCCCCCATGCTCCTTTGTATACACAGAACTGAAGAAAGTATTTAATAAATTAGCCTTCTCTTTGTCCCCAGTCACCCACTCTAGATTATTTTGTAAAGGGCCTACATGCTCAGACTTGACCTTTTTACTATTAATATATTTGAAGAATTTTTTGGGGTTTGTCCTACTATCTTTTGCAATCTGTCGTTCGTTTTGAATTTTTGCATCCTTGATTTCCTTTTTACATATCCTGTTATATTCTTTGTAACATTTAAATGACACTAGTGTTCCCTCATTTTTATATTTTTTAAAAGCTCTTTTCTTATAGTTTATAGCTTTTTTAACTTTGTCAGTGAGCCACATAGGTTTTATTTTTAGCCTTTTAAACTTATTGCCCATGGGAATATACTTTGCAGTGAGTTCCCAAACAGTCTTTTTGAAGAATTCCCATTTCTGTTCTGTGCCCATTGATGCCAATATTCCTTCCCAGTCTAAGTCCTGGAGAGCAGCACTCATCCTTGGAAAATTTGCTCTCTTGAAATTAAGTGTTTTTATCTTTCCTGTATGTGATTTTTGCTTACAACTAACATCAAATGAAATCATGTTATGGTCACTGCTACCCAGGTGTTCCTTTATCTGAACATTAGTAATACGCTCTGCATGGTTTGAGATTACCAGGTCCATTACCTCTCCCCTCTGTGTACCGATCGGTACAGTAGGCGAGGGGGAGAGATCCATCCACCATGCTCAGCCATCCCTGCCCTACTCTGCAACACCCTTAAGTACTCGGCCATGCTCTGCCGTACTCGGCCATGCTCTGCCGTACTCGGCCTCTGTCGACCAGGCATGCTGTGATTGAACCCTAGGAAACGATCGTATGCATGCCCTGGAGCGCGAGCTCACCTGACAGGCTACTGCGACTCGGCCTTAAGGTCAGCCTAAGCTGAGCGGTCCGATGCAAGTCCTGGAGCGTAAGCTCACCGGCCAGGCTACTGCGACTCAGCCGTAAGGTCAGCCGAAGCTGAGCTGTTCGATGCAAGCCCTGGAGCGTAGGCTCACCAGCGCGTAGCTAGGGTCGGGCACACGCTCGATGGCCGAAACTGGGGGGATTACAAGGATCGAGGATCCAGCCTGTCACCCAGTCGGCAGTTGATCGAAGATCGCAGGAAACAAAAAAATAAAACGTAGAAAAAAAATTGGCACATAATTGTAAAGTTAAAAAAAAAAAAAAAAATGATAATTATTTTCAAAATTATTTACAAATAAATTTCAGAAAAGTGTGGCGTGCATTTGTATTCAGCCCCCTTTACTGTGATACCCCTAACTAAGATTTATTTTAACCAATTGCCTTCAGAAGTCACCCAATTAGTAAATGGTGTCCACCTGTATGTAATTTAACCACTTAGCAACCGGCCCATAGCCGAATGACGGCTACAGGGCGGTTTCTCAATTCTGGGAGAGCGTACATTGACGTGCTCCCAGAATCGGGCGCGCACACGGGAGTGTCCGTAACCGCCGGGTATCACGGATCACGGTAAACTGCCGCTCATAGTGGCCGTTTACCACGTGATCGCTCCGTCAAATGACAGAGCGATCACTTGTAAACAAACCGGCGTCATGTCATGACGCCGGTTCTTCTCTCCCCTCTGTGTACCGATCGGTACAGTAGGCGAGGGGGAGAGATCCATCCACCATGCTCAGCCATCCCTGCCCTACTCTGCAACACCCTTAAGTACTCGGCCATGCTCTGCCGTACTCGGCCATGCTCTGCCGTACTCGGCCATGCTCTGCCGTACTCGGCCATGCTCTGCCGTACTCGGCCTCTGTATGTGGCCAGGCTGTGGAAGTCTCACACATGTGGTATCGCCGTACTCAGGAGGAGTAGGAGAATCTATTTTGGGGTGTCCTTTTTGGGATTTACATACTATGTGTTAGAAATATTGTATAAATGGACAACTTTGTATTAAAAAAAAAAAAAATGCGTTTTAACCACTTCCCGTCTGTGTTGCTATGGCAATTTCTATGGTGACTTTATAATAATAATAATAATAATAATAATATAGAGTTTAGGTAGTAACAGGATGTGTAAAGAGCCCCTTCCCTCCCCCTCCATTGACTGGAAGTTCTTTGCTGGAAATGGGTGGGAGGTGCCCCTCCCCCTCCATTGATCAGGAAACAGGAAAGGGGGGGGGGGTTTGAAAAGGTTGTTTGGTGGAGAGACATGTTTTGAACAACAGTTGTGTTTGGGAAGGACAAAGGAAGGAGTTGGTCTTTGGAAGGAGAAAGGAAGAAGACATCCCTGCCTGAAGCTGGATAACTTTGGCGACGCTTTTGGGAGTTGGACTGAGCAAGGAACTATGGACATTACATCTTGACCTCCAAGTTGAGTAATTATTTAGTTTACTTAATGTATACGGTACATGTTGTACATGCTTATATATATTTGTAGGCATATATTTTGTAAGCTATTACGTGTGTTGTATTGTGCATCCTACAGTTGTATTTGCAGATTTTTCCTTGTTTAGTAAAGCATTGATACACTACAGAAGTTTAAGTTTCCTTGATTTTACCACAGAGTAACCTTAACCACTTAACGACCGCCCACCGCCGATTTACGTCGGCAGAATGGCACGGACAGGCAGAATCACGTAGATCTACGTGACTGCCTTTGTACAGTTGGGGGGTCCATCCGGACCCCCCTTCTGTGCCGTGAGCGGTCGTTACTTCACCGGGAGCGATCCCAGATGAGGGGGCGGCCTTTCGATTCCGGCCCCCCCCTCGCGATCGCTCCCGGCGAATGGAAATGCCTCCTCTGTCTGTTTCAGACATAGGGAGCAGGAGGAAGTGATGTCATCTCCTGTGCGGCGCTCACATATACCGAGCGCCGTACAAGAGAAGACATCAGGTCAGTGCACACAACACTACACTGACACCAGGACACATAGGAACACTAATCGCCCCCCCCAGGACCCCCAGACCCCCCCAGATCACCCCCCAGCCCCCAGTCACAGTGTCACTGATTGCAGTGACCATTTATTTAGTGATCACTGCAATCAGTGACATTTGTGACTGTGAAAGTGTCACTAAAGTTTAGTTTTAGGTCCAGTGTAGCCCCCTAACCCCCCCTAATAAAGGTTTAACCCCCTGATCACCCCCCAGATAACCCTTTCACCCCCTATCACCGCTGTCGCTATGCGATCATTTTTCTGATGGCGGTCTTAGCATCAGTGATGGCGATCGGTAGCCAGTAATTTTTTTTAGGTTCGCCGCAGGTTTTTATAGCGTCGGGTACCCCAATATATTATCTAATAAAGGTTCAACCCCCTTGATCGCCCCCCAGGTAACCCTTTCACCCCCTATCACCGCTGTCGCTAATCGATCGTTTTTCTGATGCTGTCTTAGCATCAGTGATGGCGATCGGTAGCCAGTAATTTTTTTTAGGTTCGCCGCAGGTTTTTATAGCGTCAGGTACCCCAATATATTATCTAATAAAGGTTAAACCCCCTTGATCGCCCCCCAGGTAACCCTTTCACCCCCTATCACCGCTGTCGCTATGCGATCATTTTTCTGATGGCTGTCTTAGCATCAGTGATGGCGATCGGTAGCCAGTAATTTTTTTTAGGTTCGCCGCAGGTTTTTATAGCGTCGGGTACCCCAATATATTATCTAATAAAGGTTTAACCCCCTTGATCGCCCCCCAGGTAACCCTTTCACCCCCTATCACCGCTGTCGCTAATCGATCGTTTTTCTGATGCTGTCTTAGCATCAGTGATGGCGATCGGTAGCCAGTAATTTTTTTTAGGTTCGCCGCAGGTTTTTATAGCGTCAGGTACCCCAATATATTATCTAATAAAGGTTAAACCCCCTTGATCGCCCCCCAGGTAACCCTTTCACCCCCTATCACCGCTGTCGCTATGCGATCATTTTTCTGATGGCTGTCTTAGCATCAGTGATGGCGATCGGTAGCCAGTAATTTTTTTTAGGTTCGCCGCAGGTTTTTATAGCGTCGGGTACCCCAATATATTATCTAATAAAGGTTTAACCCCCTTGATCGCCCCCCAGGTAACCCTTTCACCCCCTATCACCACTGTCACTAAGCGATCGTTTTTCTGATCGCTGTCTTCGTGTCGGTGATGCCAATCGGTAGCCAGTCATTTTTTTTAGGTTCGCCGCAGGTTTTTATAGCGTCAGGTACCCCCAAATATGATCTAATAAAGGTTTTAACCCCCTAATTGCCCCTAGTTAACCCTTTCACCAGTGATCACCATATAAGTGTTACGGGTGACGCTGGTTAGTTAGTTTGCTTTTTATAGTGTCAGGGCACCCGCCGTATATAACCCAATAAAGGTTTAACCCCCTGATCGCCCGGTGGGTGATATCAATTAGGTTTTAGCGTCAGAGGGTCTGCGTCACACCCCAGGCAGCGTCAGGTTAGTGCCAGTAACGCTAACACCCACGCGTAAAGCATACACCCCCCTTAGTGGTATAGTATCTGAACAGATCAATATCTGATCTGATCAGATCTATACCAGCGGTTTAGGGTTCCCAAAAACGCAGTGTTAGCGGGATCAGCCCAGATACCTGCTAGCACCTGCGTTTTGCCCCTCCGTCCAGCCCAGGCCACCCAAGTGCAGTATCGATCGATCACTGTCACTTACAAAACACAACACACATAACTGCAGCGTTCGCAGAGACAGGCCTGATCCCTGCGACTCCAGTGCTGTAGGAGGTGATTTCACCACCACAGTTAAAAAAAAAAAAGCATATATGCCGAAGCATGGGGGCAGCAGGGGCAGCAGGGCGGAGGAGCAATTTTGCTCCTAATGCCGCATACATACGGTCGAAATTCCGACGGAGGCTTGCCCGTGGAAACGTTTGACCATGTGTGTGCGGCATAACTTTTTTGCGGGAGGATGCCCCCATGCTTCGGCATATATAAATGGTGCATGTATGCCCATCATTAGAAGTGGGTGGATGAAGGGCGGTATTCTAATGGTGGGCATACCCACCAATCAATCTCTTTTTTCGTTCAGCCAACAGGCTGCATGAAAAAAAAAGATTACAATACATGTCCAACAAGGACCAGCAACGTACTGGTATGTTGCTGGACTTTGAATGGTTATACCAGATTGATGCCTGCGGGTTTAGGCATCATCTTGGTATCATTCTTTTCAGCCAGCGGCCGGCTTTCATGTAAAAGCAATCACAGCGGCTAATTAGCCTCTGGACTGCTTTTACAAGCAGTGGGAGGGAATGTCCCCCCCCCGGATATAAAAAGCGCCATTGGGAAATTGGGAAAGCATTTTATCACACCGATCTTGGTGTGGTCAGATGCTTTGAGGGCAGAGGAAAAATCTAGGGTCTAGAAGACCCCAGTTTTTTCAAAAAAAGAGTACCTGTCACTACCTATTGCTATCATAGGGGATATTTACATTCCCTGAGATAACAATAAAAATTATAAAAAAAAAAATATATGTAAGGAACAATTTAAAAATAAAATAAAAAAGCAAAATTAATAATAAAAAAAAAAAAAAAAAAAAAAAAAGCACCCCTGTCCTGCCCTGCTCTTGCCCAATGGCGAACGCAAGCGTCGGTCTGGCGTCATATGTAAACAGCAATTGCACCATGCATGTGAGGTATCACCGCGAAGGTCAGATCGAGGGCAGTCATTTTAGCAGTAGACCTCCTCTGTAAATCTAACGGGGTAATCTGTAAAGGCTTTTAAAGGCTTTTAAAAATGTATGTAGTTTGTCGCCAATGCGCGTTTGTGCGAAATTTTAAAGCATGTCGTGTTTGGTATCTATGTACTCGGCCTAAGATCATCTTTATTATTTCATCAAACATTTGGGCAATATAGTGTGTTTTAGTGCATTAAAATTAAAAAAAGTGTATTTTTTCCCCAAAAAATGCGTTTGAAAAATCGCTGCGCAAATACTGTGTAGAAAAAAAAAATGCAACACCCACCATTTTAATCTGTAGGGCCTTTGCTTTAAAAATATATATAATGTTTGGGGGTTCAACATAATTTTCTTGCAAAAAAAAAATATGTTTTCATGTAAACAAAAAGTGTCAAAAAGGGCTTTGTCTGCAAGTGGTTAGAAGAGTGGATGTAAGCTTCCTAATGTTGTGTATAAAATGCCAGAACAGTTCAAAACCCCCCCAAATGACCCCATTTTGGAAAGTAGACACCCCAAGCTATATACTGAGAGGCATGTCGAGTCCATGGAATATTTTATATGTTGACACAAGTTGCGGAAAAAAGACAATTTTTTTTTTTTAATTTTTTTTTTGCACAAAGTTGTCACTAAATGATATATTGCTCAAACATGCCATGGGCATATGTGGAATTACACCCCAAAATAAATTCTGTTGCTTCTCCTGAGTACAGGGATACCACATGTGTGAGACTTTTTGGGAGCCTAGCCGCGTACGGGACCCCAAAAACAAAGCACCGCCTTCAGGCTTTCTAAGGGTGTAAATTTTTGATTTTACTTCTCACTGCCTATCACAGTTTCGGAGGCCATGGAATGCCCAGATGGCACAAAACCCCCCCAAATGACCCCATTTTGGAAAGTAGACACCCCAAGCTATTTGCTGAGAGGTATTGTGAGTATTTTGCAGATCTCGCTTTTTGTCACAAAGTTTTGAAAATTGAAAAAAAAAAAAAAAAAAAAAAAAATTTTCTTTCTTCATTTTCAAAAACAAATGAGAGCTGTAAAATACTCACCATGCCTCCTCAGCAAATAGCTTGGGGTGTCTACTTTCCAAAATGGGGTCATTTGGGGGGGTTTTGTGCTATTTTGGCATTTTATGGCCTTAGAAACTGTGATAGGTAGTGAGGAGTGAAATCAAAAATTTGTGCCTAGAAATCCTGAAGGCGGTGCTTGGTTTTCGGGGTCCCGTACGCGGCTAGGCTCCTAAAAAGTCCCACACATGTGGTATCCCTGTACTCAGGAGAAGCAGCAAAATGTATTTTGGGGTGCAATTCCACATATAACCATGGCATGTGTGAGCAATATATCATTTAGTGACAACTTTTTGTAATTTATTTTTTATTTTTATTTTTTGTCATTATTCAATCACTTGGGACAAAAAAAAAAAAATATTCAACGGGCTCAACAGGCCTCTCAGCAATTTCCTTGGGGTGTCTACTTTCTAAAATGGGGTCATTTGGGGGGGTTTTGTGCTATTTTGGCATTTTATGGCCTTCGAAACTGTGATAGGTAGTGAGGAATGAAATCAAAAATTTGCGCCCTTAGAAATCCTGAAGGCGGTGCTTGGTTTCCGGGGTCCCGTACGTGGCCAGGCTCCTAAAAAGTCCCACACATGTGGTATCCCCGTACTCAGGAGAAGCAGCAAAATGTATTTTGGGGTGCAATTCCACATATAACCATGGCATGTGTGAGCAATATATCATTTAGTGACAACTTTTTGTAATTTTTTTTTTTTTTTTTTTTTTTTTGTCATTATTCAATCACTTGGGACAAAAAAAAAAAATATTCAATGGGCTCAACATGCCTCTCAGCAATTTCCTTGGGGTGTCTACTTTCCAAAATGGGGTCATTTGGGGGGGTTTTGTACTGCCCTGCCATTTTAGCACCTCAAGAAATGAGATAGGCAGTCATAAATTTAAAGCTGTGTAAATTTCAGAAAATGTACCCTAGTTTGTAAACGCTATAACTTTTGCGCAAACCAATAAATATACGTTTATTGACATTTTTTTTACTAAAGACATGTGGCTGAATACATTTTGGCCTAAATGTCTGACTAAAATTGAGTTTATTCGATTTTTCTTATAACAAAAAGTAGAAAATATCATTTTTTTTCAAAATTTTCGGTCTTTTTCCGTTTATATCGCAAAAAATAAAAATCGCAGAGGCAATCAAATACCATTAAAAGAAAGCTCTATTTGTGGGAAGAAAAGGACGCAAATTTCATTTGGGTACAACATTGCATGTCCGCACAATTTACAGTTAAAGCAGCGCAGTGCCGAATCCCAAAAACAGGCCTGGTCCTAATGGCCCGAAATGGTCCGGGGCTTAAGTGGTTAATAGATAGACGTAAAGTAAAACACCGCCCGCCGGCCGTCATATGACATCCTTTACTTTGTGCGGGGATATTTGAATGATGCCTGCAGCTACAGGCATCATTCAGATATCAGCTTTTTTAGCCGGCAATTCCCTACACCATAAGAATGATCATAGCGGCTGTTCCGCTGCTTGATCCTTCTTACGGGAGGCGAGAGGAGACGTCCCCCCCTCCCGCCGCCCTCCGGTGCTTCTACCGACTCACCGCTACGATCAAAGTCAGGATCGTTTTTTTCTTTTTATTTCAGGCTTCCCAGCCTAAAGGTGAGATGTGGGGTCTTATTGACCCCATATCTCACTGTAAAGAGGACCTGTCATGCCATATTCCTTTTACAAGGGATGTTTAAAAGTGATCAAAAAAAATAATTTTAGGGGGAAAACATGTCAAACTAAAATAAAGTAAAATGAACAATAAAAAAATAAAAATTATTTTTTTATTTAAAGCGCCCCTGTCCCCATGTGCTCGCATACAGAAGCTAACGCATACGCAAGTCTCGCCCACATATGAAAACGGTGTTCAAACCACACATGTGAGGTATCGCTGCGAACATTAGAGCGAGAGCAATAATTTTGGCCCTAGACCTAGTCTGTAACTGAAAACATGTAACCAGGAAAAATATTTAAAGCGTCGCCTATGGGGATTTTAAAGTAGCGAAGTTTGGCGCCATTCCACGAGCGTGTGACATGTTAGGTATCCATTTACTGGGCGTAACTTCATCTTTCACATTATCCAAAAACATTGGGCTAACTTTACTGTTTTTTTTTTTTTTAAAAGGACACAACTGTTTTTTTCCCCAAAAAAAGTGTTCAAAAAATTGCTGCACAAATACCGTGCGAGATAAAAAGTTGCAACGACCGTCATTGTATTCTCTAGGGTAGGGGTCTCAAACTGGCGGCCCTCCAGCTGTTGCAAAACTACAAGACCCCTGCTCTAGGGTCTTTGCTAAAAAAACATATATAATATTTTTGGGTTCTATGTAACTTTCTAGCAAATAAATTATGATTTTTACATGTAGGAGAGAAATGTCAGAATTGGCCTGGGTGCTCCAGAACGCCTGAAGGGCCTCTGTATGTGGTCACGCGCTGTGTAAAAGTCTCACATATGTGGTATCGCCATACTCAGGAGTAATAGCAGAATGTGTTTTGGGGTGTAATTTGTGGTATGCATATGCTGTGTGTGAGAAATAACCTGCTTATATGACAATTTTGTGAAAAAAATAAAAAGGAAAAAAAATAAAAAATCTTGATTTTGCAAAGAATTGTGGGAAAAAAAATTACAACTTCAAAAAACTCACCATGCCTCTTTCTAAATACATTGGAATGTCTTCTTTCCAAAAAGGGGGGTATTTGTACTTTTATGGCATGTTAGGGTCTCAAGAAATTGGATAGACCATCAGTACTTCAGGTGTGATCAATTTTCAGATATTGGCACAATAGCTTGTGGACTCTATAACTTTCACAAATACCAAATAATATACACCAATTTGTACTTATTTTTACCAAAGATATGTAGCAGTATAAATTTTGGCCAAAAAAAATTACTAATTTGCTAAATTTTATAACACAAAGAAAAAATAGGATTTTTTTACCGTAAAATCCTTTTCTCGATTCGTCCATGGACGGACACAGCTCCGTAATTCATGACCGTTGGGTTATGTTCCTGTTCTTTCGAGAGGACTAGGCAGAACATGTTAGTTATCTTAAAACATGTAACTTTAACAGCGTTGAACAGCCCCGCCCAGGGGGGTGGTCCCTCCGTACATAACCCCCATCCCTGCAGTTAGCAACTTTAGTTCGTAGTAAAGCAGTACAAACTAAAAAAAGGAGGGGTGGGTGCTGTGTCCGTCCATGGACGAATCGAGAAAAGGATTTTACGGTTAGTAAAAAAAAAAAATCCTACTTTCTCTTCTTCTCCATGGACCGACACAGCTCCGTAATTCATGACCGTTGGGACGTCCCAAAGCAGTGTCAAAAAACGAGGGGTGGGCACAGAAAACAAAAAACAATTTTCACCCCAAAGAAGCAGAGCTCCTCAATAGAGGAGGTGTAACCTCAAACAACCGCCTGCAAAACTTTGCGGCCGAAACTAGTATCCGAAGATGCATGCACATCAACCTAGAAAAAATGTGCAAGAAAAGTGAACGGACGACCAAAGGTCGCCGCCTTACACCCCTGTGATACCGATGCTTGATGTCGGAAAGCCCAAGAGGCACCAAAAACCCAGGGCGAATGCGCCTTAACGGGAAAGAGAGGCGCCTGCCTTCAAAAGCATAAGCCTGGATGATGGTCCGCCTGACCCACCGAACAATGGTGGCCGACGATACCGCCAGGCCCTACTGCGGACCAGACACCGACAGAAACAGGGAGTCCGACCTCCAGAACGGAGCCGATACAGACAGGTACACCCCCAGGGCACGTACCTCATCTAAAGAAAGTAGCGCAAGTTCCTTGGAATGCGATGGCTGAGGACACAACGTGGAAGTACCATGTCCATATTCAGGTGAAAAGCCGAAACCACCTTCTGAAGAAAAGAAGGCTGCGGTCGTAGCACCGCTTGTCCCATTGGAGGACCAAATATGGGGACTTGCAATACAAAGCCGCCAAGTCAGAAACCCTCCTGACAGCTGTGATGGTTAGCCGGAAGGCCACCGTCTGAGAAAGTGGCAAAAGAGGAATTACCCTAATGTCCTTAAAGGGAGGTTTCTGCAGCGACGAGAGCACCGGATTCAAAACCCCACGGAGGTAGTAGCGATCGCACCAGAGGAGCCACCTGTCGGACCCCTTGCGCAAACATACTTAATTGTTAAAGAGATATCATGGGTCGCAGAAAGAAAACAGCCAAGGCTGTAAACTGCCCCGAATGGTGCTTAAGGCAAATTTCTGATCCACTCTGTGCTGTAAAAACAGCAGGATCCTGGAAACCGAATAAGTCCGTGGACGCCATTCCATCGCCTCCCACAGAGAAGTAGGCTCTCCATGTGCGATAGTAGATCTTCCTATGAGAAGATTTCTGTGCTCTCAACATGGTTGCAATGACCGAAACCGTCAGGTCTCGGTCCCTCAGTACCTGGCTTCTAATAGCCATTCCGCTAAAGCCAGTGACTGCAAAGCAGAATGAAGAATGGGACCATGCAAGAGAATGTCCCTGCCCCATTGGCGGACGCCAAGCAAATCCGCCACCAGAGGCGAACCAGGGACGACTAAAATCACTGGAATTTCTTCAGAATCTACTCTGCGGAGTAGACGAGGAAGCAACCCCAGTGGTTGAAAGGCATAAATATTAGCCGAGCTGACCCCACGGGGCCACCAACGCGTCTGATGAGACTGCCCAGGGATCTCTGGACCTGGCCACAAACCTCGACAATTGCGGCGAGAGATCAGGAGATCCACATCTGGCGTGTCCCATCTCCGACAAAAGAGTTGGAAAAAAAACCCCGGATGTAATGACCATACCCCGCGGGACAAACGGTGCTGCCACGAAAGAGGCCAAGACCCACGTCACTGCCCCCTGGAGCATCTGCAACCCTTCTGGAGGAAGAATAAATTCTCGCCTCTGATGAGCACAGAACCAGCCCCAGGATGGAGACTGACTATAGACACGTCTTCCTGTAATTCTAAACTGAAAACAGGTTGTAATAATGATCAACAAAGATGACAATGCCATGTTGACTCAGCAAGGCTAGAAGTGAAGCGAGCACCCTGGTGAAAACTTGCGGTGCCACTAGGTCAAAAGGGAGAGTCATAAAATAATAGTGGTTCTCCCTGACCGCTAATCACAGGAAACTCTGGCGCCTGTCATATCTGGGGACATTCCAGCTCGCGTCCCTGAAGTCCAGGGACGTCCCTGGATGGAGCGAGACGACTCCATTCTGAATTTCCAAATCCCCACCGAGTCCAACGAGACTCAGAAAAAATAAGCTGCGCTAATAAAAATTATTAATACTATAATGCTTCTGCAATATGTGCTTTACAGATAAATATACACCCTCTCGCAGGTATAGTGATACGTGAAGAGAAAAACAAGACAACAACAAATTTTA
The DNA here is from genome assembly GCA_029206835.1 of Rana muscosa. Taxonomy (NCBI): domain Eukaryota; kingdom Metazoa; phylum Chordata; class Amphibia; order Anura; family Ranidae; genus Rana; species Rana muscosa. The sequence goes on along the minus strand of CM055128.1, from coordinate 174,923,360 downwards.
AAAGTTGCAATCCAAATAATAATAACAGCAACATCTGATAAGTGCTTATATTCCAAAGTCTCTTTCAGATACAGTAAGTGATTATTGTGTATAAGAAACTAATGCAGTTGTTCTCCCATCTGATGTCGTCACCATAAAATTGATGGAAAAGAAGCAAGATAAATAATGAAGAGTCTTCTCCACCCAGATGCCATACGTGATGGTTAACAAACACCCAAGGAAAAGTGATGATAGAAGAATCCTCCACCTATAATATGCTGCCGCTTACCAAAAGCTGAGATCTCCTTTTTAGGGAGATCATGCACGCTTTGGGCTATTTCCCCTGCCCCGGGTCTCTGCACCCTGAAGTTTGAAATGCCGTCACTTGTTCTCAGTCTAAAGCTCCGCAATAGCATTACATTTTCCATGTAAACAAAAGAAGGGGATGCCACCATAGTGTAATTCCGTAGTAAAACATTTATTCCATAAAAAAGAATCACACTTACAGTTAAGCTGATGTAATAAGGCAGTTGTATAAAATTTTTCGAGCCGGCCGGCTCTCGATCACAACCCGCGACTTCCGGGACTGGCAGTATGCGGTGACGTCAGCACGCCGCTTTACCCTACGCCGTTTCGTCAAAATTGACGTCTTCCAGGGGCACGGCGGCGTGCTGACACACCGCCTTAAATACACATCACAGAGAGCAACGTCCCGTTCTGATCTCCTGGCGCTCACTCTCTTAGATCGCCATTTTGAAAACTGCCAATTGCCATCAATGTGCGGAACATGAGCTATACTGACAGCTGAAATCTCCCATTGAATATAGCTATAAAAATTACGAATCAAGGAGGGAATACATATAAATGCAAATAATACTGAACTAATAAAATTGAAATATAAAAAGATGTGCATAAAGAGTGATATGAACTAACACCTCTATTGCATCCATCTATGGCAATCATTATGGAGCCTCTGCGGCCATATTCGGTACTACAGGGGTAATATATTACCCTCTGTTTAAATGATTTAGGCCAAAAATATAAAAACTAAGGTATGAATTCATTTTACAAGGAAAAAAGGGTAGGGAAAAAATGCCTCTCTTCATACATAATAATTATATTGACACTATATGTATATATATATATATATATCTAAATTAATGTTATATATAATTATGATTACTAATAGTGTCATCTTCATTTATTCAGGATAATAATCTATTTGAAGAAATGATCCATTTAAAAAATATATCTATATAAAAAATTTATCTATCTTTCTTTTTTTTTTTTTTTAGGAAAAAAAGAGCAAAAAAAAACAAATTACAAAAAAGAGAAAAAGATTTTTTGATTTATATTTATAACAACAATATTTGTCTAGGAAGAAATGAAGCGGTCTCTTTTGCTATTAAATGACTTAAATAAAAACTCCATTCTGCCTATCAACCATCATATGGTGTGATCATACACACTGGATGTTCATTGATAGAACACCCAATGTGATTCATCTTCCCATAAACCCATGTGAACAACCTACATAATATTTGAACATTATGGGCATACAATATGTGTTCAATTTAAGAACCGAAAAAGGTTATGAGAGCCAAATTAACAGAAAAAGTCTGTAGGACAAAGAAAACATCCAGTGAATAAGAAAAAAAACATCGATCTTATATGAAGCGACCACTTCATAAACTCCATGGTCGGAAAAAAACGGACGGCTACACAAAGGACCTTGAAGCCTAAGAGCCATGAACAGATCTGAATATGTCCTGCAGCAGGATGGGTATGACAACCCCAACGAAACACCGCAAGAGCCTCTACTGTTAACCAAAGAAAGGCAAATCCATCAGAGCTTCCCTAGAAACTCGGTCAGCGGACCAGTATATATATACACCTTTCAGGTGGCGCAAAACCACCCCGGACACAGAGGCCCTAGAGGCTAAAGCAGTTGCAGTGCACCTGCTGGCCGACTGATAGAGGAAGCTGATGCTCCTCCACTGCCTGGTACAAAAGCTTTGCCCAGTCATTGAGTGTCAGAGACACCAGAGACGCAGGCACTAACACGCGCAACGCTGACCTCAGCATGGCGAACACAGTCCAAGCCATCGCTTCTGATCACCTCCGAAAGGCAATTGAGCCCCCTGCCGGGAAAGTGGTACCTCTGATACCAGGGGTCAACTGCATAGGCAAAACACATATCCTTATGACAATGCTCTACAAGGAATAACGTGCATTGAGGGACCAAAAAGGACCTCTGCGACAAACCCAGTCCCCATCTAAGAGTCGGCACGCTTCTTCAATAAAGAGTGGGTCGAGTGTGACCCAAAAAAGGGACTGACACCTTCCAGCAGCAACTTCATTGATAAGTGCTGAGTGTACAAACACATAGTTTATACTGTGTATTGCGCCAAAACGCGCAATTGGAGCGTGGGAGGAAACCCACTCAGCCACAGAGAGTATAGTACATAGACATACGGTGTATGTATTCTAGTATGTGTGAATAAAAACATATTGGACAGGTGTATACTGTGGAAAGCGCCGAAGGTGCGCACACCATTGGGGCGTGGGAGGAAACCGGAGTATCCGGAGGAAACCCACGCAGACAGAGAGTAATAATACATACATACACTGTGAATGTATCCAGTGTAGTGTAGTGTAGTGTATAAACATATTGTGTATGTCTAAACTATTGCACCGAGGGCGCTTAATCTTCTCTGTATCATTCCAATCTGCGTAATGTGCTGCCGAACCAAGCACCAAACTGCAGGTAAAAAGCAACCTCTGACACCTCAGACCGGTGGTCCTGTCAGAGTCAGAGCATTCCCCAGGAAATGGCGGAAAACCACAGGTGCAGGAGCTCTGTAGTTGCCTCACAGATACTGACTCCATGTTGGTCCCCTCCCCCGGGATAGAAGTTACATATTATAACCGAGAGAACGGGGTGCACTGAGGGACCGCAAGGGGCCTCTGCGACCGGTCTGTAGCTATGTGAGGAAAACCTTAAACATAGCGGGTCGGTTTGTGTGACCCAAAGAAAGGGCAGACTCCGCTGTGGAAGAGTTGTATCATCCATCTTGCGAGTGTCCCTGACAGTAATGCTGACAGTAATGCTGTCTTGAGGTGGTCCGGACGAGGGGTCCTCCACACAGGGAAGGTCCTTGTCTGCCGTTTCTGATACCGGATACTGCTGTCTGTGGGAAAAAACGCCAGCCTCTGACTCCAGAACACCCACTGACCACCCTTAGGGACCTAGTCAGTTACCTGACACATCACTTTGCCCACCCTCCTAGCTGCACTGACCGAGGGGGGGGAGGGATACCCAGGGGACTCACCACCAGCCAGGGACTGTCCAGGGCCGATGCCCGCTCTCCATCCGCACACCGTGTGTGACTGAGAAGCTGTGTGGGGTGAATGGCACCAGTCAGGAAGCCAATGCAGCACTAGAGGCCAAAACTCCTTTCAAAATGCCAGCGCTTCAAAAATTGGCACCCAGCAAGCGAGGTGGACGAGAAGGCCAGCAGCGGAGGCTTCCAAAAAAACACACCACCCCCCACACAGACAGCGGGCCTGGACACCCTCACAGCCCCCTGCCGGTACCAGGAGCCCCCCGAAAAAGGTATTCCCTGGTCGCAGTAGCCCCGTGAGGGGAGGAGGAAAAAAAGGATGACAGAGGGAGAGAGGGGAAGGTAGGAGAACCTAACGACCCCCTTAGGAATGCCCATCTGTCCCATCCCACCGAAGCAGGAGGAACTGTACTTACCCATCCCTGCGAGGACCTGCTGGTGCGTTCCTGACAGACCTACAACTGAGCAGTACGGAGTAGCTGTCGGCCCGATCCACTGTGACTGAGACAGCAAGCCGCACGGTCATATGTGGACCCTGGAGCATATAGCTCACCGGCCACCCCTGGAGCCATGGGGTATGTCGTAACAGACCCCACGCAGTAGCGAGGGGAAGGTAACACGCTCGATGGCCAGACTGGGGGGACTACAAGGATCTAAATGTCCTGCCTGTCATGCCCAGCCGGCAGGTGATAGAAGATTCTCAAAAATAAAATAATAAAAGTAAAAATCTCTTCAGGATACTGGGCCCGAAGGGAGCCACATCCTATCCTCTGCTAGGCAGAAAAAAAAAAACTGAAGCTGCTAACTGCAAGGAGGAGGGTTATGTACGGAGGGACCGCCCCCCTGGGTGGGGCTGTTCAACTCTGTTAAAGTTACATGTTTTAAGATAACTAAGTTATCTTAAGTTATGTTCTGCCTAGTCCTCTCCTATGAACAGGAACATAACCCAACGGTCATGAATTACGGAGCGGTGTCCGTCCATGGACGAAGAAGAGAATTTATTTATTTTTTTACAGAATTTTCAGTCTTTTTCTTTTATAGTACAAAAAATAAAAAACCCAACAGTGATTTAATACCACCAAAAGAAAGCTCTATTTGTGGGAACAAAAATGATAAAAATTTCATATGGGTACAGTGTTGCATGACCGAGTAATGTCATTCAAAATGTGAGAGCACCAAAAGCTGAAAATTGGTCTGGTTATTAAGGGGGTTTAAGTGCCCAGTTGTCAAGTGGTTAATCTCAGTATAAATACAGCTGTTTTGTGAAGCCCTCAGAGGTTTGTTAGAGAACCTTAGTGAACAAACAGCATCATAAAGGCCAACACACCAGACAGGTCAGAGATAGAGTTGTGGTGAAGTTTTAAGCAGGGTTAGGTTATAAAAAAATATCCCAAGCTTTGAACATCTAACGGAGCACTGTTCAATCCATCATTCGAAAATGGAAAGAGTATGGCACAACTGAAAACCTACCAAGACATGGCCGTCCAACTAAACTGACAGACCTGGCAAGAAAAGCTATAATCAGAGAAGCAGCCAAGAGGCCCATGGTAACTCTGGAGGAGCTGCAGAGATCCACAGCTCAGGTGGGAGAATCTGTCCAAAGGACAACTATTCGTCTCCACAAATCTGGCCTTTATGGAAGAGTGGCAAGAAGAAAGCCATTGTTGAAAGAAAGCCATAAGAAGTCCCGTTTACAGTCTGTGAGAAGCCATGTGGGGGACAAGCAAACATGTGGAAGAATGTGCTCTGGTCAGATGAGACCAAAATTGAACTTTTTGGCCTAAAAGCAAAACACTAGGTGTGGCAGAAAACTAACACTGCACATCACCCTGAACACACCATCCCCACAGTGAAACATGGTGGTGGCAGAATCATGCTGTGGGGATGCTTTTTTTTTTAGCAGGGACAGGGAAACTGGTCAGAGTTGATGGGAAGATGGATGGAACCAAATACAGGGCAATCTTAGAAGAAAATCTGTTAGAGTCTGCAAAAGACTTGAGACTGGGGCAGAGGTTCACCTTTCAGCAGGACAACGACCCTAAACATACAGCCAGAGCTACAATGGAATGGTTTACATCAAAGCATATTCATGTGGTAGAATGGCCCAGTTAAAGTCCAGACCTAAATCCAATTGAGAATCTGTGGCAAGACTTGAAAATTGCTGTTCACAGATGCTCGCCATCCATTGTGACAGAGCTTGAGCTATTTTTCAAAGAATGGGCAAAAATGTCACTGTCTGGATGTGCAAAGCTGGTAGAGACATCCCCAAAAAGACTTGCAGCTGTAATTGCAGTGAAAGGTGGTTCTACAAAGTATTGAATACAAATGCACGCCATACTTTTCACATATTTATTTGTAAAAAAAATTGAAAACCATTTATCATTTTCCTTCCACTTCACAATTATGTGACACTTTGTGTTGGTCCATCACATAAAATCCCAATAAAATACATTTACCTTTTTGGTTGTTACATGACAAAATTTCAAGGGGTATGAATACCTTTTCAAGGCACTGTACAAGTTACAGTCAGGTCCATAAATATTGGGACAGCTACACAATTCTAATTTGGCTCTATACACCACCACAATGGATTTGAAATGAAACGAACAAGATGTGCTTTAACTGCAGACTTTCAGCTTTAATTTGAGGGTATTTACATCCGGTCAAATCAGGTGAACGGTGTAGAAATTACAACAGTTTCTATATGTGCCTCCCACTTTTTAAGGGACCAAAAGTAACTGGACAACTGGCTTCTCAGCTGTTCTATGGCCAGGTGTGTGTTATTCCCTCATTATCCCATTTACAAGGAGCAGATAAAAGGTCCAGAGTTAATTTCAAGTGTGCTATTTGCATTTAGAATCTGTTGCTGTCAACTCTCAATATGAGATCCAAAGAGCTGTCACTATCAGTGAAGCAAGTCATCATTAGGCTGAAAAAACAAAAAACAAACCCATCAGAGAGATAGCAAGAACAGTAGGTGTGGCCAAATCAACTGTTTGGAACAGCCTTAAAAAGAAAGACCGCACCGGTGAGCTCAGCAACACCAAAAGACCCGGAAGACCATGTAAAACAACTGTGGTGGATGACCAAAGAATTCTTTCCCTGGTGAAGAAAACACCCTTCACAACAGTTGGCCAGATCAAGAACACTCTCCAGGAGGTAGGTGTATGTGTGTCAAAGTCAACAATCAAGAGAAGAAGACTTCACCAGAGAGAATGCAGAGGGTTCACCGCAAGATGTAAACCATTGGTGAGCCTCAAAAACAGGAAGGCCAGATTAGAGTTTGCCAAACAACATCTAAAAAAGCCTTCACAGTTCTGGAACAACATCCTATGGACAGATGAGACCAAGATCAACTTGTACCAGAGTGATGAGAAGAGTATGGAGAAGGAAAGGAACTGCTCATGATCCAAAGCATACCACCTCATCAGTGAAGCACGATGGTGGTAGTGCCATGGTGTGGGCATGTATGGCTGCCAACGGAACTGGTTCTCTTGTATTTATTGATGATGTGACTGCTGACAAAAGCAGCAGGATGAATTCTGAAGTGTTTTGGGCAATATTATCTGGACGGCGCTTCACAGTGCAGATGGACAATGACCCGAAGCATTCTGCGAAAGCAACCAAAGAGTTTTTTAAGGGAAAGAAGTGGAATGTTATGCAATGGCCAAGTCAATCACCTGACTTGAATCCAATTGAGCATGCATTTCACTTGCTGAAGACAAAACTGAAGGGAAAATGCCCCAAGAACAAGCAGGAACTGAAGACAGTTGCAGTAGAGGCCTGGCAGAGCATCACCAGGGATGAAACCCAGCGTCTGGTGATGTCTATGCGTTCTAGACTTCAGGCTGTAATTGACTGCAAAGGATTTGCAACCAAATATTAAAAAGTGAAAGTTTGATTTATGATTGTTATGGTTGTTTATGTCCCATTACTTTTGGTCCCTTAAAAAGTGGGAGGCACATATACAAACTGTTGTAATTCCTACACCGTTTACCTGATGTAAATACCCTCAAATTAAAGCTGAAAGTCTGCAGTTAAAGCACATCTTTGTTCGTTTTATTTCAAATCCATTGTGGTGGTGTATAGAGCAAAAAGATTAGAATTGTGTCGATGTCCCAATATTTATGGACCCGACTGTATGTCTTTCACCTCAGCAGATGGACTTGTAGATTTCAATGGAACACGAATGTGCTAGTCACTGCACTCAAATTCCATGGACATTTCCTCCAGCTCTGTAACTGAAAGCCCACACCTCGGTGCGAACCGAGAGCTAGAGAAAGTTGCAGGAGGCTTGCATTGCTCTCTTTGATCCACTGATTTGGATTGAAAGCTTTTCCAAAAAACAAATGCATATTTGTCCTGGAAATATATGTGTATTTATTATTTTTTAGAAGGTGGCCTAATAAAGGTAGACTAATGAAGCAAGTTTGCACTGAAGCACAGAAAACAACTTACTGCTGTTTGGTTTCGATGGTTACAATGCAGTAGTGACAACTAGAAGAGTTTGTAGCTATAGGAGGACTTATTTTCCCGATTACACCCAGTCAGGTAAAACTGGCTGGCATACAACTTCTAATTTCACTGGTGGAAAACACTCCACTGCTGCCTGAACACTGCTGAAAGGAAATTGCTAGTGACAGATCCTGTTGGGCAGCAAGATGGAGTCTATGGATCAATGTAAAATACATTTTAGCTATTCTCTAGCTGATGACAGAATTGACTGTAGTCCTACCAATGTTTGGCACTGAACTAGAACCATGACAATCAATCACCAGCTGTGCTTTGTCTATTCACTGCAAGATAGCATAAGAAAACAAACATTTTACCAGTTACATTTCTAAGTCAGTCAATGAACATGCCCCATTTTTGAGGTAAGTAACAAAATATAAAACTTACGGAACACGCCTGTAGATTTAACGTGACAAGTTCTGGACAGTGTGATCCAATATATTTAAGCGCCTCGTCTTCCAACTATAGGGCAAGGAGATATCGATAGTAAGGAATTAAGGAATTAGTTACAGGTACATTTCTAATTAAAAAAAAAAAAAAAAGGAATTTCCCAGCAAGGAAACAATATATAATAAACAAAAAGTACCTTCAGTGAAAACCACACATAAAAATGATCAGTAGATAACAGAAATATTGGTATATAGCTGAAATGATATGTAAATGATGATGATGATATGATATGATATATGTAAATCTCAAGTTTTCTGCATTCTATTACTCTATTAGTCTTTTAAATTGGCTGTAAACCCTCACATACAGTATTACCCAGTGAAGTGGTTGGCCTCAGATGATACACAGAGGTTAAAAAATCCTCCTACATAAGTTATATCTGTTTATCTGCAATCAGTGAGGAGAGCTCTGAGAGCCGATTGGAGGTAAGGGACACCCACCACCTTCTCTTTCACACAGCACTCAAGAACAGGAGCTTAGGCTGTCAATCACAAGCTGTATGTTAGAGATTCCTCACATCACCTTTTTTCTTTTGGTGTCAGGAAAACTTATTGGAATTGATTCATGCTGGTAGCAGAGGAATGAAGCAGCAGACAAAAATGATAATTAGTGCTCTAAATTAAAATGAGTATACAATATAAAAGGTATATGCTTTGTTCGTATTTCATGTCTGAGGTTTACAAACCACTTTACAGCAACTAGCAGCCTACTGACCAACAACAAGACCAAGATGCATATAGTTTTTTTGTGGGAAATGTAAGGTTGATACCTAGATAGATGAACGAAGATGCATCCCAATTAGAATTATATTTTTCTTTGAGCATGGTAAAGGTATAGTTATATATATTCCTAGGTAGGGCAAAGCTTTTCCTATTGTTAATTTTGTAATAAGATACTTTACTAAAGGAGTTAAATACTGATTGTAGCACGTGCAGGGATTTGTTGGGATTAGTTAAAGGTAGAATGATGTCATCTGCAAATAGCCCAATTTTATGTATTCTATCACCTATCTTTATTCCTGAAATATTTTCATTGGACCCAATGGTTTCCGCTAAGGGTTCAATCACCAAAGAAAATATAATGGGTGAGAGTCGGCTACCCTGTCTCGTGCCATTCGTGAGGATAAAAGTCTAATGCCGCGTACACATGATCGGAAAATCGACAAGAAAACCGTGGATTTTTTTTAGACAGAATTTTGGCTCAAACTTGTGTTGCATACACACAGTCACACAAATGTTGGAAATTCAGAACATCAAGAACGCGGTGACGTACAAGACGTATGTAGTTCCAATGCACTCTATCGAATGCTCTCTCTGCGTCCAGACCTAGGAGCAGAGAAGGCGTTCGTGTGTTCTCAACGTAGTTAATCAAATTGATCATCCTTCTCGTGCTGTCCGGGGCTTGACGACTCTTAACAAGGTCTACTTGGTCAGAATCGACCAGGTAAGGGGTCATTACTCAGTTTTAACTGCTTAGATTTGTGACGGCTTCATTTTAACAAGAGCACACTTAATCAAGGCCCCTTGCATACCAAAGGACATAGATTTCCCACAAAACAGCCCTGTAACCAAATGGGCATGTCAAAATATATGTTGGCAATGCAGTGGAGAACTGTTGCCCACTAAAACTCATGAACCGTCTTCATGTTACCACATAAGGAGGGATAGAGGGAACTAAAGAGTTAAATAAAAAATCTTTTTTGGACCATGTTACATGGGTAGTTCTATAGCTGGCAACACTTCTCTAGAGAAAGGGTTGCAAAATTCTGCATCCATTATCACTAGTGAAAGTTGTACCATCAGTGCTTAAAATTCTGCTTAAACATATCTATTAGAAAGGGAGAACCATGGGTTGGCATATGCTTTGGCAGCAAATGGACCACTACATAAAATAATGCTTATAAAATGTTTTAGGTTGATCCTTAGGGCTTTTATAGATGGGCAAAATGCAGCATTATTGCAGGTTACATTTACATTGAATTTGAGATTATCTTGAGATGATTCGGTGATTAAGAAAAAAATGAAAAGGGACGAATCTGACCCTTAATGGTACTTAAGATGTTTGTTAACAAAAAAAAAAAGGATTGGATTCTGTTCACTTAAAACATGTTATACAGCACAGTGCTTGTGCTGTGTAACTTGGCCTCTATATAAAACTGAAATACCTGCCTGATCCTGCCTGGCTATGCCCTCCCCTCTGTAAACTGACTACGGTATGATGGCTGCTGAGCCCTGACACCATGGTCAGTTTACGTGCCTCCGTCAGCCGCAGCCCTGCTCTTTGCTCTCATGTGTCCTCCTCCCCCTCCCTGCCTGTCAGCGTTGTCCACTCCACGATCCTCCCTTCCTGGTGCAGTTAAATTTATACTATGATCATGCCATCCCCTCTGTTATACAACGCTATGTGCCCCTGTGCGGTAAAAAAAAAAAAAAAAGAAGAAGATGCAGATTATACCATATATCAGAGCAGCTCCCGGCCCTCACGTGACTCCTCGGATCTCTCTCCTGCAGTATAGCTGTCAGCCAAAGAGAGGAGAAATTTAAGGAGTCACGTGAGCCACTCTGATACATGGTATAATGGGCATTTTTTTTTTTATACAGCACAGGGGCACATAGCATTATATAACAGAGGGTGGCATGATCATATTATAGTGGGTTAATAACCACTAATTTACCCTCCCGATTGGAGAAAGGAAAAATCTCCCACTCACATATATGCGCGGGTGCCACATCCTGGCTTAACACCAGGCATATAAGATTTCCAAGTCCTGTAATGGAAGCTCCCCTGAAGCCATCTTCCTGGCGCTCAACAATGTGGAGGTAACAGGACCCAAGACCATAGCTCTGGCCAGACCGGAAGTGTCCAAGGAGCATCCACTGCCAGATTCACCATGTTGGTGTACCCATCCCAACTCCCGGATTCTTCGCAAAAGATGTGGCAGTAGTTAAATCAGGGGAAAGGCGTAGATTAGGGAGAAATGGTCCCTAAGGTGTTACCAGTGCATCTACTCCTATTGCCAGTGGGACTCTCATCCCAGACACAACAACTTGTTGTAGAACCTAGAATCCAGTAGATCCACCTGCAGAGTTCCCCAATGCTGGCAGATTGCAATAATGTCTCAGGATGCAGGGGCCACTGTCCCAGTATTAGTCGCTTACAACTGGGAAAAAACCCCCGCCAGTTTTTTATACCTAGAATATGTACCGACGACAGACGGCACATGCCGTTTTGCCCCAGACAGAATGTGGTTCACCTTTCTGAGCCGCACAATTCCTGGTGCCACCCTGGTGGTTAATATATGCCACTGCAGTGGCATTGTCGGACTGAACACTGAACACAAACCTGTGCAACGTGTTCATCCAATATTCCAGAACAAGGTGTACTGCACAAAGTTCCAAGATATTGATGGGCAGTATTCTATCCTGTAGAAAACAAGTACCCTGAATTGTAGCTACCTCCAAACCAGCCCCCCAACTGGAGAGAGTGGCATCAGTGGTTATCTTCCATATCACTGAAAAGGAAAAATTTCCCCTTCTCCAGATTCCAAACAATAAAACCACAATTTGAGCTCTGCAATGCTCCGGGGACAGAGCCCTTTGACAATCCAATGCTTGGACCTTCATGTTCTAGACAGAGAAAATTTTACTTTACAAAAGACCTGGAGTAGAACTGCATGTAGGGAACCATCTTTAAACCTGGAACCAACTGCTCTGAGCATAAGATCGTTGAGGTATTCTGCAGTTGATACCCTCTGCTTCCTCAGCAAGTCCAGTCTTGGGGCTAGAAGCTTTGTGAACCCCTCAGGGACTGTAGCTAGCCTGAAGGGCAGTGTCAGAAAACGAAAATGGTGATTCTTTTTACTGCGAAAATTGCAGGAATCTTTAATGAGCCTGGGAAAACTGGCACATGAGGATATGCGTCATTGAGGTCTATGGACACCTGAAATCTATCTCTTGCTGAGAGGCCATCAAGAGGCTTACTTAACCTACCATGTTTCTGCCGGCTAAAGATGGAGCGAACCACCTCTGAGACTGCCCTTGGATCCTCTGCCTGAGATACTCTCAAAACATAGCAGCATTAGATGCCTTCCTCACTCTGGAGGAGAAAAGCTTATAGCACCTGGTATTCCTGGGCAGTAAATGTGCGGTGCGGAAGTACTTAAAGGCCTGAATTCTTTCCTAAATGTACATAATATAACTGGATACTAACATTTATAGGTAAAGTTGATCCAGGGAATATCAGATTGCCTTGTGGGGGATCAGAAAGAAATTGTTTCCCCTGCTTGAGCAAATTGGATAATGCTTTGCGGTTTTTCTTTTGTTTTTTGCCTTACTCTGGATCAGCTGTGGGTATAGGATTGTACAATTTCTTTTTTTTTCTTCCCTTTTATTGGTTGAACTAAATGGACTTGTGTCATTTTTCAACAAGACTAACTATGTAACTATGAACACTGACTACTCGGTACAATCAATAGACAATTATTTTAGCAATTTTACATACAGTCATTGACGTTTTGCTCACAGATTATACTTTTTAACCATTTACCTATGATCAATGCAAGTCAGCTGCTGATTGTCACAAAAGGAGGGGGGGGGGAAGAAGCAGTGGTGCTGTGCACTTGCATTATTCCTTCCCAACTTGTTTTTGTATAAAAGCCATTTAGGAGCTGTACTTACTCCGCAATACTGAATCAACAGCTTTCCAAAATCATTAAAACCTTGTAAATTTTATTTTCAGAAACAAGCAGATTAGTGAGCCGCACTGCCTAATCCAGAAAGAAGTATTCCTGTTCTTTACAATCTACTTGTGCTAATCCTCAATCCCTACCCTGTGCGTATGTCAATTAGGCCGATTCCCTCACGTAGACATTGGTCTTAGCTGAGCTTCAAATAAAAATAACACTATACTAGAGGCATTTCACTTTACTTACTGTCCCATAGTCAAAACAGGAGGAGAGAGGAAAAACAAAGGGAGGGAATACTTTGTTGTTACCAGAATTCATGTCCACATTGAAAGAATTAACATATATTCCTGTTCTGGTGGCAACCCAAAATTTGGGATTTTTAGTGATAATGGAAAATCTTGACAAAAAGAGGGTGAATCTCCCTAAAGGATGCTCAGACCGCAATAAAAATTTGATAGGTGTTCTAATCCCTCTCTACAACAAAACTTGCCTCTAAATTCCATATCTTGGAGTACAGTACAGGACACAAGCTGAATATTTGTAGACATTGGGTTACAGGCTGGTACCTTCATGTGATTGAACACTGACAAAACTTTTACTGACATGGCCCCCGGGTGCCTTGCCTACAACCCAACGCCACTTCACAAGTCCTTAGTTTTGTAGCAAACAAAGCAACCCATGAATAGAAGGTAGGGTGGACTATATGCAAAAAGAATCACGTTAAGGTTCCAAGGAAAGGGGGGGCCTTATCCGAGATATACCTTGAATAAAGGTTTTGCCAAGGGAGAGTGAGGCAAGAGGCTTTTGAAAAAGGGGGCCTCACATGCATTGAGATGAAACAGAATTAAGACCCACCCACCACCTTTTTTTTTTTAGATTGACTATCAAGAGAAGTAGGAGTTAAAGCCCTTAACCACTTAAGCCCCGGACCATTTTGTTGCTAAAGGACCAGGCCACTATTTGCGATTCGGCACTGCGTCGCTTTAACTGACAATTGCGCGGTCGTGCGACGTGGCTCCCAACAAAATTTACGTCCTTTTTTCCCACAAATAGAGCTTTCTTTTGGTGGTATTTGATCACCTCTGCGGTCTTTATTTTTTGCGCTATAAACAAAAATAGAGCGACAATTTTGAAAAAAATGCAATATTTTTTACGTTTTGCTATAATAAATATCCCCCCAAAAAAAAGAAAAATTTCCACAGTTTAGTCCGATACGTATTCTACATATTTTTGGTAAAAAAAAAAAAAATCGCAATAAGTGTTTATTGATTGGTTTGCGCAAAAGTTATAGCGTCTACAAAATAGGGGGTAGTTTTATTGCATTTTTATTACTTTTTTTTTTTTTACTAGTAATGGCGGCGATCAGCGATTTTTATCGTGACTGCGACATTATGGCGGACACATTGAACACTTTTGACACATTTTTACAGCGATCAGAGCTATAAAAATGCACTGATTACTGTGAAAATGACACTGGCAGTGAAGGGGTTAACCACTAGGTGGCACTGTAGGGGTTAAGTGAGCCCTGATGAGTGCTTCTAACTGTAGGGGGGATGGGCTGTGTGTGACAAGATAGTGATCACCGCTTCCGATTACAGGAAGCGGTGATCACTGTCATTGTCACTAGGCAGAGCGGGGAGATGCTTGTTTACATAAGCATCTCCCCGCTCTATCTCTCCGGCGATCGAGTCCGTGGGACCCACGGTTGGGCTCACGGAGAAAGCAGCATGATCATGCGCGACCACACGGCGGCATCTTAAAGAGGACGTACCTGTACGTGCTTGTGCCTGTCCGTGCCATTCTGCCGACGTATGTATACAGGAGGCGGTCCTTAAGTGGTTAAAGCTAGTGACTGAGCAGGATTAAAATAAGAAGGGCCTGAGACAGCAGGTCTGGCTTGTTAGAGAGAAGCCATGGGCCGTCTCCTAATAGTCTGGAAATGTCTATGTATCGGGTTCTTCTGTGCTAGTTTAGTGCAATGAGAATCACTGGCTTCTTTTTTTTTTTGCTCCTTTTTGTGGCGCACACAAGGTAGAATTCACACTGGAGGGAAGGCATAGATTAGCCTAAAGTGAGATCAGGAGATTATCAAGGCATCCAATGCTAGTGTCAGAGGATTCTTGGTCCTGGCCCCATACAGAGGTAACTTGTCAAATCTGGGGGCCAGGATATTTATGTCCAGGGTTCTCATTCCTGACATTATAGGCCAAAGATGTTGAAGGGCCCATTCCCTTGCTACAGGTGGTGACATCTGAGGTAATCCCAAAATGTAGACAGCAGAGATTCATGAACAGTGAGCCTATCCATGGGATGATTTGGCTTGCTTCCTTCAAGGCTGCATGCTCCTGGTACCCCTTGGTTGTTAAAGTAGGCTACAGCTGTGGCATTGTCTGCTTGCACACTGATCAGTTAGTCTTCCAGAAGGGGGGGGGGGGGGTCAATGGCCCATGTTGCACAGCAATATTTCTGAGCTCCAGGATGTGATGGGGAGCTTGGCTTTCACCGATCACTATGTCACCGGGACTGTAACACTCCTCCCCAAAGAACTGCGATAAGAAAAGATTTTTAATTTGTTTGGGAAGTTCTTGCTTCACTGGACAACAGCATGGGCAGGTCAAAAGAAATACATTTGTTCCAGGTACAGAAGAAATTGTGCTGGAGAGGCCTCAAATGAAATTGGGTGAAAAGAACAGCCTTGAAGGAAGTTGATCACCCAACCGAAAGCCTGGAGTATCTGAACAGTCCTGTGGACATTTGCAGATAGCTTGATGAGAGAGAGGAGTCCTTCAGAAGAAGGTAACCTGTGACCTGGATGCCCTGAGTACTCATAAAGGACAAGAAGAGGTGCTAGGACCTTTGTGAATACTCTGGCCTATCCTCTACTCCCAAAAGAGTGCAATAAACTGGATGTGATGGCCTCCTACTGCAAAAATAAAGAAAGCACTGATGAGATAGATAAAAGGGAATATGCAGGTAATATGCATCTTGGATGTCTACAGATACTAAGTATTCCCTTTGTCTCATCTCATCAGAGAGACAATAACTGACCTTGGAAATTCCATGCAACATTTTTCAATTTGAAGGCATTTGTTGAGAGATTTTAGGTGCAGAATAAAACAAATACTCCCCACTGGGCTTTGGTGCCGTGAACAAGTTTGAATAGAATACTTTAAACAGGTCTTGTGGGGGCACAGGTACAACTACTTTCTGGGACAAGAGAAGGTTCAGGGCATTCTGCAAATCTGACGGTCCTTGGGCATATTTTGATTTGAGAGAAGAAAGCAGTAAGGGGGTAGAGTTAAGAACTCTATTTTGTACCCCTTTGAAACCACAGGTTTGGGAGGTCTGTATTCAGAGAGAAGGAAACTATAACAGATGTCCCCCACTCTTAAGAATGGGGAAGGAAGGTCTTCATTGGAAAGGTTTTGAGGAAGTTTTGTTGGTCTTTGTAGGCCAAGTCTTACCCCCAAAAGGAAGGGCTGAACTTAGGTTTTGAAGTTGAAGCCTGGGTAGAACAATAAGGTGCTCCGCGTTTTGAAGAGGTAGAGGCTCCTGAGGAGAGTGGTTTTGGAATCTCCTGCTGTGGAAGAACATCCTCACCTGCAATGTCTTTGATGAATTTACATGGAGTTTACCCAGACTATTACTTTGTACTGTATTTCTTTGTATTCACTTTCATGCATAATTTTTTTTATTATTATTATCATACAGGATTTATATAGCGCCAACAGTTTACGCAGTGCTTTACAACTTGAGGGTAGACAGTACAAATATAATACACTTTAATACAGTAGGAATCAGCCCTGCTCCTTAGAGCTTACAATCTAAGAGGGAAGGTCAAGAGATACAATTAGGTAATAACTGTGGGGGATGTGCTGATTGAGAAAATAAATGTACAGTTGTTAGGTGGGGGCCAGATAGGCTTCTCTGAAGAGATGAGTTTTCAGGGATCGTCTGAAAGTGGAGAAAGTAGGAGAAAGTCAGACAGATTGGGGTAGAGCATTCCAGAGGATGGGAGAGGCTCTGGAGAAGTCCTGAAGGCAAGTATGAGATGAGGTGACAAGGGAGTTAGAGAGCAGGAGATCTTGGGAGGAGCGAAGAGAACGATTATACTTTTGTATTTAGCACTATATTGGACTTCTTTAGTGATAATGTTTCTGGTGAATGCTTGACAAGGAGGCTGCATTTATTATATTGTATTGGAGCTTAAACCAAACCTACGTGCTGAACTTCTTACCTTTGCTTACCAAGGTATGGACTTTTCTTTCCAAATGACATCAGGGCCTCTTCTCCTGGTTCAGTAGGTGCAAAATCATTAAGATGCACATCTTGCTCAAATTTTCATATCTCTTTCAAGCATTTCATTGCATCTTGCGCACACTAAGACACTGTATACTTAAGCCCCTCTCGGGGTTCCCCTAACCCCCCCCTCCCTGGCAACTCACCCACCCCCCCTCCCCTAACTATATTTTTCCCCACCTCTTCTCCTTATCGTGTGTGTATCCCTTCTGCCCTGTTCTTACCTTTTCCCTTTCTTCCCATTTTACTGTGAAAAACTGATATATCCTTTGCATTCATGGTGACGGCTTGATCCAGTTTAAAGGCGATCCCTCAACTCCTATTTTAAGTAATGCTGTTTTTGCTATTGCTGGGTGTTCCACAAGGTCGCCCCTGCACTTTATGTTTACTAAAACTTATGCTGTATTTCCTGATGGTTCGGGGCTTTTGCTGGGGTCACTTTATGTACAGTATCTAACATTTTTGTAAATATTTTATTATACCTTTTCATGTGACAACATGGAAGAAATTACACTTTGCTACAATGTAAAGTAGTGAGTGTACAGCTTGTATAACAGTGTAAATTTGCTGTGCCCTCAAAATAACTCAACACACAGCCATTAATGTCTAAACCGCTGGCAACAAAAGTGAGTACACCCTAAGTAAAAATGTCCAAATTGGGCCCAATTAGCCATTTTCCCTCCCCGCTTTCATGTGACTCGTTAGTGTTACAAGGTCTCAGGTGTGAATGGGGAGCAGGGGTGTTAAATTTGGCGTTACCGCTCTCACTCTCTCGAACTGGTCACTGGAAGTTCAACATGGTACCTCATGGCAAAGAACTAAGGATCTGAAAAAAAAGAAAGAATTGTTGCTCTACATAAAGATGACCTAGGCTATAAGATTGCCAAGACCCTGAAACTGAGCTGCAGCATGGTGGCCAAGACCATACAGCAGTTTATTAGGACAGGTTCCACTCAGAACAGGCCTCGCCATGGTGGACCGAAGAAGTTGAGTGCACGTGCTCAGCGTCATATTTAGAGGTTGTCTTTGGGAAATAGACATATGAGTGCTGCCAGCATTGCTGCAGAGGTTGAATGGGTGGTGGGTCAGCCAGTCAGTGCTCAGACCATATGCCGCACACTGCATCAAATTGGTCTGCATGGCTGTCAACCCAGAAAGAAGCCTCTAAAGATAATGCACAAGAAAGCATGCAAACAGTTTGCTGAAGACAAGCAGACTAAGAACATAGTTCCATCAAGTCCAACTTTGTCTGTGATTTTATGCCAGTATTACATTGTATATCCCTGTTAATGTCGTTAAGGTGCCCATCTAATAGTTTTTTGAAATTATCAATGCTCCCCAATTACTGGATCCATGTCCTGTGGTCTGATGAGACCAAAATAAACGTATTCTTTTCAGATGGTGTCAAGCGCATGTGTCAGAAACCAGGTGAGGAGTACAGACAAGTGTGTCTTGCCTACAGTCAAGCATGGTGGTGGGAGTGTCATGGTCTGGGGCTGCATGAGTGCTTCCATCACTGGGGAGCTACAGTTCATTGAGGGACCCATGAATGCCAACATGTACTGTGACATACTGAAGCAGAGCATGAACCCCTCCCTTTGGAGACTGAGCCGCAAGGCAGTATTCCAACCTAACTACCCCAAACACACCTCCAAGCCGACCACTGCCTTGCTAAAGAAGCTGAGGGTAAAGGTGATGGACTGGCCAAGTATGTCTTCAGACCTAAACCATATTGAGCATCTGTGGGGCATCCTCACAATGGAAGGTGGAGGAGCGCAATGTTTATAACATTCACCAGCTCCGTGATGTCGTCATGGAGGAGTGGAAGATGACTCCAGTGGCATCCTGTGAAGCTCTGGTGAACTCCATGCCCAAGAGGGTTAAGGCAGTGCTGGAAAATAATGGTAGCCACGCAAAATATTGACACTTTGACATTTTCACTTATGGGTGTACTCCCTTTAATTTGAGTTATTGTGAGGGGACAGAAATTTTACAAATACACAAGCTGTACACCAGGGGTGCCCAACCTTTTGAAGCGCGAGGGCCACCTAAGCGACTTGGTAACTGGTCGCGGGCCACAATCAGCGAAGCGGGCAGATGGCAGGTCCGGATCGTATTGGGAGGTAGGACACAAGTCGGTTTACATCTGCCACTCCTTAGGAGGTGAATGGAGGGTACAATTGGGTCGGACTGACCGTGTGAAAGGGGCCCATGGCTGCTTTCACACTGATGCACTGCAGTTTACCCCGCACTGCGGGTGCAACACAGTGTACCTTTGGCTTTTCTGCACTTTGGAATAGACTGCTATTATATTATGCAGGTTTGGTGCACTTTCAGAAAGCTCACCAAACTCGCAGGTAATAAACTGAAGTCTATGGCTCGGTGCAGGTAACCCACAGGTGCACTGCTCTGCATTTGCGGATTAGTTTGAAAGCAGCCCAGTAACCACTGCAGAACAGATATGCCCATATATACACTGTGATTTTAGTAATAAACTGACCTTTAATAACAGTGTTCTATTCTATTCCATCCCAGAGCAGGAGGTCGCTAGCCACATCAGAGGGCTCCGTGGGCCACATGTGGCCCCCGGGCCACTGGTTGGGCACCCCTGCTGTACACCCATTTCTTTACATTGTAGCAAAGTGTCATTTCTTCAGTGTTGTCACATGAAGATATAATAAAAATGTTTACAAAATGTGAGATACTGTAGTTGGCCAATCAAAATAGAAAGAATCTTTGATGTATTATGGTGGGAGAAGTTTATACAAGATTATGGACCACAGTTGTGTAATGATGGTGTTTGGAGACAATCCCAGACATGGTTAAAGGACAGTCAGATAAAAAAGGCAGGAAAAGAACTTCCTGAAATGTTTAATCCTAAAAAGGCAACTATTTTCTATGCCTGGCCTGTTAAAAGCATTTTTCCAGCTGCCCCCACTAAATGGTATACTAAGGTGGAAGGACATCCTGAATCAGCCTTAGACAGTTAAGCCTCGTACACATGACCGGTTTTCTCGGCAAGAAAACAGCTGGGAGAGCTTTTTGCAGAGAAAAACGTTCATGTGTATGGTTTCTCGGCAGGAAAACTGCCGGGAATCTCAACGAGAAAAATAGAGAACCTGCTCTCTATTTTTCTCGTCTGGATTCTCAGCAGAGTGTTTCCTGCCGAGAAACCCGGTCGTCTGTATGCTTACCTGTCCAGGGAAACCCGAGCATGCTCGATGAGACATTAACGCATGAGCGGTAGCATACAAGGGTTGTGTAGGGTGTAACAAGATGGCAGCGACGGCATCGAATGTGACGAGCGCCGGCTCGTCGTAGTCAATGACGTCACCGCGTTCTTGCCATTCAAAAGAACGGCGGTTCTTTTGAATGACGCGTGTGTACACAGGGCTTGGCAAGACAAGCGTACCAGGAATCCCATCGAGAAAACCAACGTTTTTTTTCCGACGGGATTCCCGCCCATGTGTACAAGGCTTAAAAACCAAATATCAATCTGGATACTTCGCAATGTCAGCTTGTGCATATAAAAATACAGTGCCCCCTCAAGCAACAAAACCAATGTTGATAGATCTGCTAGAAAGGGATGATTATGAGCAAGGCAGAGCTATTTTGTTGAGCGAAAAGGGCTTAAGAGAAGTGTGAATAGAAAAGAAAACTGAATGCCACAGAAGGAAGGGAGGAGTTAGTTACTAGGTATGGCAAGCACGAGACAGGGAACATGTAGAATGCCCACAGCTGGAAACCAATGAACAGGTGAGTAGTTCAAAGACTTACCCAGTTAGAGTAAAGTATATCTATATAACATATGTTGCACTTAAAAATAAAAAATGCAAATCAGTCCATGTGTCTTCAAAACGGCACCAATGAAATGCCTTCACAATATAAATGTGTGCAGAAGTTCTAATTCACTTAGCTCCTCGACGTGAATAGACCATCACCACCCTAAGTTAGGATGTACTCTTACCAGAGAGTGTTGACCACCTATTACGGGTGGTCAAAAGGGGCTCATAAATCTCATATGCTCCATCCACGGTTGTTCCTTAGCATACAAAGAGCAGGAGGGATCATCCAACTGTCACATGGAAAACGATACTCCTCTGGTCTCAGATCGTAGTATCCAGTGGAATGCATCAACAAAGAGATAAACGTCACATCGTATAAATCCTTAAAATTGGGTTTTATTCAAGTAATGCACTGACATGCCATTACATTGAAAGAAAAAAACGTAATCAGCCGAAACAACGGGCTCAATCCAAACATGAAAACAGGAAACAATGCCTTCATCTGACCGGTTTCGTCGCAATAGGACTTCTATTGATGAAGTGTAAGGTGGCATGTCCCAGACCCCAAGAAAGACCCAAGGGGCTTTGAAAAAAAGGTAAGCATCATCCAGGGAGCATATAAGGCTTCTGCCAAGGACTGTGCTACCATTTTGAAGCTTGCTGTTGGAGAGGCAATGGCAAGGTCTATTATGGAACAATGTGGGAAAAAAAATGAAAAAAAAGTGATATAATCGGAGTTGGGAGGTAAGTAGGTATACAGACTTTATGGTAAGAGCACTTTCAAAACGGCCTCTACTTCTTGTAAGTAAAAAACAAAACCTTTTGTTAAGAGACACTGCACCACTCCAGTGAGGATAAATTGTTACACATGTGGATTATTTGTCCACATTGCAAGATTTTGTTTTTCCTCTTCTGGAAGGAAAGCTAGATAACAAAACCAAAAAAGGACCATCAGATGTGATATTGAGGTGTACGGAGTACTCTGGGGAATATGACCTAGGCATAATAAGTAAGAAAAGCCTAGTTAATGTGTCCCATTCCAATGTATTAAGGTAAAGAATAAGCAAATAAAACTGGAAAGAGATAGGGTTTCGTAAAAAATGTCAAACTTCCCAAAGAGATTTTATGGAAGCGGAAAGAAAAAGGAAAATTTCAGTGATTAGCGAAAACATATTGATATCAATAGTGTCTAGAGTTTGTCTTTAACCACTTAAGACCCGGACCAATACGCAGCATAAGGACGAGGCCCGTTTTTGCGATTCGGCACTGCGTCGCTTTAACCGACAATTGCACGGTCGTGCGACGTGGCTCCCAAACAAAAATGGTTTTTTTTTTTCCCCCCACAAATAGAGCTTTCTTTTGGTGGTATTTGATCACCTCTGCGGTTTTTATTTTTTGCGCTATAAACAAAGATAAAGCGTAAATTTTGAAAAAAATGCAATATTTTAAACTTTTTGCTATAATAAATATCCCCAAAAAATATATAAAAAAACATTTATTTTTCCTCAGGTTTTGGCCGATATGTATTCTTCTACATATTTTTGGTAAAAAAAAAAAAAGAAAAAAGAAAATCGCAATCAGCGTTCATCGATTGGATTGCGCAAAAGTTAAAACGTTTACAAAATAGGGGGTCGTTTTATGGCATTTTTATAATTTTTTTTACTAGTAATGGCTGCGATCAGCAATTTTTTTCGTGACTGCAACATTATGGCGGATACATTGGACACTTTTGACACTATTTTGGGACCATTGTCATTTTTACAGCGACTAGTGCTATAAAAATGCACTGGTTACTGTAAAAATGACACTGGCAGTGAAGGGGTCAGCCAGGAGTGGGCGCTGTAGGGGATAAGTGTGCCCTGATTTGTGTTTCTTACTGTGGGGGGGCGTGGCTTAACATGTGACATCACTGATCGTCGTTCCCTATTACAGGGAACAGACGATCAGTGACAGGCACACTAGGAAGCAGGGGGAGAGGTTTGTTTACACTTACCTCTCCCCGGTCTTCCTCTGTGACCTGATCGCGGGACACCAGCAGCGATCGGGTCCGCTGTTCCCGCGGGGATTGTCACGGAGTAGAGGACCTGGTCGCGAGCGCGCTGCCGGCGGCGAGCTTGCGACCCACGGCTGGGCTCTTAAGAGGGACGTACCTGTACGCCCATGTGCCCAGCCGTGCCATTTTGCCGACGTACATCGGCGTGCGGCGGTCTTCAAGTGGTTAAGTTAGCCAATTGTGAGAGTGTTTGTGTAAAAAAACAAAAAATAAATTATTTTGGGAACACTGAGCTAGATAATGTGTAAATGAATAAATAAAATATGTGATATATTGTGATGAAGCTGCCAGTACCAAAATTCAGATACAAAATTCAGAACACAAATAAAAAAAAGTGAGGTACAGCGCTAAAGAATGAACATAAACCTTGGAACACGGAATATGAAAAATATTGAGTTAATAAAAAATTAAACATCAGTGAAATTCAAAGCCCTGCTGGGTTGAATGAAAAAAAAAAAAAAACTACTAGTGTGTACTAGGCTTTACTTTGCTGTTTAAGAGATTTTAAATAAGGCCCAGACCAGGCACTTGTCTGCTACACGATTAACTAAATCTGAAGTTGCCTTATTACCTCACCTCACCAAACATTGTACCATTTTAAATCCTGCTACCTTGCTCCCCACTGAAGAGAGAACTGAGGGAGAGGAGAATGGTGAAATTACCTCCGATCACAATCATGTTCTTTCAACACATTGGTTAACAATTGATGGAAAGTGAAAGCGTGGCCCTTAGTCCTGCGAGTGAAACTCCTATACCAGGGGTCTCCAAAGTACGGCCCGTGTGCCACATCCGGCCCGCTAGACCGTTTTTACCGGCCCGCAGCTAGAGTCATTAGACTTGCCGCAGGGACGGTCTCTCTGCCAAAGCATTGTCGGGTTGCAAAACCTGTGATACATACTCACCCCCAGCAGTATGCAGCACAGGTCCCGCAGCCACTCCCAACGCTCGGCCTCAGCCAATGAAGTACTTCAGTGCAGACTTGCTCCCGCCCACTGTTTACATCAGTGTAATTTTGCATATAGCGTGCCTGTGTAACAGCGGGGCGGGAGACAAGATGGGGAGGTGCAGGTCTGCACTTGAGGCACAGTGGTAAAGTACGGAGAGACTGATGAGGAGGAAACAAATGTGTGGCATGGGGATGGATTGGCTATGTTGGGGACACAGTTGTTGGGGGGGGGGGGGGGTGGAGTTGATTGCTCTGAAGGGGACAGAGTTGTGGGGGGTTATGTCACAGAAGGGGACACAGTTGTGGAAGGGTATGGCACTGAAGGGGACACAGTTGTGTGTGTGTGAGGGGGGGGGGAGATTTTTTTGGCACTGATGGGGACACAGTTGTGTGCAGGGGGGGGGGGTATGGCACTTAAGGGGAAACCGTTGAGGGAATTGATGGCTGTGATGGGGACACAGGGGGATCTGATAGTCTGAGGGTGACACAAATGTGCAGTGGGGCTCTGATGGAGACATCAGTTGGCAGGGATCCTCTGATGAGTGATGGAGACACAAATGTGTGGGGAGCTATGATGGGGACACCAATTTGCAGGCAAACACTCATGAGCGATGGGGACACAAATGTGTGGGGAGACTGAGATTTAAGGCCCTAATGCACACTGGAAGTTTAACCCCCTGCATTTAGCTGCAGGAGTAGGACACAGGTGCACCATCTAGCCCCGTTTCCAGAAGCCTAGTACATTTTAATCTATTCTGCTGCTGCGGATTTATTAGGAAATACCCGCGAGTATATGTAAAATTTACGATGTGGCCATCGAAATAAAAACTTGAGACCTCTGTCCCATACCAAATGCTGACCATAATCTTTTGTAGATGTCTCTTGATATTTCACTCAGGATGCTAAACCGCATTCAGGTTTTGCAGTGACAACCAAAACATGAGATCTTGTTCCGACGGGCTTTAGGCCCAAAAGGCATCAGCTTAAGAAGCTGAATTGTATGCTCTTGCAACTGCATGGGACCTTAGAGGCCATGGAGCCCATATTGTTGAGTGGCGACAGGATGGAGCAATTCAACGTGGATACCTTGGTACAAAGGCACCTGTATGGGAGACGGAAACGAGGGCTAATCAACATGCTGCCCTAGACAGTCAGGGCCTGTGGATGGCTGAGACCAGGTGGGTTTTACCAAAAGCCCTCTTCCCCATGATGGCCAAGGCAAGTCACATTCCCGGTCATCAATCTAAGGCAGTTATGACAGCTTTGGTAGAGGAGTGTTGGATTTCCCCTGGGTTGAGCATTTATGCTTCAAAGTTTTGTGCCTCATGTCTCACCTGTGCGTTGTACAACCCAGAAAAGCCTGCGCCAGTTCCACAGAGGCACACTCCAGTACCAAAATACCCATTGCAAAGGATTCAGATAGATAACATTCAGATGCCTAAGGTAGGCACCTTTGAGTACGCACTTGTTTGTGCAGATCTCTTTTCAGGATGGCCTGAAGTGTAGCCAATAAGTAAAGCTACATCCAAGACAACAGCCAAAAAGGGAGATAATTTGTAGATATTTCATTCTTGAGGTGATAGAAAGTGGGAAGTCACTGAGGAAGTGTTCGCAGAGATAGCCCAGGACCTCCATATACAGCAGGCACTACATACCGCATATCATCCACAAAGTAGTGGCAAGGTAGAGATATTAAATGGAGTATTGAAGAATACTAATCTCAAAGTTTATGGCCGACACTGGGAAACCATGAACTGAATGCTTGCCAATAGGCCTTTACTCTGTTCGCATGGCTCCAAGGAGACCACATGGTTAATTTCTTATAAAATATTGTTTGGGAGCAAACCTAGGTTGGGTCTGTACTTTCCACAGCAGCTACAAGCTCTACATTCAGACTTAACTGGATATGTAAAAGCTTTGCAGAGGGAATTAAACAAAACCCATAATAAAAAAGGTGCATCATTCTTTACCTGATCCCAATTTCCTTTCAGATCTTCATGTTTTGCAACCAGGTGATTGGGTAGTGACAAGTAAACTCGCCAGAAAGAAGTTGGAACCATATTTTGAAGGCCCTTTTCAAGTTCTCCTAACCAATAATACATCGGTGAAATTGGAAGGGAAATCGACATTGATACATGACAGTCATTGCAAAAAGCTAATGCAATCATAAAATGTTTGTTGTGCATCTTCTTACTCAATTGGTGTGTTACAAGTAAAACTAATACATCCTAAAAAGCTATGGCAAATGCACCTGAAGGTAGCCCAAAGGGCCAATAGGACTATCTGTTGGGTCTGCTCAAGCCCTCCTTTGGACCATACCACACCAGCCCAGGTGGCAGTAGCTGTACTCTACAATATAACTGTTAATCATACAGCCCCTCTTAATAGTTTAATCATTAAAATGCAAGAACGTAGAGTAATTGGTGGGGCACGGGAATAGGAGTAATATCATGTAACTTTAGTAGCTGGTATAATGTTATGTGTGCTAAACTGAGTGAACCTATTTTTGTAACAGGGAAACATGAAAGGCAACATTTTCTGTAAAAAAAAACAAAAAACATGGAAGGCAAGATGTATGTTATAAAATACCGGGTAATAATGATAAAAATACAAAGTGCCCAACTGGAATTACAGTAGAGGTATCCAAGACATTTGATATAAATGACTCCTCCATAAATCCTTTGGTTTGTTTCTTGGTCTATATTTTTAGGTTTGTATTGCTACTATTGTTGATTTACCCGTTAATCAGAATCTGCTTATGCATAATTAATTAATGCACTTCAAGGAAAACTCATGTTATGTTTATTACTCCTAATTCAGAATGTTTCGATGTTCGTAAAATGCCCCCTCCAGAACGGTTGCAAGATTATCGAATATCTTTATGAAAACAGTCGCAAGAGATGTTCTAGAGTTACAGAGGGGAAGTTGTAAAGAAATTATAAATATAGATTGAGTACAGTTCCAATAAACTGCGATTTAAGTAGTATACATCCAATATTATATCTAAAGCATGTACACACGGTCTGACTTCCATCTGACTTTTCCGTGGATTTTTGTCCGAACGGAGTTGGCCGGGAACACCCATAGCATACACACCACAGGACTTTTCTGCAAACTTTCCCAAAACTTTTTCCAGCATCATGTGGTTTTTCTGCTCTTTACAGCCACCCTTTGGTCAACTTCTGCTATTGTTGGTTGATTTTAACATTATTTGTTTTGTCCATCGGACAAAAGTCCGATGGTTTTCTGTACACACGGTCGGACTTTGCTCCATCTGACTTTTGTTGGCCAAAAGTTTGTCCGTTTGCAGACCGAACTTTTGTCCGATGAAAACCAAAAAAGTTTGTCCGATTGAGCGTACACACGGTCGGATTTTTTGTCAAACTTGCTCAAAATGAAGTTTGTTGGCAAAAAGTCAGACCGTGTGTACGGGGCTTTATAGTTAGTCCAGCTGAAGCCCTTTCATCTAGTTTTAAAAAGGTTGTAAACCCTGATTTAAAAAAAAAAACCCTGCAAGACATAGCATACTAGCTCATTATGCATTACTTACCTTAGATC
Organism: Rana muscosa; assembly: GCA_029206835.1. NCBI lineage: Eukaryota > Metazoa > Chordata > Amphibia > Anura > Ranidae > Rana > Rana muscosa. The sequence continues at coordinate 174,895,750 of CM055128.1, read as the reverse complement.
GAAGCCCCCGAAGCAGTCCTCGTCTCCCCCTCCGGCCACAGACATCGCTCCGGAAGGTTACTTCCGGGTATCGCCGCTGTGACTGGCCGGAGCGGCGAAAACGTCACTCCGTGCATGCGTGCGGGAACCGTAAAAGCCGGCTCTGCCGGTTTTATGAATGGGATTCTCAGTGCGCCTGCGCCGTTGTCTACGGTGTATTCCTTTTGGCAAATATCTCCTAAACTGTGTAGGTTTAGGAGATATTGCAAACACCTACAGGTAAGCCGTAATCTAGGCGTCTGAAGGTGTCTGAATCTGAATCTGAAGGTGTAACTTCCCCGGAAGGGTTTACAACCACTTTAACTCATAGAGGTTTCCTAAAGATATCTTTAGCAACATGACTATCTTGTGATTTGTCTATGTGACCTATTTTGTATGGCTATTCAGAAGGTAAAGAGGGTGAAATACGTATGCGCTACTAGAAATGTTGGTGATCGATGTATTATGAAACAAAGTGCATATAGCTGCTGAACCTCTGAAGTGTCACCAGCACCAATAGATATATAAATAGTAAAATGAAGCAGCGCTATAAAACTATAACCAATGAAAATGCAAAAAACAGTATAAAGTGTTAAATCCAAATACAAAAATAAAGTGCAAAGGCAATAAACAAATCCTGTGTCAAAGTGCAAAAGTGCAATTATATAATGAAAAATAGTAAGATGACAGTTGAAAAAATGCGCATCAATTATTACGATTGAAAGTCTCTTCAATTGTGCAAATAAGTGCAAAAAAGGGGGGGGGGGGGGGAGGGAGAAAAAATGTCCAAGTGCAAATCAGCAAGGTAAGATGCGATGATAGCCTGTAGATAACCTTCCAAGATCCACACCCAGTGTGTTCTAGCCTCTCATCTCAGAAATAGACCCAAATGGGTCTAGTCATGCATCAAGATATTGGATCGTGGCAAACTGTGCTGTCTTCCTCTTTATTGAAGATATCCCGGCAAGATAAGGAACAACTGCAGCCTTAGGGGATAGATGGATCTTTTCCCATGCGGTCCACGTTCCCGGGTATTACATAAAGGATAAGAGCCTCCATAGTGTAGTAGTTTAAAAATCGTTGAAGCAACGCCTCGGAAGGAGTCCGGTGACGTCACGGCCGAGACCGGAAGTCCCTGTGTTTGACACGTTTTTTCATGTATGCTGCTGGCTTTGCCAGTTTTAGATGGTACTTTGCCTATTTTAAATAAAAGACGATTTTTAAACTACTACACCATTTTTCAGAGAATATGAATGATAAAACAAAAACATTTTTCACTCGTGATTATGATTTTAAAAAGAGTAAACACTAATCATAACAGAAACTAGACAAATGGCCCTGATCAAAAGTTTACATATCCCAGTTCTTAATATCGTGTATTGCCCGCTTTAACATCAATAACAGCTTGAAGTCTTTTGTGGTATTTGTGGATGAGGCTCTTCATCTTCTCAGATGGTAAAGCTGCCCATTCCTCTTGGTACAAAGCCTATAGTTCCTGTAAATTCTTGGGCTGTCTTGCATGAATTGCACGTTTGAGATCTCCCCAGATTTGGAGATGAGATGGCCACTCCGGAACCTTCACTTTATTCTGCTGTAGCCAATGACAGGTCGACTTGGCCTTGTGTTTTGGATCATTGTCATTGTTGGATGAATGTCCTGGCTGATGAACGCAAATGTTCCTCCAGTATTTTTCGATAACTTTTGATTACTGCATTCATCTTGCCATCAATTTTGACCAAATTTCCTGTGCCTTTGTAGCTCACACATCCCCAAAACATCAGCGATCCACCGCTGTGTTTTTCACAGTAGGAATGGTGTACCTTTAATAATAGGCCTTGTTGACTCCTCTCCAAAATGAAGAGTTTATGGTTGTGGGCAAAAAGCTCAATTTTGGTCTCATCACGCCAAATGACTTTGTGCCAGAAGGTTTGAGGCTGGTCTCTGTGCTGTTTGGCGTATTGTAAGTTGGATACTTTTGTGGTATTTGCGTAGTAAGGACTTTCTTCTGGCGACTCGACCATGCAGCCCATCTTTCTTAACCACTTAACGACCGCCCACTGTAAATATACGTCAACAGAATGGCACCGACAGGCAGAATCACGTATATGTACGTGATTGCCTTTGTATAGTTGGGGGGTCCGATCGGACCCCCCTTCTTTACAGTGAGCGGTCGTTTTACCTTCGGGAGCGATCCGGCATGAGGGGACGGCCGTTCGATTCCGGCCACCCCCTCTCGATCGCTCCCGGCGAATGAGAGAGCTTCCCCTGCCTGCCAGCCTGCCAGGAAGGAGGAAGTGATGTCATCTCTCCTGGGGCGCTCACATATACCGAGCGCCGTACAGGAGAAGATGCCAGGTTAGTACACAAAACAGCACACTGACACCAGGACACATAGGCACATAAATCGCCCCCCCAGATCACCCCCCAGCCCCCCCCCCCCAGCCCCCAGTGTCACTGATTGCAGTGACCATTTATTTAGTGATCACTGCAATCAGTGACATTTGTGACTGTAAAAGTGTCACTACATTTAGTTTTAGGTCCAGTGTAGCCCCCTAACCCCCCCTAATAAAGGTTTAACCCCCTGATCACCCCCCAGATAACCCTTTCACCCCCTATCACCACTGTCACTAAGCAATCATTTTTCTGATCGATGTCTTAGCGTCGGTGATGCTGATCGGTAGCCAGTAATTTTTTTTAGGTTCGCCGCAGGTTTTTATAGCGTCGGGTACCCCCATATATTACCTAATGAAGGTTTAACCCCCTTGATCGCCCCCCACGTAACCCTTTCACCCCCTATCACCACTGTCACTAAGCGATAATTTTTCTGATCGATGTCTTAGCGTCGGCGATGCTGATCGGTAGCCAGTAATTTTTTTTAGGTTCGCCGCAGGTTTTTATAGCGTCGGGTACCCCCATATATTACCTAATAAAGGTGTAACCCCCTTGATCACCCCCCAGGTAACCCTTTCACCCCCTAGCACCGCAGTCACTATGCGATCATTTTTCTGATCGATGTCTTAGCGTCGGTGATGCTGATCGGTAGCCAGTAATTTTTTTTTAGGTTCGCCACAGGTTTTTATAGCGTCAGGTACCCCCATATATTATCTAATAAAGGTTTAACCCCCTGATCGCCCCCCAGGTAACCCTTTCACCCCCTATCACCACTGTCGCTAAGCAATCGTTTTTATGATCGTTGTCTTAGTGTCGGTGATGCCGATAGGTAGCCAGTAATTTTTTTTTAGGTTCGCCGTCAGGTTTTTATATAGCGTCAGGTACCCCCATATATTACCTAATAAAGGTTTTAACCCCCTAATTGCCCCTAGTTAACCCTTTCACCAGTGATCATCATATAAGTGTTACGGGTGACGCTGGTTAGTTTGCTTTTTATAGTGTCAGGGCACCCGCCGTATATAACCCAATAAAGGTTTAACCCCCTGATCGCCCAGGGGGTGATATCAGTTAGGTTTTAGCGTCAGAGAGGGTCTGCGTCACACCCCAGGCAGCGTCAGGTTAGTACCAGTAGCGCTAACACCCACACGTGAAGCATACACCCCCCTTAGTGGTATAGTATCTGATCAGCTCAATATCTGATCAGATCTATACTAGCGTCCCCAGCAGTTTAGGGTTCCCAAAAACGCAGTGTTAGCGGGATCAGCCCAGATACCTGCTAGCACCTGCGTTTTGCCCCTCCGTCCAGCCCAGGCCACCGAAGTGCAGTATCGATCGATCACTGTCACTTGCAAAACACAACACACATAACTGCAGCGTTCGCAGAGACAGGCCTGATCCCTGCGACTCCAGTGCTGTAGGAGGTGATTTCACCACCACAGTTAAAAAAAAAAAGCATATATGCCGAAGCATTGGGGCAGCAGGAGCGGAGGAGCGATTTTGCTCCTAATGCCGCGTATATACGGTCGAAATTCCGACGGAGGCTTGCCCGTGAAAAAGTCTGACCATGTGTACACGGCATAACTTTTGCGAGAAGATGCCCCCATGCTTCGGCATATATAAATGGTGCATGTATGCCCATCATTAGAAGTGGGTGGATGAAGGGCGGTATTCTAATGGTGGGCATACCCACCGATCAATCTTTTTTTTTCGTTCAGCCAACAGGCTGCATGAAAAAAAAGATTACAATACATGTCCAACAAGGACCAGCAACGTACTGATATGTTGCTGGACTTTGAATGTTTATACCAGAATGATGCCTGCGGGTTTAGGTATCATCTTGGTATCATTCTTTTCAGCCAGCGGCCGGCTTTCATGTAAAAGCAATCCTAGTGGCTAATTAGCCTCTGGACTGCTTTTACAAGCAGTGGGAGGGAATGCCCCCCCCCGGATATAAAAAGCGCCATTGGGAAATTGGGAAAGCATTTTATCACACCGATCTTGGTGTGGTCAGATGCTTTGAGGGCAGAGGAAAGATCTAGGGTCCAATAGACCCCAGTTTTTTCAAAAAAGAGTACCTGTCATTACCTATTGCTATCATAGGGGATATTTACATTCCCTGAGATAACAATAAAAGTGATAAAAATAAATAAATATGGAAGCAACAGTTTAAAAAAAAAAAAAAAAAAAAAAAAAGCACCCCTGTCCTGCCCTGCTCTTGCCCAATGGCGAACGCAAGCGTCGGTCTGGCGTCATATGTAAACAGCAATTGCACCATGCATGTGAGGTATCACCACGAAGGTCAGATCGAGGGCAGTAATTTTAGCAGTAGACCTCCTCTGTAAATCTAACGGGGTAACCTGTAAATGCTTTTAAAGGCTTTTAAAAATGTATGTAGTTTGTCGCCAATGCGCGTTTGTGCGAAATTTTAAAGCATGTCGTGTTTGGTATCTATGTACTAGGCCTAAGATCATCTTTTTTATTTCATCAAACATTTGGGCAATATAGTGTGTTTTAGTGCATTAAAATTAAAAAAAGTGTATTTTTTCCCAAAAAAATGCGTTTGAAAAATCGCTGCGCAAATACTGTGTAGAAAAAAAAAATGCAACACCCACCATTTTATTCTGTAGGGCCTTTGCTTTAAAAATATATATAATATTTGGGGGTTCAACATAATTTTCTTGCAAAAAAAAATATGTTTTCATGTAAACAAAAAGTGTCAAAAAGGGCTTTGTCTTCAAGTGGTTAGAAGAGTGGATGTAAGCTTCCTAATGTTGTGTATAAAATGCCAGAACAGTTCAAAACCCCCCCAAATGACCCCATTTTGGAAAGTAGACACCCCAAGCTATATACTGAGAGGCATGTCGAGTCCATGGAATATTTTATATGTTGACACAAGTTGCGGAAAAAATAATTTTTTTTTTTTTTTGCACAAAGTTGTCACTAAATGATATATTGCTCAAACATGCCATGGGCATATGTGGAATTACACCCCAAAAATACACATTCTGTTGCTTCTCCTGAGTACGGGGATACCACATGTGTGAGACTTTTTGGGAGCCTAGCCGCGTACGGGACCCCAAAATCCAAGCACCGCCTTCAGGCTTTCTAAGGGTGTCAATTTTTGATTTTACTTCTCACTGCCTATCACAGTTTCGGAGGCCATGGAATGCCCAGATGGCACAAAACCCCCCAAATGACCCCATTTTGGAAAGTAGACACCCCAAGCTATTTGCTGAGAGGTATTGTGAGTATTTTGCAGATCTCGCTTTTTGTCACAAAGTTTTGAAAATTGAAAAAAAAAAGAAAAAAAAAAAAAAAAAAAATGTTTTCTTCATTTTCAAAAACAAATGAGAGCTGTAAAATACTCACCATGCCTCTCAGCAAACAGCTTGGGGTGTCTACTTTCCAAAATGGGGTCATTTGGGGGGGGGTTTGTGCTATTTTGGCATTTTATGGCCTTCAAAACTGTGATAGGTAGTGAGGAGAGAAATCAAAAATTTGCGCCCTTAGAAATCCTGGAGGCGGTGCTTGGTTTCCGGGGTCCCGTACGTGGCTAGGCTCCTAAAAAGTCCCACACATGTGGTATCCCCGTACTCAGGAGAAGCAGCAGAATGTATTTTGGGGTGCAATTCCACATATAACCATGGCATGTGTGAGCAATATATCATTTAGTGACAACTTTTTGTAATTTTTTTTTTTTTTTTTGTCATTATTCAATCACTTGGGACAAAAAAAAAAAATATTCAATGGGCTCAACATGCCTCTCAGCAATTTCCTTGGGGTGTCTACTTTCTAAAATGGGGTCATTTGGGGGGGTTTTGTACTGCCCTGTCATTTTAGCACCTCAAGAAATGAGATAGGCAGTCATAAATTAAAAGCTGTGTAAATTCCAGAAAATGTACCCTAGTTTGTAAACGTTATAACTTTTGCGCAAACCGATAAATATACGCTTATTGACATTTTTTTTACTAAAGACATGTGGCTGAATACATTTTGGCCTAAATGTATGACTAAAATTGAGTTTATTCGATTTTTCTTATAACAAAAAGTAGAAAATATCATTTTTTTTCTAAATTTTCGGTCTTTTTCCGTTTATATCGCAAAAAATAAAAATCGCAGAGGCAATCAAATACCATTAAAAGAAAGCTCTATTTGTGGGAAGAAAAGGACGCAAATTTCGTTTGGGTACAACATTGCATGTCCGCACAATTTACAGTTAAAGCAGCGCAGTGCAAAATTATGAATTCACCTCTGGTCCTTTAGCTACCAAATGGTCCGGGGCTTAAGTGGTTAACCACTTCCTTACTGGGCACATAAACCCCCTTCCTGCCAAGGCAAAATTTCAGGTTTCGGCACTGTCACGCTTTGAATGACAATTGCGTGGTCGTGCGACGTGGCTCCCAAAAAAAGTTGACGTCCTTTTTTTCCCACAAATAGAGCTTTCTTTTGGTGGTGTTTGATCACCTCTGCGGTTTTTATTTTTTGCGCTACAAACAAAGAAATAGCGACAATTTTGAAAAAAACTATATTTTTTGATTTTTGCTATAATAAATATCCCAATTTTTAAAAAAACAAAAAATTTTTTCCTCAATTTAGGCCGATACGTATTCTTCTACATATTTTTTATTAAAAAAATCGCAATCGGCGTTGATTGGTTTGCGCAAAAGTAATAGCGTTTACAAAATAGGGGATAGATTTATGGCATTTTTATAAAAAAAAAAATGTATTAGTAATGGCGGCGATCAGTGATTTTTTTCGTGACTGCGACATTATGGCGGACACATCGGACACTTTTGACACATTTTTGGGACCATTCACATTTATACAGCGAACAGTGCTATAAATATGCACTGATTACTGTATAAATGTGACTGGCAGGGAAGGGGTTAACACTAGGGGGCGAGGAAGGGTTTAAATGTATTCCCTATTGGTGATTCTTACTGTGGGGGGAGGGGACCGACTGGGGGAGGAGACCGATCTGTGTCCCTATGTAGAAGGGACACAGCATCGGTCTCCTCTCTCCCTGACAGGACATGGATCTGTGTGTTTACACACACAGATCCATGTCCTTGTCTGTGTAACCGCCGATCGCGGGTGCCTGGCGGACATCGCGGCCACCAGGCACCCGCATCGGCATTACAGTGACGCGCCGGGCACACGCGCCCCCCAGTGGCCAAAGAAGCGGAGGCCGTAAAAAGACGGCCTCCCGGATTTGTAGAGCCACCTCGCGGCCGTATATAGTCGTACGGCCGGAGCGAGGTGGTTAAAGTGCCTCCTTATTGTACATCTTGAAACAGCCACACCACATGTTTTCAGAGAGTCCTGTATTTCACCTGAAGTTATTTGTGGGTTTTTCTTTGCATCCCGAACAATTTTCCAGGCAGTTGTGGCTGAAATTTTAGCTGGTCTACTTGACCGTGGTTTGGTTTCAACAGAACACCTAATTTTCCACTTCTTGATTAGACTTTGAACACTGCCGATTGAGAATGACAATTCCTTGGATATCTTTTTATATCCCTTTCCTGTTTTATACAGTTCAACTACCTTTTGCCGCAGATCTTTTGACAATTATTTTGTTTTCCCCATGACTGGATGAAAGATGCAAGGGTCTGTCAGGAGTCCAGAAACACATTGACCTTTTATACACACCAATTACAAGCAAACAGATCACAGGTGAGGATGGTTACCTTTAAAGTGGTTGTATACCCAAATTTTGTACAAGCACCTACAAGTAAGCCTACATTAAGGCTTACCTGTAGGTGCTTGTAATATCTCCGAGACCTACACAGTCTCGGAGATATTTGCAAAAAAAACTGTACCGCTATCTACGGCGCATGCGCGCCGTAGATAACGGCGCAGGCGCACTGAGCGCGGCGGCTCTTGAATGGGAGCCTGCCGTACACTGCCGGTAATTCGCGCATGCGCGGGGATCGTGCCGTTCCCCGCGCATGTGACGTCATCGCCGCTCCGGCCAATCACAGCGCCGGAGCGGCAATACCCGGAAGTCACTCCGGGTATCATGGATTCGACGGAGGACGCGTCCGAGGACCGCTGCGGGGGCTTCAATCTAAGGTAAGTGATTGATAATGAGCTAGTATGCTAGTCATACTAGCTCATTATACCTTTGCCTTGCAGGTTGACCCAAAAAAAAAAAAAAAAAAAGTTTTGCGGTATACAACCGCTTTAATAGCCATTCAACCCCCTTTGTGTCAACTTGTGTGCATGTTATCAGGCCAAAATCACCAGGGTATGTAAACGTTTGATCAGGGTCATTTGGGTAGTTTCTGTTGTCATTATGATTTAAAAAAAGAGTAAACACAGTTGATTAATAAATGGCTTCAGCCAAACACTAGCCATGAGTGAAAGAAAAAAGTTTTTTTGTGTTATCAGTCATAAAGAAATCAAAACTTATGAGCACAACTGTATATCCTTTAGGCAATACCCCGGATCTGGAATATCATCGGAAGAGGTTGTTGTGGAACGTGGACCGCATGGCAAAAGTTTTATCTATCCCCTAAGGCTACCGTTGTTCCTTATCCTGCTGGGATATCTTCAATAAAGGAGGAAGACAGCTCAGTTTGCCACAATCCAATGCATGACTAGACCCATTTGGGTCTATTTCTGAGGTGAGAGGCTAGAACACACTGGGTGTGGATGTTGGAAGGTTATCTAACAAGCTATCATCACATCCTACCTTGCTGATTTGCACAATTGTAATATTTGATGCACATTTTTTCTACTATCATCTGACTTTTTTTCATTATGATTATATGATTATATGATTGCACTTTGACACAGGATTTGTTTATTGCATTTGCACTTTGTTTTTGGATTTAGCACTTTTGCATTTTCATTGGTTATAGTTTTATAGTGCTACTTCACTTTACTATTTATATATTCATAAGGTAATTTGTACGGTTAACTCATCATTCCATGTATAGACAGGTAAACATCATATGATAAGTTTGTGAAAAGACCAACTATTGTATAGCTTATGCAAAGTCTTCCCCTATACATAACTCTATGAAAACCATCATTTATGAACGGATTGTAATGTATCATAAGGATTGTGATATGAAACAATAAGGATTCTGAAACATAACAATTTTAAGACTTGAAGAAGGCTATTGTTCTACATTCCTTATGTAACCCACCACTATAAATGCAGTGCAGGTGAATAAAAGCTTCAGTATGGTACAGTGACTGAGTTGCGTGCTGTATCTACTCACCTATGTGACGTAGAGCCACCAGACAACCTTCCACAACACAAATATTGCAAAGTCTAGATGTTAGTAGAGGACATATCCCAACAGACTAAAGGCTGTAATTAAAGCAAAAGGTGGTTCAACAAAATACTGACACAAGGGGTGATCCTTTTTGCAACTCTGTTTTTGATTATTTTTTTTTGTGATTATTTTAACCACTTAAGCCCCAGACCATTTTGTAGCTAAAGGACCAGAGGTGTTTTCAGAATTTTGCACTGCGCTGCTTTAACTGGAAATTGTGCGGACATGCAATGTTGTACCAAAACGAAATTTGCGTCCTTTTCTTCCCACAAATAGAGCTTTTTTTTTTATGGTATTTGATTGCCTCTGCGATTTTTATTTTTTGCGATATAAACGGAAAAAGACTGAAAATTTTGAAAAGAAAATGATTTTTTCTACATTTTGTTATAAGAAAAATCGAATAAACTCAATTTTAGTCATACATTTAGGCCAAAATGTATTCAGCCACATGTCTTTAGTAAAAAAATGTCAATAAGCGTATATTTATTGGTTTGCGCAAAAGTTATAGCGTCTACAAACTACATTTTCTGGAATTTACACAGTTTTTAATTTATGACTGCCGATCTCATTTCTTGAGGTGCTAAAATGGCAGGGCAGTACAAACCCCCCCCCCCCCAAATGACCCCATTTTGGAAAGTAGACATCCCAAGGAAATTGCTGAGAGGCATGTTGAGCCCATTGAATATTTTTTTTATCAAGTGATTGAATAATGACTAAAAAAATAAAAAATTACTAAAAGTTGTCACTAAATGATATATTGCTTACACATGCCATGGTTATATGTGGAATTGCACCCCAAAATACATTTTGCTGCTTCTCCTGAGTACGAGGATACCACATGTGTGGGACTTTTTGGGAGCCTAGCCGCGTACGGGCCCCCGAAAACCAAGCACCGCCTTCAGGATTTCTAAGGGCGCAAATTTTTGATTTCACTCCACACTACCGATCACAGTTTCGAAGGCCATAAAATGCCAAAATAGCACAAACCCCCCCCCAAATGACCCCATTTTGGAAAGTAGACACCCCAAGATATTTGCTGAGAGGCATGATGAGTATTTTACAGCTCTCATTTGTTTTTGAAAATGAAGAAAGAAAATAATTTATTTATTTTTCTCTCAATTTTCAAAACTTTGTGACAAAAAGCAAGATCTGCAAAATACTCACCATACCTCTCAGCAAATAGCTTGGGGTGTCTACTTTCCAAAATGGGGTCATTTGGGGGGGTTTTGTGCCATCTGGGCATTCCATGGCCTCCAAAACTGTGATAGGCAGTGAGGAGTGAAATCAAAAACTTATACCCTTAGAAAGCCTGAAGGCGGTGCTTGGTTTTCGGGGTCCCGTACGCGGCTAGGCTCCCAAAAAGTCTCACACATGTGGTATCCCCGTACTCAGGAGAAGCAACAGAATGTATTTTAGGGTGCAATTCCACATATGCCCATGGCATGTTTGAGCAATATATCATTTAGTGACAACTTTGTGCAAAAAAATAAAAATAAATAAATAGTCTTTTTTCCGCAACTTGTGTCAACATATAAAATATTCAATGGACTCGACATGCCTCTCAATATATAGCTTGGGGTGTCTACTTTCCAAAATGGGGTCATTTGGGGGGGGTTTGAACTGTCTTGGCATTTTATACACAACATTAGGAAGCTTACATCCACTCTTCTAACCACTTTAAGACAAAGCCCTTTCTGACACTTTTTGTTTACATGAAAACATTTATTTTTTTTTGCAAGAAAATTATGTTGAACCCCCAAACATTATATATTTTTTTAAAGCAAAGGCCCTACAGATTAAAATGGTGGGTGTTGCATTTTTTTTTCCACACAGTATTTGCGCAGCGATTTTTCAAACGCATTTTTTGGGGAAAAAACACACTTTTTTTAATTTTAATGCACTAAAACACACTATATTGCCCAAATGTTTGATGAAATAAAAAAGATGATCTTAGGCCGAGTACATAGATACCAAACACAACACGTTTTAAAATTTCGCACAAACGCGTATTGGCGACAAACTACATACATTTTTAAAAGCCTTTACAGGTTACCACGTTAGATTTACAGAGGAGGTCTACTGCTAAAATGATTGCCCTCGATCTGACCTTCGCGGTGATACCTCACATGCATGGTGCAATTGCTGTTTACATATGACGCCAGACCGACGCTTGCGTTCGCCATTGCGCAAGAACAGGGCAGGACAGGGGTGCTTTTTTTTTTTTTTTTATTATTAATTTTCCTTTTTTTTTTTTTTTTTTAAACTGTTCCTTCCATATATATATATATATTTTTTTTTAACATTTTTATTGTTATCTCAGGGAATGTAAATATCCCCTATGATAGCAATAGGTAGTGACAGGTACTCTTTTTTTGAAAAAACTGGGGTCTAATTAGCCACTAGGATTGCTTTTACATGAAAGCCGGCCGCTGGCTGAAAAGAATGATACCAAGATGATACCTAAACCCGCAGGCATCAATCTGGTATAACCATTCAAAGTCCAGCAACATGCTGGTCCTCTTTGGACATGTATTGTAATCTTTTTTTTTCATGCAGCCTGTTGGCTGAACGAAAAAAAAAATTGATCGGTGGGTATGCCCACCATTAGAATACCTCCCTTCATCCACCCACTTCTAATGATGGGCATACATGCACCATTTATATATGCCGAAGCATGGGGGCATCCTCCCGCAAAAGTTATGCCGCACACACATGGTCGGACTTTTCCACGGGCAAGCCTCCGTCGGAATTTCGACCGTATGTACGCGGCATTAGGAGTAAAATCGCTCCTCCGCTCCTGCTGCCCCAATGCTTCGGCATATATGCTTTTTTTTTTTTTTTTTTAACTGTGGTGGTGAAATCACCTCCTACAGCACTGGAGTCGCAGGGATCAGGCCTGTCTCTGCGAACGCTGCAGTTATGTGTGTTGTGTTTTGTAAGTGACAGTGATTGATCGATACTGCACTTGGGTGGCCTGGGCTGGACGGAGGGGCAAAACGCAGGTGCTAGCAGGTATCTGGGCTGATCCCGCTAACACTGCATTTTTGGGAACCCTAAATTGCTGGGGACGCTAGTATAGATCTGATCAGATCAGATATTGGTCTGTTCAGATACTATACCACTAAGTGAGGTGTATGCTTCACGCGTGGGTGTTAGCGTTACTGGCACTAACCTGACGCTGCCTGGGGTGTGACGCAGACCCTCTCTGACGCTAAAACCTAATTGATATCACCCGCCGGGCGATCAGGGGGTTAAACCTTTATTGGGTTATATACGGCGGGTGCCCTGACACTATAAAAAGCAAACAAATTAACCAGCGTCACCCGTAACACTTATATGGTGATCACTGGTGAAAGGGTTAACTAGGGGCAATCAGGGGGTTAAACCTTTATTAGGCAATATATGGGGGTACCCGACGCTATAAAAACCTGCGGCGAACCTAAAAATAACTGGCTACCTATCGGCATCACCGACACTAAGACAGCGATCAAAAAAACGATCGCTTAGTGACACTGGCAAAAGGGGGTGAAAGGGTTACCTGGGGGGGGCGATCAAGGGGTTAAACCTTTATTTGGTAATATATGGGGGTACCCGACGCTATAAAAACCTGCGGCAAACCTAAAAATAACTGGCTACCTATCGGCATCACCGACACTAAGACAGCGATCAGAAAGACAATCGCTTAGTGACACGAGGGAAAGGGTTACCTGGGGGGGGGCGATCAAGGGGTTAAACCTTTATTAGGTAATATATGGGGGTACCCGACGCTATAAAAACCTGCGGCGAACCTAAAAAAAATAACTGGCCACCTATCGGCATCACCGACACTAAAACAGCGATCAGAAAAATGATCGCTTAGTGACAGCGGTGCTAGGGGGTGAAAGGGTTACCTGGGGGGCGATCAAGGGGGTTAAACCTTTATTAGGGGGGGGGGTTAGGGGGCTACACTGGACCTAAAACTAACTGTCCTGACACTTTTACAGTCACAAATGTCACTGATTGCAGTGATCACTAAATAAATGGTCACTGCAATCAGTGACACTGTGACTGGGGGCTAGGGGGTGATCTGGGGGGTGATCTGGGGGGGCCATCATGTACCTATGTGTGGTGGTGTTAGTGTAGTGATTGTGCACTAACCTGTGTGTCTTCTCTCATGCGACGCTCGGTATATGTGAGCGCCGCATGAGGGATGACATCACTTCCTCCTGCCTGTGTAAACATTACACAGGCAGAGGAAGCATTTGATTCGCCGGGAGCGATTGGACCCCCCACCCATACGAAGGCAATCACGTACCGGCACGTGATTGTGCCATTCTGCCGACGTATAATTACAGTGGGCGGTCGTTAAGTGGTTAGGGGGGGGGCAATTATTTTATTTACCTACGGTACATATACATTATTCCTCATTGCTAGCGGTCTTTATTTTCTGTACTAGCACAGGTAATTTTTCTATACTGTGACGGTATGCGAGGTGAGATACACGATTATTGGTACATTCACCTCGCATTCGTTCCACTGTGAGAGATTGAACCAGAGTACGGCCTAGTTTTTCCAGCCTGTGTGGCAGTCTGGGTTCCGGTCCGGATGTTCTGGTCCACTGGAGTCCACACTCAGCTGGACATTAAAAGACCAGGAAGAGAGCACAGCAGGGCTCTGGCCTGAGACTCAGAAAGAAAAGGTTTGCTTTGCTTCATGTTTTATGGATGACAGGGACCAGCCCCGCACCGTATAGAGTGCAGTCTTCTGTTTAGTTTAGCGCCGGACGGCAAGGATTTGATTTACTGTTTTGTTTATTTGTTTTCTGACTTTGCAAACCACCTGTAAATAAAGCTGGCATCCGCCAGATTTTAAAGAAACTGCCTGTATGCTGACCTTCATTCAGAGAAAAGGTGATCCCCACGAGCTAATCTCCCACAATATGTTATCTTTGATGAATTTGCCAAGTGTCTCACCAAAATGACTTCCTCCTTCAAAAGGGCAAAGGTGTGATGTGTCTGCAAAGGCAATCAGCTGATCAGGCTTTGAACCACAAGATTAGTAGTTATGCTGGGCTCTTGGAATAGTGAAATATAGTACAGAGTGTCCCAATCCAGACAACCACCACCCTTCAGCTGCTAGGCACCACACTAGATTAACCCTTTCAAAAAGGGTCATCTGTGGACTATATATATATATATATAGTGCCGTGTTTTCTATGAAAACCGTACCATATACAGTGCAATTACTATTCATGACGGAAAACATACAAGTACAGAGCATTCATGAAGTATTCAGACCCCCTTAATTTTTTCAATTTTGTTATGCTGCAACCTGATAATACAGTTGTTTAAATTAATTTATCTGTAAAGTTGATCCAGGGAATATCCATTTGCTTCTCGGAAGTAGTTTGATGCCATTTAGTATTAAATAAATACTGTTGTTGTCTGCTGTGTTGAGACTTTGCTACATGCAGGGGGGGGGGGGGGGGGAGTCTTTATTTTTAGCAGATAAAATAAAAATGGAGTTCTTCTGACTGTTTGAATTTTTTGATGAAAACCATGGGCAGTAATCGTGATGCATCGCAAAATCGAGTCATTGACAGAATAATTGTAATCGAATTGTGAGACCAGTGAAGATGTGCACCTCTAAAAGGGAAATTCCCTTATATTTGAAAGGTAGGTCTACCAACATAGGGGATGAAAATTTCAAAGATTATGGGCACCATGGTTGGACATCCCTGGCCTCAGTCCGCGTGAACTTGTACAGCTACTCCAGTGCCCTGGTCGCCCAACATGACCCATACATGGTCTTGAACATACCTAGTTGACAGATATTTTGGTTTGACTCAAAGGATATACCCAGTATATACTCAACTAAGGGAATAAATGTGCTAATAATGTGCTCATTGATGTTACAATACTAGACATTTCTGTCTTTTCTTTATGCTAAAGATTGGTGAAATGTTGTTGTGGAAAGGGTTCTTTTTTCCCTTTATATTTTTTTAATGCTGCCGGACTGTATTTGAATTTGTCATCTTTAATAAAGAACCTGTTTGATATATAAAAAAAAAAGTTATAGAAATATGAAAAGAAAAATAATTATAACCCCCAGAATACATTAAGTTATGTTTAACACAATGAGAGGAGCCCAGTAATGGCGCCGTCAGCTCGCTGGAGCTAGTAGATGGGACGGGTCTCCGGATCCCACTCCACGAAATGAAGGACCGACCCTAGGACACTTTGCCCCGCAGTACGCTCTACCCCCCCCCGCGCGCGCGCGCTCCGAAGCACGTTGATCCCCCCCCGCACGCTCCTTGCCAGCAAGCAGGCAAAAAGACAGAGAGAGAGTCTGGTGCCTGCATGAGCCGAGCCAGACAGAGCAGTGACCCTGAGTGAGACCCGGAAAAGAAAAGGTGAGGAAGTTGGAGACAACGATGGGCCGCAGCAGCAGAGGCAGTGAGAAAGAGGCTGAGTCGTAGCCCCGACGTCTCCAAAGTACGAGACCCCACCCCTGGCAGGCTCGCTTGGATCCTAAGGCTCCACCAGCTCTCCACTACCTACCTTTCACCAGGAGTGCCCCCTTGTTATACCAACGAGGAAGTGATTAGTACAAGCAAAGTACCGAAGACATGTGAGTAACATTTGTATGGAGAGTTTGGAGAAAAAGTGGACTTTTGGGAATGGTCTATATGCTAAGAAAGCATTTTTAAAGTGAATAATATTGAATGCCGTGATTTCCTTTTTCTTTAATATTTTTTTTCCTCCTAAAAAATGGCAGAAGAAAAGGGGGCGATAGCAATGAGCAGTGAGTAGTAGAAAGCGCACAGATAATAAGCCACTAATTTGCCATTATCGCCATTGTGGCCTGTATACATCTGTTGGAACTTGAGCTGATTGGACCCAGATGCAAGTAGCGAGCATTATATAAAAAAAAAAAAAAAAAAAAAAAAAAAAGAAGAAGGGGGGGGGGGGACAGTCACAACTATTAGCCTAGGCATTCGTGCGCTGGACTGAACTTGAACTGTACCAACAGTAAGACTCTTAAACATGAGGACGCTGTGCCATCTTGTTGGTTGCTTTGTTTCCCCTCTCTGCCTTCTCCCCCCGAAGATTTGGCTAACTTTAAAGGCAGCTGCTTGATACGCATTTTTTTTTTTTTTTTTTTTTGTGTGCTGCATAAGCTGTGCTGTTTTGAACTTTTTTTTTTTCTTTTTTTGTATTCCTTACTTCTAATGTTACTGGTATTTGCCTGATATTAACTGCCTGATATTAACGTTGTGGCCCAAAGATCGGAATATAGAAAAGGGTACTACAGGGAGGGCAAGGCGGCTATAGGAGGGAAAGTAGAGAGAGGTGCAGTAACAGATAATTGGTTGGAACTTAGCAGAGGGGATAAGGCCCCAAGGGAAGAGATCAAAAGAATCACCATGAGCACACGGGGAAAGGGAGCAAGAGGGGGAGTAACCCCAAAATCCCCCCGCCTAAGTCTGACCCCTAGCCCGGGTCCAATGAATAAGTATGTAACTCATGGTGGAAACGGAGAAAAACAGGCGGTGGAAAAACAGCAAGGAGTAAAAAGTAACCAGATAGACAATAAGGAGAAGAAAAAGGAAAAGAAAAAAAGCGCAGAATAAAAACTCGGCGGAAACAGACACACTATCAGAGTCCAAAATAGAACAAGAGACCGAAGTAGAGCAAGAGCAGAGAAAAGAAGCAGCACAACAAAATAAGGCTCTTCTACCAACAAAGGTAGAGATAGAGGGCATGTTTGCGGCTTTGGAAAAATCATTAAAATCGCAAATGGAGGTAATACAGGAAAATATGGGGTACCTGCGCGAAAGAGTGGAGGGAGTGGAAGAGAAAACAGACTGCAATGAAATCACGATAAAAAAACTCGAGGGTGAAATAAAGTTAATAAGGAGAGAACAACAGGAACAAGCATACAAACTGGAGGATCAAGAGAACAGAGACAGAAGAAAGAACATAAGAATTCGAGGAGTACCTGAGTCACCCCAACCAGAGAATCTATCAGAAATAATAATGAAAATCTGTAATCCATTGTTAGATAGAGAAACAACATCTCCAATAAGAATTGAGAGAGCTCACAGAATAAGAAGACCAAGGGAAATATCGCAGGAAAAACCGAGAGACATTATTGTGCGATTTGAAAGTTGGGAAGAAAAAAATCAACTATGGAGAAACTTAAGGGGAAAATCACCATTAAAGATGGAAGAAAACCAGATTAAAATTTTCCAAGATCTGTCACAAGAAACACTGAACAGAAGAAGGAACTTAAAACCTTTATTGAAGGTACTCCAGGAACACGAGATCCAATACAATTGGGGCTTCGCGGCATGCCTGATTGGAAGAAAAAACGGCATCTCTGCGAGATTGAGATTCGTAGAAGAGATACCGGAATTCTGTAAAAAACTGGAAATCCCAATACCAGATATTTAGATGGGGGGGGAGGGGTGATGTTGAGAGTAAATTCTCGGTTTCTCCACTCTCTCTTTTTGCCCTTACTCCCTCCCCCCGCCCCACCCTCTGTTTTCTATATTTTGGATTTTTTCCTTTTGGTTTTCTTTCTTTTTTTTTTTTTTTTTGAGATGGGGAGGGGGGGAGGGGGTTGAGGGGGCGAATTAAATAGAAATAGAGAGTCGTGGAGAGGGAAAAGGAGACCTGGACCCATTGACCGCTCGGACACCACTTCCCAAGTAGAAGGGGAGAAGGGTCTAAAGGTGCCAAACAGAACTCCACCTTGGGCCTAGGAGTGCAGAATGCCCAAAGAGGCTTTAAAGGAAAATAAAAAATCCTGCACTAAGACCATGAGGTCAAGGGTTCAACGAGAGAGGGGGGAGGGGGGAGGTGATAGAGAGGAAAGAAATAGGATCTGTTCAACTTAAGAAAGGAGAAAGAGGAAGGGCGGAAGATGACTGATGTAAATTTTATTACTTACAGTGTAAGAGGTTTGAACTCCCCAGAAAAAAGGCACATGATATTAAGGGAGCTTGAAAAGGTATTCCGCAGAAATCGTATTTCTTCAGGAGACACATTTAGCACTAGACTCTAATACAAAAATTTACTCACGAGCGATTCCCACCTGGTACTATGGAGACTCCCCAAATAAAAGAGCAAAGTGAGTAGCTATAGGTATAGGGAAGAATATAAATTTTACAGTAGAAGATAGAAGAGTTGACCCAGAGGGCCGGTACTTGTTCCTAAAAGGAAATCTACAGGGAAAAAAATAGACGCTAGTAAATGTATATTGTCCAAATAGTTACCCAAAAAAATACTTGAATGGAATCTTAAAACACTTTAATGGATTTTAAGCAAGGATATGTAATTCTTGCTGGAGACTTCAATTTCTCAATGTATCACAGGCTAAACAATACGTCTGGTACACCGATACGAGACAGTAAACAATTAAAATTGGTAAAAAAAAAAAATATATACAATCATCAATTAGTAGACCCTTGGAGAGTGGCACATCCAAGTAAAAAAGATTATACCTATTATTCATCGGTGCACGACACGTATTCGAGATTAGATTATATGCTTGTGGACCATAGGCTCCTGGAAAATGTAGTAGAAACATCAATAGGGGTAAAATCAATCTCAGATCACGCCCCGGTAACAGTGAAAATTAGATTTAATAACACAGAACAAAGAAAGGGTACGTGGAGTCTAAATGAAGACCTCTTAGACGAAAAAGAAGGAGGAGAGATGATATC
Organism: Rana muscosa; assembly: GCA_029206835.1. Classification (NCBI taxonomy): domain Eukaryota; kingdom Metazoa; phylum Chordata; class Amphibia; order Anura; family Ranidae; genus Rana; species Rana muscosa. Next base: position 174,876,346 of record CM055128.1, on the reverse strand, counting down.
AAGGGAAATTGGAGAATATTTTAAAATAAATAAAACATCAGAAGTAAGCGTGGCAACAATATGGGAAGCCCACAAGGCATATATTAAAGGGGAAAATTGATCTCTATAGGGGCGGGGAAAAAGAAGGAAAGAGAGCAAAAAATGAAAAATCTGTTAAAGCAATTACATGACCTGGAACAAAAAGATAAAAAACAACAAGATAGAGAAATACATCAAAAAATAACAATTAAGAGGGGTCAACTCAGAAGTGATGGAACAAGAAACCAGAAAAGTATTTAAAAACGTAGCAAAGGAAAGGTATAAATGGGGGAACAAACCCCGGAAGTACCTCGCAAGAGTAGTAAAAGAGAAAAAAAAACTAAATTATATTAGACAGAATAAAGAACCAGAGAGGAGAGATGAAATTCAAAACATCTGAAATTGCAGAAGCGTTTAAGTCCTACTATAGCGCATTATACGACATTAGAGTAAAAGAGACACATCAGGAAGAGGAAGCCAGGAAAATAAGAATACAGGAATACCTTGAGCAAACTAATATACCAAAGATAACAGCAGAAAGTGCAGCGCTCTTAGAAGACCCAATTACACAAGGTGAAATAAATAAAGCTCTCCAAGAAACAACAGGGGGGAAAAAGCCCAGGACCAGATGGGTTTCAGATTAAATATTATAAAAAATTTAAAGACCAGGTAGTCCCAGAATTGTGTAACTACTTTAATAGATTGGGGGAAGACCTAGAAATAAGGAAAGAATCTCTCCTTGCCAATATTTCTGTCATACCAAAAGCAGGAAAGGATGGAACAATATGTTCCAACTATCGGCCTATAACTTTATTGAATACAGATATCAAGTTATATGCAAAAGTACTGGCAACGAGATTAAAAAATTTAATGCCAGAATTAATTAATGCAGATCAGGCAGGTTTTGTAGCAGGGAGAGAAGGTAGAGACAACAGTATAAGAACCATATTACTAATCAGGAAAAAGAAGGAGAAGAAACCCCCAGTCGTACTCATGTCGATAGATGCTGAAAAAGCATTCGACCGAGTCGACTGGGGGTTTATGATGGATACACTTCGGTATGTTGGTGTGGGATCAAAGTACATGAAATGGATTAAAAATAGTGGTGCAACGGATCGGTGACGATCAGTGATCCGAACGGGTCACCCCGTTCGGATCGGCACACACCGCGATCCGCGGCCTCGGCCTTAGGAAAGGCCATGGCTTCGGCCTAGCTCCGGAGCCGCGGCCATCTTGGTACACCCGGGGGCGGCGGCCGCCTTGTGACGTCATCACCCCTCGCTGCTCGTGGATTTGAACTGGCCGGCGGGAGAGACTGGTAAGTGGGGGAGATGCCCATTACTGGGGGAGATTGTGGATATTACATACAGGGGGAGATTGTGGATATTACATACAGGGGGAGATTGTGGATATTACATACAGGGGAAGATTGTGGATATTACATACAGGGGAAGATTGTGGATATTACATACAGGGGAAGATTGTGGATATTACATACAGGGGAAGATTGTGGATATTACATACAGGGGAAGATTGTGGATATTACTGGGGGAAGATTGTGGATATTACTGGGGGAAGATTGTGGATATTACTGGGGGAAGATTGTGGATATTACTGGGGGAAGATTGTGGATATTACAGTGGGGGGGGGGGGGGTGACGTGGATATTAGTAATTTTTTTTTTTTTTTTGCCGATCCGAAAATGATCCGATCCGTGGCTCCGATCCGATCCGTGAATTTTTTGATCCGTTGCACCCCTAATTAAAAACCTATATACCCACCCGACAGCCAAAGTAAAAGGTCAATGGGAGTGTGTCGTCGGTGTTTGAGATGCATAATGGAACAAGGCAGGGATGCCCGCTCTCGCGCCTCCTGTATGCGTTAGCTTTGGAACCATTGTTGATAAACATAAGGAACAATCGAGATATAGGGGGGGCGAGAATAGGCGAGGATGAACACAAAGTGGCTGCATATGCAGACGACATACTCCTATACCTAACAAAACCAAGATTGTCTCTGCCAAATGTAGTAAAGGAAATAAAAAAATACGGGGACCTCTCAAATTTTAAGATCAACCCAATAAAAACTGTAATCTTGAACTTAGGAATAGACAAAAGGGAAGAAAGATTGCTACAGAAAGAGTTCCCGTTCACTTGGGAGACAAAAAAATTAACATATCTAGGAATTAAAATAACAACGTTAGAAGAACTGTATCCTGCCAATTTTATCCCCTTATTAAATGAAATCAAAGTAGAATTAAAAAACAGCTCTAAGAGACCCATTTCATGGACAGGAAGAATTAATATATTAAAAATGGTGATCCTCCCGAAAGTGACATATAGGCTGCAGATGCTCCCAATAGATATACCCCAACCATTCTTTAAGGTAATGAAAACAATGATGATTTTGAAATACATATGGCAGGGTAAAAAGCCCAGAATAAAGTACACACTATTAACCCGAGGGAATAAAAACGGGGGCATGTCCTTACCAGACATAAAAAGATACCATAAGGCGATAATCCTAGCTAGATTAGCGGAATGGGCAAACCCACATACAAAAAAGAAATGGGCACAAATGGAAGATATATTAAGCATGACGCAATTACAAAAAAGCATATGGGTACCACCGAAATTTAGAACACTGGGTACAGACACACACACACTATAACTAGGAAGGTATTTAAAATATGGGACACATTGCATTGGCACGAAAAATGGAAATATAACTCTCCATTAATCCCGTTAGCAGGTACAACATTCTTTACACCAGGAAATTGGACACGATTAGGAAAGTTATTGGGAACTGCACAATTAAAAGACATAATCACATTAGGTAAAACAAGAACAAGACAAGATTTAATCACAAAGTACGGGTGGAGTCAGCTTAGCGACTGGGAAAATTTTCAATTAAAGCACTTAGTGAGCACTATCCCACAACCAATAAGAAATGAAAATGCACTAACCCCAATGGAAAAAATATGCGACAAAGGAAAGCCCCTGAGACATGGTATATCGCAGGTGTATAAAATGTTAACAGAAATAGAAACAAAAGGACTGTTACCATTTATAGAAAAATGGGGGCAAGACCTGGGCAAAGAAATAGAGGAAAAGCAAATGATAGAAGCAATATACAGTTTCTCCTCTGACTCAACCATGATAGAGGCAAATTATAAAAACATGGTACGCTGGCACCTGACACCAGAGAGAATGAATAAAATTCATCCCAATAATTCCCCACTCTGTGGGAGGGGCTGTAAGCAACTGGGAACAATGCATATGTGGTGGGATTGCCCAATAATAAAGGGAGTACTGGGCAGAGATCCTGGACTATATTGAAGTAGTAACAGGTGAAAAAAATCTTACAAAAACGCGTGGACATGTCTATTTCATGGTACAAACAAAACAAAAAAGCAATATCGGAAAACATTAGCCCCACCTCTGCTTAATGCGGCAAAGGGGTTAATCCCAAAAAACTGGATATCAACAAAAAAAAAAAACGGCCATAAAAGAATGGATACAACGGGTTGAGTACATCTCTAAGATGGAATATCTGAGCCAGGGTGAGCAGGGAAAATGGGAAAGCTATAGAGCAATCTGGGAAAAATGGAGAATCTTTAAATTGTCAGATAAATATGCTCAGGGAATGACAGAAAAAGATAAGGAATAAAGTAAAAGAAGAAAGGATAAAGGACAGATCGGGGGGGGGGGAGGGGGAAGGGGTAAAAGGGAATGTAAAGAAAAATGTAAAAGTATATATTTTTGTACCAAGTGTTGCTACACCATTGTGGGTGTGTATTGTATATGATAAATAATTTCCCAATAAAGAATAAATGTTTAAAAAAAGTTATGTTTAACACAAAATTACAAAACACAAAAATGGACTACAGAGTTACTCTCCAAAGAAAAAGATCACAAAAAACACCAATAAAAGATTGTACTTAAAACAATGCAATAAAATAATACAATCCTGCTGGATTTAATCAGATACAAACAAACGCCTAAAAGGAATTGGCTTAACCTCTTTGCATCGACTATCTCCCAGCCCTTTAAGAGTTAAAAAAGCGGGGGGCGGAGGTATGCAACTGCTGTGATTGGCTATCACAGCAGCCACATGATTGGAAAGCTCCCAATCACCAGCATGCATCGGGAGCTTTCCGGTAGCCGCCGGCCACCATACTGGGAGCATGCAGGGAGTGTGCTCTTAGCATGGTAAGTTTTTTTTTTTTGTTTTGTTTTTTAACAGGGCCACATAAATGTATATGCACTGGCCTGTAGCCACCCTCAAACCAAATGAAGAAACTGGCATCAGTGGTTATTATCTTCCAATATCTGAAAAGGAAGAATTCAACCTTTCTAGATTCCGAACCATCAACCACGAATCTTTAGCTGTGCAACACCCTGGGAACAGAGCCCTCTACCTCTTGCAGAGAGATCATCGCTTAACAGACGAGCCTGTCTGAAACAGAAGGATGCCCAGCGGATTAAGATCTAAAAATAGACCTCATGTCCCTATTCAGTTTTTAAGCTGCTACCATTTAATTGTTTTACAATAATGAGCCCATAACTTTTGCGCAAAGACCCAATGCAAGGCAAAGACTAACCTGGCTAAAGAAGGAGCGAACCACCTCAGAGACGGCTCTAAAATCTTATGGTCCGAGATACTCTCAAACACAGCAACCTCAGATGCCTCCCTCACTTAGGAGGGAAACCTGGGCAGTCTCCCATTCAAGTACTAACCAGGCTTATAAGCTCTTTAGCTAGTCTAACATATGCAGTTCCACAAGGATGCAGGCTTAGACAATGTTGGTTTACCGCTATACAACCCCGTAGGTATGCAAGTTTGCAGGTACCCCCAGGTATGCAAACATGCAGGTATACGTTCATTTAAAAATATGGCAGCCTGCGTTTAAGCGAAATGCATTTATGGAGGCATGCATTTATGGAAGCATGCAGGTATGTGCTTATGCAAATATGCCTTTAGGCAAAACACGAAACCACGCACTTACCCAATACGTGCTTATGGAGTTATGCGTTTATAGAAACATATATTACATAACACATATCTATGCAAACATGCATCCACGTATATCTATACAACATGCATACACTTATGCCCACAGGTCTATACAAATACTTGCTTATAAAAACCTACATCTACGCAACACGAGTTCACGCAAGCGCTCTGTCGTGGCCAGCCTTGGGGGGGCTGCATGCTGGGCACCGCCCGCTTGTCGGGCGCGGGGGCCACGGTCCTCTGCAAACATGTGCTTATTCAAGCAAGCAAGCACGAGTCTATGCAAACATGTGCCTATGCAAGTAAGCAAGCATTATGAAACATGTATACTATTGCTGCACCTGCTCAACTGCACCTGGTCCATACTAGTTATAGTCAGGATTAGCCAAGTACATAGGCTGTTGAAGCAGCACATAGGCTGCATTGGATGTCTAAGGCCTCTTCCACACCTGTGCGAACCGTCCTACAACTTGGGACTGCAAGGTCGCCTGACAAGTCATACCCCATGATTTCCAATGAGTACCCTTCACATCTGTGCATCTTCAAGACGCAGCCCCTGCATTACCCCGGTCCGTTCTTGACACAACTTGAGGTCCACAGACCAGGATTACACAGGAACTGCTTCCCGTCGCTGAAAAATCGCATTTAAAAATGTTGTGGCAAAATCTTGCGACTTTCAAGTCGCACACGTGTGAAAAGGAGCCCAAAACTAAGCTCCTGCAGACCCAATGCAAGCAACTCTGGAGACACAACTCCTTCAAGTGCACCGATGCCCTTGTTCTTCCAAACATGTGCTTATGTCACATGAATGTATGCAACATCTATGCAAAACGTGTTTATTCAAACAAGCGTTTAGGCAACAAGCTTGCAAGCATTTATACTATACTGCACCTGCCCAACTGCACTTGGCTCCATAATATTTTTTACTAGTTTAGCACATATGCATGCAGGGCCGATCCGCCCTATACGCTTGCTACGCAAGCTGCGTAGGGCCCCAAGTAATTACTAGGGGCCCCCGAATCTTCGCCGCCGCCGCAACCGCTAGAGGTCCGCGGGCCGGGCGGAGACAATGTCTCCGCCGGCCGCCATTTTCTTGTAGACCAAGAGGAGGGTCAGGGTGGCTGCCAATAGGAATTGAGCTGTGGCACCGCCCACCTCCCGCCCCGCTGATGTCTGTCTGTGTGTGAGTGAAATGTGGGAAGGGGCGGGGGTGGGCGGCGGCGCCGCAGCTTAATTCCTATTGCCAGCCACCCGGCCGGCTCCTCCACTGTCCCCTCTGCGTAATGGCGGCAGAGAGAGTCTCTGCTGCAGGGGCATCACACCTGGTGTAAGGGGGGCCTCCGCTGGGAATGCCTGGTGTAAGGGGGGCCTCCGCTGGGAATGCCTGGTGTAAGGGGGGCCTCCGCTGGGAATGCCTGGTGTAAGGGGGGCCTCCGCTGGGGAGGCCTGGTGTAAGGGGGGCCTCCGCTGGGAAGGCCTGGTGTAAGGGGGGCCTCCGCTGGGAAGGCCTGGTGTAAGGGGGGCCTCCGCTGGGAAGGCCTGGTGTAAGGGGGGCCTCCGCTGGGAAGGCCTGGTGTAAGGGGGGCCTCCGCTGGGAAGGCCTGGTGTAAGGGGGGCCTCCGCTGGGAAGGCCTGGTGTAAGGGGGGCCTCCGCTGGGAAGGCCTGGTGTAAGGGGGGCCTCCGCTGGGAAGGCCTGGTGTAAGGAGGGACTCTGCTGGGAATGCCTGGTGTAAGGAGGGACTCTACTGGGAATGCCTGGTGTAAGGAGGGACTCTACTGGGAATGCCTGGTGTAAGGAGGGACTCGGGGCTTCCACTGATTCTGCATTATGGTGAGTTGAATAATTTCATTCTATATTGCAATGTAATAATAGAAATAATGCACTTCAGTCATCCTGACACCATAACAACCATGGTGCCGGGATGATTGAAGCGCTAACACCAGGTGTTTGGAGTATCTTTATCTGCTGATTTGTTAAACTTTCTGGAATACACATATTTCTATTGTGGTGTAGGATCTGGGCCTGCTGTCCCTCCACCCCTCTTTATTTCTTTCTCTCCCTCTCTCTTTCTCCCTCCATCCCTCATTCATCTCCGACTCTAACCACACCCCCTCCGAGCCACCCCCACGTAAGCCACGCCCACTATTCAACGTAAACCACACCCATTTTTTGCCACCGTAAAGGGCCCCTTAGCAGAATTTTGCTTAGGGCCCCAGGGAGGTCAGGATCCGCACTGTATGCATGTCATACAGCCTTTTTCTTCTTCAGATCAGCCTAAAAGTAAGCTCCTGCAAACCAAATGCACATTATTCTGAAGTTTGCAAGTATGCACCACCTGTTCAACTGCACCAGGCCCCATACTATTTTTGTGGCAAATGCACATTATTCTGGAGACCCAACACTTTAACCACTTCCATACCGCAGGCCGTCATATGACGGCTTTGGCTTTCAGTGGTGATATCTGAATGATGCCTGCAGCTACAGGCATCATCCAGATATCGTTTTTTTTTCTGCCGGCAATTCCCTACACCACAAGTATGATCAAAGCGGCTGTTCATCTGCTTGATCATTCCTATCCGACGATGGGAGGGGACGTCCTCACCTCTCCTGCCGCCCTCCGGTGCTTCCCCAGGCTCTCCCGTGCAATCTGGAGAAGGAATCTGCCGTTGCCAAAAAAAAGGCATACAGATTTTCGAGGGTCTTATTTAAAAAAAAAAAATACTTTTGGAGTAAAAATCAAACTAAAAGATTTTTATTTAAGATGCATTAATAATTTAGTTTATTCAGCATGAAATGGAGCTTAGTTATTGTAGCATGAGGCTGTATATTCTGCAATATTTACATTTTTGGTAAACTCAATGAATCCAAGCTCTGCAAGCTGAGATAACATGCACTGCATTGATGCATTCACACAATTTCACAGTAACAATGAGATAAAACAAAGTTTAAGAATATTCCTTTATCCCATTGGTTTGCAAATCTATGTAAACTGCAAACTGTATGATTGGATCGGTTCTGATATCACTGTTTTACGAACCTGACAGCTTTTTTTTCTAAATAGGAAACCCTAATTTTGTTTGCAAATATTAAAGATTCTAACTACCAGCAAGAATAAGTCCTTACATTTAGAGCACCTGTCATTTCAGATCCATCATGGCAGTGCCTGTTAGCGGCCATCCACTCACCTGCTGCCGCCACATACCTCACCTTGTTGTGTCACTGCCACATCACCAGCCGTCCCATTAAAGTGAATGGGACAGTCGGTGAGTCAACAGCGGGTCAGAGATGACCGTTGCTTTTTAAAAATTATGATTTAAATCAAGTTGTATCAAATCAAGCCTTTTAACTAGTGAATTAAATCGTGATTTAAATCGACTTGAAATCCATCCTGCAATTGGTAGACTTTTACCCCAGACCAGTGCTCATCTTACTTTGCCTCCAAACAGCTTGGCAGGAGCCAATACTTAGGCCGGTTTCACACATATGCGGCCGCGGGTTTGTGCCTGGGGTCCGGTCCCTGTTCACCAGTTCCAGTGTAAATAAGTTATGAATTTTTGCCTGAATTCACACCTGAATTGGCCCCACAGACACACGGGACCCTTTTTAAAATGCGTACCTTGGCCATCCCGGACCTGTGTGAACCAACCCCATACAAAATTGGATGCGGAGGGAAATCCACATACAATTCGCATATACGTGAACCCTGCCTAAAACAGAATTTAAAACCAGTAAAAGTGTAAGAAATTAAAGCTGAACACCGGGCTAAATAAATATGGTCTAAACACAAGAGGCACGTGCATTCTGTCTTGAATCTTGATGTAATTTGTGTATTTCTTCCAGATATCTACCATAATCCAGCATGAACAACTCTTGTATTTTGACTCTGTGCAAGAACTTCCTATAATAACAACCAGTTACTGCTGCTCTCTCATTAAGCAGGGTGACTGGTCTTGTATCCACCCACCTGTAGTTTTCTGCAGGCAGCCTGTACTGCAGGGATGTCCAAACTGTAGCCCAAGACAGCTATGAATGCAGCCCAATACAAAAATCATACTTTCGCCTCTCACGCACACTCTGGACCAGGAGGAAGTTATACAATGGCGCTAACGAATTACCTAGCTATAACTAGCTGGGGCAGAGCCAATCACTTGTATTACACTCTGATTACATTCCAGTTCCGAGTAATTAGCTCTGCCCCCGACTAGTTATGGGTTGGTAATGCAGTAGCGGCAATGTATTACTTCCTCACGGTCCGGTCCCTATGGTTACCTATTGTTTAATATATAAACCAGGAGCTTGTCACTCAGCTTCCTACCCTGAAGCCACGTGGGTTAGTGGCATAACACGTAGGGTGGAGCCAAGTGACGTCATTTCTGGTCCAGAGCTGAAAACTGGAAGTCTTTGTTCTCAATGCTGGTAATGAGTCTTAGACTCAAGTATAGAATGTGAGTGCATTTTTATTGCGGTTGGTGTATTTTAAACTTTTAACTATTAAAAATTAATACACTATTGGAGGCCTCCTCTTCTTTCCTTTGTGAGTTACTTGGAAAATAAGTGGCGAGTCGAATGCCATTCATTTAAAGGGGATCTGCTGCTATTCAAAAGTACTTTTTATACCATTGCTCCGGAGAGCCCAGTGGATGAATGGAGTAATCAATGTCCTGTTCATTTGCATAGGTCCAGGATCCAGGTGCGTGGGCATTCCTATTGGTTGGTGGTGGTGAAGTATGATTTATGGTGGAGCACATAATTAAAGACTGATCTTCACGTGAAGAATGGATGTATAATCACATCAGAAGCTTATTGATTTAATACATCCACTTCAGGGCTGATTGTAGTATCCAATATTAAATTTGATTAGCTTATATTTCTGTCAATATAAGAAACTATGGATTTAAAAAAATAAATACATTTTTTTTTATGTGCTTAGGTGATTATTTGGTTCACAATATTGAGTAGCGCAACACTGCTTATTACGGTTTATCCTTTGTTAGTATATTTTGAGTGTGGCCCAAGACAATTCCTCTTCTTCCAACGTCGCCCAGGAAGGTCAAAAGGTTGGACACCCCTGCTGTAGAGGAAGACCTGCTGAGTCCCTCCCACAACTCTGTTCTTTGCAGGAGCTATGTGCAGCATAATGAGGATGTCACCATTACATATACAAAACATTATCTGGGTACGCAAAAGAATGTGGTGCACACAAAGTGAATTTAAAGCGTTTGCAGCTATTGAGGATATTTGAATAAAAGTTTACCAAAAGTGTACCATGTTCAGTCTTAACACAGGGATGACATTTTTTAAGAACAAACAAATAAAGCCCTGTAATCTTCTAGATCAGTGATTCTCACCCAGGGTTCCGTGGAACCCTAGGGTTCCTCCAGAAGTTGCTAGGGGTTCCTTCAGCATTGGGCAATTTCTGTGTCTCAGATAATTTCCTACTGACACCATTGATCTTTTTAGCTATCTGTAAGGAGGTAATTCTTCCCAATGACCACAAGTGTAAGGACCATCCTTCCCACTGACCATCACACTAAGGTTTCATGAATTGTAGATCTGTAATTTTTAGCAGGGGTTCCCCGAGACCGGAGAACTATTTCAAGGGTTCCTCTGTGTTGAAAAGGTTGAGAAAGGCTGTTCTAGATGGTTACAGTTCGGCTTTAATCTAGAACAGTAAACATGTGAAATAATAATAGACATTTATACACTGTTTAGATATGCAGCTCAACACTTATTTCTATTAGTCTTGAATCAGTTGCAGGGTACAAGAAATCTGGCATACCTGAGTGCAGCCCTTGAGGGACAGGCACCGCAGCCCCCCGCAGCCCTTTACCAGAGCCTGGATCCCGTCCTTGCTGATCTGATCACACCATGAGATGTTCAGTTGCTCCAGGAGGGGGCAGCCCTCACTGTCATGCACAGAGAAGGGATGTTGATTAGAAACCCTTCCATTTATCAGAAACACACACATTCTGGCTATTGTTTGTAGGGCATTTGGTAAAAACAAGGTCTGGGTCTTACAATGTTATTATGAGTCGAATTACTTAAAAATAATACATCTGTTAGGCCCCTTTCACACTGAGGCGTTTTTACCGCGTTTTTGCGGTAAAAATAGCGCTGTAATAACGCCTGAAATAATCCTGCCCCAGCATTCTCAATGTGAAATCTCTGAGGGCTTGCACATTGAGGCGTTTTGCTGGCTGGGCGTTGAAAAAAAATCCTGCAAACAGCTTTTTTAGAGCAACTTTAGGGCGCATAAAATAAAGCTGTAAAAACGCCTATCCCCATTGAAATGAATGGGATTCGCGGTAAAACCGCATACGCGTTAGCGCTATTTTTACCGCGATCGCGGTAAAAACGCGGTAAAATAGAGGTACAAAATCCTATCATTTTTGAGCGTTTTTTCAACGCCTCAGTGTGAAAGGGGCCTTAGTATTTGTAAGTTAAGAAAACCCACAATAAGAGAAATACAAAAGCTGGACCTCCATCTGAAATTGCATTTTGACTGAATCTCTCTGGTTTCAATACATTTAAATCACATGCAGCCAGGAAATTCAGAACACCTGATCTGTGTACTTGTTCTATCGCAGCGACTCAAACTAGTGAAGTACTTAATCAGCAGAATAACTGGGTAACTAGCATTCTCAGAGGCCCTCAATGGTAGCCTACCGTGAGGGAAAAAAGTATTTGATCCCTTGCTGATTTTGTACGTTTGCCAACTGACAAAAAAATGATCAGTCTATAATTTTAATGGTAGGTTTATTTTAGCAGTGAGAGACAGAATAATAAAAAAAATATCCAGAAAAACGCATTTCAAAAAAGTTATAAATTGATTTGCATTTGAATGAGTGAAAAAAGCATTTGACCCCCATCAATCAGCAAGATTTCTGGCTCCCAGGTGTCTTCTATACAGACAATGAGCTGAGATTAGGAGCACTCTTAAAAGGGAGTGCTCCTAATCTCAGCTTGTTACCTGTATAAAAGACACCTGTCCACAGAAGCAATCAATTAAATTGGCCAAGACTAAAGAGCTGTCCAAGAATGTCAGGGACAAGATTGTAGACCTAAACAAGGCTGGAATGGACTACAAGAGCATCGTCAAGCAGCTTGGTGAGAGGGTGACAACAGTTGGTGCGATTATTCACAAATGGAAGAAACGCAAAATAACAATTTCCTTCGCTCTGGGGCTCCATGCAAGATCTCACCTCATGGAGTTTCAATGATCATGAGAACGGTGGGGAATCAGCCCAGAACTAAATCTTGTCAATGATCTCAAGGCAGCTGGGACCATAGTCACCAAGAAAACAATTGGTAACACACTACTCTGTAAAGGACTGAAATCCTGCAGTGCCCACAAGGTCCCCCTGCTCAAGAAAGCACATGTACAGGCCCGTCTGAAGTTTGCTAATGAACATCTGAATGATTAGGAGAAGTGGGTGAAAGTGTTGTGGTCAGATTAGACCAAAATCAAGCTCTTTGGCATCACCTCAACTGGCTGTGTTTGGAGGACGAGGAATTCTGCCTATGACCCCAAGAGCACCATCAAACAGGGAGGCGGAAACATTATATTTTGAGGGCGTTTTTCTGCTAAGGGGCCAGGACAACTTCAAAAAGGGATGATGTACAGGGCCATGTACAATCAAATCTTGGGTGAGAACCTCCTTCCTTTAACCAGGGCTTTGAAAATGGGGTTGTGGATGGGTATTCCAGCATGACAATGATCCAAAACACACAGCCAAGGCAACAAAGGAGTGGCTCAAGAAGAAGCACATTAAGGTCCTGGAGTGGTCCTTTTTTGCTTAATCCTAATCCTTATGAGCTGCTGAGATCTACAAATCTTTCCTCTCCTCTGAGAAGTGCCCCGCTGTTAAAACAGAGTTAATTACCTGTAGGAGGGTCTACAGACTTTCATACTGTGTAATACCGACAATGGTCTGGAGTCTGGATCCACCCACTTTCCTGTCATCTTGTTTGGTTGATGTTGGCTCTCTGCTCGTTCCCGAGACTTCACACAACACACAGAGCTGCTCTCCCCCTCCATGCATGTTGCAGACAGAACAATCTAAGCACACGTTCAGGAAAGCAGAAGACTTCAGCGAGTGTCAGTGTTGGGGTTAGGGATGAAATCAGTAGCGGGGGTGAGGATAGGGATGACATCAGTGGTGGTGAGGATAGGGATGACATCAGTGGCAGTGGTGGGGATAGGGATGACCTCAGCGGTGATGAGGATAGAGATCACATCAGTGGCAGTGGTGAGGATAGGGATGACATCAGTGGCAGTGGTGAGCATATCCTCACCTCTGATGTCATCCCTATCCCCACCACTGATGTCATCCCTATCCTCACCACCATTACTGATGTCATCCCTATCCCCACCACTGATGTCATCCCTATCCCCACCACTGATGTCACCCCGATCCCCACCACTGATGTCACCCCGATCCCCACCACTGATGTCACCCCGATCCCCACCACTGATGTCACCCCGATCCCCACCACTGATGTCACCCCTATCCCCACCACTGATGTCACCCCTATCCCCACCACTGATGTCACCCCTATCCCCACCACCACCACCACCATTACTGATGTCATCTCTATCCCCACCACCACTGTACAATAAAAGGAGACTCAGGGGACATATCCGGGGTCTAAACAGGGACATTTCACTTTAGATGACAGGCAGTTGTCAATTTCCATCTCCCCTGCAGACCTGCTATGTACTGTAAAACAGGTATGCGCTATACACATAGCAATATGTTCATTTTAGAGAACAGACACAGGAAAAAGGTTACTATGCTCCTTATCATGTCTCCTCTTCTAAAATAACACAGTGACTGTGTAGAGAGCTTACCTGTGTTCATTGCTGGACATGAGCCCCCTCCCCTCATTGGCTGGAGGAGAAGCCGACAGACTTGGAAAGCCTCTGAGTGAGGGGGGAATTCGGAGGACACAGGAAGGAACATCAAAGCCCAGGGGTGATGTGTTGGAGTCTTGCAGATAACAACCAGAGAAAGGGGAGGACTTCACTGCTTTTGTCATGCTGCTTCTGGGTTTTAGCTGGGGACACGCTGCCATGGAAACAGACACGTGAAGAACGTGCACACTCTAGATAGCAGCCTGGGTGTGTACCTCTTCACCAAACACATCCACATGTCCTCCAGAGGGAGGGAGTGAAGGAGGGCTGGATTGTGGAGATGTTCCAACCCCCTGGAAACTTTTAAACTGAGAAAAAACTGTTAGAGGCCGATTCTGGAATCTTCAAAAGACTATACTGCAAAAACGAAAGGGCCCGGGGGAAGTAGCAAATACAATGCAGGTATGAGGGTAGCACGTACCACCAGTGTTGTTCATCTTACGTTAAAAAAGTAATTAGTTACAGTTACAAATTACTTCTCCCAAAAAGTAATGGAGTTACTCACTCAGTTACTACATTGAAAAAGTAATTAGTTACTCAGCAAAGTAACTATATTGGTTATATTATATATACACACGGGGGCGGGGTGGTAGAAGGATGATATATATGTAATTTTTTCAGTGTATAAAAATAATAGGAGGGATAACAATATTGGTACTGTGCCCCATGCCTCACAGTCACTGTGCCTGCCGTGTACAGTACCTCAGATCGCGGCGTCCCGACTCCCGGCGGCCATTCCATTATTCAAAAGCCGCGCCTCCTCCAGTCCTCCTCGTCTGTGATAGGCGGAACACTCAATTTCCCAGCATTCAGTGTTCCGCCCATCACGGACATCCGCTCATCCTCATAACACAGACGAGGATGAGAGGATGTCCGTGATAGGCGGAACACTGCCTGCTGGGAAATTGAGTGTTCCGCCTATCACAGGCGAAGAGGACTCGGGAGGCGTGGCTTTTGAATACTGCAATGGCCGCCGTTTGTCTGCATGGCACGCTGATCAGGTAGGCAGACGGCGGCTTGCAGTTAGTTAAATGTTAAATTACATCTACTCGCGGCGGCTGCGGCGAGTAGATGTAATTAGGGTAACGCCGCCCAAGTAATGGGAACGGCGGTGCCACGAGGGGAAGTTAGATTACTCGTTACCCCAAAAAGTGGCTACGTTACCTAACGCCGTTTATTTAAACGGCGTTAGTTACAACACTGCGTACCACCTATTTTTGCATTCCCATACTTCTCCTTTAAGGACTTGGAGAGGTTCTGCAAAGAGGAGTGGGACAAAATCCCTCCAGAGATGTGTGCAAACCTCTGGACCAACTACAAGAAACGACTGACCTCTGTGATTGCCAACAAGGGTTGTGCCACCAAGTACGAAGTCATGTTTTGCGAAGGTGTCAAATACTTATTTCACTCATTAAAATGCCAATCAATTTATAACTTTTTTGAAATGCGTTTTTCTGGATATTTTTGTTATTCTGTCTCTCACTGTTAAAATAAACCTACCATTAAAATGATAGGACTGATACTTTTTGTCATTGGGCAAGCTTAAAAAATCAGCAGGGTATCAAATACTTTTTTCCCTCACATGTACAGAGACCTCTCACTACAAGTTTACTTTAGGTGGCATTCACATCTGAGCGATGCAGGAGCAGAGTTTTTTGGTGTTTTTTTTTTTACTTTTTGAATAGCATGATTTTGCTTGTTTTTTGGGCGTTTTGTCGTGCATCCATTAAAAAATGGCAACCAATTATGTGTTCTGCGTTTTCAGTGCATTCAGTAAGACCCCTTTCACACTGAGGCGCTATTGCGCCTGCAATCTCCCCCCCCCCGAAAAAGCCGCTCCATTGTATTCAGTGTGAAAGCCCGAGGGCTTTCACACTGGAGCGGTGCGCTTGCAAAAAAAACTCCTGCAAGCCGCATCTGAGGTGCGGTAGGAGCGGTAAAAATACTGCTCCTATAGCACCCCTGTTCATTGAAATCAATGGGGTAGCGCCTCCAAAACACTGCAAAGAGGCGTTTTAGCGGGCGTTTTTAACCCTTTTTCGGCCGCTAGCAGGGGTTAAAATAACCCCGCTAGCGCCCGCAAATCGCTGCAAAAACAACGGTATAGCGCCGCTAAAAATAGCGCCACTATACCGCCAGCGCATCCAGCGCTTCAGTGTGAAAGTAGCCTTACATGGGCAGAATCATACTCTGATGTGAACAGGGCCGTTAAGGTACCTATGAGCACCAGATTATCTGCCAGCTTGCCACTGAAAAATTGACCACGTTAAATTTAATAGAATAGGGTGTACTTTCTTGTTGCCAGATGTGAAGGACCCAGACATTTGGTTCTTGGGCTAAGCTTCTAGAATATGTTCTACACAAGAAGCAAAAGTGAAACTGTAAAAAAGCAATATGGGAAACTTATAGCAAAGTGATACAGGTCCACAATCCCAGCGCACTGCCTTTCATACAATTCCCTTTACTTGTGCAAACTATGAGTATTGCAGAGCAACTGGCACTTTTTTTACAACCCAATTTGGATTTTTTATTTAAAACACTGCACCACAACTGCAAGCCAAGCATTTGGCACACGCTTGCTTGGTGTGTGGATGTATTGACTTGTATGGGCAAGTTTGATAGGCAGTACTGCTCGTCAAACCTGATAAGCCAAGTTAAATTAGCTGATTCCACAAAGCATCATGATTGTGGCATGTGTAAAAGCCCCTGTGGATGCAGGTTGTTTTTTTAAAGGGGGGTGGTAAAACTGTGCCTTAAGCACCTGTTTTTATCGCCTCTCTGACATCTGCATAAACAGGGCTTTAAAGTGTTGAACGAAATTTTAATTTCTTGCAGATTACTATTTCTTATATATGGTCACTGCTGTGTTTTCTTAATTTTTCACTTATTTTTTTTCTCCTTTATTTTCAGCTGGTGAGTCTGCTAGTAGCACATATCCTGCCCTGAGGTGACAACACTCACTGCACTGTATTTATGGAGGAGCAGCATTGTCACCCTAGAACAGGAAGTTGGTTAGTCTATACATAGTTCTATGTGAGTCTATAACATAGGAGGGAGGCGTTTGGTAGTCCACAAAAGCGAATTGGGCAAGGTTGATAGCACTAGGTAAGATTTCAGTGCAGAACAGGTAGAAAACACAGGGAGTTAGCTGCTCACTGCACTAGAAGAACAAACATTCTGCCTACTTTTATGCTTTTAAATAGGGAAATCACAGGGATATGTGCATGTATTGGAGATTCATACTGAATAGGTTCTCTTTTTATTTTACCTATACATATAGGTTACCGTATATGCAAGTACTGCAAGTGCATGTCCAGCCAGTTTTGGATAATTTTGGATAGCGTAGGAAGGGTTAGTGACCTTTATCAGATTTTTACTGTTAGCCGGGGCTCACTTCCTGCTCTCCTGACAATGTTTTACCAGATAGGAAGTGCAGGGAACTTTCCAAAGGCAACACAGACAGAAAAAAAAAAAAAAAAAACACCCATTTAGACTTACCGGTAACTCTGTTTCTAGGAGTCGTCTAGGACAGCACAGGAGAGACAGGCTCCACCTCCGGAGGCAGGAAACACAAAAATTCCAGGAAGCACAGGCATCCCCACTCTTCAGTATGACATACAAATATCTCCCCGGAACACTTCTGAAACACAAAACACAGTCATCCACCATTATAACAGCATTTTAGGGAGGGAATCCCTGCTGTCCTGGACGACTCCTAGAAACAGAGTTACCAGTAAGTCTAACTCCGGTTTTCTCCAGTTGTCTGTACAGGACAGCACTGGGGAGGATCAGCGAGAAAACTTACCAGATATGGAAGTATGGAACTACTGCCTGAAGCACTTTTATCTCAAACGCCGGATCTTGCGCTGAGAAAAGGTGCAACCTGTAACGTTTTATGAAAGTCGAGTAGCTTGACCATGTTGCTGTTTGACAGATCTGCTCTGGTGTGGCCCCAGCTCACTCTGCCCATGAAGCTGATAGTGCCCACATAGAGTGAGTTATGGGGGGAAAAAAGGGGCATACCTTATTTGAGACTTTGCAGGATTTCACGATCGCCTGCTTAATCCAGTGGGCGACAGTATTCTTTGAGGCTTGCAACCCTGCCGTTACCGGAATGTAAAATGAATAGGGCATTCGTTTTCCTAATGCCACTGGTTACCTCTAGATACTGCAAGATACAAGCCCTCACATCCAGGTGGTGGAACTCTTCCTCTTTCGGATTTGCTGTGGGCACACAGAAGAAGGCCAGGATGATATCCTGCAACCTGTGGTACTTCAAAAGACACCTTTGGCAAGAACCCCAGATCAGTGCGCATCACCAGTCTCTCCTCAAAGATTTGCAGGTACAGCTGTTTAAAAAGGAGAAGTATGGGTTTGGGGTTTTTTCTCTAATCATACTTGCCTAGGTGGATGCAGCATCGGTCCAATGCAGCATCTGTCCCCCGGAGTATCTGCACTGAGAACCGAACCATCGAACACCGCTGATGGCTCGGTTCTCTCGGCTCCCCGAGAGGAGAGCTGCTGACTGTAAATTGGCAGCTTTCATGCTCTGCTCCTCCACACTTACTGTAGCGATGAAGCTGTGGAGGGGCAGGGAGCGGTTGTCCCAGCGTCTCGCTAAGAGGCCGAGACTGCCATCAGTCCAGGCACCTGGCGGATCCAGACTTCCGAAGTCGGGATGACGCGGTGCCTGGACTGAACATGGAGACGTCAGCAGAGAGCGGACTTATGACCGCTCTCTGCTAAAAACAGGTCACAGGAGTGCAAAACGAATTGCACTCCTGTGACCCTTAGGAGAAGCCCAGCCAAAACGGGCCCAGGCCAGACTTCTCCTTTAATAGAGAGCTTACAACTCACTAATGCGCCTGACTGTAAAGATAGCCACCAGAAAAGATGCTTTGAGATTAAGGCTGGGTTCACACTTATGCGAATTGGATGTGGATTTCTCCACAACCAATTCGCATTGACAGGAGAGTGTGACTGGCTCTCAATGGGGCCGGTTCACACAGCTCCGGGGAGGTCGCGGAGCGACACTGGAAAGGGTCCTGTGCGTCTTTGGCTCCATTTAATTTCAGGTCCGAATTCAGGCCCTGAAACGGTGAAAGGGGACGCACTAGAAACCCTGCTGCGAGCCGTGGCCGCAGACAGTGTGAACCCAGCCTAAGCCACTTCAATTACATTTCTCCTCTATCCCTGCAACGCGACCAAGAGGTCACATTTGGGCAAAACCCTTAAAGGCACAGGCCTAATCCTGGAAAACCCCTTAACCAATTCAGCCCCGGAAGAATTTACCCCCTTCCTTACCAGAGCACTTTTTGCGATTCGGTACTGCGTCACTTTAACGGACAATTGCGTGGTCGTGCGACGTGGCTCCCAAACAAAATTGACATCCTTTTTTTCCCCCACAAATAGAACTTTCTTTTGGTGGAATTTAATCACCTCTGCGGTTTTTATTTTTTGCGCTATAAAACAAAAATAGAGCGACAATTTTGAAAGAAAATTCAATATTTTTTACTTTTTGCTATAATAAATATCCCCAAAAAATCTATTAAAAAAAAACACAAAAAAACGAAATTTTCCACAGTTTAGGCCGATACGTATTCTTCTACATATTTTTAAATAAAAAAAAAAAAAAATAGAAAAAAAAATCGCAATAAGCGTATATTGAGTTTGCGCAAAAGTTATAGCGTCTACAAAATAGGGGATAGATTTATTGAATTTTTTATTTTATTTTTTCTACTAGTAATGGCGGCGATCTGCGATTTTAATTGTGACCGTGACATTGCAACGGACATATCGGACACTTTTGACACATTTTTGGGATCATTCACAATTATACAGAGATTAGTGCTATAAAACTGCACTGATTACTGTGTAAATGTGACTGGCAGGGAAGGGGTTATCACTAGGGGGCGCTGAAGGGGTTAAATATGTTCCCTAGTGAGTGATTCTAACTGTAGGGGGAGGGGACTCACAAGGGGAGGAGACCGATCTGTGTTCCTCTGTACTGGGAACACACATCGTTTTCCACACCTCTGACAGGACATGGATCTTTGTGTTTACAGATCCACGGTCATGCCGTGATAGCGGGCAATCGCGGGTGCCCGGCGGACATCGCGGCCGCCGGGCACACGCACCGGGTCCCGAGCGATGCCTCGCGCCCCCTAGACGGCCGGGAAGCCCAGGACGTCATATGACGTCCACCCAGGATGGGAGATCCCTCTTGTAGACGTCATTTGACAATGGGTGGGATGTGAAGTGGTTAAAGAACCTACTAACCAGCGAATCTGTTGCCAAGGGATGCTCCAAAAAATAAGGCTGCCATTTGTACTCTTAGCGTACAAATGGCCTGTGTAACTTTATATCTACTAGATAGCATTGTGCTCACAACCCTATTACGAAAGCCCCTTAGACTTCAGGATGCTTTCCTCAGATACCAGGCAGCCAGCTTTAAATTTTGAATTTTCGGATAACATACTGGGCCCTGGGATAGTTCATCCTCCCTCACGGAAGCATAAGGGGAGGTTCCTTCGATAGGTGAAGCAGAGTGAAAAAAAAACCAAACACTGTTCGGCCAATATGGCACTAGAGCTGGGCAATTTTCTCCCAAAATATCTGCAATTTAAAAAAAAAAAAAAAAAAAAAAAAAAAAACTTGATTCACGATTCGAATGGAGTTTTTTTTTTTTTTTTGATGGACACCGCGCCGGTCCTGAGGAGCTGTGGGCAGGAGTTTTTAGGCGAGGCCGCGGCTTCGGCCTAGTCCGCGGCATCCGGCCTCGCGGACTAGGCTGAAGCCGCGGCCTGACCTAAAAACTCCTGCCTGCAGCTCCTCAGGACCGGCGTGGTGTCAGCGCCGGTCCTGGTGAAAAAAATAAAAAAATAAAAAAATCGATTTGCTGAAAATCTGAATCGATTTGACCTCTCAACTCGATTCAAATCGATTTTTTCCCCAGCCCTATAATAGCACTACTAAAATCATTGAGGTGTTCTCCTAAGCAAAGACCACGGGAATGAGCTTGAATGGGGGAAAGACATAACACAGACGGAACGCCCAATTCTGAGCCAAGGCATCCACCTCTTTGGCCAACTCGTCCCTTTCCAACGAAAAGTATGTTGCAACTGTGGTATTCGACTTGTTGGCAAAAAGGTCCACCTGCGGGAGGCCCCATTTCTTTGTGATCATCTGAAAATCCTCCCGATTCAGAGACCATTCTGACTCGCGAACCTGATGGCGGCTCCAATAGTCTGCCAGACGGTTGTCCACCCCTTTGAGGTGAACTGCTGGAATTGACCCCAGCAAAAATTGTGCGTATTAGGGATGGACAACGTGTCCCCCCCGTTTGTTTATGTAGAAGACCGCCACCACACTGCCAGAAAGGATCTGGATGTGGTGACCCCTTACCTCCTTGGCAAATGCTTTTAGGGCTTCCTAAATGGCCTTTAATTCTCTCCAATGGGCCGACCTTTGAGATTTCTCCCTGGACCAGGACCCCATGGGCCACTTTGGACTCCCAGGGGCCACCGCATCCCCAGGTAATAGACCTCTATGTCCCTTGGGATAAACAGAAGGTCTTGTCCAAGGCTTGTTGGCTGCCTGGCCCAATTTTTTAGAATATCCGCCAGGAGACATCTGAAATGGGCACTGCCAGGATTGTCGCTGCCAGGAGGCCTAACCCCAACAGGCCTGTTCTGATGAAAAGTGGAAGGTTGCTCTGAAGGTAAGCAGCCGTTTCCACTGCCTTCCTCATCTTTTCCTCTCTGGGAGGTACACTTTCTGTGTTATGGAATTCACCCTTAATCCCAAGTAGCACAGATCTTGAGAAGGGGTCAGATTCGATTTTTCTCTGTTTATGAGACACCTTGGGTCTTCTAGGAAAGGGACTGCCATCTATAAATTCTTTTGCAGCTGGAGCTTACTGGGGGCAAGGAATAAAAGGTCGTCCAAGTACAGGACGACCGAGATTCCTTTCAACCTCTGCGGGGCTAGCGCCGCCCCCCAGAAGTTGCGTAAAAATCCTTGGGGATGAGGAAAGGCCAAATGGCAAGGCTCAGAACTGAAGCTGTCTTCCCCCACCTGATTGCGACCCTCAAGAACTCTCGTGAACCAGGATATGCAAATATGCGTCCCTTAATTTGAGGGAGGACATAAAAGCAGTTTGGAGGCAAAATCGTATTTGTTGTGAAGATGGTTTCTATCCGAAACTTCTTGTAAACCACTCCCTTGTTTAAGGGTTTTAAGTTCAGGATCAGGCGGAACTTGGGTTTTCAGACAACAAAGACATGCGAATAGAACCCTTGATTTATCTCCTGCGGTGGGACAGGGACAAGCACTTGCTGGTCTATCAAGTCGCCTATTGGAGACAATAGGGCTGAAGCCTTCTGAAGGTCCCTGGGAGGGGAGGTTACAAGGTTCTTTAGGGCAGACTGCCGCTGAACTGTAACCGATAACCCATGACTATTTACGCATCACCTCCATCCTTTTATCCATGCGCTCTTAAAACCCCCATGTCTTCAAACGCAAGGTCCATTGATTTAGAGACTTGCGAGAAGGCCGTGTCTAGTTTAGGGACTGTATTCCATAAACAAGCGAGATCCTCACTAAAAGGAAACCTCCTCTTGAGGCTTTTGGGGGGGGGAAACATTTTTTTCTCAGGATCCACCTATTTTTCCGATGGATTCTGATAATGCACCATGTACCAGGAATATCCTGCCCTTACCTTCCTTCAAGGTCTGGTACATTTGATCATGCAGAGACAGGGAAACCTGCTCCTCCTTGATCTTCAGCGTTTCCTAAATCATGCCTAACAAGGCATCTACCTCCTCGAGTGAGAGCTTGTATCTAGGCAATTTTGATCCCTTATCCAGAGTATCCTTGGATGAAACAGCCTCACTCGGCTCTCCAATGAATCTGGATCCTCCTCCGTTTCATCACCCTCCACTGGGGTGAAAACAAGGGGAACTTCTGCTGGCTGGTTCGGGGCCTTAAGGCCTGAAAGCATAGACTTAATTGCAGACATTTCTTTTGTGACGCCTAAAATCAAATCCTTGCAGACCCCCGCCGACTTTGCATTCCAGTTGTTCAATACATGACCTGCAAAGCGGCTTGTTCCAGTCCTCTTTAAACTTAACAGAACAGGATGGGCATCTCTTCCTTCCCCATGACTTTCTTGGGTCTTTGGGCTGAGCCTGTAGAAACAAAAAACCTGTCAGTGGGACCTGCTCCACCACGGGTGCACCATTACCAAAACACCCCTGGGTTCCACACCAGCCCGAACCTTCTTTGGACTTTAGAACTCCTTAGCCTGGGTTCAGCCATTAACAAGGTGAGGGAGCCTGAGGATACCCGCTCCCAGGAAAACTCCTATACTCCCCCCAAGCCAGGTAGGATCAATCCCCTGTTGTTTTCCTACCTGAGCTGGGCCGTCACCCTGCCACATGGTTCCGCTGCAGGTTCTGGGACAGCATGCTTCTCCTCTTCCTGCCGCATCTTGACTCCTGCCAGCCTCTTTCTGCTGTGACCAGCGTCCATGCTCCCAGCAGGACCTGGAACCGAATACTCCTTAGGCCGGAACTTGGAGCCAGCACCCACCCACCGCCTATTCTCACCAGCCCAGCACTGGCTTCTGGTTCGGCTCCGGCGAGAGAGACTCGCAGTGAACATACAAGCCCACCCTGGGCTGTAGGGAGGAAAAAGGCGCCGGAATGCATCCTCTCGTCACGGCCCGACCGGGGGATCCAGGGCCTTGTCGACCCCTCTCCTGCAAACACAGGTATCTGTCTGCCCCCCCACCCCCAACAGCGCTCCTCGCTCTGGGCACAGGAGTAAAGTTCCTACATGACCTCCTCCTCCGGTGGAGGAAACGCAAAATACTGAAGAGTGGGGATGCCTGGAATACAACTGGAATTTTTGCATTTCCTGCCTCCAGAGGTGAAACCTGTCTCCTGTGCTGTCCTGGACAGGCGACTGGAGAAAAACACTTTTTTTTTAGTGGGGTAAGGCAAGAACCACTGTCAGATTTTTATTTTGGTCTCTGTCCCTATAGCATATATTTTTCTTAATTTCCTGTCTAGTGAAACCATTGTCAGCAAAACAAGAGCTGGGGAGAAATTTCTCTAACGAAGCCCAGGATCGCAGTAAAAATGTAGCAGGAGTTAATGCTTCCCCATTCTATCCAAAAAGTGTGAAAAAAAAAAAAAAAAGTTTATGGGCAGCCAAAACTTAAGTACCTGGATACAAAGTATGCTTGGGCAAAATAAAAAACATACAGATCTCTCCAACACATTTTTGGCTTGACATACACTTAAAACAGGGTGTGTTTCTAAATGAACCCCCAAATTTCAAAAAAACATTTTGTAACTGGGACCCTTTCACCAGTATCCCGTCAACATGAAACAAAATAGGTGCAGTCTGAAACATCATACTCGAGTCTAGACAGATTTTCTGGAAACAAATAATTTTTTTACTTGCCATGTCTGACCCCAAGCAGCCTAGTCATATAATAAGATACACAACAATTGTACTTAAATTTCATGACACTGAAAGAGGATATAGAATCATGATCGCAAATCTCACCTGAGAGCCTTTAGGGATAAGTTAGTAATGGAGGTGCATGATGCCAAGTCCAAATGTCTGAGTTTACAACAAAATTTACTGAGGCTAGACGAGGTTCTGTAAGGAGGACAGACATGTAATGGCTCACAATGTTGCACGTCTTATAACAAAGCCCAAGTCATTTTTTTCTACACATTAGACACTGGTTCAGATATAGCCAAACAAACTCACATGGGCTTTATTAAATGCAAAAATTTACTCAATATGGTTCTGAGCCAAACTTTAGCCAAAGTTTAGGCTCTCTATTATACTCAGTGGAAGAGAGCCATGTACAGTACATCCGGAAAGTATTCACAGCGCTTCACTTTTTCCACATTTTGTTTGAAATCTTTGCAAATGTATTAAAAAAAAAAAAAAATCACATGTACAGAAGTATTCACAGCATTTGCTAGAACAATCAAAATCGAGCTCCTGTGCATTGTGTTTCCTTTGATTATCCTTGAGATGTTTCTACAAGTTGATTGGCGTCCACCTGTGGTAAATTCAGTTGATTGGACACGATTTGGAAAGACACACACCTGTCTATATAAAAAGGTCCCACAGTTAGTTAGTGCATGCCAGAGCACAAACCAAGCCATGAAGTCCAAGGAATTGTCTGTAGACCTCCGAGACAGGATTGTATCAAGGCACAGATCTAGGGAAAGGATACAAAAAAATAGCCTTGAAGGTCCCAATGAGCACAATGGCCTCAATCATCCGTAAATGGAAGAAGTTTGGAATGGAACCACCAGGACTCTTTCTAGAGCGGGCCGCCCAGCCAAACTGAGTGTTCGGGGGAGTAGGGCCTCAGGGAGGTGACCTAGAACCCAATGGTCACTCTGACAGAGCTCCAGCATTTCTCTGTGGAGAGAGGAGAACCTTTCAGAAGAACGACCATCTCTTCAGCACTCCACCAATCAGGCCTGTATGGTAGAGCGGCCAGACAGAAGCCACTCCTCAGTAAAAAGGTACATGACAGCCCGCCTGGAGTTTGCCAAAATGCACCTGAAGGACTCTCAGACCATGAGAAACAAACTTCTCTGGTCTGATGAAACAAAGATTGAACTCTTTGGCCTGAATGGCCAGCGTCATGTCTGGAGGAAAACAGGCACAGCTCATCACCCGATTAATACCATCCCTACAGTGAAGCATAATGGTGGCAGCGTGGGGATTTTTTAAGCGTCAGGAACTGGGAGACTAGTCAGGGTCGAGGGAAAGGTGAAAACAGCAATGTACAGAGACATCCTTGATGAAAACCTGCTCCAGAGCATTCTGGACCTCATCTTCCAACAGGACAAGGAACCTAAGCACACAGCCAAGAGATGGTCAGAGACTGGGGACATGGTCAGAGACTGGGGACATGGTATAGGAGATGGTCAGAGACTGGGGACATGGTACAGGAGATCGTCAGAGACTGGGGACATGGTACAGGAGATGGTCAGAGACTGGGGACATGGTACAGGAGATGGTCAGAGACTGGGGACATGGTCAGACTGCGGACATGGTACAGGAAATCAATGCAGCCTCACCAGTGCCTGTCAGATGCAGCCTCACCAGTGCCTGTCAGATGCAGCCAGCCAGCGTCCCCAGTGCAGCCAGCCAGCGTCCCCAGTGCAGCCAGCCAGCGTCCCCAGTGCAGCCAGCCAGCCAGCCAGCCAGCCAGCGTCCCCAGTGCAGCCAGCCAGCGTCCCCAGTGCAGCCAGCCAGCCAGCGTCCCCAGTGCAGCCAGCGTCCCCAGTGCAGCCAGCCAGCCAGCGTCCCCAGTGCAGCCAGCCAGCCAGCGTCCCCAGTGCAGCCAGCCAGCCAGCGTCCCCAGTGCAGCCAGCCAGCCAGCGTCCCCAGTGCAGCCAGCCAGCCTCCCCAGTGCAGCCAGCGTCCCCAGTGCAGCCAGCCAGCCAGCGTCCCCAGTGCAGCCAGCCAGCGTCCCCAGTGCAGCCAGCCAGCCAGCCAGCGTCCCCAGTGCAGCCAGCCAGCCAGCCAGCGTCCCCAGTGCAGCCAGCCAGCCAGCCAGCGTCCCCAGTGCAGCCAGCCAGCCAGCGTCCCCAGTGTAGCCAGCCAGCGTCCCCAGTGCAGCCAGCCAGCGTCCCCAGTGCAGCCAGCCAGCGTCCCCAGTGCAGCCAGCCAGCGTCCCCAGTGCAGCCAGCCAGCGTCCCCAGTGCAGCCAGCCAGTGTCCCCAGTGCAGCCAGTTAGCCAGCCTGTGTCCCCAGTACAGTGTCATGTACCTGGGTGTATTTGAACCGGGATCTTCCTGGTCCCACAGCTGCAGCCTTACCTGTTGTGCTACAGAGCAGATCTAGACTTTTGGAAATGTCCTCTCAGTATTAAGTATTACCTTGGACTCACTAGCCCCACCTGCTGCCAGCTGTGGACAATTTTCTATCAAAAGCAGCCCATAAAAAGGAAGTGATGCTATCTCTCAGCGCCCGTTTGTGTGGAATAGCTCCCTGGGTGTTGTGACTGCTTTTTGATCTTGATTTTCGTGTTGAACTTCTGTCTGAATTCCTGACTACTCTCTAGCCTGCTGATTTTGTACTTCACTGCCAGCTCGTGTATGACCTTTGCCTGCCTGACCACTCTCTGGATTTCGATCGTGTACCGTTTTGCCTGATCTGTTGCCAACCTAATCTGCCTGACTACGTTTTCGCCTGAATCCTCAGCACACAAGTTCCACTTCGGACACTACCTATCACAGGTACCTTACATGCAGCCAGTTAGCCAGCCAGTGTCCCCAGTGCAGCCAGTTAGCCAGCCAGTGTCCCCAGTGCAGCCAGCCAGCCAGTGTCCCCAGTGCAGCCAGCCAGCCAGTGTCCCCAGTGAAGCCAGCCAGCCAGTGTCCCCAGTGAAGCCAGCCAGCCAGTGTCCCCAGTTCAGCCAGTTAGCCAGCCAGTGTCCCCAGTTCAGCCAGCTAGCCAGCCTGTGTCCCCAGTGCAGCCAGTTAGCCAGCCTGTGTCCCCAGTGCAGCCAGTTAGCCAGTGTCCCCAGTGCAGCCAGTGTCCCCAGTGCAGCCAGTGTCCCCAGTGCAGCCAGTTAGCCAGCCAGTGTCCCCAGTGCAGCCAGCCAGCCAGCCAGTGTCCCCAGTGCAGCCAGCCAGCCAGCCAGTGTCCCCAGTGCAGCCAGCCAGCCAGCCAGTGTCCCCAGTGCAGCCAGCCAGCCAGTGTCCCCAGTGCAGCCAGCCAGCCAGCCAGTGTCCCCAGTGCAGCCAGCCAGCCAGCCAGTGTCCCCAGTGCAGCCAGCCAGCCAGTGTCCCCAGTGCAGCCAGCCAGCGTCCCCAGTGCAGCCAGCCAGCGTCCCCAGTGCAGCCAGTTAGCCAGTGTCCCCAGTGCATCCAGTTAGCCAGTGTCCCCATTGCAGCCAGTTAGCCAGTGTCCCCAGTGCAGCCAGTTAGCCAGAGTCCCCAGTGCAGCCAGTTAGCCAGAGTCCCCAGTGCAGCCAGAGTCCCCAGTGCAGCCAGTTAGCCAGCGTCCCCAGTGCAGCCAGTTAGCCAGCGTCCCCAGTGCAGCCAGTTAGCCAGCCTGCCTGCGTCCCCAGTGCAGCCAGTTAGCCAGCCTGCCTGCGTCCCCAGTGCAGCCAGTTAGCCAGCCTGCCTGCGTCCCCAGTGCAGCCAGTTAGCCAGCCTGCCTGCGTCCCCAGTGCAGCCAGTTAGCCAGCCTGCCTGCGTCCCCAGTGCAGCCAGTTAGCCAGCCTGCCTGCGTCCCCAGTGCAGCCAGTTAGCCAGCCTGCCTGCGTCCCCAGTGCAGCCAGTTAGCCAGCCTGCCTGCGTCCCCAGTGCAGCCAGTTAGCCAGCCTGCCTGCGTCCCCAGTGCAGCCAGTTAGCCAGCCTGCCTGCGTCCCCAGTGCAGCCAGTTAGCCAGCCTGCCTGCGTCCCCAGTGCAGCCAGTTAGCCAGCCTGCCTGCATCCCCAGTGCAGCCAGTTAGCCAGCCTGCCTGCGTCCCCAGTGCAGCCAGTTAGCCAGCCTGCCTGCGTCCCCAGTGCAGCCAGTTAGCCAGCCTGCGTCCCCAGTGCAGCCAGTTAGCCAGCCTGCGTCCCCAGTGCAGCCAGTTAGCCAGCCTGCTTCCCCAGTGCAGCCAGTTAGCCAGCCTGCGTCCCCAGTGCAGCCAGTTAGCCAGCCTGCGTCCCCAGTGCAGCCAGTTAGCCAGCCTGCTTCCCCAGTGCAGCCAGTTAGCCAGCCTGCGTCCCCAGTGCAGCCAGTTAGCCAGCCTGCGTCCCCAGTGCAGCCAGTTAGCCAGCCTGTGTCCCCAGTGCAGCCAGTTAGCCAGCCTGTGTCCCCAGTGCAGCCAGTTAGCCAGCCTGTGTCCCCAGTGCAGCCAGTTAGCCAGCCTGTGTCCCCAGTGCAGCCAGTTAGCCAGCCTGTGTCCCCAGTGCAGCCAGTTAGCCAGCCTGTGTCCCCAGTGCAGCCAGCCAGCCAGCCTGTGTCCCCAGTGCAGCCAGCCTGTGCAGGGAAAGAGGAGAGCCGCCTCCGACGCCTAGTTGATTAGAGCCCAAGGAACTTAACGGCTTTCATTTCAATTACTGTGTTGTCACGTACCTGGTAGGAGTCTGGAATGACGAGGTCGGCCTCCCTTGTATCTCCAACTCAAGCCCCACTGAAGGTGGAACAGATGGTGGCTAGGGTGAGGAGGAACACGAGTGCCCGTAGGTGTTGCGTGCAGAACTTGTAAGTGGAGTTGCAGGCTTGGAGGTGCAGGCAGAGCATCCGGTAAGGAGCTGGACCCAGGAAGGATGGATAGCCAGCACAGGCACTCAGAGACAGCGTTGAGCCCAGCAGGAGATAGGAGCAGGGTCACAAGGATGGCCAGGTTCGGTAACAGCGGGCAGTGACGTAACAAGGCATAGGCAGGAGGAAGGTCAGATGGGAAGCCAGGATCAGGAACCAGTAATCAGAGTAATCAGAGTCCAAAAGCAGGGTCAAGGAAAGCCAAGGTTCAGCAACAGGAATCAAGCCAGGTTTAACATAGTTCAGATTATCAGGACACAGCTGAAGACCAGTCAGCACTTGTCAGAAGTCACGACATTCTTTAAATAGGCCGTCTGGCACCAATTGTGGCTAGGGGCACGCTCCTGCGCATGCACGTCATGCGATGCATTGGCGCGTGTGAGACTCTGCCGTTGCCCGCACGTGTGCGCGCCGGGTGTATTCTAACAGTCCTCTTACATGTGTGTTCCCCGCGGCGCGCCGTTACATACAGCCCCTCCTCTTTGTCCGGGGCACTTTGACAGATCACCCGTCCAATCCTGGGACGGGTGATCTGTCTATCAAAGTTCCCGGGACAAGGGGGAGGGGCTTATGTGACGGCGTGCCACGGGGAACACACAGCTATCGAAATGAAAGCTCTTATGTTCCCGGCGCTCTAATCAACGCGGCGGCGGCTCTCTTCTCTCTTCTGCGCTATAGGACACCCCCGTAATGGGGCAACCCCATTTTCGGCTCCATTATCGGCCATTTTTCTCTTTTGGCAAATGGCCGAAAAGGCCATTTTCGGACGATATGTTGTTTCAGCTGCCGAAATTTCGGTACATCCTCTCAAAAAGACTTGGAGGTAATTGGTGCCAAAGGTGCTTCAACAAAGTATTGAGCACAGGCTGTGAATACTTATGTACATGTGATTTTTTTGGTTTATTTATTGTTAATAAATTTGCAAAGATTTCAAACAAACTTCTTTCACGTTGTCAATATGGGGTATTGTTTGTAGAATTTCAAAGAAAAGAATGAATTTAATCCATTTTGGAATAAGGCTGTAATAAAAAGTGAAGCGTTGTGAATGCTTTCCGGATGCACTATATATTATATATATATATATATATATATATATATATATATATATATATATATATATATATATATATATATATATATATATATATATAATAAAAAACACACGCACACACATAAGAATCCAAGGAAAAGCTATACACAATCCTCCTGATTGGTTTGTGAGTGCACATTTTAGCTTTAGGCAAGTCCAAAATTTATTAAAGCACTACTCCATATTTGTGCACCACGTGCATTTTTCAAAATTTTCCGTGTTTGCGCAACCCCTGCTCCTTCACAGACAGCAGTATATAGAAAAAGGCTTTGCTCTTAAAGTGGAACTTTAGTTAGAAAATTAAGTCCTGCTAGATCACTTCAGGCTGGCCCCTTTTGGTATAGCTATGTCAAACAATAAGGCCTCATGCCCACGGGCGTTTTTTCAGCCGCGTTTTTGAGCGTTTTTTACAGCTTAAAAACGCCTGTCCATGTTAGTCTATAGCTTCATGCCCACCTAGGCGTTTTTGAGCTGTAAAGAGCATAGGCGTTTGTAAGCTGTAAAAAAAACCCAGGGCCAGTGCGTTCCTCAGCGTCAGAACTAGGCAGGAAAAAACGCGAGCGTCAAAAAACGCGCAAAAACGCGCACTAACGCGCAAAAAACGCGCACTAACGCGCGGTCGCGTTTTTAGCTCCGACGTTTTTTTTTTTTTTATTTATTTTTTTTTTCAAAAAAAAAAAAAAAATATTTACAATAACATGGACAGGAGTTTTTAAGCTGTAAAAAACGCTCAAAAACGCAGCTGTAAAAACGCCAGTGGGCATGAGGCCTAAAGGCCAAGTTTACCTTTGTTCACCTTGTTATTTATTTATTTTCTAAATTCCAGCTCCCCTATGTACCAATAGGGATGAGCTTCAAGTTCGAGTTGAACTCATGTTCGACCGTACTCCGAACAATTTGGGGTGTTCGCGGCAAATTCGAAAAGCCGCGGAACACCCTGTAAAAGTCTATGGGAGAAATCGAAAGTGCTAATTTCAAAGGCTTATATGCAAGTTATTGTCATAAAAAGTGTTTTGGGGACCCGGGTCCTGCCTTAGAGGACATGTATCAATGCAAAAAAAGTTTTAAAAACGGCCGCTTTTTCGGGAGCAGTGATTTTAATAATGCTTAAAGTGAAACAAAAAAAGTGAAATATTCCTTTAAATTTCGTACCTGGGAGGGGTGTATAGTATGCCTGTAAAGTAGCGCTTGTTTCCCATGCTTAGAACTGTCCCTGTACAAAGTGTAATTTCTGAAGGGAAAAAAGTAATTTAAAAGCACTCGCGGCTATAATGAATTGTCGGCTCCCGGCAATACAGAGAAAAGTCATTGATAAAAAAAAAAAAAAAAAAAAAAAAAAGCCATACCAGACCCTTTATCCGAGCACGCAACCTGGCAGGCCACAGGAAAAGAGGGGGGGGGGAATGAGAGAGTGCCCCCCCTACTGAACCATACCAGGCCACATGCCCTCAACATGGGGACATGGTGCTTTGAGGGGTCACAGACCACCAAAGCATCCTCCCCATGTTGAGGGCATGTGGCCTGGTACGGTTCGGGGGGGGCGCCCTCTCGTCCCCCCCTCTTTTCCTGTGGCCTGCCAGGTTGCGTGCTCGGATAAAGGGTCTGATATGGATTTTTGGGGGGAACTCCACAACATTTTTTTTTTAATTTGCTGTGGAGTTCCCCTTAAAATCCATACCAGACCTGGTCTGGTATGGATATTTGGGGGGAACCCCACGTAATTTTTTTTTTAAATTTGACGCAGGGTTCCCCTTAATATCCATACCAGACCTGAAGGGCCTGGTAATTGAATTTGGGGGGACCCCCACGCATTTTTTTATCAATGACTTTTCTCTGTATTGCCGGGAGCCGACAATTCATTATAGCCGCGAGTGAGTTTTAAATTACTTTTTTTCCCTTCAGAAATGACACTTTGTGCAGGGACAGTTCTAAGCACGGGAAACAAGCGCTACTTTACAGGCATACTATATACACTTTTATTGTTTCACTTTAAGCATTATTAAAATCACTACTGCCGGAAAAACTGACGTTTTTAAAACTTTTTGTTTGCATTGATACATGTCCCCTGGGGCAGGACCCGGGTCCCCAAACACTTTTTATGACAATAACTTGCATACAAGCCTTTAAAATTAGCACTTTAGATTATTCATGTTCGAGTCCCATAGACTTTAACGGTGTTCGGATGTTCGAACAAATTTATTGCCTGTTCGCAAGTTCTGGTGCGAACAGAACTGAGGGGGTGTTCGGCTCATCCCTATGTACCAATATTGCATTCATGTACTTTTTTTTGCAAATATATCAAAGCTTTCTATAAAATCTAAAGACACTTACCTTACTGTCCTCCATCCATGGTTCCAAACGTATCTATTGCTTCTGTCTTATTTACTGAACAGACTTAATGTCACGACACAGGAAGGAGTTGACCAGCTGACCTCATTAGCACACACCCAGCTTCATGCACCCACCCACTCCCAGCTGCACCTTTTTTTAAATGAAATGCAATCAATCAGTGATCACCCTTCTCACTAAATACACAATATACAATCAGATTGCATAGGTGTATGGCCATCTTTATACAAGTACATAAAAGGGAGTGGACAGAAACACTCAGCTGTTAAGCCCCGTTCACATCTCTGCATAGCGGGAACTCGCATTCCCACATGCGTTTTTTTTTCTTTTAGCGAGGTGGGGAGGCGTTTTGGAGCATTTTCACTCATCACACATACGGCAGCTCATCCACCTGAAAGGGCTGCCCTACGCACAGCATTCGCCTCAAAGAAGATTCCGAACTTTTTTTTTTTTTTAGAGCGGAGCTTGGTGCGTTTTTTACTGCGATTTTTGGTGAAGCGCATTTCTGAAATGCAGAGAAACACACAGATGTGAATGGAGCCTCATTGTTCTTGTGTTAAACGCACCAATTTCACTTTCAGGCCCCATTCACATCTAGCATAGTGGGAGCGCATGTTTTGGGACTCTTTTTTCCTTTGACGCACAAAGGGCAGCCTGCCGATTTCAATTGGCTGCATTATATGTGGCTTATGTGACATTTTAGCGTTTTGTGGGTTGCATGTTTTTTACTGTGCGTTTTGCAGCATTTGCCACTCATTTTTTCACATGGTACAATGTGTGTTTGCTTCTGTGTTTGGTGTGCCTTTAGCAATTAATGGCACTAAAAGGGCAACTAGTAATTTTAGGTGTATAAAGATGGCCATACACTATACAATCTGATTGTACAATCTCCTTTTGATCTGCCATCAATTATGTAGCTCAAGGGCCTGCCTGATTGGATATAGAGTGATTAGCTAGATAGGCGTTTCCTCCTATTATATAAATTTGGTAAATCTAAAGGAGATTGACTGTACAATCAGATTGTATAGTGTATGGCCACCTTTATACACCTAAAATTACTAGTTGCGCTTTCAGTGCCATTAATTGTTGTTAACGGCACGCCAAACACAGAAGCAAACACACATTTTGCCATGTTAAAAAAACGAGTAGCAAATGCTGCAAAACACAGTAAAAAACATGCAACCCACAAAACACCAAAATGTCCCATAAGCCACATGTGGCACAACTCATTGAAATCAATGAACTGCCCTATGCGTATCACAGGAAAAACGAGCCACAAAACGTGCACTCCCACTATGCTAGATGTGAATGGGGCCTGAAAGTGAAATTGGTGCGGTAAAACAAGAACAATGAGGCTCCATTCACATCTGTGTGCTTCCTTGCATTTCAGAAATGCTCTGCACCAAAAATCGCAGTAAAAACGAACCAAGCGCCACTCTTAAAAAAAAAAAAAAAAAAAAAGGAAGAACAAGTTCTGAAGCTTTTTTGGGGCGATTGCTGTGTGTAGGGCAGCTCAGTCAGGTGGATAGGCCACCCTATATGTGATTAGTGAAAGTGCTCCAAAACACCTCCCCCTCGTTATAAAAATCCTATTGTTTTTAACAGCTTACCTGTAAAATCCTTTTCTTAAGAGTACATCACGGGACACAGAGCATCATAGTAATTACTATGTGGGTAATAGGCCACCTTCAGGTGATGGACACTGGCACACCCAAGACAGGAAGTCCCCCCTATATAACTCCTCCCATACAGGGAGTACCTCAGTTTTGTAGCAAAGCAATAAGTACCAAATAAGAGGGGAGGGACCTCTGTGTCCTGTGATGTACTCCAAGAAAAGGATTTTACAAGTAAGCTGTTATAAAAATCCTATTTTCTTTATCGTACATCACGGGACACAGAGCATCATAGTAATTTGGGATGTCCCAAAGCAATGCCATCTGAGGGGAGGGAGACACAAACAAAAGCATGGCGCCATCAGACGTGAGGACCTATACTGCTGCCTGCAGCACACTGCGCCCAAAAGAAGATATCCTCATGCCTTTTCACATCCACCTGATAGAATCTAGTGAATGTACGGACTGAAGACCAAGTTGCGGCCTTGCAGATCTGAGTCATAGAGGCTTGGTGATGCACCGCCCATGAAGCACCAACTGCTCTGGTAGAGTGCGCTCTAACTTGAAAAGGTGGAACTCTCCTCTTCAAACCATGAGCCTGAATAATAACTTGCCGAATCCATTTCGAAATAGTAGATTTTGATACTGCCTGCCCCTTCCTGGGGCCTTCTGGCAGTACAAACAAAACATCAGTTTTCCGAATCTGAGCAGTCGCCTTCAGATAGGCTTTAACTGCTCTCACTAAATCAAGGGAATGCAATGACTTTTCTTCCGCAGAACAAGGTTCTGGAAAAAACGAAGGCAGAACAACATCCTGGTTCAGATGAAAACCTGACACTACTTTAGGTAGGATGGTTGGATGAGGACGTAACACCACCTTGTCCTTGTGGACAATTACAGGAAAAAGCCGTCAACTCTGATACCCTTCTTGCAGAGGATATAGCAACCAGAAAAATCAACTTCCTTGTCAAAAAGGACCAAGAGAACTAGGCGTATCAGCTCAAAAGGCTGTTTTTGCAATACCAGCAAAACTAAATTTAAGTCCCATGGGCACAGGGGTGACCTAACTGTCAGATTAATACGCATTACCCCTTGCATAAAGGCCCGGACCAAGGAATGTGAAGCAAGTGGTCTTTGAAACAATACCGATAAGGCCGAGACCTGACCTTTGATAGTACTCAAGGCCAGCTTAATTTCTACCCCTAACTGTAGAAAGGCAAGAATTCTACTTATAACATACTTCGGAGGATGCCAACCCTTGGATTCGCACCAAGAAACATATGCCCTCCAGATTCTATAATATATGACTCTGGAAGCTGGTTTCCTTGCATTAATCAGGGTAGATACCACTGACCCTGAAGGCCCCTGATTCTTTAGAATGTGGGTTTCAATAGCCAAACCGTTAAATTTAGAGTTTGCAAGGCAAGGTCCCTGCGAGAGCAGGTCTGGACGTGGTGGAAGGGTCCACGGGTCCCCTACTGCCATCTTTACGATTTCTGCATATCAGGATCTTCTGGGCCATGTCGGGGCTACAAGAACCGCTGGCTTCCCTTCCTCCTTGATCCTGCAAAGAAGCCGTGGTAGCAGCTGAACAGGGGGGGACGACGCATAAAACCAGTGAAAAATGATTCCAAGGGGTTACCAACTCATCCGTCCCATATGCGAGTGGATCCCTTGTCCTTGACACAAAGTTGTCCACTTTCTTGTTGAACCTGGACGCCAATAGATCTACATCCGGGGTACCCCATGTTTGGCATATGGCCAGGAAGATGTCAGGGTGAAGAGACCATTTCCCCGGGAACAACTGCTGGCGACTCAGGAAGTCCGCCTGCCAATTCTCTATCCCCGGAATAAAGACTGCAGATAGGCAAAAAACATGCCTCTCCGCCCAAGCCAGGATATGGTTCACCTCCCTCTGGGCTGGGCGACTCCTGGTGTCCCCTTGGTGATCGATATAGGCCACTGCTGTGGCATTGTCGGATTGAATCTTGACAAGACAATCCTGCAACCTGAACGTCCAGGCCCTCAGAGCCAGGCGTGCCGTCCGAATTTCTAGGATGTTGATGGGCAAGGTCTTCTCGGTTTCGGACCACTTCCCCTGGACAGTAGCCTCTTCCAAGACTGCTCCCCAACCCGAAAGACTGGCATCTGTCGTTACCATCTTCCAGGTAACCGGTATGAAGGATTTCCACTTCTGCAGATTTTTGGTTATCAACCACCAACTGAGGCTCTGGGAAGTCCAGACCTTGGACCTTCTTGTTCCAAGCAGATAGGATACTGTTTTGCAACAGTCTCAAATGAAATAGGGAAGATTGTAGCTTCATTCGAAGCTGTTCCATATGCCCAAACAACCTCATGCAAAGGCGAATGGAGGGATTCTTCTTCATCTTGACCACCTGGACTAGCTCCCTTATGGCGCTGACCTTTGCCTGGGGCAAAAATACTGTCCTCTGGGATGTGTCTATGACCAGAACTAAGTACTCCAACCTTCTTACTGGTCTCAAGGATGATTTCTCTAGGTTGAGAATCCAACCCAGGTTTTCCAGATACTTGACTGTGCTGACAACACCCTGGTCCAAGCGGGCCACCGACTGATTTACCAGCAGCAGATCGTCCAGGTATGCCATTACCGTTATACCCCGAGTCCTTAGTCTGGCCAGAACCTTTGTAAATACTTGGGGTGCAGTAGCTAAACCGAAGGGCAGGGCTACAAACTGAAAGTGGTGCCGCTCTACTTCGAATCGCAGGAACTTCTGGTGAGCGGGGAAAATAGGCACATGCAGAAATGCATCTTTGATGTTGATTGACGCTAGAAGTTCTCCTCCCCGAAGTGGAAACTACTGACCAGATTGACTCCATGCGAAAGGAGCGGATATTAAGGTATTGATTTAGATCTTTGAGATCTAGAATGGGTCCGACATCTCCATTATGTTTTGTAACCGTGAAGAGATTTGAATAAAACCCCCAAGTTCTGCTCTTCCGCAGGAATCTCTGATCACCCCTTGAGATATCAACCGGTCTAGCACCAGGAACAAAGACTTTTCCCTGGATCTTTGGGAACGCTTGATCTCAGAAAACGAGGCGGTGGAAACTCTGGAAACTCTAGCTTGTAACCTAGAGACACTGTGGAGATGGCCCATCTGTCCTGGATCTCTTCCTGCCAAGTCCCTGAGAACTGCAGAAGGAGGCCTTGGGACTCTGTTTTGTAGGTTTCCGCCCCCAGGACTTGACCTTGAGATTTACCCCTTGGACACGACGGCGGAGATTCAAGAGTACTTTTCCCACTTGAAATTTTTTGGATGTATTTGTCCAAATCATACCCCAACAGCCGTTCCCCATGAAATGGAAATCCAGCCAAAAGCTTTTTGCATGGTGCCTCGGCTGACCAGTTTTTCAACCATAGAAGCCTACACATATGCACCAGCAAGAGAGCAAGGCGCGATGCCTGATGAATAGAATCCTTAATAGCGTCAACCGCAAAACATAACGCCCTAGGTAGCTCGGCTAAGTCCTGGGCCTGCTGAGCAGGAACCATTTTGAGAACCTGCTTTACCTGATCCTTTAGAGTTTGACAAATGCCTATCGCTGCTATTGCAAGTTGAGTTACTGCACCTGCCACACCAAAAGAGGTTTTCAGCAAAGATTACAGCCTTTTATCTGTTGGATCCCTAAACATCTGAACATTGTCTACCGGACAAGTTAGACTTTTATTCACACAGGAGATAGCAGCGTCAACTGATGGTACACTCCACTTCTTGGTGAATTTTTCTTCCATGGGATAAAGTGCGAAAAACGTTTTTAAAAAAAGGGAGAAAATGCTTATCTGGGTGATCCCAAATCAGCATAAATAAGCTGCTCCAGCAATGGATGGATGGACAGGAAAGGCATGTAGAGCCTGTGGGGGCTTTAGAGAACCCAAAGAAGAAATGGGGCTTTCGGCCGACTCGGTTAAGAGCAACTTAAAAACGCAGAACGAACCATTTCTGTAATCGATTGAGAAATTGCTGGTGCAGATTGCGAGGCTGAAAAAGGGTTCTTCTAAAGTTGATTCCTCAGAAGAGGAATCAGTCTGTCCCTCTTCCCAGTCCATTGAGGATGTGTCCATCTTCCTCTGGCCACTGCTGCTCCCCTGCTTGAGGGCCCGGGGCAGGGGAAGGGGACCTACCTCGTTTTCTCCCACTCTGGGAAGAAGGTGCGATTAAAGCAGCCAATCTCTCTTCCAACCCCACCGGAGCTGAAGACAACACGTCTTCAGTAACAGACAGTGGCTGAAAAGTTGGAAACAGCTGCAGCACCTGACAGCCCCAATGGCTCACCCTAGCCAGCCACATCTGGTCTTTCCGGGGGGGGGATGGCACTGTGGAGGCATAACTAGGATCCTCAGAGCCCAATGGTGATGCCTTTGGACCCTTTTTTGAGGCGCTTGTACCCTTCTTCTTGGAAGGCATAGTCCCAAGCACAAAAGTAGAGGTACTAACAAAAAACACATCCACTGCTGAGCTATAGTCCAGCAATCTAATGCTGCTATTAATGTTCAGCCTGATGCTGAGCAAATGTGTCTCTGGGAATGCCTGTGTACACCAGCTTACATGCCCCCAAATCACTGCTGTGTCCTTCTGTCAGCCAGATGCTCCTTTAGAGACAGAAGCTTTATAGACTGGGCAGCCCTGCGCCTGCGCCATGTGAAAAAAACGTGGACGCTGAGCCACGCACTGGCCGTCGCGCTAAGCCATGCCCCTCTTCCCCTCCCCAGAACGCCTCTTACTTTTAAAATTCCACGCGCACGAGTGCCGCTCGGGATACCGGCGTGGGGGAGAGGAAAGGGGGAGTAAGGCAGCCGAACATCCATGACCCCTGAGGGGGGGGGAAGGGAAAAGAGCCGTAGCTTCCGTCCGAGGATACGAAAAGCGAGGGGGGGGCCGCATGCCGCCCGCGCACTGCCTTGTCCTGGGGACACCCAAACAGTCCCTTCTCCAACATCACAGTGGCTGAGACTGTACCCTGGAGGAAGCCAGCTATCTGTACACAAGCCTGCTGACACTGAGGAGCATGGTTCAGGTATGCTTTCACACCCTCTAGTGGCGATTTGTAGGCATGACAACATTTGTTCAAAGAATCCATAAGTGAACCAAGTTCCTTAGGAATCTTCACTTGCCTCTCCCGCTGCAGGATTCTGCTGGCAATCAAACAGACCCAATCTTCATCCCGCCGTGTCCAGAAAAGGTCTTCAAGGACCAGGTCCCTTTTTTTAATAGGGGGTCCACTCCCTTGGACCTGTACAGCACACTGCCAGAAAAAACGTTGGTATTAGATGCATAACCAAAAAGAACTGGTTTCCAGGGTCCAGCCCTCCAAGAGAGGCATTACAGGCAAAACCTCATTCTTCTTCTCCGAGGCCCGGGTACCATCCACTTTGGTCTCAATGGCACTTTGAATGGATCCAGTTGCATAGCTTGCTTGATCCAGTAAGGATCCTTCCGGCGGAGCTCTTCATAGCACTTCAACCGTGACCAACATCTTAGACACTGGCAAAAAAAACTGAGGTACTCCCTGTATTGGAGGGGTTATATAGGGGGGGGGGGACTTCCTGTCTTGGGTGTGCCAATGTCCATCACCTGAAGGTGGCCTATTACCCACATAGTAATTACCGTATATACTCGAGTATAAGCCGAGTTTTTCAGCACATTTTTTTGTGCTGAAAATGCCCCCCTCGGCTTATACTCGAGTCGGTTTCCGACTTCAACTTTGTGCGCCTGATTCCGGCCATCCAGAATCCGTATCCCTATGGACGGGGAGCACCGATTTTTCAAAGCCGGGCACCCCTTTCCATAGACTCCAATGTTAAACGGTAATTTCTCCAGTGATTTCTGGGGACCCGGTATCGGCCGGCCCTAGGTCCCCTGGACCCCAAACTTAGCACACATGTAGACCAACTATTCCTCTACATGTGTGCAAAGTTTGGTGTCTGGGGGACCTACGGCCGGGGAGCACCGATTTTTCAAACCCGGGCACCCCTTCCATAGACTCCCATGTTAAACGTCAGTCTAGCCACAGTGAGGCATGGACACAGTGACAGTGAGGCATGGGCACAGTGAGACATGGGCACAGTGAGGCACGCACATGGACACAGTGAGGCATGCAGATGGACACCCTAGGCTTATACTCGAGTCAATAAGTTTTCCCATTTTTTGTAGTAAAATTAGGTGCATCGGCTTATATTCGAGTCGGCTTATACTCGAGCATATACGGTACTATGATGATCTGTGTCCCGTGATGTACGATATAAAAAAAACAAACGCATGTGGGAATGCGAGCTCTCGCTATGCAGAGTTGGGAACTGTGTTTGACAGCCGAGTGTTTCTGTCCACTCCTTTCTATGTACTTGTATAAAGATGGCCATACACTATGCAATCTGATTCCGTATTTAGTGAGAAGGGTGATCACTGATTGATTGCATTTTATTTAAAAAAAAATTGTAGATGATGCAGGGTGTATGCTAATGAGGTCAGCTGGTCAACCTGTGTCATGACCTACAATCTGTTCAGGAAGATAGAAGCAATAGATAAGTTTGAAAACATGGATGGATGACAGTAAGGCAAGTGTCTGGAAATTTTATGGAAAGCTTTGATATTTTTGCAAAAAAAGTACATGAATGCTTTGGTGGTACATGGGGGGGCTGGACTTTAGGAAAAAAATTGAATTTATCCTTTAAAAATAAGGGGTGATACTGTTTATAATACAGTAATACATGGTCTTACCCTGCTCTGAACATGCTCAGTTGCTGTCCATTTTTAGGCAGTGCCAAGTTTGTAGAGGCTTATCTGCTGACAGACTTAAGCCCCGTACACACGATCAGAATATCGTACGAAAAATGTCGTCCGAGGAAGAATCGTACGATAATCGGATCGTTAGTACAGAGCTTCGAGAGCCGATCATGACAGTTCATCCGATATTATTTAATCGGACGTGCACAAAAATTTTCCTCGTACGATAACAAATCGTACGATTTTCGTTTAGTCAGTACAGTTGTCGTCCGAAAATACAATACAAATACATTACAACACATGACATCACTTACGATTTTTTTTTCTGTCGTACGAGAATTTTCGTGACTTTAATAACCTATTTAATTTTACTTGCGACTATTAAGCGAAAAAAGTCGTACGATCTGTCG
This sequence comes from Rana muscosa, assembly GCA_029206835.1. NCBI lineage: Eukaryota > Metazoa > Chordata > Amphibia > Anura > Ranidae > Rana > Rana muscosa. The sequence goes on along the minus strand of CM055128.1, from coordinate 174,834,862 downwards.
TACGATATTCGGATCGTGTGTACGGGGCATTAAAGTGGAAGTAAACCCTCCTATCGTTTTCAGCCAAGGAAGCTGCCATCTTGACCTTTGTTTAATCTTCAACTGCCATGATGCTGCACATGTGACCAGTTACGACAACAGCCATTGGACGGTTTGACAGTTTGGTTGAGAGCAGAACCAATGTGGCAGTTAGCATTTCCGGCATGCCGGGAATTTAACAGTTTTTTTAAACCGTTAAATCACTGAGTTTACTTCCACTTTAACGTTGTATTAAATCCTCCCATCACTTACAGCCAAGGAAGCTGCTTCTGTTTGATTTTCAACTGCCACGGTGCTGTACGTGTGATCAGTTATGACTCTAGCCATTTAATGGTATGACTGTTCAGTTGAGGGCACAATGTGACAGCAATTCCAGGAATGTAACCGTTATTTGAAACCGTTAAATCAATAGGTTTAGTTCCACTATGTGATTCACTACTGAGGCTCTGGGCTTCAGCAAAATGGCAGCCTCCAGCAAGAAGAAACAGGAGCAATTCTGGAGGCAATTTACAGCTCACACTAATTTTGGTAGCATAATTATTAAAATGTGGAATATAGTATGTTCCTTGCTAAAGAACATTATTTTTTATCAAATTGTTATGGGTAAAGTTTCACTTTAAGGTTTGTGAAAAATAATTTAAATAATTAATATTTCCATACTGCGCTCATATAGGCATGTGCAAATCAATAAATACACTGTAAAGTCCATAAACCACCACCAAAATTCTTCAATCAGGTGAAAGTGAAGTATTCTTGTTTCTGTGAAGAATAAAGTGCCGTCGTCCATCAATTTGTCAACAACGTCTGACGTCAGAGGTAATGTGATCCCTGATGACGTCAGATGTTGCCGACGAAATCCGTCGGTTCGTCTAGTGCGTGACACGTCACTTCCACTATTCTTCTGGAGCGCAGGTGGAACGCGATCGGCGTGCCTGCTCGATTCCTAAGGGCTTTTGAAAGTTTACCCAACTGTAAGAGCCGGTTCACACAGGGGCGACTTGGGATCCGACTTGAAGTTGCCCCAAGTCGCGTGACATGTCAAATTACATTGAAGTGAATGGGAGCCGTCTTAATGTACACTACTGAAGTCGCTCAGACTTCAGAAAAGGTTTCCTGTACTACTTCAATCCGACTTCTAGGCGACTTGTACCCATTGATTTCAATGGAAGTCGCCTCCAAGTCGGATCCCTGTTCATAGTGAGGTAACTTTACAGGAAGTCGCCCCTGTGTGAACCGGCTTTAAGGCAAACCCCTCCCTCCCACAGAGCTGGTATTTGGTATGAATCATGAGGGGGAACTCCATACCAAATTTTAAATAAAAAACCAGCATGGGTTCCCCTCCAAGAGCATACCAGGCCCTTAGGTCTGGTATGAATTTCAAGGGGAACCCCCTACGCCGAAAAAACGGCGTAGGGGGTCCCCCCCAAAATCCATACCAGACCCTTATCCGAGCACGCAGCCTGGCCGGCCAGGAAGGGGGGGTGGGGACGAGTGAGCGCCCCTCCTGAACCGTACCAGGCCGCATGCCCTCAACATGGGGGTGGGTGCTTTGGGGCAGGGGGGCGCCCTGCGGCCCCCCCACCCCAAAGCACCTTGTCCCCATGTTGATGAGGACAAAGGCCTCTTCCCCACAACCCTGGCCGTTGGTTGTCGGGGTCTACGGGCGGGGGGCTTATAGGAATCTGCGAGCCCCCTTTAATAAGGGGGCCCCCAGATCCTGGCCCCCCACCCTATGTGAATGAGTATGGGGTACATCTTACCCCAACCCATTCACCTGGAGGAAAAGTGTCAATAAAAAAAAACACACTAGACAGCTTTTTAAAGTCATTTATTAGGCAGCTAAGGGGGTCTTCTACCGACTTCGGGGGTCTCTCTGGCCTCTTCTCCGGCTCGTCCCCACCCCCCTTCCTGCCCGGCCTGCGTGCTCAGATAAGGGTCTGGTTTGGATTTTGGGGGGATTCCCCCACGCCGTTTTTTTTTTGGGCGTAGGGGGTTCCCACTGAAATCCATACCAGACCTAAGGGGCTTGTTATGCTCTTGGATGGGAACTCATGCCGGTTTTTTATTTAAAATTTGGCGTGGAGTTCCCCCTCATGATTCATACCAAACAAAGGGGACAGCGAGTGCGAGGTGTACAGTACCCTGTCGCCGAGAAGCAGCGCAATCCATTCTCGCGGGCAGGTACTGGAAAAGAAGCCTGTCCTGGATGCGACTTTAAGTCGCGATGTGGTTCGCGCTCAAGTCGTGTCCAAGTTGCCTCGCAAAGTCGCGCACAAAGTCGCGTTGCCCCTGTGTGAACCGGTGACCTGCCAAGCTTGTTCCGCCTAACGGTATGGTTCCAAGCTTGACTGCGCAGGCGCAATCCGAGGCGACGGAAATCTCCGAGCTTAAACAGCTGTTGGGCAGCGCCTGCGCAGTCAAGGGGGGAAGCATATCGATAGGACGCGCTCGCTCCCGATGCTTCATTACACACGCCGCTTTCCTCTTCATACAGCAAGGGGCGGCTGAGATGTGATAATGAGCAGTGCGATTTGTTTGTTTATCCACGACGCTCTATCAAGCAAGGGGCTGTATAGCGTGTCGTATATGAACAAACAAATCGCACTGCACAATATGACATGTGAGCCGCCCCTTGCTGTATGAAGAGGAAAGCGGCGGCGTGTGTAATGAAGCAGGGGGGAGGGCGAGCGCGTCCACAGTTGCCGAGCCTATGGTTCCTATCGCTCTGGTTCCCTCTACTGCGCAGGCAAGCCGACGGAAATCTCCGAGCTTCAACAGCTGTTCGGCTGCGCCTGCGCAGTTGAGCGTGGAACCATACAGATAGTGGAACCAGAAGGACAAGTCACCGGCTCTGAGTGTATACTGTTTTGAATAAACAAATAGTTACAAGCTACACTATGAGGAGTTCTCTCTTCTCTTTGATAAATGATCAAACCTTCATTGGCGGATTTTTCATTTGGGGGCCGTTTCCATTGAAGGATACATCTCTGTCATCCATGCTTATTTGACTACCTGTAATGGGTTTCATGTCGGTTTGGTGAGTAGGATGTTTGTCCATTAATCGGTGGAAGATGGCACTTTATTCTTCACAGAAACAAGATTACTTTGCTTTCACCTGATTGAATGAATTTTGGGGGTGGTTTATGGACTTTACATTGTAGTTATTGATTTGCACATGTCTATACGAGTGCGGTATAGAAATTAGGGCCGCAACTAACGATTATTTTCATAATCGTTTAGTTGGCCTATTATTGTTTCGATTAATCGGTTAATAACCTTACAAAAAGTGTGGTGTATAATTTAGTTAATATGTAAAGTTAAAAAATAAATAAAAATGTATTCTAAAATATCCCTATGAAGTGGTAAATATAACTAACCAACTACCGTATATACTCGAGTATAAGCCGACCCGAATATAAGCAGAGGCACCTAATTTTACCACAAAAAAAATGGAAAAACGTATTGACTCGAGTATAAGCCTAGGGTGTGCCTCACTTTGCCTCATTGTGTCCATGCCTCACTGTGTCCATGACTAGTCTGACGTTTAACATGGGAGTCTATGTAAGGGGTGCCCGGCTTTGAAAAATCGGTTCTCCCCCGGCCATAAGTCCCCCGGACAAGAAACTTTGCAAACTTGTAGAGGAAGCGTGGGGCTACATGTGTGCCAAGTTTGGGGTCCAGAGAACCTACGACCGGCCGGTACCGGGTCCCCAAAGTCACCAGAGAAATGACCGTTTAACATGGGAGTCTATGGAAGGGGTGCCCGGTTTTGAAAAATCGGTGCTCCCCGGCCGTAGGTCCCCCGGACAGGAAACTTTGCACACTTGTACAGGAAGAGTTGGGCTATATGTGTGCCAAGTTTGGGGTCCAGGGGACCTACGGCCGGCCAGTACCGGCTCCCCAAAGTCCAGGAGATCAGGCGCAAAAAGGTGACTCGAGTATAAGCCGAGGGGGGCATTTTCAGCACAAAAAATTGTGCTTAAAAACTCGGCTTATACTCGAGTATCTACGGTATATGGTTAGGGAGCAAAATCTTTAATCCACTGAGAATAACGGACAGAATAGATGTACTGTATATACTATTAGACGGTGAATCTGGTAAATATCAGACTCGGATCCATTTTTTTTTTTTTTTTCTTTAAATAAAAAAATGAGACTGTTTTTTCAAACAGAACTGTAATATATTATATGCTGGCCATACAACAACTTTTCTTCAAAAAAAATAAAATAATTTTAAGAACGTTCGTTTGATTTTCTAATCATCAGTGGGGTCAAATCGATGTTCGTTTTCAACCACAGTGACGGGAAAGTTTAGAAATAATATAAAACTTGTACCGTATATACTCGAGTATAAGCCGAGGTACCTAATTTTACCCCAAAAAACTGGGGGAAAACAGTGTTATTACCTGTTAACTACTTTTTCCAGGAATCTTCCAGGACGGCTTACAGAGAGATAGGCTCCTCCCACCTAGAACAGGAAACACATGATCCACATCATAAAAGTCTTACTCATGCATTAGCACCTCAGTATTTAACAAATAACCGAAGGCCTCAGAATCATTAAACCTGGATCAGCGTAGCTCTATCCTTATATATGCTTTACATTGCTACTCACCTCATAAAAAGGGAGGGAACTGACGCCGTCCTGGAAGATTCCTGGAAAAAGTAGTTAACAGGTAATAACACTGTTTTTCCAAGTCATCTTCCAGGACGGCTTACAGAGAGGACAATATAGTACTACCTGATCAGGGCGGGACCACAGCCTGCAGCACTTTCCTGCCGAAAGACTGGTCCTGGCTGGCAAGCAGGTCCAGTCTGTAATGCTTCACAAAAGTCTGGAAACTGGACCAGGTTGCGGCCTTGCAGATCTGGAGGGGAGATGCTCCTGCCCTTTCAGCCCAAGAAGTAGAAACCGCTCTTGTGGAGTGAGCATTTATACCTAATGGAGGTGTGCGGGAGACTGCCTTGTATGCCTCCGCCATGGCCGACTTCATCCACCTGGCGATGGTACCTTTGGATGCCTCTTTCCCCTTGTTAGGACCTGCGAATAAAACAAACAAGCTGGTGGAGCGTCACCACTCCTTGGTGTGCTCTATGTAGGCAATCAGGCATCTCCTGACGTCTATTTTATTAAATCCTGCTTCCTTCTCATTCTTTGGATTTCCGCAGAATGATGGTATCACTATTTCTTCTGACCTATGGAAGTTAGACGATACCTTGGGGAGAAAAGCTGGGTCAAGCGAGAGGATAATTTTGTCTTGTAAAATGGTGCAGAAAGGCTCGATCACTGAAAGTGCCTGGATCTCACTGACTCTCCTAGCCGAGACTAGGGCCACCAAAACTACTGTCTTCAGGGTTAACAGTTTTATGGGTAGTTCATCTATAGGTTCAAATGGTGCCCTACCGAGACCCTGTAATACTGTTGATAAGTCCCAGGGAGGGAACCTCCTTGCTTTGGGGACTCATTTCCGGCTGATGGACACAAGAAATCTTTTGATCAGTGGTTCTTCTGACAGTCTTTGATTTAAAAAGTTGGACAGGGCGGCCACCTGAACCTTAAGAGTACTAACTGCAAGGTTTAGATCTGCTCCGGCTTGGAGGAAATCTAGAACCGCCGGGACCATGGCACCTGACACTCTGTTGTCGAGTCTGCGCCAGTCCCCAAATCTCTTCCAAATTTTATTATAAATTGTGTTAGTGGACGGCTTTCGGCTGCTAAGAATGGTATCGATTACCTTGGCCGATAACCCTCTCAGCTCTAACAGCTCCCTTTCAGAAGCCAAGCCGTCAGAGAAAGAGAGCTCAGTTCTGGATGATTCGCTTCTCCCTGGTATAAGAGGTCCGACCTGTAAGGTAGTCTCCAAGGTTCTGCAATGCTGAGTCTTAGAAGACCTGAGAACCAAGACCTCCTCAGCCAAAATGGCGCGATCAGGATGACCCTTGTGTTGGACCCTTTTATCTTCCGGATAATCCTCGGAATGAGGGCAAACGGTGGAAATGCGTATACCAGATCTGCCTCCCAAGCCTTGGATAGGGCATCTAGGCCCCGACTGAGAAGATCTCTCTGTAGGGAATAGAACTGTTTCACCTGCCTGTTGTGTCTTGTAGCAAAAAGGTCTATCTGTGGGTCTCCCCACTTCTGCACTATTTCTTCGAACACTGTTTGATTCAAGCACCATTCTGTCGAAGACAGCGTCTCTCTGCCTAGGGCATCTGCCAGAGAATTTAATTCCCCTTTTAGGTGAATGGAAGATAGGGATAACAGGTTTTCTTCTGCCCATTGAAGGATCTCTCTTGCTATCCTCATCAGACCCGGGACTCTCGTACCCCCTTGCTTGTTGAGGTAACAAACCGTGGTAATGTTGTCCGAAAGGACCTGCACATGTCTTCCCCTTAGGGATGGGCAAAAGGCTACTAGGGCCTTTAGAACCGCCTTCATCTCCCTCGCATTGGAGGAGAGGCCGGCATCCTGCCGGTTCCAGAGCCCCTGGGCTATCAGAGTGCCTGAATGGGCCCCCCAGCCCTGCCCGCTGGCGTCCGTGGTGACTGCCAGAGGACAGTGTTGGGACCAGAGTCGGCCAGCCGAGAGGTTTGCAGGGATCAACCACCATTCTATTGAGAGCTTTACTTCCTGCGGAATTTCCGTCTGTCTCTGAAGTGAATTTGTTTGTCCATCCCAGAGAGAAAGCATGAACGCCTGAAGCGCTCGAGTATGGAACTGAGCCCACTGGACTCCTGGGATGGCCGCTGTCATTAACCCAAGGACCCTGATACTCTGAATTGAGGTCCTTGAACAAGTGCAGAGGTTCCTCACCTCTGTCAAAATTGTCTCTACCTTTTCCTTTGTCAGGAATATCTTGGACTTCCTTGAGTCTATCAGGTATCCTAGGTATACAATGCTCTGAGTAGGTACTAATTGTGACTTCTCCTGATTTACCAGCCACCCTAGTTGCTGAAGGTGTCTGGTAGTTCTGCTCAGGTTCCGTCTGACTTCTGCTGAGTCTGCAAAAAACAGTAGGTCGTCCAGATAGGGGATAATCTGAATTCCCTCTGATCTCAGAGTCCCTAGCGCTTCTGCCAGTATCTTCGTAAAAATGCGTGGAGCTGACGCTAGTCCGAAGGGCAGAGCATTGAATTGAAAATAGAGGGTTCTGAACCCTTTTCTTACTGCAAATCTGAGAAATTGTTGGGACTCCTCTCGAATAGGGACGTGAAGATAGGCGTCCCCTAGGTCCAATGAGACCATGAAGACCCCAGGGGTTAACAGCTCTCTGGTGGAGTAGATTGATTCCATCTTGAAACGTCTGTACATTACGTACATGTTTACTTGTCTCAGATTTAGAATCAGTCGAAATTTTCCTGATGATTTCTTTATCAGAAAAACTTGAGAGTAGAATCCCTCTTTCCTTAGAGATGGGGGGATGAAGCTTATCACCTTCTCTTCCAGCATACTCTGCAGGAGGGAAGACATAGCTGTGGTTTTTTCCGCATCTCTTGGGAGACTTGTTATGAAAAGTTTTTGAGGGGGGCAGCCTAAAAGTTCTATCCTGTACCCTGATGCGATCAGATCTAGGATAAAACGGCTGCTGGAGATGGTCTGCCACTGTGGAAGGGAACCCTTTCTTTTTATCGGCCGACCTCTCTAGGACGGATTCCAGCTCCTTTCCAAAGAGCAGATCTCCATCAAACGGGAGGGAACAGAGTCTTGTCTTTGAGACAGAGTCTCCTCCCCAGGTCTTCAGCCAGATAGCCCTCCTGGCTTCATTAACCAAGGCTGTGGATCTGGCCGAGAATGTGACCGACTCCGTGGATGCATCCGCTATATAGGCCACTGCCTTACTTAGCGTGGGTAAAGCATCCAGAATCTCTTCCCTAGGAGTGTCTGACTCCAGAAGAGTGCGGAGCTGTTTAAGCCATAAGTCAAGTGTACGCGCCACGCATGTGGTGGCTAGTGCGGGTCTAAAGTTGGCGGAGCAAGCTTCCCACTCCTTTTTTAAATAGCCCTCCGCCTTCCTGTCCATTGGGTCCTTCAGGATACCTGTATCCTCAAAGGAAAGTTCTGAAGCTCTAGAGACCTTGGCTATGGAAGCGTCCAGTCTGGGACATCTATCCCACAGCTTTGTATCCTCTTCCTTAAAGGGGAACCTTCTCTTTAAATTTTTAGGGAAGAATACTGCTTTCTCCGGCTTCCTCCATTCATGAAGTATGGTCTCCCTTAGGGATCCATGCACCGGAAAGGTTCTGCCCTGTCTAGGCTGAAAGCTTTCATATAGGAGGTCATGCACTGACAACTCCTGGTTCTCTGGGGACTCCAGTTCCAGGGTGTCGTAGATTGCTTTCAGGAGCTCCTCTGTCTCCTCTGAAGGAAAAAGGAATTTTTGCATCTTTTCTGGCCCTTCCTCGCTCGGGTCTATCTCCTCAGGGTCTGAGGCTGAGCCTGAGTTGTCCTCCCCGTCCTCCAGGACTCGATGCTGGTGGACTGCCCATACCTGGGCCCTAACTTCTGGCCTCACGGTAGTACTGGTGCCTGAAGTACCTGGGCTGGGTTCAGCAAGTGTCTCTTGCTGTGTGGGCTTAAAGGACTGAAACGTCTGTTTCATCCCTGACTTTAATGAGTCCATATGCAGTCCTGACAAGCATTCTCTTTCCACCCAATTTGCAACTTCCTGGTACATATTGGGCATCTTTTTCTAGGTGTTTCTGTTTTATCTCTGGGCTCGTGGGTCCTGTCCTGTAATACAGTAAATGACAAGCGCCTGCATATTACTTACACTGAAGTAAACACCCAAACCAGAAACACCACGTGGACTCTCTTATTCTAGTCTAAGAATTATGAGAAGTACCCACCACCAGAGCCTATGCTAGAATATGTGACGTCTGCCACCATCAGCATAGGAGAAACAAACGGTCTCTGGAATAAACAGACTCCCCCTGTGCCGCCCCCACAGGAGGGTAAGAAAAGGAAAGAAGCGGTCTGCCCCTTATTTTCTTACCTTAGGGCCCGATGCGACCGATGGCGCCTCCAGATCTGCGTCTCTGGGTCCTTCCATGTTGCGCGGCGCCATCTTTAGGTCCGGGTCCCTTAAATATGAGAGGAGTGGAGGTCCGGAGCGGCGCTGTGGATCCGACGCCGCCCCACGGCACAGCACGCCTGTTATTTTCAACTAGGCTTCCAAATGGGTGTACCAAGATGGCCGCCGCGGGACTTCCTGTCGTGTCACTTCCTGTTTTCTGCGCCGGAAGTGACACACTAGCTGTGCGCCCAGCTCCATGCTGTCCTGGAGCTAGAGACTCCCCTCTGTAGATCCATCTGTCCGGGAAGGATACCGGCTCTACGGCTGCCCGAGCCTCCGCCAGGAGGATACCCTGCTGTGCCGCGGCTGGACCCACTGGATCACCTCCTCCACCCTCACAGGTAACCTCGCTGAGGATACACCCGACTTGGGAGGTGGGGTCCCATACCATCACCCATGACCCCTGTTTCGGGTCTCCTGGGTGGCCCCAAACTGACTCATACCCCAGGGGAACTACCCCTGTTGACTGGGTATGGACGTCGGGGGGGCCCCTGCCGCCTGGCACGAAGGCCCAAAAAAATAACAAACATCCCTTGGATAGTGCCTGTCTAGCCTGAGGAAACACAAATACTGAGGTGCTAATGCATGAGTAAGACTTTTATGATGTGGATCATGTGTTTCCTGTTCTAGGTGGGAGGAGCCTATCTCTCTGTAAGCCGTCCTGGAAGATGACTTGGAAAAAAACGTATTGACTCGAGTATGAGCCTAGGGTGAGAATGCAGCAGCTACTGTAAGCGGAAAAGAGGGTCAACAATGCCCATTTGCACGCCTCACTGTGCCCAACCTAAATGTGACCAGCCTCACTGTGCCCATTGCAGCCTCACTGTGCCCAAGTCAGTGTACCTGAAATTCTTGCCAGGCTGCAGGCGTCCATTTATTGTTTAACAGTCGCGGTCTCCTCCTGGTCCCGTTCCGTGATAGGCGTTTCCCAGCAGCCTATCACGGACGTCTTTTCATCCTCGGACAAGAGAACGTCCGTGATAGGCGGAACACTGAACACAGGGTCTGTTGGAAAAAAGCCTATCATGGAAGGGACCAGGGGGAAGCCGTGACTTTTAAACACTGGACGCAGCCCTTCAGGTACACTGACTCGAGTACAAGCCGAGGGGTGCATTTTCAGCCCTAAAAACAATGGCTGAAAAACTTGGCTTATACTCCAGTATATACGGTATGTGGTTTTCGTTCAGAAATGACATTCATTTTAAAACTGAATGTTAATAGCAAGTGAAAATTTCAAACAACATTCTTTCTTTCAGCGAATGTACAAAGATTTTTTAGTAGTGATTATTTTCTCTTTTTGTACTATAAAGGGCTAATTTTCGTTTTTTTAAACCCATTATGTTACTGGCCGATTAATTGATTACTATTTTCAGAATCGATTAATTGCATAATCGATTAGTTGTTTCGGCCCTAATGGAAATACTTATTTAATTTATTTTTCACATATTAGACCTTCATCTCAATACTCTTTGTATTCAATTTTATATCATATAGTAATTAGTCCAGGGTGCGCGGCCTATTAAAGTTTTTAACCTTATTCACCACTGTGTTGTTTCATGTATTACCATTTAAACAATTTCTTTTGATTATTCCCTTTTAACGGGCCTATCGTTTTAATGTCTGCTTAGGTTATCCTGCGTCTTATGAATACGCACTGCTAAACCTGGCCATAGCGGGCTGATCAAAAAAGATAAATAACCGATTCCCTCATCCACACAATTGAGGTGGATGGAGGAATCTGCCTCACTGTGCTATTTTATTCTTAAGTGGAGCAGTCTCCACTGTCAGAATACACGGACCAGTGCTGCAGCCGATCGGCTGCATGCACTGATTAAATGAAAAATCGAAAACATTCACGTTCGAGAAAAGCTGATCATTAGATCAACTTCTTATGAGGGGAAATGGCCATAGATGATACAAAATGTGTCTGGTTGATTTTTAATGAATCAAAAATTGACTATACATGTCTGTTTCAAAACAATAGCAAATGGCTTAAATGGCTGAGTGCAACTGAAACTTAGCATACAAATTATAGTTAACTGTGGACATGAGATGCCCATGAAATTTGGGCAGCCGCTGTTGCATCTATAGATTATCACAAATACTTTGAGGTAGGGGAAGAGACACAGAACATTAACCACGTCGCATCCAGGCCAATTCTGACACTTCGCTCCAACATGAAAAAATCATAATTTGCTTTGCTAGAAAATTACATAGAACCCAAAAACATTATATATGTTTTTTAGCAGAAACCCTAGAGAATACAATGGCGGTCATTGCAACTTTTTATCTCGCACGGTATTTGGGCAGCAATTTTTCAAACGTGTTTTTTTGGGGGAAAAAACAGTTTCATGCAAAAAAAAAAAAACAGTAACAAATAGTAAAGTTAGCCCACTTTTTTTGCATAATGTTTGCATAATGTTCAAAATTGCACACGCTCGTGGAAATGCGCCAAACTTCGGTACTTAAAAATCCCCATAGGCGACGCTTTAATTTTTTTACTGGTCACGTTTTGAGTTACAGAGGAGGTCTAGGGCTAGAATTATTGCTCTCGCTCTAATGTTCGCAGCAACACCTCACATGTGTGGTTTGAACACCGTTTTCATATGTGGGAGGGACTTGCGTATCTGCGTTCGCTTCTGCGTGCGAGCACACAGGGACAGGGGCACTTTAAAAAAAATAAAATTATAATTTTTTTTCCCATAAATGAAAATTTTATTGTTAATTATACTTTGCCAAAAAAAAAAATGATCACTTTTATTCCTATTAAAAGGAATGTAAACATCCCTTGTAATAGGAATAAGCATGACAGGTCCTCTTTACAGTGAGATATGGGGTCAATAAGACACCACATCTCACCACTAGGCTGGGAAGCCTGAAATAAAAATAAAAATAAACCGATCTCTGCTTCCCAGCCGAGGCGGCGCCGTTTTTTGCATGCAGAGGCGGGGAGTGACGTCATAACAACGCGCCCGGCCTCCGACGATCATAGAGACTCCGGCGACCATCTGGTCCGCCGGAAATCTCTATCGTCAACATCCGGGGCCGGCGAATCTGTTCTCCGACTCACCGATCGCAGCGGTGAGTCGGTAGAAGAACCGGAGGGTGGCGGGGGGGGGGCGTCCCCTCTCGCCTCCCGTAAGAACGATCAAGCGGCGGAACAGCCACTATGATCATTCTTATGGTGTAGGGAATCGTCGGCTGAAAATGCCGATATCTGAATGATGCCTGTAGCTGCAGGCATCATTCAGATATACCCCCAGAAAGTCAAGGACGCCATATGACGGCCTGGGGGCACCAAGTGGTTAAATAGCTAAACACCTGAAAGGGCACATTTTGCTATAAACAATATAATGAAACGCCATTATCCACCTTTGCCCAGACAGACTACTCACGTGTCAGTGATTTTGGTGCAGCCATTCAGGTTTAAAACTTCAATATTCCTACAGTTTTGAGCAAAGGTTCTGCAGAAGACACAGAACAGAGTTCAACAGAAGTAAACTAAGACAGTAAAAATTATGGCAAAAAAAGAAAAAAAAAAAAAAAAAAAAAAAGGCAGACCTGAGAGCATTATCTCCCACGCCCAGGCATCCACGTAAACTTAGTTTGCGTAAAAACCCGCCACATCTTTTCGATATATTCTCTACTACTCGGCCCTGGAAATAGAAGATTTTACATGGAGGACTTACTGAGAGCAGGCAATAGTAATCTGGAAGTCAGTGCTTCCAACTAACCAAAGAACAGATTAAGAAATAATGAAAACATAGCTACCTCAATATCCCTTTGAAAGTCAAATAAGTCGATTCTCTGCCAATTGCTGCCATCAAGAGCAAGGACGTTCCAGGCCTGAAAACATTAAGATGTACTGATCAAGTTATAGCACAACTACGTGTCAAAACAAGACAAAAGGCCTATGAAACAAGTGATTCTTTTGTCTGCATCAAAAAGTTTATATTCTACTTTGGAGAACGAGAAAAGTTAATAAGCGCAAACGCCTACTGTCCTCAAACATGTAATCCCCCCACCTGTATCCACTACAATTAGTGGTTGGGGTATCCACCAACATGACAGTCTATAGCTATATTTAATGATGATCTGACATCCCCTTTCCCCTACTGATAAAACCAACACCAGTATTCACTGCTCTTTCCACTTGCCTCTGTAGTGAAGTTTGAATCTATCACTGCAGGCTGAAGGTAGGCAGGCAATTCAGCTCCACACTTGGCTCAGCTGCACATCAGAGACTGCTGTTACTGGACTCATACTGATCACTTTTACTGTTGGGTGGATGTGACAACATATTTCAAGGGCATGTCCCTCTTTCTCAACCAGTCTCTGGTGTGCAGCTAACCCCAGTATGGAGCTGAATTACCTGCCTCCCTTCAGCCAGTCAGCCCTTCGTGAGTGATTCAAACGTCATGCTCAGCAGCCACCGGACATCACTGGCCCGGAGGTGAGCCGTTATACAACTTTAGCAAGATGGAGCTGCATTCGAGGCGCTTTTAATTTTATGAAATACAGTACTCTGCAAAAAATGTTGGGCAGGTGTGAAAAAAATTCTGTAAATTAGGAATGCTTTCAGAAATAGAAGTGCTAATAATATTATCAACAAAATGGAACGTAAGTGAACAGAAGAGAAATCCAAATCAATTCAATATTTGTTGTGACCACGTTTTGCCTTTAAACCAGAGTCAATTCTAGGTACACTTGCACACAGTTTTTGAAGGAACACATGCGGTAGGTTGTTCCAAACATCTTGTAGAACTAACCACAGACCTGTGGATGTAGGCTGCCTTAAATTCTTCTGTCTCTTCATGTAATCCCAAACAGCCCCAAACTTGCAAAGGAACCTCTCCAGCCCTTCGGTGAACAGCTCTTTGACTCATCAGACCAGCGCACCTGCTGCCATTTTTCTGCAGCCCAGTTCCTATGATTTTGTGCATAGTGGAGTCCCTTAGACTGGTTTCCATGTCAGTGATCTTCCATGAGGATCACTTCTGGCCATGTTTCTCCAGACAGATGAATGTATCTGGGTCCCACTGGTTTCCGCCAGTTCTGTGCTGATGCCACTGCTGGAAATCCTCCAAATTTCGGAAGGGCAGAAAGTATGATGCTGCATTAAGTTTCCTTGGCCGACCATTGCATCTATGGTCCTTAAAGTTGCCTGAGCAATGGTGTCCTCAATACTGAGAAATATAGGCAGATACATATTCATCAGGCCATACCAATAGGGAGATGTGTTACTGACCCCAAATGTTTTCTGCAGCAGAACGACTCCAAAACATCCTAGAAGTGTCTGCAGGTAACAGTGAAGCACGGTGGAGGTTCTTTGCAAGTTTGGGGCTGTCTGGGATTACCTGAAGAGAGACAGAAGAATTTGAGGCAGCCTACAACCACAGAAGATCTGGGGTTAGTTACATAGTAGGCGAGGTTGAAAAAAAAAGACACAAGTCCAACCTATGTGTGTGATTATATCTCAGTATTACATTGTATATCCCTGTATGTTGTGGGCGTTCAGGTGCTTATGTAATAGTTTTTTGAAACTATCTATGCCCCCCGCAGAGACCACCGCATGTGGAAGGAAATTTAACATCCTTGCAGCTCTTACAGTAAAGAACCCTCTACGTAGTTTAAGGTTAAACCTATTTTCTTCTAATGTTAATGAGTGGCCACGTGTCTTGTTAAACTTCCTTTCACGAAAAAAGTTTTATCCCTATTGTGGGGTCACCAGTATGGTATTTGTAAATTGAAATCATATCCCCTCTCAAGCGTCTCTTCTCCAGAGAGAATAAATTCAGTGCACGCAACCTTTCTTCATAACTAATATCCTCCAGACCCTTAATTAGCTTTGTTGCCCTTCTTTGTACTCACTCCATTTCTAGTGCATCCTTCCTGAGGACTGGTGCCCAGAACTGGACAGCATACTCTAGTTGCACCCAGACCAGAGTCTTGTAGAGTAGGAGAATTACCGTATTTATCGGCGTATAACACGCACAGGCGTATAACACGCACCCTAACTTTAAGAGGGAAGTTTCAAGAAAAAAAACTTTCCACAGCCCCCTGCGTATAACACGCAGGCACAGTTTACCCTCTATTTTCAGGGTAAAAAAGTGAGTGTTATACGCCAATAAATACAGTATGTCTTTCTCCCTGGAGTCAATCCCTTTTTTAATGCATGACAATATTATGTTTGCTTTGTTAGCAGCAGCTTGCATGCCATTGCTGAGCCTATCATCTAGCAGGACCCCCAGGTCCTTTTCCATCCTAGATTCCCCCAGAGGTTCTCCCCCTAGTGTATAGATTGCATTCATATCTTTGCCACCCAAATACATTTTACATTTTTCTACATTAAACCTCATTTGCCATTTAGTTGCCCACCACATTAACTTGTTCAGATCTTCTTGCAAGTTTTCCACATCCTGCGGAAAAGTTATTGCCCTGCTTAGCTTAGTATCGTCTGCAAATACAGAGATTGAACCGTTTACCCCATACTCCAGGCCATTTATGAACAAATTAAATAGGAATGGTCCCAGCACAGAACCCTGTGGGACCCCACTACCCACCCCTGGCCATTCCGAGTATTCCCCATTTATCATAACCCTCTGAACTCGCCCTTGTAGCCAGGTTTCAAACCATGTACTTACCCCTATGGTCCATGCCAATAGACCTTATATTGTACAGTAAAAGTTTATGGGGAACTATGTCAAATGCTTTTGCAAAATCCAGATACACCACGTCTACGGGCCTTCCTTTATCTAGATGGCAACTCACCTCCTCATAGAAGGTTAATAGATTGGTTTGGGAAAAACAATTCTTCATGAATCCATGCTGATTACTGCTAATGATACAGTTTATTACTAAAATCTTGTATATAGTCCCTTATCATCCCCTCCAAGAGCTTGCAAACTATTGACGTTAAGGCCAACTGGTCTGCAATTCCCAGGGATACTAAAGTCCCCCACATTCCCTTGTGAAAACCAAGAAGAATAAGAAGAATAAATTCAATACTTTCGCCATCTCCCCATCCTTGGTAAC
This sequence comes from Rana muscosa, assembly GCA_029206835.1. Classification (NCBI taxonomy): domain Eukaryota; kingdom Metazoa; phylum Chordata; class Amphibia; order Anura; family Ranidae; genus Rana; species Rana muscosa. Next base: position 174,818,714 of record CM055128.1, on the reverse strand, counting down.
CAGATGTCCTTCCTCATTATTTATGGGGCCAATATGATCTGTCCTCCTTTTTGACTGTTTACATACTTAAAGAAATTATTGGATTTTTTGTTTTGCTCTCCTCCGTTGTCTTTCGTGTTCTATCTTAGCCACCCTAATTGCACACTTACATTTCTTGTTGCATTCTTTATAAAGTCTGAATGCTGATGATAACCCCTCAACCCTGTATTTTTTGAAGGCCTTCTCCTTTGCTTTTATATGCATTTTTACATTGGAGTTAAGCCATCCAGGATGTGCTCAGGTCTGTATTGTTGGTAATCAGTAGATCTAGTAAGTTTTATTTCTAGTTGGTGCGTCTACCATCTGACCCATGAAATTGTTCTGCAAGACATTTAGGAACTGGCGAGCCTTAGACAAATGTGTGGTTCCCTCCGCCCAGTCTATGTCTGGATAATTAACCACTTCCCTACCGCACGCCGTCATATGACGTCTGACTTTGCTCGGGGATATCTGAATGATGCCTGCAGCTACAGGCATCATTCAGATATCCTTCTTTTCAGCCGGCTATTCTGTGCACGATAAGAACCATCATAGCGGCAGTTCCGCCACTTGATCATTCTTATAGGCGACGGGAGGGGACATCCCCCCCCCCCCCGCCGCCATCTGGTGCTTCTCCGGGCTCTCCCGTGCTATTGGGGACCCGGAGAAAGAATCGTCTGGCGCCGGATGACAATTTCCAGTCATCTTTATGACCGTCGGAGGCCCGGGCACGACGTTCTGATGTTACGTGCGGGTTCCCGGAAGTAAACAAAGCCGCGATCGTGGCTGTCAGCATGAGATCGGTGAATTTTTTTTCCCGATCTCATGCTTTCCAGCCTGGAGGAGAGACACGGGGTCTTATTGACCCTGCATCTCTCCATAAAGAGCACCTGTCACTAACCATTCCTATTACAAGGGATGTTTACATTCCTTGTAATAGGAATAAAAGTGATAAAAAAATAAAAAAAAAGAAGTGTAAAAATAAAAAAAATTAAGTAAAATAAAAAAAATGAAAATGCCCCTGTCCCCGGTAGCTCGCGCACAGAAGCGAACACGCAAGCAAGTCCCGCCCACATATGTAAACTCTGTTCAAACCACACGTGAGGTATCGCCGGGTGCGTTAGAGCGCGTGCAACAATTCTAGCACTAGACCTCTCTAACTCTAAACTGGTATCCTGTTAAAAAAAAATGTAAGCGTCGCCTATGGAGATTTTTAAGGAATGAAGTTTGCCGCCATTCCACGAGTGTGCGTAATATTAAAGCGTGACATGTTAGGTATCTATTTACTCGGCGTAACATTTTTCACATTATACAAAAAAAAATTGGGCTAACTTTACCATTTTGTTTTTTAATTCACGAAAGCGTTTTTTTCCCCCAAAAAAGGCGTTTGAAAAATTATTGCGCAAATACCGTACACGATAAAAAGTTGCAATGACCGCCATTTTATTCCCTAGGGTGTCTGCTAAAAAAACATATATAATGTTTGGGGGCTCTAAGTAAATTTCTAGCAAAACAAATGATGATTTTTACATGAAGGAGACAAGTGCCAGAATAGGCCCGGTATGGAAGTGGTTAAAATCCCCCATTATGAGAACACTTCCCATCCTTGCTGCTAATCCAAATTGTGATAGGAGGTCCGTCTCCCCCTCCTCCCTCAGGTTAGGGGGCCTATAGCATACTCCCAGTATTTTCACCTTAGTTTCATCCCTTTGAAGCTCTACCCATAAGGATACCGCCTCCTCCCTAGCTCCCTTAGTGATGTCATCTCTCACATTCACTTGTACATTATTCTTGATATATAGACATACCTGTCCCACTTTTTTACCCTTTCTATCCCTGCGATAAAGGGTATACCCCAATCGTGAGAGCTGTTGAACCAGGTCTCTGAAATTCCCACAAAATCCAGATCCTCCTCCAAGATGTTTTGAACAACCAACCTTCAAAAACTGTCTGTAAGTGTACCTAGAAAAAATTATGCTGGTTTGAAGCCAAAAGGGTAGTCATACCAAATATTAATTTGATTTATATTTTTCTTCTGTTTGCTCACTTTGCATTTTAAAAATTGATAAAAATAACCAATTAAAATATATATTTTTGAAAGCATTCTTACAATACAGCATTTCTTCACACCTGTCTAAAACTTTTGCACAGTACTGTGAGTGCAACCATTGTTGCTCTTTATACTTTGATCATTAAAGGTTTACCTGTAACTGCACAAACCATGGTCTTTTCTGTTTTTCTCTTGTTTAGGTATACAGGCTGTAGGACAGTGTTCCAGCATATCGTGCAGGCATGTTCTAAAATCGCCACCAAAGAGCTGGTGTATTACAGCAATTCCTGAACAGAAACCTGAAGGAACACACACACACACACAGCTTTGCTGGAGAGTGCCTTTAAAAACAGTGTTATTACCTGTTAACTACTTTTTCCAGGAATATTCCAGGACGGCTTACAGAGAGATAGGCTCCTCCCACCTAGCACAGGAAACACATGATCCACATCATAAAAGTCTTACTCATGCATTAGCCCCTTAGTATTTAACAAATAACCGAAGGCCTCAGAATCATTAAACCTGGATCAGCGTAGCTCTATCCTTATATATGCTTTACACTGCTACTCACCTCATAAAAAGGGAGGGAACTGACACCGTCCTGGAAGATTCCTGGAAAAAGTGGGTAACAGGTAATAACACTGTTTTTCCAAGTCATCTTCCAGGACGGCTTACAGAGAGGACAATATAGTACTACCTGATCAGGGCGGGACCACAGCCTGCAGCACTTTCCTGCCGAAAGACTGGTCCTGGCTGCCAAGCAGGTCCAGTCTGTAATGCTTCACAAAAGTCTGGAAACTGGACCAGGTTGCGGCCTTGCAGATCTGAAGGGGAGATGCTCCTGCCCTTTCAGCCCAAGAAGTAGAAACCGCTCTTGTGGAGTGAGCATTTATACCTAATGGAGGTGTGCGGGAGACTGCCTTGTATGCCTCCGCAATGGCCGACTTCATCCACCTGGCGATGGTACCTTTGGATGCCTCTTTCCCCTTGTTAGGACCTACAAATAAAACAAACAAGCTGGTGGAGCGTCGCCACTCCTTGGTGTGCTCTATGTAGGCAATCAGGCATCTCCTGACGTCTATTTTATTAAATCCTGCTTCCTTATCATTCCTTGGATTTCCGCAGAATGACGGTATCACGATTTCTTCTGACCTATGGAAGTTAGACGATACCTTGGGGAGAAAAGCTGGGTCCAGCGAGAGGATAATTTTGGTCTTGTAAAATGGTGCAGAAAGGCTCGATCACTGAAAGTGCCTGGATCTCACCGACTCTCCTAGCCGAGACTAGGGCCACCAAAACTACTGTCTTCAGGGTTAACAGTTTTATGGGTAGTTCGTCTATAGGTTCAAATGGTGCCCTACCGAGGCCCTGTAGTACTGTTGATAAGTCCCAGGGAGGGAACCTCCTTGCTTTGGGGACTCGTTTCCGGCTGATGGACATAAGAAATCTTTTGATCAGTGGTTCTTCTGTCCAACTTTTTAAATCAAAGACTGTCAGGGCGGCCACCTGAACCTTAAGAGTACTAACTGCAAGGTTTAGATCTGCTCCAGCTTGGAGGAAATCTAGAACCGCCGGGACCATGGCACCTGACACTCTGTTGTTGAGCCTGCGCCAGTCCCCAAATCTCTTCCAGATTTTATTATAAATTGTGTTAGTGGACGGCTTTCGGCTGCTAAGAATGGTATTGATTACCTTGGCCGATAACCCTCTCAGTTCTAACAGCTCCCTTTCAGAAGCCAAGCCGTCAGAGAAAGAGAGCTCAGTTCTGGATGATTCGCTTCTCCCTGGTATAAGAGGTCCGTCCTGTAAGGTAGTCTCCAAGGTTCTGTAATGCTGAGTCTTAGAAGACCTGAGAACCAAGACCTCTTCAGACAAAATGGCGCGATCAGGATGACCTTTGTGTTGGACCCTCTTATCTTCCGGATAATCCTCGGAATGAGGGCAAACGGTGGAAATGCGTACACCAGATCTGCCTCCCAAGACTGGGATAGGCCCAGACAGAAGATCTCTCTGTAGGGAATAGAACTGTTTCACCTGCCTGTTGTGCCTTGTAGCAAAAATGTCTATCTGTGGGTCTCCCCACTTCTGTGCTATTTCTTCGAACACTGTTCGATTCAAGCACCATTCTGTCGAAGACAGAGTTTCTCTGCTTAGGGCATCTGCCAGAGAATTTAATTCTCCTTTTAGGTGAATGGAAGATAGGGATAACAGGTTTTCTTCTGCCCATTGAAGGATCTCTCTTGCTATCCTCATCAGACCCGGGACTCTCGTACTCCCTTGCTTGTTGAGGTAACAAACCGTGGTAATGCTGTCCGAAAGGACCTGCACATGTCTTCCCCTTAGGGATGGGCAAAAGGCTACTAGGGCCTTTAGAGCCGCCTTCATCTCCCTCGCATTGGAGGAGAGGCAGGCTTCCTGCCGGTTCCAGAGCCCCTGGGCTATCAGAGTGCCTGAATGGGCCCCCCAGCCCTGCCCGCTGGCATCCGTGGTGACTGCCAGAGGACAGTGTTGGGACCAGAGTCGGCCAGCCGAGAGGTTTGCAGGGATCAACCACCATTCTATTGAGAGCTTTACTTCCTGCGGAATTTCCGTCTGTCTCTGAAGTGAATTTGTTTGTCCATCCCAGAGAGAAAGCATGAACGCCTGAAGCGCTCGAGTATGGAACTGAGCCCACTGGACTCCTGGGATGGCCGCTGTCATTAACCCAAGGACCCTCATTATGCTCTGAATTGAGGTCCTTGTACAAGTGCAGAGGTTCCTCACCTCTGTCAAAATTGTCTCTACCTTTTCCTTTGTCAGGAATATCTTGGACTTCCTTGAGTCTATCAGGTATCCTAGGTATACAATGCTCTGAGTAGGTAATAATTGTGACTTCTGCTGATTTACCAGCCACCCTAGTTGCTGAAGGTGTCTGGTAGTTCTGCTCAGGTTCCGTCTGCGGAGTCTGCAAAAATCAGTAGGTCGTCCAGATATGGGATAATCTGAATTCCCTCTGATCTCAGAGTCCCTAGAGCTTCTGCCAGTATCTTCGTAAAAATGCGTGGAGCTGACGCTAGTCCGAAGGGCAGAGCATTGAATTGAAAATAGAGGGTTCTGAACCCTTTTCTTACTGCAAATCTGAGAAATTGTTGGGACTCCTCTCGAATAGGGACGTGAAGATAGGCGTCCCTTAGGTCTAATGAGACCATGAAGACCCCAGGGGTTAACAGCTCTCTGGGGGAGTAGATTGATTCCATCTTGAAACGTCTGTATTTCACGTACATGTTTACTTGTCTCAGATTTAGAATCAGTCTAAATTTTCCTGGTGATTTCTTCATCAGAAAAACTTGAGTAGAATCCCTCTTTCCTTAGAGATGGGGGGATGAAGCTTATCACCTTCTCTTCTAGCATACTCTGCAGGAGGGAAGACATAGCTGTGGCTTTTTTCGTGTCTCTTGGGAGACTTGTTATGAAATTTTTTTGAGGGGGGCAGCCTAAAAGTTCTATCCTGTACCCTGATGCGATCAGATCTAGGATAAAACGGCTGCTGGAGATGGTCTGCCACTGTGGAAGGAATGACCCCAATCTCCCCCCCAGAGGCCCGACTGAGTCACTGGGAAGTGTTCTTAGGCTGGGAGGGTCTAAAGAGGAAACCTCCTCTGCCCCTTCCCCTCCTGTATTGCCAACCCCCTTTCTGGTCTTGGGCTCTGTTATTCCGTCTCCTATCCCCCCGGTGAGAGTTCCTTTCACTTGACACCTAAAAGGGACGAAAACTCCTCTTTTGTTGTTGTCTTTTGGGAAAAGGGAACCCTTTCTTTTTATTGGCCGACCTCTCTAGGACGGATTCCAGCTCCTTTCCAAAGAGCAGATCTCCATCAAACGGGAGGGAACAGAGTCTTGTCTTTGAGACAGAGTCTCCTCCCCAGGTCTTCAGCCAGATAGCCCTCCTGGCTTCATTAACCAAGGCTGTGGATCTGGCCGAGAATGTGACAGACTCCGTGGATGCATCCGCTATATAGGCCACTGCCTTACTTAGCGTGGGTAAAGCATCCAGGATCTCTTCCCTAGGAGTGTCTGACTCCAGAAGAGTGCGGAGCTGTTTAAGCCATAAGTCAAGTGTACATGCCACGCATGTGGTGGCTAGTGCGGGTCTAAAGTTGGCGGAGCAAGCTTCCCACGCCTTCTTTAAATAGCCCTCCGCCTTCCTGTTCATTGGGTCCTTCAGGATACCTGTATCCTCAAAGGAAAGTTCTGAAGCTCTAGAGACTTTGGCTATGGAAGCGTCCAGTCTGGGACATCTATCCCACAGCTTTGTATTCTCCTCCTTAAAGGGGAACCTTCTCTTTAGATTTTTAGGGAAGAATACTGCTTTCTCCGGCTTCCTCCATTCATGAAGTATGGTCTCCCTTAGGGATCCATGCACCGGAAAGGTTCTGCCCTGTCTACGCTGAAGGCTTTCATATAGGAGGTCATGCACTGACAACTCCTGGTTCTCTGGGGACTCCAGTTCCAGGGTGTCGTAGATTGCTTTCAGGAGCTCCTCTGTCTCCTCTGAAGGAAAAAGGAATTTTTGCATCTTTTCTGGCCCTTCCTCCCCGTCCTCCAGGACTCGATGCTGGTGGACTGCCCGTACCTGGGCCCTAACTTCTGGCCTCACGGTAGTACTGGTGCCTGAAGTACCTGGGCTGGGTTCAGCAAGTGTCTCTTGCTGTGTGGGCTTAAAGGACTGAAACGTCTGTTTCATCCCTGACTTTAATGAGTCCATAAAGCCTTTGAGAACAGGGCCTGTTTCTCCTTTGATAAGTCTGTCTATGCAGTCCTGATGAGCATTCTTTTTCCACCCAATTTGCATCTTCCTGGTACATATTGGGCATCTTTTTCTAGGTGTTTCCGTTTTATCTCTGGGCTCGTGGGTCTTGTCCTGTAATACAGTAAATGACAAGCGCCTGCATATTACTTACACTGAAGTAAACACCCAAACCAGAAACACCACGTGGACTCTCTTATTCTAGTCTAAGAATTATGAGAAGTACCCACTACCAGAGCCTATGCTAGAATATGTGACGTCTGCCACCATCAGCATAGGAGAAACAAACGGTCTCTGGAATAAACAGACTCCCCCTGTGCCGCCCCCACAGGGGGGTAAGAAAAGGAAAGAAGCGGTCTAACCCTTATTTTCTTACCTTAGGGCCCGATGCGACCGATGCCGCCTCCAGATCAGCGTCTCTGGATCCTTCCATGTTGCGCGGCGCCATCTTTAGGTCCAGGTCCCTTAAATATGAGAGGAGTGGAGGTCCGGGGCGGCGCTGTGGATCCGACGCCGCCCCACGGCACAGCACGCCTGTTATTTTCAACTAGGCTTCCAAATGGGTGTACCAAGATGGCCTCCGCGGGACTTCCTGTCGTGTCACTTCCTGTTTTTCGCGCCGGAAGTGACACCCACGCTGTCCTGGAGCTAGAGACTCCCGGAGATCTATCTGCCCGGGAAGGATACCGGCTCTACGGCTGCCCGAGCCTCCGCCAGGAGGATACCCTACTGTGCCGCGGCTGGACCCACTGGATCACCTCCTCCACCCTCACAGGTAACCTCGCTGAGGATACACCCGACTTGGGAGGTGGGGTCCCATACCATCACCCATGACCCCTGTTTCGGGTCTCCTGGGTGGCCCCAAACTGACTCATACCTCAGGGGAACTACCCCTGTTGACTGGGTATGGACGTCGGGGGGGCCCCTGCCGCCTGGCACGAAGGCCCAAAAAAAATAACAAACATCCCTTAGATAGTGCCTGTCTAGCCTGAGGAAACACAAATACTGAGGGGCTAATGCATGAGTAAGACTTTTATGATGTGGATCATGTGTTTCCTGTTCTAGGTGGGAGGAGCCTATCTCTCTGTAAGCCGTCCTGGAAGATGACTTGGAAAATATGGTTTTCAGCTGGTCTTATTTTAAAGTGTACATTTGCCCAGACTATGGACGTTAGACTATTTATATATTCTTAGAAAGCAAAGGAGTTTTAAAACCCTCACTCACCTAAGTAGCTGCTTTTAATATTAACCACTTAACGACCGCTCACTGTACATATACGTTGGCAGAATGGCACCTGGAGGCACAATCACGTACCTGTACGTGCCTGCCTTCGTATGGGTGGGGGGTCCGATCGGACCCCCTCCGGTACAGTGAGCGGTGGTTTTCCGCTCGGGAGCGATCCGTGATGAGGGGGGCGGCCATTGGTTTCTGGCCACCCCCTCGCGATCGCTCCCGGCGAATGATATGCTTCCTCTGCTGTGTAAATGTAAACACAGGCAGGGGGAAGTGATGTCATCTCTCCAAGCAGCGGTCTTTTCGTCTGGCGCGAGGAGAGAAGACATCTCACAGTAAGTGCACCAACAGCCCGCTGACACCAGCACACGTAGGCACCCTTTTCACCCCCCAGCCCCCAGTCACCGATTGCAGTGATCATTTATTTACTGATCACTGCATTTAGTGTCATCTGTGACAGTAAAAAGTTGCAGGGCAGTTAGGTTTAGGCCCCTTTAGGTCCAGGGTAGCCCCCTAACCCCCCCCCCCTAATAAAGGTTTAACCCCTTGATGGCCCCCCCAGGTAACCCTTTCACCCCTTTTCGCCAGCGTCACTAAGCGATAGTTTTTCCGATCGCTGTATTAGTGTCCGTGGTGCCCCTAGGTAGCAACTTATTTTTTTTAGGTTCGCCGCAGGTTTTTATAGCGTCAGGTACCCCCATATATCATCTAATAAAGGTTTAACCCCTTGATCGCCCCTAGAGTTAACCCTTTCACCAGTGATCACTGTATAAGTGTCACTGGTTAGCCAGTTAGTCATTTAGGTTACCCGTCAGGTTTTTAACTAGCGTCAGGTACCCCCATATATTACCTAATAAAGGTTTTAACCCCCTGATTGCCCCTAGTTAACCCTTTCACAGTGATCACTGTATAAGTGTTACGTGGTTGGTTAGTTTGCTTTTTGTAGCATCAGGGCACCCGCCGTATATAACCCAAAAAAGGTTTAACCCCCTGACCGCCCGGCGGGTGATATCAATTAGGTTTTAGCGCCAGAGAGGATCTGCGTCGCCCCAGGCAGCGTTAGGTTAGTGCCAGTAACGCCAACACCCACGCGCAAAGCATACACCTCCCTTAGTGGTATAGTATCTGAACAGATCAATATCTGATTTGATCAGATCTATACTAGCATCCCCAGTGGTTTGGGGTTCCCAAAAACGCAGTGTTAGCGGGATCAGCCCAGATACCTGCTAGCACCTGCGTTTAGCCCCTCCGCCCAGCCCAGCCCAGCATCAATCGATCACTGTCACTTACCAAACACAACACACATAACTGCAGCGTTCGCAGAGTCAGGCCTGATCCCTGCGATCGCTAACAGTTTTTTTTTGTAGCGTTTGATATATTTGCTGACGACAGTCAGGTGCTTTTTTTACCTGTGAATCTTACTAGTGTACCACTAAATTTAGAGCCCAAAATGGCAAATCGAAGGTACACTAGTAAAGAGGCCTACGAGATTCTGAGCATGACAGATAGTGAAGAGGAGGTCACGTATCTGTCAGATTCAGGCTCAGAATACCTTCCCGTAGAAGACAGCGGCTCCATGTCAGATAGCTCCGACGACGAAGGTGAGGCGCACCCGATCCCGATTTTCTGAGGTTGAGGAGCAAGAACCGCAGCGCTCTCGTATCATGGAGCAGAGTAGTACTAGCGCCGTGAACTGGCAAGCACCAGCGGCCTAATACAGCCTGGGCGTACATCCAGCACTGCAGTATCACTTGGTGACGTGGCGAGTCCCATAAGTGCAGTTCAAGCTGGCGAGGTGGCAAGCACAAGTAGCGTCCCGCTGCCACCAAGAAGAAAACAAAGGCAGGCCCATCTTGCCCATAGTACCCTTTCTGCAGAATTGTCCTATCCTGATTGGGTCCCCACCACTTCTGCAGAACCCGTACTTCCCCCCCCATTCACTCCCCAACCTGGTATTCAGGTGGAAACAGCTGATTTTATGCCACTTGATTTTTATTCGCTGTTTTTCCACGGAAGATCTCTATAGATCTATTGTGGACCAGAGTAATTTATATGCTTGTCAATTCATCGCCGCTAATCCCCAGTTGCCTTCCATTGCCAGAGATTGGAAACCAATTACGGTTTCCGAATTTAAGACCTTTCTGGGCCTTTCCCTCAACATGGGCACACATAAATTTTCGTCAATGCGTGCTTATTGGTCCACGCACCTAATTGACCACATGCCCGTGTTCTCTGCCTCCATGCCCAGGACACGATACGAGCAGATCTTGCGGTTCATGCACTTCAACGACAATGAACTTTGTCGTCCACGTGGAGACCCTGAATACGATCGGCTCTACAAAATTCGGCCCCTCATAAACCACTTCAACTAACGTTTTGCAGCCTTGTTTATTCCCGATCAAGTTGTCTGCGTTAATGAGTCCCTGATTAAATTTTCTGCCCGCTTGTCTTTCAAGCAGTACCTTCCCAGCAAGCGTGACAGGTACGGGGTCAAGCTCTATAAGTTCTGTGACAGGGCAACAGGCTATGTATGGAGCTTTACGGTTTATGAGGGAAAAGATAGCCAGGTAGAGCCAGATAGTGTGGAACTTGGTGTCACCCTTATTCGGAAAGGGGTACCACTTGTATGTGGACAATTATTACACAAGCGTGCCACTGTTTGGTCACTTGTTTGATCATCAGATTGGAGCATGTGGCACCGTGCGACCTAATCGCCGGGGCTTTCCCCAGGGGCTTGTAGATTCCCGTCTTAGGCTGGGAGAAAAAGCCTGCTTGAAGTGTAATAATTTGCTTGCTGTGAAGTGGAGGGATAATAAGAATGTTTTCCTTCTTATCTCCCTTCATGCAGACACGACAGTCCAAATTCGTACGGCGACTGGTGTTGTGGAGAAACCCCTCTGTTTCCACGAATATAACCAAAATATGGGAGGGGTGGACCTCAACGACCAGAAGTTGTCGCCGCATCCCATTGCCCATAAGGCGAGACGCTGGTAAAAAAAAAAAAGTCTCTCTATCCTTATTCCAATTGGCTTTGCTGAACGCTCATGTGCTATACAGAGCTTCAGGCGGGACTTTATCTCTCCTAAAATTCCAGGATGTGATAGTCACAGAACTCCTGTATCCAGGCGGTTCTGCACCTCACCATCCCCTACCAAATGCAGTAAGCCAGCTGCATGAGAGGCATTTTCCTTATGTCCTCGAGAGTACCCCTACCCAACAAGCCCCCCAAAAAAGATGTCGTGTCTGTAGCAAGCGCGGATTTAGGCGTGACACCCGTTATTTTTGTCCACTCTGTCCTGACAATCCTGGTCTGTGCATTGGTAAATGTTTTGAACGCTACCACACAAAAGTGAAGAAGTTTTAGCATAGGGTACAGCATTTCACAGACTAGGACACACTTACACAGGGTCTCCCAAGATCCCATCGCATTTTGAGAGACCCGAACCGTTACAGTTGTGTAAAAAAAAAAAAAAGTCAAAAAAAAAAAAAAACACCAAAAAAATAGTTGTAGTTTTATTGTTCTCTCTCTATTTTCTCTCTATTGTTCTGCTCTTTTTTACTGTATTCTATTCTGCAATGCTTTATCATGCTTGCTTTTCAGGTATGTAACTTTTTGTTTTCAGGTGCGCCATTCAGCTGCAGCGCGGATTTATTTATCTTGACAGCAACAGCGTTTGCTCCCACGATACATAAAGCCGTGACTCCAGTGCTGTAGGAGGTGATTTCACCACCACAGTAGAAAAAAAAAAAAAAAAGAAGAAGAACATATATGCTGAAGCATGGGGGCAGCAGGGGCGGAGGAGCGATTTTGCTCCTAATGCCGCGTACATACCGTCAAAGAGGCTTGCCTGTGGAAAAGTCTGACCGTATGTACGCGGCATAACCTTTTATGCCGCGTACATACGGTCGAAATTCCGATGGAGGCTTGCCCGTGGAAAAGTCTGACCGTGTGTACGCGGCATAACTTTTTTGCGGGAGGATGCCCCCATGCTTCAGCATATATAAATGGTGCATGTATGCCCATCATTAGAAGTGGGTGGATGAAGGTAGGTATTCTAATGGTGGGCATACCCACCGATCAATCTCTTTTTTTCGTTCAGCCAACAGGCTGCATGAAAAAAAAGGATTACAATACATGTCCAACAAGGACCAGCAACGTACTGGTATGTTGCTGGACTTTGAATGGTTATACTAGAATGATGCCTGCGGGTTTTAGGTATCATCTTGGTATCATTCTTTTTCAGCCAGCGGTCGGCTTTCATGTAAAAGCAATCCTAGCAGATAATTAGCCTCTAGACTGCTTTTACAAGCAGTGGGAGGGAATGTCCCCCCCCCTCCGGATATAAACAGGGCCATTGGGAAATTGGGAAAGCATTTTATCACACCGATCTTGGTGTGGTCAGATGCTTTGAGGGCAGAGGAAAGATCTAGGGTCTAACCCCCCCAATTTTTTTCAAAAAAAGGAGTACCTGTCACTACCTATTGCTATCATAGGGGCTATTTACATTCCCTGAGATAACAATAAAAATGGTTAAAAAAGTAATAAAAAAAATGGAAGGAACAGTTTAAAAATAAAAAAAATGAAAAATAACACCCCTGTCCCACCCTGCTCTTGCGCAAAAGCGAACGCAAGCATCGGTCTAGCGTCAGATGTAAACAGCAATTGCACCATGCATGTGAGGTATCACCGCGAAAGTCAGATCGAGGGCAGTCATTTTAGCAGTAGACCTCCTCTGTAAATCTAAAGTGGTAACCTGTAAAGGCTTTTAAAAATTTATGTAGTTTGTCGCCGCTGCGCGTTTGTGCGCAATTTTAAAGCATGCCGTGTTTGGTATCCATGTACTCGGCCTAAGATCATCTTTTTTATTTCATCAAACATGGGCAATATAGTGTGTTTTAGTGCATTAAAAAAAAAAAAGTGTGTTTTTTCCCCAAAAAATGCATTTGAAAAATCGCTGCGCAAATACTGTGTGGAAAAAAAAAATGCAACACCCACTATTTTAATCTGTAGGGCCTTTACTTTAAAAAAAATATATAATGTTTGGGGGTTCAACGTAATTTTCTTGCAAAAAAAAATGTTTTCATGTAAACAGAAAGTGTCAGAAAGGGCTTTGTCTTCAAGTGGTTAGAAGAGTGAATGATGTGTGAGCTTACTAATGTTGTGCATAAAATGCCAGGACAGTTCAAACCCCCCCCCCCCCCAAATGACCCCATTTTGGAAAGTAGACACCCCAAGCTATTTGCTGAGAGGCATCTTGAGCCCATTGAATATTTTTTTTTTTTTTATAATGACAAAAGTTGTCACTAAATGATATATTGCTCAAACATGCCATGGTTATATGTGGAATTGCACCCCAAAATACATTCTGTTGCTTCTCCTGAGTACGGGGATACCACATGAGACTTTTTGGGAGCCTAGCCGCGTACGGGACCCCGAAAACCAAGCACCGCCTTCAGGCTTTCTAAGGGTGTAAATTTTTGATTTCACTCCTCACTGCCTATCACAGTTTCAGAGGCCATGGAATGCCCAGATGCCATTTTAGCACCTCAAGAAATGAGATAGGCAGTCATAAATTAAAAGCTGTGTAAATTCCAGAGTACCCTAGTTTCCAATTCCAGAGTACCCTAGTTTGTATACGCTATAACTTTTGCGCAAACCAATAAATATACGCTTATTGACATTTTTTTTTACTGAAGACATGTGGCTGAATACATTTTGGCCTAAATGTATGACTAAAATTGAGTTTATTCGATTTTTCTTATAACAAAAATTTATAAATTTTCAGTCTTTCCCTTTAGAACGCAAAAATAAAAAATAAAAATGGCAGAGGCAATAAAATACCATTAAAAGAAAGCTCTATTTGTGGGAAGAAAAGGACACAAATTTCGTTTGGGTACAACATTGCATGTCCGCACAATTTCCAGTTAAAGCAGCGCAGTGCCAAATTTTGAAATCACCTCTGGTCATTATGGTCCGTATTGGTCCGGTCCTTAAGTGGTTAAAGCGATACTAAAGTCTAATTTTTTTTTTTCTAAAAATAACAAACATGTCATACTTACCTGCTCTATGCTGTTGGTTTTGCACAGAGCAGCCAAGATCCTCCTCTTCTCTGGTCCCTCTTCAGTTCAGAGCTCCTAGCCCCTCCCTCCTGATGAGTGCCCCCACATGCCCCCTCTCTCTCCTGATAGGCTAACTGACTTTGATTGACAGCAGCAAAAGCCAATGGCACCACTGCTGTGTCTCAGCCAAATCGGGAAGGAGAGTTTGGACGGCCGAAGCACTCGTGCACTTTGCTGGATAGAGATGGGCTCAGGTAAGTATTAGGGGGAGCTGAGGGCGGCTGCTACACACAGGTTTTTTATCTTAATGCAAAGAAAGACCCGGTCCTCTTCTCCGTGACCGTCCCCGCGGGAACAGTGGACCCGATCGTCGCCAGTGTCCCGCGATCGGGTCACAGAGAGGAAGAACTGGGAGAGGCAAGTGTAAACAAACCTCTCCCCGTGCTTCCTAGTGAGCTTGTCACTGATCGTCTGTTCCCTGTCATAGGGAACGACGATCAGCAACGTCACACGCTAAGCCACACCCCCCACAGTAAGAAACACACATCAGGGCACATTTAACCCCTACAGCGCCCCCTCCTGGTTAACCCCTTCACTGCCAGTGTCATGTTTACAGTAATCAGTGCATTTTTATAGCACGGTTCGTTGTAAAAATGACAATGGTCCCAAAATAGTGTCAAAAGTGTCCGATGTGTCCGCCATAATGTCGCAGTCACGATAAAAAAATAAATCGCTGATCGCCGCCATTACTAGAAAAAAAAATATTAATAAAAAAATACAATAAAACTATCCCCTATTTGGTAGACGCTATAAATTTTGCGCAAACTCATCAATAAAACGGCGATTGCGATTTTTTTTACCAAAAATATGTAGAATACGTATCGGACTAAACTGAGGAAAAAAAAGTTTTTTTATATATTCTTTGGGGATATTTATTATAGCAAAAAGTAAAAAATATTGCATTTTTTTCAAAATTGTCGCTCTATTTTTGTTTATAGCACAAAAAATAAAAAAATCGCAGAGGTGATCAAATACCACCAAAAGAAAGCTCTATTTGTGGGAAAAAAAGGACGCCAATTTTGTTTGGGAGCCACATCGCACGACCGCGTAATTGTCAGTTAAAACGACACAGTGCCGAATCGCAAAAAGTGGCCAGGTCTTTAAGCTGCATAATGGTGGATTTGGCTGCCAAATGACCGGGCCACTTTTTGCGATTTGGCACTGTGATGCTTTAACTGACAATTGCGCGATCGTGCGACGTAGCTCCCAAACAAAATTGACGTCCTTTTTTTCCCACAAAGAGAGATTTCTTTTGGTAGTATTTGATCACCTCTGGTTTTTATTTTTTGCGCTATAAACAAAAATAGAGCGACAATTTTGAAAAAAAATATATATATTTTTAACTTTTTGCTATAATAAATATCCCCAAAAAATATATAAAAAAATTTCCTCAGTTTAGGCCGATACGTATTCTTCTACATATGTTTGGTAAAAAAATAAAAATCACATTAAGTGTTTATTGCTTGGTTTGTGCAAAAGTTATAGCATCTACAAAAAAAGTTTATTTTTTTTACTAGTAATGGCAGCGATTAGCGATTTTTATCATGACTGCAACATTATGGCGGACACATCGGACACTTTTGATGCTATTTTGGGACCATTCACATTTATACAGCCATCAGTGCTATAAAAATGCACTGATTACTGTATAAATGTGACTGGCAAATAAGGGGTTAACCACTAGGGGCTAGGAAGGGGTTAAGTGTGTCCTAGAGTGATTCTGTGTGGGGGCGGGGCTTACTGTGACATGACACTGATCGCTGCTCCCGATGAGAGGGAGCAGACGATCAGTGTCCTGTCATTAGGCAGAATGGGGAGAGGCCTTGTTTACACTGGCCTCCTCCCGTTCTGCCGCTCTGTGACCCGATCGCGGGACACCGGCGGCCATCGAGTCCGCGGGCACAGTCACCGAGCTCGCGGCAGGGGCGCGCTCCCGTACGGCGCAAAATTCAAGGTAGCGTAAATATACGTTACTTTGCGCAGCCGTGCCATTCTGCTGACGTATATGTGCAGGAGGCGGTCGGCAAGTGGTTAAGTTAATAATTCTCAAAGATCCTTAACCACTTCGAGCGCCTGCTATACATATACTGCGGCAAGGCGGCGCTATTGCGCAAAATCACGTACCTGTACGTGATTTTGTCAATAGCCACTGGGGGCGCCGATTGGCCACAGGGGGAGCCAATCAGCGGGACTGGCAGACATTGCCGCGATCACTCCCCGCAGAGATAGAACGGCGGTCTGCCGATGCAAACAAGCAGACCACTGTCCTGTCAGGTATAGACACTCTGATCTAGTATTCCTGCTAGACAGGACCACAGATCAGAATGTCCATACAGTGAGCCCACCCCCCCACAGTTAGAAAACACAGTGAGGGAACATGGTTAACCCTTTTATCGCCCCCGATGGTAACCCCTTCCCTGCCAGGGTCATTTTTACTGCGTCAGTGCATATTTTTAGCACCGATCACTGCAATAATGTCACTGGTTCCCTAAAAACTAAAAGGATAGACAGTGTGTGTATGGCCTGGTCTGGCCAATCCAATGAACGAGAAGACAAACCTAGTGCTCATAGGCACAGCATTTAAAAAGTGTTGTTTATTGAAAACATTTTATAGTCCAGGGCTTGACAAATTTGCTTGGAATCTAGGAGCCAGCTAAAAAAAGTTAGGAGCCAGGAACGCGCCCCATCCCGCCGAGCTCGCGCGCAGAAGCGAACGCATACGTGAGTAGCGCCTGCATATGAAAGCGGTGTTCAAACCGCACGTGAGGTATCGCCGCAATTGGTAGAGCGAGAGCAATAATTTTAGCCCTAGATGATCTCTAACTCAAAACATGCAACCTGTAGAATTTTTTAAACGTCGCCTGTGGAGATTTTAAAGGGTAAAAGTTTGCCGCCATTCCACGAGCGGATGCAATTTTGAAGCGTGACATGTTGGGTATCAATTTACTCGGCGTAACATTATCTTTCACAATATAAAAAAAAAATTGGGCTAACTTTACTGTTGTCTTGTTTTTTAATAAAAAAAAAAGTGTATTTTTTCCCCAAAAAGTGCGCTTGCAAGACCGCTGCGCAAATACGGTGTGACAGAAAGTATTGCAACGACCGCCATTTTATTCTCTAGGGTGTTAGAATAAAAAAAAATATGTTTGGCAGTTCTAATTAGAGGGAAGGAGATGGCAGTGAAAACTGGCAGGGGAAGCTCCATTAGAATTGCTGGTGGTCTTGTCATACCAACGGCCACCACAAGATGGTGCCATATCAAAGAAGGAAACATTGGCCTGCAGAAGGCCGCAAAGCCGCGGCCTCAATTACCGGCCGGCGCGGCCCGATGCGATCGTGCGGCAGGGGGGGAGGGCGCACGGAGACACAGGATACCCCAGCTGTGCCGCCCCAGGTCGCTAATTCTAGTCGCAATGGCGACCGGGGTTGTCGAGCCCTGTTATAGTCTATACAGTAGAAGAATACATTATTCTTCTACTGTATAAACTATCAAATGTTTTCAATAAACAACACTTTTTAAATACTTGCCTGGTCTGTCCTAAAAATCCTGAGGGGTTATGCTGTGCCTAGGAGCACTAGGTTTGTCTTCTGGTTCCCTAAAAAAAAAAAAAAAGAAAAAAAAAGGCTGATCACCGCAAATCAAAGTAATAAATAAGTAAAAATGCCATAAAAATATCCCCTATTTTGTAGACGCTATAACTTTTGAGCAAACCAATCAATATATGCTTATTGCAATTTTTTCCCCCCAAAAATATGTAGCGTGACCGGAAGCCGATCTGGACGGACGCTCAGCTTGAGAGCTCTCCTCCAGCCCGCTGCTACTAGGCCAAATTCGGGGGTAAATCGCTGCTTTCCATGAGCAACACCCACACTACTCGATCCTCCTCAGCCAGAGGATCGTCCCTGCCGCCACCGGGTGCTTCCACGTCCTTCAGGGACTACTTTAAACTGCCCAATACGGCGCCGGGCGGACACAGCAAGTTGGCGCCGGATGCCGAGGCCTCCCGCCGATGGGCCCCTACAAGCGGTGAGTGTCCGCCAACACCCCATCCATGTCCCGCCCGCTCCATGTGGCGAGAAGGCTGCAACTCAGCCTCCATCGCAGTACACACAGTGTACAGAGGCCTTCTCCAAACTGCTGCGAACAGCACCAGACCCCGATCCGCTGGACACTGGCTCTCTCTCCCCCCCTCTCCCCTGGATGCCACAAGTGACTTTCAGCCCTCCCGAGTCCCATGCACCCATCAGTGGCCCCAGGGCCTGAGGAGAGCGGGGAGCCTTGTCCCACCTCTGGGGGGGCTCCGGTCCTGCCAGAGGCCTTCCCGCTCAAGGGAGCACAGCCACTCCGGGGGTCACCCAACAGCCCCACTACCCCTCTCCTGGGCCCAGGTGGCACAGACCCGGCCCCCACCTTCCCGGAATGACTTCCCGGCGCCCATCCCGCAGTCCCCCCACGTTACGTCGTGGTCCGAGCCCTGGGACCCATCATACCTGCAGCCCACACCCCGAGCCCGGAGAGCCCCTGCTGAGGACTACTACCCACACTCTTCGTGTTCCCACCCGCCCTAGGGTCAGGACGGAAGAGGAGGCCCCTAATGGCAGTCCTACCTACAAGCTATCCCCACTAAGGAGGGCTTTAAACAGTTGATAGCAGATGTAAAGGCCACCTGCCGTGCTGAGATTCAGACCATACAGGCAGGCCTCAAACACCTAGCCGACAGGGTGGAAATGGCGGAGGAGGAGATCCAGGAGACTAAGTTGGCGGTGCATCACACCCAAATCCAGGGCTCCGACCATCGCCTCCTGCTACGCGACATGCAACGCCACGTAGAGGACCTGGACAACAGGGGGCGCAGGAACAATATCCGCGCGCGGGGCCTACCTGAATCGGAGGAAGCCGAGAATTTACAGAATACACTACAGGTGATGTTTAATGACCTCCTGGGAGCACCCGCAGACAAATAGAGCCCTCCGCCCCCAAAAGGCCCCCCAACTAAGCAGAGGGACATCATTTGCCGACTACAATCATACCCGCTGAAGGACATTATGCGCAAAGCGCTCACTATCCACAATTTGGTCTTTGACAACTCTCCAGTGCAGATTTACCCAGACCTATCATGGATAACGCTCCAAAAGCTCAGGCTTCTGCAACCACTGTTACGCACATTGCAAGACAAGGACATCCCCTACAGATGGTGTTTCCCCTTCAGCCTGAGCGCCAGACATCAAGGAAAAAAATCGGCGTATTACGGACCCAGCGCATATCCTACCCATTTCCTGGTCCGACTATGCCCCCATCACGCTCTCTTTAAAAACTTAGATACCCCCCTCCGCCGGGCCCTACAACTGGAGGCTGAATACCTTCCTCCTACAACACGCCCCGTCGAGAATTGAATTAGAGGCTACCCTACAACATTACTTTGTCGAAAATGACACCCCGGACATCACCCCCTCCACACTGTGGGCTGCACACAAGGCTGTCCTCAGGGGGCGGTGTATGGCACTCTCTTCGGCTATGAAGAGGGATGCCAACGCTGCCAAACTGTTAGCGGAAAAGCAGCTGAAGGCCCTTGAGGCCCAGCTCCTGCAGGCACCGACCACCTCACTCCTTAAACGAATCATACAAGTACAAATGACACTTCGGGACCTCGCTATGGGCCAGGTGGAGAAGGCACTGATCTGTCTAAAACAGCCTTACTATGACAAAGGCAATAAGGCGCAATCACTCCTAGCTAGGAAGCTGGCAGACCGGGCCCTCGCCTCTACCCCACATCAGATAAAGAACGGAAGGGATGACCTGTTAACCAACCCCCAGGACATAGCAAACACCTTTGCTAACTTTTATACAGACCTATACAACAAAGCAGAGATCCCAGACAACCCCCCCCCCCCTCACCCGACCTGACAGACCGGATGACCCAATACCTTGAGCAGGCTGGACTGCCCGACTTCGAGAAGAAAACCTACAAGACCTTAACGCCCCTATTTCGGCAGAGGAACTAGCGGCGACCATAAAGGACCTCCCGGCCCACAAATCCCCTGGCCCGGACGGGTTACCGTACGAATATTATAAAGCCTTCCTGCCCCTCCTGAGTCCCCACATGACTAAACTATTCAACGCCTTTCTCCAACAGACCACCATCCCGAGTAACATGCAAGGATCCTTCTTGACCCTTATACCAAAACCAGACAAAGACCCCGCCTCCTGCGCCAGTTACAGGCCTATAGCCCTGCTAAACTCAGATCTTAACATCTTCACGAAACTTCTTTCAATTAGACTAAATGTTATTCTCCCCGCTCTGATACACAAGGATCAGGTGGGCTTTGTCCCTCTACGCCAAGCGGGGGACAACACTAGAAAGGTCATAGACTTAATTGACGTCACTAACAGAGATGGAGCGGAAGCCTTGATCCTGAGTTTAGATGCAGAGAAGGCCTTCGATCGCCTGAGCTGGCCCTTTATGCTGGCCACTCTGCGACATATGGGTTTCAGGGGTCCATTCCTGGGGGCGGTACAACACCTTCACTCAAATCCCACCTCGCAAGTTAAAACCCCCTTTGCCACTTCACCCTCCTTCCCGATAGCCAATGGTACTCGACAGGGCTGTCTGCTCTCACCCTTACTCTTTGCCCTGTGTGTTGAGCCCCTGGCGGTGACCATTAGGGGGAATCCGGACATTAAGGGTATTTCGGTAAGAGGAAAGGAATTTAAAAATGTCCCTATTTGCAGATGACATCATCCTTACTCTGACTCGCCCCAGGATTTCCCTACCCAACCTCCACACCAAATTAGATCAATACGGATCGCTCTCGGGGGGAAAAAACGAACGCGTCAAAGTCCACGGCCCTTCCAATCAATATCCCGGTAGATGAGGTTCGTCACCTGCAGTTGAATTTTCCCATATAAATGGAAAGAGGCTTCTCTTAAATACCTGGGGGTAAACCTAACCCCATCCTTCGGCTTCCTCTACCAAGCCAGCTTCCCCCCTCTGTACCGGACGATCAGAGAGCTTCTTCATAAGTGGAAGGCACATCATATTTCCCTTCTGGGACGAATCGCGTCCATTAAAATGGTCATCCTCCCCAAGCTCCTCTATTTCAGACGTTGCCCATTCCAATCCCGTATGCCCAGTTACGCAGACTCCAGAGCGATATCTTACGGTATGTCTGGAACTATAAAAAAAAATAAAAAAAAATAAATAAAAACACAGGATACCCTGTTCAGTCATGACAGCATCCCGCGGGGACGGGGGCCTGGCATGCCCTAACTTTGTTAGATACTATCAAGCAGCCCAGCTGCGCGCCATAGTTTCGTGGTTCCCCCAGATGTCCTACAACAAGTGGACGGAGATAGAAAAAAGTTTGGTTAGCTCCTGTACACCCTAACAGCCTCCTATGGGATGCAAATGTGGAGGTAGACCCCGGCCGCCTACTGGGCTCCATGTCCCTGCTTCGCAGGCTCTGGCGCAAGTTATCCCGGGAAAAAGAACTCAAGTCACAATGCTCCCTGATGAACTCTTTCATCTGTAACCCTAAAATCCCAGACAGCCTAACCCATCAGATGTCCTGGCCCTGGGCCTCGCGGAATCTATTCCACTTCGGCAATTTAGTTGACCCGAGATCCCGTAGGCTGCTGACATTCTCGGAGCTCCGAACAAAAACACAAATTGCCACGACAGGTGTTTTACAGCTACTTGCAGATCAGGCACTTTGCCCAAACCATAGCCCCGCGGCTTGAATTCTCACCACCCTCCCCATTTGAACGTATTGTTTTGGAGGGACGCCATAGGAGGGGACTGATCACAGACTTATACCAAATTCTGAACGCGTATGACATGCCAGTCCGTGGGAAACATGAATACATGCTACGGTGGGAGAGAGAGTTGGGAGAGGTGCTACCAGTAGAAGCCTGGCAGGCTATCTGGAGGCAAGCTGCTAAAAGCTCCCTGTGTACTTTATATAAAGAAAACTCATACAAGATCGTTTTTTTTTTGGTACCAGACCCCGGATATACTCCACAAAATCTACCCCTCCACCTCTGATCGCTGCTGGCGCTGCCAGCGAGACAGAGGCACTCTCTTCCACATCTACTGGTCTTGTCCCCTGCTGGCCCCGTTCTGGCAATCCACGCAACAACTACTGACCCGCCTCCTAGAGGTACCAATTCCCCTGACTCCCAAACTGTTTCTGATGGGCCTCTCGCAGCCTAAAGTCATCAAACCATACAAAAAACTACTCAGACGTATCCCAACGGCAGCCAGATGCTTGATAGCCCTCAATTGGAAAAAATCCACACCCCCATCCCAAGAGGCCCTGTATTCCAGGATCAAAGATGTAGAGTTAATGGAGAGGATGACGGCCAGGATACATGATAAGTTGGATGACCACAATGAGGTTTGGAGGGAGTGGCGTCAGCAGGAGGACATGCCGGGAGCGGGTGTAGGAGCAGACGCGGTAACCTAATATTCTTCTTTTTCTTCACTATTCTTTTTTTTTTCCCCTTCCTCTTTCCCTCTCTAATTTAGTAGACTACTTATGCAGAAATATTAGGGACACTAACTGTCAGATACTGCCTAATGTGTTATGTTTGGTGACATTGGAGGTGTTGGTTCTTAATTTTGCTCCTTTTCGGCCCATTGGCCTACACCCTACTGCACCTACTGCATGTATAAACACAAGCTGCTGTTTTTTTGGGCGAATGTCCATTTTGACCTTTTGATGTCTGTGTATTTCTATGATCTGTGAACCGCTTTCTATAAATAAAAAAACGTTATTTTGAAAAAATACAAACACACAGCAGGATCCTGGAAACCGAATATGCCCGTGGATGCCATTCCATCTCCTCACACAGAGATGTAGGCTCTCCACGTGCAATGGTAGATCTTCCTAGAAGAAGACTTCCGTGCCCTCAACATGGTTGAAATGACCAAACCCGAGAGGCCTCGGTCCCTTAGTACCTGGCTTTCAATGGCCATGCCGTTAAAGCCAGCGACTGTAAAGCAGGATGAAGAAGAATGGGACCTTGCGAGAGAAGGTCCTCCCGCATCGGTAGTCGCCAAGGTGCATCTACCACCAGGCACACTAGATCGGCGTACCAGGGACGCCTGGGCCAATCCGGGGCGACGAGAATCACCAGAATCCCCTCGGACTCTACTCTGCCGAGCAGACGAGGAAGCAACTTCAGTGGGGGAAAAGGCATAAAATTAGCCGATACTGACCCCACGGGGCCACCAACACGTCTGCCCAGGGATCTCTGGACCTGGCCACGAACCTCGACACCTTGCGATTGAGTCGAGAAGCCAGGAAATCCACATCTGGCGTGTCCCATCTCTGGCAAACGAGTCGAAAAACCTCCGGATGCAATGACCATTCCCCTTGGTCCAACATCTGGCGACTCAGGTAGTCCGCCTGCCAGTTTTCCACGCCCGGACTGTAAACTGCCGATAGAGCCGGCACACTCCTTTCTGCCCACCGCAGGATGTGAGCGACCTCCAACGCTGCAGCTGAGCATCTTGTTCCTCCTTGATGGTTGACGTATGCCACAGCCGTGGCGTTGTCTGACTGGATCCTGACTGGACGCCCTCTTAGCCTCTGTGACCATTTGAAGAGGCACAGCCTGATCGACCGTAGTTTCAGGACATTGATCGGCAGTTGGGATTCGTCTGCAGTCCAGCGGCCCTGGGCCTGAACCCCCCAGACTCCCCCCAACAGGTCAGGCTGGCGTCCGTCGTGATCACAGTCCAATGAAAGGGGAGGAACGACTTCCCGGACCGAAGAGTCGGGGATCTCAGCTACCAACTCAGAGAGGCCCTGACTAGATGGCTTAACTGAATCTGACAATCCAGAGACAATGGAGATTTGTTCCATTTGGAGAGAATCTCCCTTTGCAAGGCCCGAGTGTGGAATTGGGCAAACGGCACTGCATCGAAAGAGGCTACCATGAGGTCCAGGACTCGCATGCAAAAAACGGAGACAACCATTTGCGGGAAGTCACCAACCTCACCGCAGTCTGGAGTGTCTGCAACTTTTACAAAAGGAAGAAAGACTCTGGCCTCTGAGGAGTCCAGAATCAACCCCAGGTACTCTAGGCAATGGGTCGGTACCAACACAGACTTCTGGAGGTTCAGTACCCAACCAAACTCCCGGAGGGTCTGACTGGCTATAGATACGTCCTCCTCCAATTCTGAGCTTGAAGCAGCTCTCAGAAGAAGATTGTCCAAGTAGCCCACGATAGCAATGCCATGCTGTCTCAGCAAAGCTAAAATCGGGGTGAGCACCTTGGTGAAAAAACTCTTGGTGCCGACGCTAGGCCAAAAAGGGAAGAGTCACGAATTGATAGTGGTCTTCGCCGATTACAAAACGCAGGAACCTCTGATGCCTGACGCAGATGGGGACATGCAAGTATGCGTCCCTGATATTTAAGGACGCCAGGAAGTCCCCCGGATGGAGCGCAGCAACCACCGAACGAATCGATTCCATCCGGAACTTTTGAACCTTTACAAAGGCATTGAGGTCCAAGATTGGACGGACCGCGTCCTTTTTTGGGACCACAAACAGATTAGAGTAGAAACCTGTCCTGCAGTGGTATGGGTACGATAACCCCGCACCTCAACAAGTCCTATACTGCCCCCGGCAGGGCAGTCCGATGAGCCGGAAGGAGAGGCAGATTTGAGGGAAAAACTATCTTGTACCCCGAAGTGACCACCTCGCAGACCCACTGGTCGGTGAGCAGGGAGGTCCACCGAGCTGCAAAGCCATCCCCCCACCCAGGAATCGGGCGGGGGAAAAACTTAATGCGGAAGCAGGCTTATGTACTGGCTTGTTGGGCTTGCGCACCCAAGGACGCTTCTGTCCCCCAGCTGGACCTTTTTCCGCTTGGGATGGTCTGCCAGGAGGTCCTGACTGACGAAAAAACCTCTTCTGTGTGGGAAAGGAAGGCCCCGGCATACGGCGCGGCTCCTTCCCTTTAGTGGACTGAGGGAGAAGTGTGCTTTTACCTCCAGTGACATCTTTAATGATGTCGTCCAGTGAGGCACCAAAAAGCCTCCCACCTTTGAAAGGCAAATCTGCCAGAGTTTTCTTGGAAGCTTGGTCAGCAGACCAGCATTTTAGCCATATCAGGCGGCGCAATACCACCGCAGACACGGAAGCCCTGGGAGATTAAAAGAGGCCGCATCCAGGGTTGCATCACAGACGTACACAAGGCCCTGAACCAACTGTTCGGCCAGTGACACGCATTCAGGAGGAAGCTGATGCTCCTCCACTGTCTGGTGCAATATTTTAGCCCATTCAGTGAGTGTCTGGGACACCAAGGTTGCAGCCAATATAGGGCGCAGTGCTAACCCCAGCATGGTGAACATGGAGCGGCTCACCGCTTCAGCCCTTCTATCAGTAGGGTCCATAAAGGCAGGGGTCCCCTCTACCAGGATAGTGGTTACTTTATTTAACCGAGAGACCAGAGGAGAAGCCCACTTGTTCAAAAGGCTTTCCTCAAATGAATAACGGACCGCCATGAACTGAGGGACCGCAAAGGACCTCTGCGGTCGTTCTTATTCCTTATCTATGAACTTGTCAAACAAATCAACATAAGGAAAAACCTTAACAGAGCGGGTCGGTTTGTGCGACCCAAAAAATAGGATTTTTATAACAGCTTACTTGTAAAATCCTTGTCTTGGAGTACATCACGGGACACAGAGCGGCATAGTCATTACTATGTGGGTTATATAGTTTACCTTCAGGTGCTGGCACTGGCAACTTCCAAACCGGAAGTACCCTCCCCTATATAAGCCCCCTCCCATCCGGGAGCACCTCAGTTTTGTAGCAAAGCAATAAGTGTCCCCAAAAGAGGGGTGGGAGCTCTGTGTCCCGTGATGTACTCCAAGAAACGGATTTTACAGGTAAGCTGTTATAAAAATCCTATTTTCTTTCTCGTACATCACGGGACACAGAGCGGCATAGTCATTACTATGTGGGAGGTCCTAAAGCAATGCCCAATGAGGGGGGGGATACACCATACATAAGCTGAGCGCTATCAGACATGAGGATCTTTTGCGGCCTGCAGCACACTGCGCCCAAAGGCGACATCCTCCTGACTTCTAACGTCCACCTGGTAGAACCTAGTAAACGTGTGTACTGAAGACCATGTTGCGGCCTTACAGATTTGAGCCAGGGAGGCCTGGTGATGCACTGCCCATGAAGTTCCAACTGCTCTCGTGGAGTGCGCCCTAACTTTGAACGGAGGCGGTCTCCTTCTCAAGCCATAGGCTTGCATAATGACCTGTCGAATCCACTTGGCTAAAGTAGATTTTGACGCTGCCTGACCCTTTCTGGGGCCTTCCGGCAGAACAAACAAAGTATCCGTTCAGCGAATCTGAGCAGTGGCTTTTAGATAAGCTTTAACTGCTCTTACTACATCCAAAGAATGTAATAATTTTTCCTCTACTGAACTAGGTTTGGGGAAAAAAGAAGGAAGAACCACATCTTGGTTCAAATGAAACCTCGATACCACCTTAGGAAGAAAAGCTGGATGAGGACGTAACACTACTCTGTCCTTATGGATAACCAGATATGGCTCCCTACAGGACATAGCGACTAATTCTGACACTCTTTTAGCCGAACAAATGGCTACTAGAAAAATCAATTTCCTGGTGAGAAGAACCAGGGAAATATGCTGTAATGGTTCAAATGGTTGTTTCTGTAGAACCGACAGAACCAGGTTTAAGTCCCATGGACAAATGGGAATATTAACCGGAGGGCTAATACGCATCACTCCTTGTATAAAGGCTTTGACTAGTGAATGCGAAGCCAAGGGCCTCTGAAAAAATATTGACAAGGCCGAAATCTGACCCTTGATAGTACTCAAGGCAAGCTTCCTATCTACAGCCCACTGTAGGAAGTCCAGAATCCTACCTATTACGTACTTACTTGGATGCCATTTCTTGGCCTCACACCAGGCGATGTACGCCTTCCAGATTCTATAGTAGATCTGCCTGGATACCGGCTTCCTGGCATTGATCATGGTAGATACCACAGGATTAGAGAGACCTCTCTTTTTTAGAATGTGGGCTTCAATAGCCAGGCCGTCAAACCTAGGGCTGGTAAGGAAGGGTGGTATATCGGTCCTTGCGAAAGCAGGTCCGGACGATGTGGGAGGGTCCAAGGACTCCCCACAGACATTTTTACAATCTCCGCGTACCATGCTCTTCGGGGCCACGCTGGAGCCACCAGAATCATTGGTTTCTTTTCTACCCTGATTCTGCGGAGTAATCGAGGTAACAATTGTGGTGGTGGGAATGCATATATCAGCTTGAACTGATCCCAAGGGAACACTAGGGCATCCGAGCCGCAAGCTAGGGGATCCCTTGTCCAAGAGACAAACCTGTCCACCTTTGCGTTGAATCTGGATGCTAGCAGATCTACATCCGGTGTTCCCCACCGCTGACATATTGTCCGGAAAACCTCGGGGTGAAGGGACCATTCACCTGGGCATAATTGTTGGCGACTTAGAAAGTCCGCCTTCCAATTCTCCACTCCTGGAATGAATACCGCGGATATGGCTGGGACATATCTTTCTGCCCATTTCAGGATGCAATTTACTTCCCTCTGGGCTGCACGACTCCTGGTGCCACCCTGATGATTGATATATGCCACTGCCGTGGCATTGTCCGATTGAATTCTGACAGGGGATCCTTGGAGTTTGGATGTCCATGCTACTAGGGCATACCGGGCTGCTCGTATCTCTAAGAGATTGATGGGCAGGGCCTTTTCTGCATCCGACCATCTGCCCTGGAGAGACCATTGCTCCAGTACT
The DNA here is from genome assembly GCA_029206835.1 of Rana muscosa. Classification (NCBI taxonomy): domain Eukaryota; kingdom Metazoa; phylum Chordata; class Amphibia; order Anura; family Ranidae; genus Rana; species Rana muscosa. The sequence goes on along the minus strand of CM055128.1, from coordinate 174,790,697 downwards.
GCTCCCCAGCCTATAAGGCTGGCATCTGTAGTGACCACCTTCCAAGAAATCGGACTGAAGGATTTCCCTTTTTCCAGATTCTGGGGAACCAACCACCAACGGAGGCTCTTGCGAACAGAAGACAGTATAGCCCTTTGCAAATTCCTTGAATGGAATTGACCGTAGGGTACTGCTTCGAAAGATGCCACCATTTTTCCCAGCAGCCTCATGCACAGGCGTATGGATAGCTGTCTTTTTGTACCCACTAGGTGGATCAAATCTCTCAAAGACGACACCTTTTCTTGAGGCAAGAAAATTTTTCTCTGGTCTGAATCCAGCCTTAGCCCCAAGTATTCCAGACTTTTGACTGGTTTTAGGGCCGACTTGTCTCGGTTGATAATCCAACCGTGAGATTCCAGATACTCGATTGTCTCGTGAACAACCACTTCTAGTTTTTCCACTGAGTGGTCTATCAGCAATAAGTCGTCTAGATATGCCATTATCGTTACACCTCGTGTTCTTAGATTGGCCAATAATGGGGCCAGAATTTTTGTGAACACGCGTGGTGCTGTGGCCAGACCGAAGGGTAAGGCTCTGAACTGAAAATGGCGCCCTTCTACTGCAAAGCGTAGAAATTTTTGGTGGACTGGAAAGATGGGAATGTGCAAATAAGCATCTTTGATGTCGATCGAGGCTAACCATTCCTCCCCTTGTAGGGCAGCGGCCACCGATCGGATCGACTCCATCCGGAAAGTCCTGATATGTAGGAATTTGTTTAGCCCTTTTAGATTTAATATGGGCCTCACGTCCCCGTTTGGCTTCGGGACTGTAAAGAGGTTGGAGTAAAACCCGAACCCCCATTCTTCTAGGGGGACCTCCATAATTACTGCTTGGAGCAATAGTTGTTCTAGTGCCAACAGGAGGGATCCTCTCTTCCGGGGATCCCTTGGCACGTTCGACCTTATAAAATGGGAAGGAGGGGAGTCTTTTAACTCCAATTTGTATCCCAGACTTACTGCGGAGAGCACCCATCTGTCTCTGATCGTGTCCCGCCAGGTCTCTGCGAACAACTGAAGTCTTCCCCCCACCCGATTGAGTGGGGGCAACCCTTCATGCATTTGACTTTGGGGGAGGTTTTGTACCTCTCCTGACCGAGGGTTTCTTGTTACCCTGCGATTGTCCCTGATTTTTACCCCCGGGATTTGACCGAGGAGGCCGTCGGAACTGTTTCACAGCCGATGTCCTAGGGACTGGAGAAGCAGGCCTCTTAAAAGAGGGACCTCTAACTCTGTTTTTAACCGGCAAGAGTGTACTTTTACCGCTGGAAATTTTCTGGATATATTTGTCCAGGTCTTCCACGAATAAGCGTTCACCATGAAATGGGAAGCTGACCAGCAATTTTTTACAGGGGGCTTCAGCAGACCAGTTTTTGAGCCATAGAAGCCTGCGCATATGTACTACAGACAGCGTAAGGCGGGAGGCCTGATGGATTGAATCCTTTATAGCGTCAACCGCAAAGCATAAGGCCCTAGGTAGATCAGCTAGGGCAAGGGCCTGCTGATCTGGCAAGTCCCTTAAGACCTGTTTCAACTGATCCTTCACTGCTTGGCAGACCCCAATAGCTGCCACTGCTGGTTGTGTCACCAAGCCTGCTGTAGCAAAAGCAGATTTCAATAAGGACTCCAATTTTTTATCTATTGGGTCCTTGAACATTTGGACATTATCCACTGGACATGTCAGTGATTTATTCACACAAGAGATGGCTGCGTCCACTGTAGGGACCCTCCATTTTTTGATGAACTTATCCTCCATGGGATAGACCACCTGAAATCTCTTGGGAGGAGTAAATATTTTATCAGGATGTTCCCAATCCTGGTAAATGAGCCCTTCCAGTAAAGGATGGATTGGAAAGGAACAAACAGTCTGGGGAGCTTTTAGCGACCCCAACGAGGAGACAGAAGTGGATGATGGCTCCGCAAGGGGCATTTTAAATGCTGATCGGACCATGTTAGTCAGGGACTGAACCCATAATCTTTCAGCATGTGATGCTGAGAATGGCTCTTCCACTGTTGATTCCTCTACAACAGAATCAACCTCATCCTGATCCCCTTCAGGTAGGTCGATCTCTGTATGGGACTGTTGCTCTGCTAACAGGTACTCTGAGGGAGGAGACGGAGATCGGGCGCGCTTTCCCTTTGACAGGGAAGCAGCGATCAATGTTGACAATCTCTCTTCCAGCCCTCCCAGAGCTGAGGAAAAAACCTCCTCTGTTACATACACAGGAGCAGGTGAACTGAGGACAGCCACAGTACCAGGTACTCCTGAGGGTGCTCTACGGTCACTAACCTCCGATTCTTCAGGGGAGATTGGTGCAGCCGAAGCATGCCCAAGATCCTCAGAGCCCGATGGAGACCCCCTATGCTTCCTGGGATTTTTAGTCCCGGAGTTTTTAGACGGCATATTCCTAAGCCCAAAGCTGAGGTATTCCAGCCGAAATACACCACTTACTGACAATAGTCTAGCACAATTGCTGCTATATAAACAGTTGGTGTCTACTAATGTGCCTTTCTATGGGGATGCCTGCATCAACCGCTTGCTGTATGCCTTTTTTTAAATGTTGCCAGCTCTGTCTCTGCACTCCATAGCCAGCTCACAACACATAATTGTGCCTTTTAACATGCTGGGACGCCCGCACATGCGCAGAAGCGCTGCGGCGCGCACAGAGCGTCATCCCCCAAGCTCCGCCCACTTTTCCAGCTCGCCTCTATATATAGAGGGGCGGGCACGTGCGCCTTCGGCGCTCTTTTTTGAAAAAGGAAACTAGGGACAGGAGACAGGGCCCTTTTGCCGCAGGCCGGGGGATGGACGAGCATTGCAACATGGCAGAGGAAGCAGTTTCCCACAAGAGAACTCACCATCTGCCTGGACTTGACTGATGAAAAGAAAAAGTCCACATGACAAGAAACGTTCCACAGCGGCCTCTAGTGGATTAACACAGGTACCGCGGTCTGTCTATTTTTTTATTTTTTTCTTGACCACTATTAAAATTATTACATTTTTTAGTAGTTACAGGCATGCACAGATATTTAGCGGGAATACCGTTAGGTAACAGGCAGAAAGACATATTAGGCTTGGGGGTCCCCTAATAGAACCAAGTTCCTGGGGGGCCCCCACTTACCTTTTCCCCACCGCAGGACTCTGTTTGGTCCACAGAAGCCCAAACTTCACCTCTCACGGCAGGCATTGTAATTAAACCTTCAGGGACCGGGTTCCCAAGGATTCCACTCCCCTGGACCTGTATAGCACCCTGCACAGAAAGCATCTTAGTCGTGGGTATGACCAGAGCTCTGGATCCCAGAGTCCAGCTCTCCTAAGAGAAGCATTACAGGCAAAACCTTGCTCTTCTCTGCAAGGCCCGGGTACCGACCGTTTAGCTATGAAGCTTTTTTGGTTGGATCCAGAATAGCTTACTGAGGCCCAAAAGAACCTGTACGCAAGCTCAGTGAAAAACACATGTTACTTCTTGGCCAACACCTTAGACACTGGCAAAAAACTGAGGTGCTCCCGGATGGGAGGGGCTTATATAGGGGAGGGTACTTCCGGTTTGGAAGTTGCCAGTGCCAGCACCTGAAGGTAAACTATATAACCCACATAGTAATGACTATGCCGCTCTGTGTCCCGTGATGTACGAGAAAGAAAAGGGACAGACCCTGGTGTGAAGCTCCCAGCTGCATCTTCCAGCTTGAGTGTCCCTCACAGCATGGATAAGAGTACTCACAAGTGCCCTATCTTGAGCTGACCCAGACGAGGGGTCCTCCTCACTGGGAAGGTCCTGGTCCGCATCTTCTGACACACCAGCACTCTGGTCCTGAGCTGCAGCCAGGCCCGAGTCTGAGTCAGAACATTCCCCAGGAGATGGCGGGGGAGGGGGCACTTAGTACCCCCCTTGTGCCCGCACGCCGCTTCCACCCTGGCAACAAATGACTCCAGGACTGCCGACAAAGCGTCCATGGTAACCGCAGGTGCACTGGTTGCTGCCTCTGGAATGTTTGGGGAAAAAACGCCAGCTTCTGACTCCATATTGCCCACGGACAGCCCTTAGGGACTTAGTCAAGACACCTGACAAAAATGTCCACCCTCCTTGCTGCACTGACCAGGGGGGGGGGTTACCCAGGGAGCTCACCGCCCAGCAAGAGACTGTTCAGCGCCGCTGCCCGCTCTCCATCCACACACAGCATGTGTCTGAGGAACTCTGAGGTGAATAGCGCTGTTCAGGAAGCCATCCAGCACTAGAGGCCAAAACCCATTCCAAAATGGCCGCCGAGCGCCTCAGAGAAAGGAGCACGGACCACAAGAAAATGGCTGCCCGCAATGCAAACCTGCGTCACAGCGCAGCCACAGCAAAATGACCGCCATTGGGATTTTTCAATACTGAATTACAGGCACCTGAAAAATGGCAGCCAAACGAGGTGGACGAGAAGGCTGCAGCGGAGGCTTTAGTAAGAAAACAACTATCCCCCCCACAGAGAGCGGACCTGGACACCCCCACAGCCCCCAGCCGGGACCTGGAGCCCCCCTACAGGTATACCCTCAGTCGCAGCGAGCCCCGCAAGGGGAGGAGGAAAAAAGGGTGACAGAGGGAAAGAGGGCAGGGCAGGAGAACCCCCTAACTACCCCCTTAGGAATGCCCAGCTGTTCCATCCTACCGAGGCAGGAGGAACTGTACTTGCGAGGACCTGCTGGTGCGTTCCTGACAGACCTACAACCGAGCAGTACGGAGTAGCCGTCGGCTCGGTCCACTGTGACTGAGACAGCAAGCAGCCCGGTCATATGTGAACCCTGGAGCAAAGCTCACCGGCCACCCCTGGAGCCATGGGGTATGTCGGGGCCGACCCAGTGCGTAGCGAAGGCCTGCTCACGCTCGATGGCCGGACTGGGGGGGGGGGGGGACTACAAGTATCTATAATATCCAGCCTGTCACCCAGCCGGCAGTTGATAGAAGATTTCTTAAAAGAAAACCAAAAAAAATAATACATTTTTTTTTTTTCCCGGACTCTGGGCCCAAAAGGGAGCCAGGTCCTTCTCCTCTACTAGGCAGAAAAAAACCTGAGCTGCTGACTGCAGGGCAGAGGGTTATGTCCGGAGGGACCGCCCCCTGGGTGGGGTTGTTCAACCCTGTTAAAGTAACATGTATTTAAATATCTAACATGTTCTGCCAAGTCCTCTCCTATAGAACAGGAACATAACCCAACAGTCAAGATTAAGGAGCTGTGTCCGTCCATGGACGAAAAGAGAAATACTTTTTTTTTTATTATTGCATTTTACTGTAAATGTGAGATCTGAGGTCTTTTTGACACCAGATCTCACATTAAAGAGGTCCTGTCAAGCTTTCTTTCAATTACAAGGGATGTTAGCATTCATTGTAATAGGAAAAAGTGACCCAAACATTTTTTTCTAAATGGGCAGTGTAAAAATAAAAAATTACATCACTCCCATGCATGAACAAGAGTTTACAGTATATACTCGAGTATAAGCCGAGGTACCTACTTTTACCACAAATAAAAATGGGAAAACGTATTGACTTGAGAATAAGCCGAGGGGGGGAAATGTGCCCATTGCCACCTCACTGTGCCAATTGCCCAACCTTACTGTGCCCATTGCCACCTCACTGTGCCCCCTTGAGAAAAAGGTGTACCGCCCTAAGGTTCCAGGTTCCTTCAATTGCTCCCGCCCTGTTCCACTCACAGGTGCTGGCTGTGCTCTAATCCATAAAGAGAAAAAGTTGTCTGGACTGCCGCACTCTGGTCAAGCGTTTTATTTAACAAAGAAAATTTAAATTCCAAAAACTCCAAAGAAAAATGTGCAAAATCCATCAAAAAGCAATCAAACATGTAAGGGACATACAGGGCACATCACATCACTGTGCCCCCTTAATGTGTCCATTGCAGCCTCCCTGTGCCCGAGTCAGTCAGTGTACCTGAAAATCTTGTTATTCCGCGGCCGGCGTCCATTGTTTAAATCTCTCGGCTTTCTTCTGGTCCCTTCCGTGATAGGCGTTTCCAGCAAACACTGTGTTGAGTGTTGCGCCTATCACGGAAATCCTCTCATTCTCGGACTTAGTTTCCCAGCAGGCACTGTGTTCAGTCGGACAAGAGAACGTCCATGATAGGCGCAATACTCAACACAGTGTTTGCTGGAAACGCCTATCGCGGAAGGGACCAGAAGAAAGCCGCGAGATTTAAACAATGGACGCCGGCCGCGGAATAACAAGATTTTCAGGTACTGACTCGAGTATAAGCCAAGGGGTATACTTTCAGCCCTAAAAAAAGGGCTGAAAAACTTGGCTTACACTCGAGTATATACGGTAATTATCCTGAAAAACTCTGAAATACTTTAAATGCAGAGGAGACATCTATAAAGCCTACCAGTTCGCAATCTTTTTAATTTGTAAATTTTCTAGTCCATAATTTTAAGGCTCCACTGTACTGTAACTAATACAATATGCTGCATTACAATTGGCTGATATAGTACGGTGTTCACATACACTACATTTTTTTAGAAGCCCCTGAACTCTCAATGTTATCTTATGTGTACATGTACACTCAGTCGTTTATAGTAGGTTAGAGGCAGTTGAGGTCAGTCTTTTTTTTTTTTTTTTTAAAGCAAATAAATTGCGTTCAGGACTGTTGTCTACTAGCATTTCAAACGCCAAATGCTTGTAAGTGTGTGTAAATGTTAAGATACAGCATTTACCCAAGCTTTCAGCCCATTGATTCAAATGGAAGTCGCATCCAAGTTGGATCATCATCATGACCCGACTTGTGGTGCTACTTGTGCTTTAAGGATCTTGAAGGGGAACCCCACGCCAAAATCAAAAAAAAATGGCGCGGGGTCCCCTCCAAAATCCATACCAGACAAATGAGCGCCCCCCCTCCTGGACCATACCAGGCCACACATTCTCAACATTGGGGGGGGGATGGGAACTATGGGGCGGGGGGGGCTCTGTGCCCCCCCCATCCGGAAAGCACCTTGTCCCCATGTTGATAGGGACAAGGGCCTCTTCCCTGACAACCATGGGCGGTGGTTGTGGGGGTCTGCAGGAAGGGGGCCCCCTTATAGTGGCTCTTCCCTATGTGAATGAGTATGAGGTATATTGTACACCTACTCATTTACCCCCCAAAAAAAGGCAGTGTAGTGTAAATAGTGCTCCGTGTACATGAGGCCTAAGAGCTTTGGAGACCGTCACCTTAGACCTGCACAAAAACTTGAAAAATGTGTTTTGGAAGAGATAGTCGTTAACCCACTTTACTTACCCTGGAGACTTGAGCACATCGACAAAGTGTAACAACATCTAAGAAGGAGAAAATCCTATAACAAAAAAGAAAAAAAAAAAAAAGAAGAAAAGAAGAATCACCTTTTAAAGTGTTAACCACATCTGACCTGGGTCAGCCTGAAGTAAAATAAAAACGGATATACAGATTACGCATCTGAGAGATTATACGTGTGTGTATATATGTGTATATGTGTGTATGTGATATATATATATATACACACACACACATACACACATACACACACACACACGTGCAAAATCTATGTAACATTAATTTATGACAAATTTGGGAATCTCAAAAGTGCTCACCTAAGTAGCAGCTCCTTGGGAAGCTTCTTGTTAATAAGAGCTTCATCGTTGTTTGAGAACATCTAGTGGTATAAAGAAAACAAGGAAGTGAAGTGAAAAAATAGAGCGCACACACAGAAAGTTTTGCATGGCTAAACTGGAGAGCTGCTGAAAAATAGAGAACAAGTCAATTCCACCAAATACTAAACCACTACCTCATACTGCACTGATCACTTCAACAAATATAGGATTAGGAGAAATTCATTGTTTGTTGGGATATAAATAGGTGGTACTAGCAGTCATCATGAGAGAACGTGTGTGTAGGTGTATGTGTGTGTGTGTGTGTGTATGTATGTATGTGTGTATGTATGTATGCGTGTATGTATGCGTGTATGTATGCGTGTATGTATGTATGCGTGTATGTATGTACGCATGTATGTATGTATGTATGTATGTATGTATGTATGTATGTATGCGGTTCTCCTCAAGGAAACCTTGCCTCAAAAGCCCAACTCCAGACAAAACATCTTATTTAATTTTGGTGAGGGCAAAGAAGGGCTATGGCCTTTGCCATGTTTAGACTTCTATATATGTCCCTATTGGGGAGATTTCCGCTCAATTTCTAAATCAGTAAGTTCTGATCTGGTCATCTATCCTTCTAAAAAAAAAAAAAAAAAAAAAAAAAAAACTTGTTGCCTGGCTATAGCGAAAATCGAGTGGTTTCAATACATTGAGTTACTGACCCAGAATACATATGTAGTTTTCATTCAAGCTAACCAGTAAGGATGAGCTCCGGCGTGTTCGCACACCCCACGTGCAGAGCCCGCCAGGAAGTCGGCGCTGCGCTAATCACAGGCAGTGAGACATTTCCCGATCTCTGCAGCCATGCATCGGGACAATGTCTCACTGCCCGTGATTAGCGCAGTGCAGTGCCCACTTCCTGGCGGGCTCTGCACGTAGGGTGTGCGAACGCGCCGGAGCTCATCCTTACTAACCAGTCACATCTGTTGCTACTCTTGGCTAGAAGGCCAATTTCTTTCCAAGTTGGCTTCCTCAAAACACAAGCCTTCCATTTATTTGCAATATTTTCATGCAAGGATCCCCCATTTTTTAGCTAAGATTACATTTTCACATTTACCGCATTTATAACCATTGCACATTTTCAAATGAGATTTGCCCACTGAAAATGGTTTCAAAAGAGATGCAGAAAAATTTCAAACAAGTAAGTGCTTTACTGTACGACTTACTTTTCACTCAGTAAAACAATAGGTTTGTGTAAACATTCACACTAAATTCACCCATTTTTTTCCCTTGCACAATATTCCCTGGTTGGGAGTGGGTGGTTGTGTATTCATTTAACCACTTCAGCTCCGGAAGGTTTTACTCACTTTCTGACCAGGCCATTTTTTGCGATAAGGAACTGCATTGCTTTAACTGACAATTGCAGTCGTGCGACGCTGTACCCAATTAAAATTGATGTCCTTTTTTTCCCCCACAAATAGAGCTTTCTTTTTGCGGTATTTGATCACCTCTGGTTTTTATTTTTTGCGCTATAAACAAAAAAAAAAAAACACAATGAATAATATATATATATATATATATATATATATATATATATATATATATATATATATATATATAAAAATATATATAATTTTTTACTTTCTGCTATAAAACACATCCAATAAAAAAATCAAAAATTTCTTCATCAGTTTAGGCCAATATGTATTCTGTTACATATTTTTGGTAAAAAAAAAAAAAAAAAAAATCCCAATAAACTTCAAGGGGCATGGTCTGGCCACAGGAGAAGATGGCTGCTCAACTCCCACGCTCCGATCCTCCACGCCGTAATACAGCTTCCCCAGCCTGTCCAGTGCTGTCATCCGCCCTCCGGACCGGAGGGGAACATCCAGGCCTTACAGGTAATGTACTTACAACTGATACTAATAAGGTCATATACCTTGAATAAATAGATCTAATTTTGAGATGAACTTTTGAGCAACCATTGGGCTGGTTATGGTTTTCAGTTATCCTTTTTTTCTTAATAATATTCTGTTTTGTAATTTTGAGTTTGAAATTTGAGTAAATAATATTATGTATTTATTATTTTTCTTTTTTTGTTTCCAGTATTTGCATGACAAACTCCTGAGGAAGCCTACAAAATGGCGAAACATGTAGAGAATTTTGTCTGTATGCACTTTGGAAACTCTATTATGTTTATTTTGATGGTTCATGTATATTTGTACATATGAATTTTCATATATTTTTTTGTAATAAAATTATATTTTTTTATATTGAATATTGTGTAGTTGTTGCACCTTAAAAGTCCCAATACCTTCATGCAAGCCAAAGTGGTGATGGTGATTGAAATGGAGGAAACGGCAGATCTCAGTGAGCCGGCCCCTTCTCCAGGAGAGAAAAGGGAGGAGGATGGCCGATTCCCCAGACCTATCTCCTACCAAGCAACTTCCCATTAAAAAGCATTATGGGGCTAGAACTTGCAGTCCCACAGCAGACTCTTCACCCATACGGACTCTGGCTGCATGCCCCACCACTGAAAAACCAGCATCAGAACATTCTCTAAAGGCAATGTTCCTTTCACTTCAGACTGAGCTGCAGCGTGATCTCAGAGCCTCCATTAACAACACGCATGATAAAATCACATGCTTAGAAGAACGCACCGACCAGATTGAACAACACCTCTGACGCCAGTAAAGCTCATAACGCCATAGTGGACATACAAGATGACCAAGCAGCCACTTTACACATGCTCCGCCTAAAAATTGCGGATTTGGAGGACCACTCTCGGTGGAACAATATTCAAGTCAGAGGGGTCCCTGAGTCCCCCCCCCCCTCTGAAATCGTGCACTACCTACAGTATCTCTTTTTCACAAGCGGATTCCATCATTATCTACCAATGACATGCTTATCGACTCTGCACACAGCATCCACAAACCGCAACATCTGACTAGATAAAATGTGTATATAGGGAGCTCTGAGTTGCAGACTGGGCAGATAATTGTCTTAATGGGAGATAAAATTCAAACGGCAAGTGGTTATCGAGGCGATGCCTAAAGACCTCCCCCCAGCGGAACGTTATCGTAAGCTCTGCCAGAGAGAAATGTTCTGGATTTTCTCTCTGGACGTGCTGGCCCCTGGAGGAATGAAAAAGGATTTCGAAAGGAGTACCATACTTTAAAAAGGTATCCTCTTCCATGATCAACATTTCGTTTATAGTATGTAAACATGGGTTATCTGATTTTGACTAATATTTACACTTATATATCCAGCCATGCTCATTTTCATACATGTCCTTCACTGGATTAACCATGCTGTATGCACGGTTTTCCTTTTTATTATTATATTTTCTATTTTGTTATTTTTAATTTTATTTATATTTTTTCACATACTACCTCTCATGCTCATCATCCGTATGAGTACATATGGTTACAACTATAGATATACAGATGTGTTTGATTATATAATATGGGTGTTGACGTAGATCTTACACCCACTACCATAGACAAATTGGAGCCTGCTCTCTGTATGTTTCCGTCTTGTCTCATTTGTTTAATGTGCATCCTTGTACAATTCTGCACAGCTATTTGTATCACCATTAGTGGGGATTACATTATAATCCCAGGCTATTATTATTGTTTTCTTTGCCTTTTTACTCCTGCCCATAGTTCCGCCCATATCCCACCCACAGACCATAAAAAGCTTTGCTTTCCTAATCCGGTCATTGGTGTGAAGGAGGAACCAATCAGTAATTCCGAAACGCGTCCCGTGTTGATGACCTCACTTCCGGTTGCAGTCCACACTAGTTTTCGGTCCCCTTCCTATTGACATCACTTCCGGGATTTGCGGTCCAAGCTGTCCCTGGCTGTGTGGCCACACTATTGGCGTTCTCATAGCAGTGGTTTCCCTCTGCTGGCCTCCTTGGGATTCACACTGCTACTAGATATTTCTGGGAACTCCAGGAGATGCATACTGGGACAAAACCTGATGCCCGATCACCTCCCTACCAAACTCATGATGAGCCTGTTTTAACATATGTTACCAGCAACTTAGTGGTTAAACTAATCAGAATGAACAGGTCCCCATACTGACCCCAAAGATGGAATAAAGCAGCTACACAACTGGAGCGTCATCTCACATATGCCCCCCCCCCCCAATAGGGATGAGCCGAACACCCCCCGGTTCGGTTCGCACCAGAACCTGCGAACAGACCGAACGTTCGCGCAAACTATCGAACCCCATTGAAGTCTATGGGACTCGAACATTCAGAATCAAAAGTGCTAATTTTAAAAGGCTAATATGCAAGTTATTGTCCTAAAAAGGGTTTGGGGACCCGGGTCCTGCCCCAGGGGACATGTATCAATGCAAAAATATGTTTTTAAAAAAACTGCAGTTTTTTCGGGAGCAGTAATTTTAATGACGCATAAAGTGAGAAAAAAAAAAAAAAAAGTGAAATTATCCTTTAAATATCGTACCTGGGGGGTGTTTATAGTATGCCTGTGAATTAGCACGTGTTTCCCATGTTTAAAAATGTAATTTTGTGCAGGGACAGTTCTAAAAGGAAAAAGTCATTTAAAACTGCTTGCGGCTTTAATGTAATGTGTGGTCCCGGCAATATGGACCACTAACTGAAAATACTGCAGCTCCCTGCCTGTGGTATTAGTATGAGAACACTAGCAATTGTCTTCAGGTAGCTTTAGGTGCACACCGTGCAAAGGACACAGTACACTAACTGAAAATACTGCAGCTCCCTACCCTGGCTTTGGCCAATTATGGCTCTCCGGCCCATTATGTTCGATATTCGGCGAACGGCCGAACAGTTGATGTTCGACTAGAACTCGAAGCTCATCCCTACCCCCCCCCCCCCCCAACACCAAATCTAAAATCTTCTTCCAAAAATCTAATACTCCAAGGAACCGCAAGCTCATTTGTGACTTTAGCGTGCCCTGTCGCCTATTACCCCTCATTGATGAGGCATCTACTTCATGCTGGATATGACCCTTGCACCCAATGAAAGCAGTGGAGGAGCAGGGGCACTGTTGATCCCTCCTCCTTGCTCCAGTGTTCCACCTTGTTCCATATTGATACCCACTAGCTCTCCATCATATTAGCTACACCTAGTTTATTTTTTAGATTTAAAAAGTATTTGAATTTCCATTGTTCTTGTACACTTGTGCGGAGACCTCTGTGATCCAGAGATCTCCAACCAGCTCATACTTATTACTGCAACTCATGGTGTAATTTTAGCACCCTTGTTTCTCCACTCTTTTTCTGTTCCCCCCGTTTCCTAGCAACAGAGTTGAGTTGAGGGATTTCTTTTCTCAGTGCCATATGAATACCTACACCTCTAACACAATATGTCCCTCAAAATGGTCTCCTTAAACACCAAAACCCTCAACAGCACCTTTAAGTGCTCGCTTCTATGGCGAGAAGCGATCATTTAGAAAGCGGACACTCTATGTCCAAGAGACACATTTTTTAGAAACCAAACCATCCCAATGCTCTCACAAACTAGTCCCACATTGCTTTCACGCACGAGCTGATAAAAAAAAGTTAGAGGGGTCATGATAGCAGTTCTCTCCTCAGTATCCTTCTCCATTTCCCATATTGAGCAGGACCCTTCTGGCAGATTCCTGATATTATCAGCCTCGTTTAACAATCACCCCTCGACATTGTTAACCTATATGCCCCTAATACTCAGACATCTTTTTTTAAGGCCATATTAAAAAAAACACAGCATTACCCCCATAGACCAAATTGTAATCTGTGGTGACTTCAATGAGGTCAAAGACCCTCAGATTGATTGTTCAAACCCAAAAGAAAACATAGCACTCTCATACCCGATTTCTCTCGAAGACCTATATGATCCCTGGAGATGTCTCCACGGCACAGAGAGGCACTATTCCTTCTACTCACATACTCAAAAATCCTACTCTAGGATAGATCTGTTCCTGACCTCCAAGGTTCTCCTGCATAAAATCAAGGTATCTAGAATTGGGATCATTACATGGACCAATCACGCACCAGTCTCCATCACTATCACTGCCTCCCCTACATACTATGTGGCATTTAAATGCCTCAAATCTCAGCACCTTTGAGAATCGGGAACAGGTACGATGAGAAAAGTAACCAGTTACACTTACCAGTAACAGTGTTTCTGGGAAGTCTTCCAGGACGGCACAATGAGAGATGACTGGTCCACCTGACAGGAAACACAATCAAAGTGGTTAAAACCCCCTCCCTGTGCTCCTCAGTTTGTGACAAAGTACTGACCCACACTAGTGCACATGAGTGAAAACATACCACAACAACTCTATACAAACCAATATATTTAACAAGAGCGGTGGGAAGTAGGCCTGCCGTCCTGGAAAACTTCCTAGAAACACCGTTAACAGTAAGTGTAACTGGTTACTTTCTCAAGTCGTCTTCCAGGACAGCACAATGAGAGAGAAGCAAGCAACTTGCAGGCCTACCTTAGGGCGGGACAACTGCTTGCAGGACCTTTCTACCAAACGACAGGTCCTGAGGCGACAGCAACTCCACTCTATAATGCCTCAGGAAGGTATTCTGGCTTGACCATGTCACAGCTTTACAGATCTGTTCGACCGAAGCTCTGGCTCTTTCTGCCCAGGAGGTCGCCAGAGACCGAGTGGAATGTGCCTTAACCTTTGGGGCTGTCCTAGCAGCCTGGTCATAAGCTAGGGAGATTGCCTGTTTGATCCATGTAGCTATTGATGCTCTAGATGCCTGTTGGCCCTTTTTCTGACCAGAAAAGTTAATTAGTAGATGGCTGGATTTTCAAAATTTGCCAACTCTATTCAAAGATAACAGACACCGTCTGACATCCAAACAATGAAAGGAGGTCTCTCTTTCATTCTGAGGATTGGAACAAAAAGAAGGGAGTATTATCTCCTGTGTTCTGTGAAATTTTGATACTACCTTGGGAAGGGAAGGTACAGGGGGTTCTGCCTAAGAACAACCCTGTCATCAAATAAACCAAAAAAACAACGTCTCCTTAATGGACAGAGCCTATTCTTTTGGCTGTCGTTATCGCCAGAAGAAAGGCAAACTTAAAGGGGTTGTGTAAAGGTTCGGTTTTTATTATCTAAATAGGTTCCTTTAAGCTAGTGCATTGTTGGTTCACTTACCTTTTCCTTCGATTTCCCTTCTAAATGTTTTTTTTCTTTGTCTGAATTTCTCAATTCCTGTTTCTCCTCAGTAAACTTCACACCATCATCCGAGCGGTGTTTAGTCAGCCAGAACAGCTTACTGAGGAGGAACAGGAGAAATTCAGACAAAGAAAAAAAAAAACACATTTAGAATTTCTCCTGTTCCTCCTCAGTAAGCTGTTCTGGCTGACTAAACACCGCTCGGATGATGGTGTGAAGTTTACTGAGGAGGAACAGGAATTGAGAAATTCAGACAAAGAAAAAAAAAATATTTAGAAGGGAAATCGAAGGAAAAGGTAAGTGAACCAACAATGCACTAGCTCAGTGATGGCGAACCTTGGCACCCCAGATGTTTTGGAACTACATTTCCCATCATTCTTAACTACACTGCAGAGTGCATGAGCATCATGGGAAATGTAGTTCCAAAACCTCTGGGGTGCCGAGGTTCGCCATCCCTGCACTAGCTTAAAAGGAACCTATTTAGAAAATAAAAAAAACAAGTTACTTACAGTTAAAGGGGGTTTTAAAGGTTTAACAGAAAAAAGGTCTAATGGCTCAAACGGAATCTTAGTCAACTGTTCCAAAACTAAGGAAAGGTCCCAGGGCAGAACTCTAGAAATCTGCACTGGGGACATTCTATCTCTGGCCGTCAGGAACCTTTTAAATCAGAGGGTCCAGGCATAATCTGTCTAAAAAAATAAGATAAGGCTGCTACCTGAACTTTTAGTGTCTTGGTAGCGAGCCCCAGAGCAACGCCATCCTGGAGAAAATCCAGGATGACCGAAGTCTCCTGTTGGGATACCTCTTGCTAGACACCAGCGAGAGAAGACCCCACACACCTTCGCGTAGATAAGTCTGGTGACTTCCTATCTACTTGAAAGGAGAGTGTTGATTACCGTACTTTCTCAGAACAGCCCTTCTCCCGCAGGCTCTGCCTTTCAAGCACCAGGCCGTCCGCTTGAAGAAGCTGGGCTCTGGGTGGAAGACCGGACCCTGACGAAGAAGAAGGTCTGCCCGAGCTGGTAGATGGAGAGGGGGAGAGGGGGAGCTACAGACCAGTTCTCCAGAGTGGGGAACCAGGCTCTCTTGGCCCACCAAGGGGCGATCAAAATAAGTCTGCCCTCTGAGAGATCCAGTTTTTGTAGGACTCTCGGAATTAGACCCAGAGGGGGAAAGGCATAAGCCAGGGAAAGTTTCACACCTGAGCCAATGCATCCACTCCCTCTGAGCCCCACTCCCGAGACAGTGAAAAGAATCTCTCTACTCTTCTGGTTTTCCCTGTGGGCGAAGAGGTCCATCTCTGGCTTGCTGAACTGTTGGCACACCAGGTCGAACACCTCTAGGTTCAACTCCCATTCTCACTGGAGAATTGGATGGTGACTTAAATAGAGCGCTTCTACGTTGTGAACTGCTGTGATAGAGGGAATCCGAAGCTCTGCCCAACCCAGGATTTTCAGAGACAAGGTCAGAAGTGCACGAGACTTGGTACCCTCCCTGATTGTTCAGGAATGCCACCGTGGTCGAATTGTCGGACAGAATCTGGACCTCGCGGCCGCGGATTCTCTCCTCGAACGCCTTTAGGGCTTCCACGACTGCCGATAATTCCCGGAAATTCAAGGAAGTACCCCTCTGAGCATGGTTCCAAGAGCCCTGGGCTCGGAGCTCGCCTAAGTGAGCCCCCTAGCCCCAGGAACTTGCATCTGTAGTTATCCTGAGGGGGCCGGTCTGGCTCCCCCATGAACACTGAGGAAGAAGCCACCACCTCAGAGACTCCCTTACTACATCTGGGATGGAAACCCTGTAGTCTAGTGTCCTTCTTATTCCGTCCCAGGAGGATAGAAGGAATTGTTGGAGAGGTCTCGAGTGGAGCTGAGCCCATGGGACAGCTGGAATGCAAGAGGTCATTAGACCCAGCAATCTCATGATGCCTCTGAAAGAGGACTCCTCTACCTCCAACAGAGACCTGACCACTGTCGCAAGGTTCTGGACCTTGTCCTGAGGTAACACAAGTTTTCGCTCTAAGGAATCCACCAGGAATCCCAGGTAAATCTTCTTTTGGTCTGGAATCAATGAGGACTTTTCCCTGTTGATGATCCACCCCAGGGATTCCAAGGTGTTTACGACCTCGGTCAGGTCTGCAAGGAGGAGATCCCGACTCTCGTTGTAGAGAAGCAGATCGTCGAGATAGGGAACTACTGCTATTCCCTGCAGGTGCAGAAAAGCAATCACCTCTGCCATGATCTTTGTAAATACTCTTGGACTGGAGGTCAGACCAAAAAAGGGAAGAGCAGCAAACTGCCAGTGCTGGATTCCCTGGGCAGAAGTGATTGCAAACCTGAGGAATGCTTGGTGCGCTGGAAAGATCGGGACGTGTAGATAAGCGTCCTTTAAGTCGATCGTTACCATGAACACCTCCCTCAGAAGCTTTCTGAGGGTGTTGACGCTTTCCATTCGAAACTTCTTGTGATGCAAACAAGCATTTAAGGGTCTCAGGCTTAATTATAAGCCGATATTTCCCTGACGGCTTTGGAACGACAAAGATATGGGAATAAACACCCAGTCCTCGTTGTTCTGCAGGTACCGGGACTACTACCCCCTGCTCTGCCAGCTCTGTGACGTTCTGCAGAAGACCTGCTGCTCTGAGGGGGTTTCCCTGGGTAGATGTGTTAACAGGAACTTCGGGGGAGGGGAGTGAAGAAACTGTAGCTTGTAGCCCTCCCTTATAATATGGAGGACACAGGGGGCTCCAAGTTATACCTTCCCACCTGGAGAGGAAATGGGAAAGCCTTCCATCTACCCTCACGTCACTTAGAGTCTTTATCATTAGCGTTCTGGTTGGAAAAGAGGATACTTCCCTTTTGTTTGTCTTTTCCAACACCCCACCTCCTGTTACTGGTAGCCCTGTTTGAGAAACGGTTTTTACCCTGGGGGCCTCGAAAAAAAACTTCTCTTGTTCTCAGGATTGGTGAGGATTTTTTTGCCCTTTTCCGTGGACCTAGACAAAGCCTGGTCGAGTCCTGTACCGAAAAGGAGGAAGCCCTCAAATGGAAGACCACATAAAAAACGGGTCTTGGATGCACTGTCGCCATCCCATGTCTTGACCCACACTGCTCTCCTAGCTGAGTTCAAGAGGGCTCCAGTCTTTGCGGTGGTTCGTACGGTCTCTACCGCTGCATCCGCTAGGTACGCAACTGCGCTACCTAAGAGCTGTAACGAGTCTAGGACTTCTTTGGACTTGGAAACACGGTCCATTAACTTGGTGATCCATGTTCCTGGCTACGCATGCTGAAGCCAGTGCGGCGCTCGTGGCTGCCGCATTGGCTTCCCAGGCCTACGCAAGGTGGTTTTGGCACGCCGATCCATCTGATCCTTTAGGTTACCCGTGTCCTCAAATGAGAGGTCGGATTGTTTGACACCTGAGCCAATGAGGCGTCCAATTTAGGTGTCTTAAAGAACATATCTTCATCCTCCTCCTTAAAGGGGCACCTACATTTCCATGTCTTAGGTTTTAGAAGCTTCCTCTCAGGATCTTTCCACTCTTGAAGGATAATATCCTTGAGTGCCTGGTGAACCGGAAAGGTTCTAGGCTGGGCCCTCACTAAGCCCCGGTACATTCTGTCCTGTGCGGAAACCTGTTCCACTGCCTCCTGGATCTCCTCAGAAGCGTAAATCGCGATGAGGAGGCCCTCCATATCGTCGGCTGAGAAAATGTGCCTTCCCGACCTGGAGCCCTCTTCCTCCTCTGCCTGACTGTCCACCAGACCTGCATCGGATAGCTCCCGATCCGGGACATCTGAATGCTCCTCTAGCTCTGAATCCTGGGATAATAGGGATCTCAGGGACTCTGAACGCTTTCTAACCACCTTGGAAGACGAGGAACCCTCTTGTGAGGAGGAGCCCTCCCTACTAGTCTGGGGCTCTGGTTCCCTAGCCTTAAAAAGGAAGCCTGAAACTCCTTGAGTGTGGTAAGCATTTGGTTTTGGACGGAGAGGAAGTCTCTCATAACCTGAGATATTTCGTTTCCAGCCAACTTCTGAATACACCTGGAGCAGAAGGTCTTGGAATAATTAGAGGGTAATTTATCAGTGCAATAACCGCATCTTTTGAAGTGGGCAGGGGCTTTAGAGGGACAGCTGGCAGCCCCCTGGGCATGGACATACTCTCCTGCAAGATTAAAATACACAGGTTTGCTTACAAAGAGAACCTGTGCTGAGCAAAGGGGGGGGGGGAAGAGTCGGGGTACCTCCCCCATCATAACCCTTGCTGGCTGGGTAGACTCACCCCCTGTGGTCTCCTCTGTAGCCGCGGCTGCAGCAGGCCTTTCCTCATGCTCCATCCGAATTGAGCGCTGTAGAGCGACAGGAGGAGTGGAATGGGCGCCTCTCTTCCTGGCAGTGTTCTGGTAGAGGTGGCTGGAGCAACAAGGACGCTGGCTGTCGCCATCCTAGCGGAGACCGGAACCGGAAGTGACGCAGCACGTGGTGACATCATCCCCGACGCTAGAGGGGGAGGCAAAAACCTCCCCAGGCGCCGGGAAATGGCACCACACCAGCTGCATGCCTGAGCGACGCCCAACAGCCAACACGAGCTGGGGACCACCAAAATGGACATCCGCAGGAGGGACATGCCAGCCCCCCCTCCAGAATAGACACTAGGGGTGCGGAATTTAATCGTTGCATCGCGATTCGGGCGGCACCGATGCGGGGAAACCTATTAATCGATTATCCCCGATGTCTAGCCCCGCCCCTTCATTCCCGGGAGAGCCGTTTCCTCATTTGTTATTTTTTTCCTATGACGCGCTCATGTGACTGCCCGGCCCGCCTCTCTGCTTTCACGTCTCACGTACGCCAGGAGAGACGTGAAAGGGCAGTCACATGAGCGCGTCATATACACTCACCGTTCCCCCGCCGGATTCTGTTCCCCTGGCTCCGTCTCTGGTCCTATCGGAACTCCGCCCCCCCACTCCCAGCCCTGTACATTGCCGCTCCCTCCTCCTACGAATGCTAATGCTCCTAATACCGCCCCGCCCCGCCTCTCCAGCCCTCGGCTACTGTTTAACGAATGCTAATGAGCAGAGGGCTGGAGGGGCGGTATTAGGAGCATTAGCATTTGTAGGAGGAGGGAGCGGCAATGTATAGGGCTGCGAGTGGGGGGCGGAGTTCCGATAGGACCCGAGAGCCAGGGGAACAGAATCCGGCGGGGGGAACCATTCTCGGCACAACAGGAAAGTTCTTCTCACTACTGCAGAAAAGGTTAGTTTGGAATTAGGAATTAGGTTAGGGATTAGAATAGGGTAAAAAAGTGTGTAAAGTGCCAGTATTATTTTTTTTTTGTTTTTATTTTTGTATTGTTTTTTTTAAATGGATATTATACTTACCTACTGATCTTCTGTAGCATGTCCGCAGTCACCAACCATCTCCTGTAGCATGTCCGCAGTCACCAACCATCTCCTGTAGCATGTCCGCAGTCACCAACCATCTCCTGTAGCATGTCCGCAGTCACCGACTATCTCCTGTAGCATGTCCGCAGTCACCAACCTTCTCCTGTAGCATGTCCGCAGTCACCAACCATCTCCTGTAGCATGTCCGCAGTCACCAACCATCTCCTGTAGCATGTCCGCAGTCACTGACCATCTCCTGTAGCATGTCCGCAGTCTCTCTGACCATCTCCTGTAGCATGTCCGCAGTCTCTCTGACCATCTCCTGTAGCATGTCCGCAGTTTCTCTGACCATCATGTAGCATGCCCGCAGTCTCTGACCATCATGTAGCATGTCCGCAGTCTCTCTGACCATCTCTTGTAGCATGTCCGCAGTCTCTCTGACCATCTCTTGTAGCATGTCTGCAGTCTCTCTGACCATCTCCTGTAGCATGCCCGCAGTCTCTCTGACCATCTCCTGTAGCATGCCCGCAGTCTCTCTGACCATCTCCTGTAGCATGCCCGCAGTCTCTCTGACCATCTCCTGTAGCATGTCCGCAGTCACCGACCATCTCCTGTAGCATGTCCGCAGTCACCGACCATCTCCTGAAGCATGTCCGCAGTCACCGACCATCTCCTGAAGCATGTCCGCAGTCACCGACCATCTCCTGTACTATGTACAAGTTGTTGTCTGCTTTGTTTAGACTTTGCTACATGCAGGGAGTGTTGTCTTTTTTTTAAAAAGAACAGATAATAAAAAAAATGGAGATCTCCTGATGGCTTGAATTTTTTTGATGAAAACCATGCGCACTTGCGCTGTAATCGTGATGCATCGCGGAATCGAATCGAATCGTTGACCTGATAATCGTAATCGAATCGAATCGTGAGGCCAGTGAAGATGAGCACCTCTAATAGACACCCAGACAGGTGGGGGGGGGGGGACTGGCCCCTGAAGTTCTAGGTACATCCCTGCACCTAGGGTCCTTCAGTACTCAGGGGGGTTCTTCCAGGGCTATTCCACCCAGCCCCCCCCCCCCCCCCCGAGTAAGAAAAAGGGATGCCCAGCAGGGAGAACGAGCACGTCCTGCTAGGCCCAGAGGCTTCCTAAGCTTTCGGCCCAGGTCCCAGGGGGGAGACCTCCAGCACCAGTCCTTAGGTCTTTAGAAAAATAAAACGGTTTCGCTGTGGGGAAACACGATCAAAAACTGAGGGGCACAGGGAGGGGCAGGGGTTTTAACCTCTTTGATTGTGTTTCCTGTCAGGTGGACCAGTCATCTCTCATTGTGCCGTCCTGGAAGACGACTTGAGAAATAGAAGCCTTTTTTACCTCTAACATAGGCTCGGTCTGCAATCCAACAATACTTTGGAATGCAAAAAAGTCCATCATAAGAGGAGTATTTCTAAAGCTGGGCGTCCAGGAAAAGAAAAAAAGAAACTTCTTTGAGAGCATTAAAGCACTTGAGAATCCTTAAAGCGGTTGTACATGTATAGTCTTTTTTTTAACTTTTACCTACAGGTAAGCCTATACTAAGGCTTACCTGTAGGTAAAATAAATATCTCCTAAACCTACACGGTTTAGGAGATATTTGCAAAAAAAAGACATGCACCGATGTCTACGGCGCATGCGCACCGTAGACAACGGTGCATTCACAGGGTTAATCCCATTCAGAATTCCAGCGCTGCCGGAATAGAAAGC
This sequence comes from Rana muscosa, assembly GCA_029206835.1. Classification (NCBI taxonomy): domain Eukaryota; kingdom Metazoa; phylum Chordata; class Amphibia; order Anura; family Ranidae; genus Rana; species Rana muscosa. The sequence continues at coordinate 174,768,798 of CM055128.1, read as the reverse complement.
TCCAGCGCGCATGCGCGGAGTGACGTCTTCGCTGCTCCGGCCAATCACAGCGCCGGAGCGGCGCTGTGATTGGCTGGAGCGGCGATACCCGGAAGTAACGTTCCGGGTATCTGAGGAGCGATGGCTGCGGTCGGAGCGGGGGACGAGGATGGCTTCGGGGGTCCCGATCTAAGGTAAGTGATTCATAATGAGCTAGTATGCTAGTCATACTAGCTCATTATGGCTTTTTCTTGCAGGCGATTTGAAAAAAATAATAATTTTCGTCTGGGTTTACAACCGCTTTAAACAAAACCCATCCCAAAATAACATTGTAGAACTCAGTGACCTTTGCTCCTATCTGCAAAGAGATCATGACTTTTTTTTACTGAAAAAGTTGCTGATACTTTAACCACTTGCTTACTGGGCACTTAAACCCCCTTCCCGCCCAGACCAAATTTTCAGCGCTGACGCACTTTGATACAACACTGTACCCAAATTATATTTTTATAATTTTTTCCCCACAAATAGAGCTTTCTTTTGGTGGTATTTGATCATCTCTGCGGTTTTTATTTTTTGCCCTATAAACAAAAAAAACTGAAAATTAAAAAAAAATAAAAATTAAAAAAATAAAAATTATATTTTTTTTACTTTTTGCTATAATAATATCCCAATTCAACAAAAAAAAAACAAAAAAAAAAAAACAAAACACTTTCTCAGTTTAGGCCGATATGTATTCTTCTACATATTTTTGGTAAAAAAAATAAAAAAATAAAAAAAAACCCAAGCAATAAGCGTATAGTGATTGGTTTGCGCAAAAGTTATAGCGCCTAAAAAATAGGGGATAGATTTGACATTTTTATTACTAATAATGGCGGCGATCTGTGATTTTTGTCAGGCCTGCGATATTGCGGCGGACATATCGGACACTTTTGACACTATTTTGGGACCATTCACATTTATACAGCGAACAGTGCTATAAATATGCACTAATTACTGTATAAATGTTACTGGCAGGGAAGGGGTTAACACTAAGGGGCGATTAAGGGATTAAATATGTTCCCTGGGAGTGATTCTTACTGTGGGGGGAGGAGACTGATCTGTGTCCCTATGTACAAGGGACACAGCATCGGTCTCCTCTCTCCCTGACAGGACGTGGATCTCTGTGTTTACACACAGAGATCCACGTCCTGCCTCTGTAACAGCCGATCGCGTGCATATGGCGGACATTGCGGCCGCCAGGCACGCGCATCGGCACCACGTGACACGGCGGGCACAGCTTTTCCCCTCCACGCGCCCTCAACGGCGCGCGGAGGGAATGTAAGCAGGAAGACGTCCAGGGACGTCTACCCAGCAGTTGAGACGCTGTAGGCGTCTTTTATCTATAGCGCGGATCTCAAGTGGTTAATTAAAAAATCTTACAAGCAAATACAACCCCAATCAGTGGGCTCTAGCAAACAAAATGTGTTGACAATTTACTGGTGAATCTGATAGAGGGAAAGGAAAATGGAACAGCTAAAAAAACAATCTTGTTACAAAAGCCTTTGGCGTTTCAGATCTTATGTCTTTTTGTTGACAACATTCCCGCTGGAATCTTCATATTCCTCCTCTGTATAAGGCGGCCACCTCTCTAAAGCCTTCTGCTGCTTGAGTTTTGACCACAAGGAAACTGCATCTTCTATCTGTGTGACATTAGCAAAGTGAGCTGTGTTTGGAATGCCCAGACAGCGCATACCATGTGCATGCCTCCATTCTGCGAAGTGGCGCTGGAAAGCCTTGGGCCCTCTGTAGGTGTAATTTCCACAAATCTCACAGTTGTAGTTTATATTAAGTCCGTGCAAATTGTATAGCCAGTATGGTATAGGCTTTCCATCCCAGCCAAGTGGAAGGTTTTTGGGGTTATAAAAAAAAAGGACTTAATTTTCCTCATCTTCACTTTCGCTCTCACTAATCTACTTATCCTCTTCTTCCCTCTCATCAGCTGTTCAAGCCTGCTTTTGCTGCACATTTTCATGAGTCAGGTGTCTCTGCTCATATAGGATTTCAACATATTCATAAACCTGAGCTTCAAGGAAGGCAATGTCCTTATTCTTCTCCGCGTCTCTTCTTATCCCCTTTGCCTTAGGGTTTTTCGTGAACAAAGAGGGATCCAGCAAATCCAGAGATTTTTGATTTGTGCCAAACAGTCCGAGTTCTTTCTTCAAGAGTTCCTCCACATTTCAGACCCAGAGCAAGCAAAGCAGATTTAAATCTGTCCAAGCATGTGTCAAAGCATATGTCAGAGCATTGCTAGTCTCTTTTGGCCAGCCAGGAATGGTCCCCCCGTCTCTCATTTCTTCTCAAATTCATTCTGTATTTTTCCCCAAAGAGCTCATTCTGATCTAGCAGAGGTTTTACCCCATCTGTATAATCTCGTAAGTATTCCAAGAGCACTTCCAAATACTGTTTGTATTCTGCATTTTTACGTTCTTTCGGAATGTCAAAAAGTTGGTCAAATGTCGTTAAGTATGTGATCCAGTTTCTCTGATGATTTAAGGTTAGTGTACTTCATGTAACAGACATGAAGGTCCAAGTATCGACCATAGCTCTCTTCATCTGTGAACTCCACCAAATTTTGAGCTTCTTCGCTTGGGTTCTCTTAGGACTTCAGCAGCTCATCAAATTCAACTGACATGGAGTCTATTGTAGAATTCACCAATCTCGTTAGGGCCAGATATTGCATTCAGTTCCCCTTTTCTTAATCCATCTTTATCTTCATACAAGATTCCCTAAATTTGAGCTGACGTCCATGAACCTATCCAGCATTGTTCATGCTCTGTGATCTGAGTTGATCTGTTCACGAAATGTGGCTTTTTTCGCCATCATCTCCTTGGTCATGACGTCCATGAGTTGCTCTTTTTCCTCATGGTAGCGCCGTTGCTGCTCTAACATATTCTCCATGTTGGAAGAAGCCCGATCCAGAAGTGAAGCGTTCTGTGAGGCCATGACTTCTACCTCAGGACGCATCCACCTTACTTGGTACTTTCAGGGGAATAAGGCGGGTAAGTTCTTATCCCAACAATATAAACGTAGAGCTGCCCAGGCCAAAATTCCATTCTTAGACAAACGGGGCCACAAATGAACAAATTCAGAAAGGACATTGGTGATTGCTTCAGTTCCTTTTACTCCAAACTTTATAATTTAAAACTTTCCCACTCTGAACCCCAGCCTACTCTTCAGCAAATACAAACATTTCCAGTACTCTCTCCACCTTCCGTTTTTATCACTCCGGCCCAATTACACTCCCTCTCTCAACCATTCATATACCACGAGATCATCGCAGCCATCAAAAGTCTCCCATCTCACAAAGCACCGGGGCACGAATATTACAAAAAAACATACATAGACCAAATTGTACCTCATCTCTGTATTACCTTTAATACATTTCTAACAACTGTGGGGAGATTTCCTCAGAATCTCTTGAAGCGGTCATAACTACCATCCACAGATCAGGCAAACCCTCTCACGACCCTGCCAGCTAATGCTCTCTCTTTTCAATACTGATCTCAAACACTATGCCAAACTACTAGCCACCCGCCTAGCAGCATTTATGACCACACTCATTCACCCTGATCAAGTAGGCTTCATACCTCAGACAAGCTTCTGATGGGACACGCTGGTTCATAGACCTAATCCCCTGGGCAGAGCACCAAACACCTTCTCTGTTGATCTCCCTGGATGCAGAGAAGGCTTTTGAAAGGGTTCACTGGCGATATTTGGAATCTGTACTTCAGAACTTTGGCAATAACAGCCCCTTTCTTCATGCTATCTTAGGTCTATTATCTACTCCCTTTCCAATAACTAATGGGACTCGTCAGGAATGTCCCGTCTCCCCTAATTTTTGTGCTTGAACCCCTGGCCCTAGCTATATGATCACACCCCCTCATCACAGGACTGAAAGTCGGCCAAGAATCCAACAAAATTGGCTTATACACTGATGATATAATCATATGGCTCACAACCCCTTATAATCCCTTACTCCACTTTGTGACCTACTAGAGCAATTTGGACATTTGTCTATGTACAAACTGAATCACTCTAAAATCGTTACATTGGGCGTCTCCCTCCCTCCACATCTTAAAACCACCATCACTGAAAGATCCCCCTTTTCGTGGGCCCCCAGTTTGTCGATGACATACTTAGGCATCCACCTAACCTCTCCATCTGCTATGCTGTTTCGCTAAAATTTCACCTCACTAGGTCAGAAACTCCAAGATGTATCCAAGACGCTCCTTACAGTTAAGTCCTCCTTGGCAGGGCATATAGCCCTGGCCAAAATGTTTCTCCTGCCACATATATTGTATTTCGATAGGACTCTACCTATTCTGCAGTCTGACCTCTCCAAACGACGTCTCCTCAATCAGTTCATATGGGCAGCACGCAAACCTTGTATCAAATCCTCATTACCCAGCATCCCAAGAGCATATGCTGGACTTAGAGTCCCTAATCTCAAATGGTACTATAAAAGCAACAATCTTAGACCAAATGAAAATATGGTGGTCCTCGGCTTCCACATCATCCTGGATCCAAATTGAAGCTTCGGCTCTCACGAACATCCCTCCTCAACTCTAGCAGCTACCTGGTAGGGAAGCCCCTAAAGCCCCAACAAGACGAGAAATCCCAGCTATGGCTCAATGGGAAAACACCCTACAAATGCAGATTCCCCCTCTTCTCTAGCATTGAGCGATTCGTACTTATCTATGTTCTTTAAGAACATCTCCCACTGGGAAACACAAATTCAAATTTTTTACTCTTGGTACTACACCCCTGTAAGGCTCGGTTTCCACTTGTCATGCGACTTGGGACTGCAAAGTCACATGACAAGTCATACCCCCACGATTTCCAATGAGAACCATTCATATCTGCGCAACTTCGAAGTAGTCCCTGCACTACTTTGGTCCCACTTTGATGCGACTTGAGGTCCATAGACCTCAAGTTAACACAGGCATTGTTTCAAGTCGCATCAAAAACGCGACAAAAATCACTGCCAAAAATCACACGACTTTCAGGTTGCAATAGTGGAAACCTAGCCGAAAGCTAGCTCGCATTTTTCCAACTCAATCCCGGAAACGTTGGAGAAACTGTTCTATGAACGGTCACCTGTTTCACATCTGGTGGGAATGTCCCTCCATTGTTTCATTCTGATTAGCATTTCCACCCTTATACAAGATGTTACCAATGTGTCCAATACGCTTACTCCGCAAATGGCTCTCTTCCGACTAGGCCTTTCAAGTTGTCCCTCAAAATTTCATCCCATAATCATGCACATGTTGATAGCTGCCCGACTAGCCATTGCCCGACTATGGAAACAACCACATTCACCTACCCTATATGTGGTCATTGGCATCGTCAATGAACACCTGGGCATGGAATATGTCTTCGCCAAAACACATTTCAAAATGTACAAATATGAGTACCAATGGCACTACTGGCTCCTGGACCCCAGAGTCGATAGTTATCACTACTTTGTTTCCCCTCTGCTCCCCCCCCCCCCTCGCTCCCTCTTCCTATTCCTCCCTAGGTTATTATCTGTATCCACACTATCTTAAACTGCCGAACATTCCCTCATATAGTCGATATCCACATGCTAACCTCATGCTTTTTCCACTGTTTCTTTTTTTTTTTCCCCCCACATACATGTTTTGTTTTATTATTACCCATGTTGCAGTATAGAGTGGGCCTCCCCACTTCAGTTGCCTTTTTCTCCCTCTGTTAAGTGTTCAACTTTTTATTCGAATAACAATTTATATATATATATATATATAAATAATATATACAGTGGGGCAAAAAAGTATTTAGTCAGCCACCAATTGTGCAAGTTCTCCCACTTAAAAAGATGAGAGAGGCCTGTAATTGTCATCATAGGTATACCTCAACTATGAGAGACAAAATGTGGAAACAAATCCAGACAGACAATCACATTGTCTGATTTGGAAATATTTTTTTTTTTTGCAAATTATGATGGAAAATAAGTATTTGGTCCCCTACAAACAAGCAAGATTTATGGCTCTCACAGACCTGTATCTTCTTCTTTAACCACTTAAGCCCCGGACCATTTGGTAGCTAAAGGACCAGAGGTGAATTCAGAATTTTGCACTGCACTGCTTTAACTGTAAATTGTGCGGACATGCAATGTTGTACCCAAACGAAATTTGCGTCCTTTTCTTCCCACAAATAGAGCTTTCTTTTAATGGTATTTGATTGCCTCTGCGATTTTTATTTTTTGCGATATAAACGGAAAAAGACCGAATTTTTTTTTTAAAAAAAATGATATTTTCTACTTTTTGTTATAAGAAAAATCGAATAAACTCAATTTTAGTCATACATTTAGTCCAAAATGTATTCAGCCACGTCTTTAGTAAAAAAAAAGTCAATAAGCGTATATTTATTGATTTGCGCAAAAGTTATAGCGTTTACAAACTAGGGTACATTTTCTGGAATTTACACAGCTTTAAATGTATGACTGCCTATCTCATTTCTTGAGGTGCTAAAATGGCAGGGCAGTACAAAACCCCCCCAAATGACCCCATTTTAGAAAGTAGACACCCCAAGGAAATTGCTGAGAGGCATGTTGAGCCCATTGAATATTTTTTTTTGTCCCAAGTGATTGAATAATGACAAAAAAAAATAAAAAATTACAAAAAGTTGTCACTAAATGATATATTGCTCACACATGCCATGGTTATATGTGGAATTGCACCCCAAAATAAATTTTGCTGCTTCTCCTGAGTACGGGGATACCACATGTGTGGGACTTTTTAGGAGCCTAGCCGCGTACGGGACCCCGAAAACCAATCACCGCCTTCAGGATTTCTAGGCACAAATTTTTGATTTGACTCCTCACTACCTATCACAGTTTCGAAGGCCATAAAATGCCAAAATAACACAAACCCCCCCAAATGACCCCATTTTGGAAAGTAGACACCCCAAGCTGTTTGCTGAGACGCATGGTGAGTATTTTACAGCTCTCATTTGTTTTTGAAAATTTGTTGTTTTTTTTTCGTTTTTTTTATCAATTTTCAAAACTTTGTGACAAAAAGCGAGATCTGCAAAATACTCACAATACCTCTCAGCAAATAGCTTGGGGTGTCTACTTTCCAAAATGGGGTCATTTGGGGGGGTTTTGTGCCATCTGGGCATTCCATGGCCTCCGAAACTGTGATAGGCAGTGAGAAGTGAAATCAAAAATTTACACCCTTAGAAAGCCTGAAGGCGGTGATTGGTTTTTGGGGTCCCGTACGCGGCTAGGCTCCCAAAAAGTCTCACACATGTGGTATCCCCGTACTCAGGAGAAGCAACAGAATGTATTTTGGGGTGTAATTCCACATATGCCCATGGCATGTTTGAGCAATATATAATTTAGTGACAACTTTGTGCAAAAAAAAAAAAATTGTCTTTTTTCCGCAACTTGTGTCAACATATAAAATATGCCATGGACTCGACATGCCTCTCAGTATATAGCTTGGGGTGTCTACTTTCCAAAATGGGGTCATTTGGGGGGGTTTTGAACTGTTCTGGCATTTTATACACAACATTAGGAAGCTTACATCCACTCTTCTAACCACTTGAAGACAAAGCCCTTTTTGACACTTTTTGTTTACATGAAAACATTTTTTTTTTTTTTGCAAGAAAATTATGTTGAACCCCCAAACATTATATATATTTTTAAAGCAAAGGCCCTACAGAATAAAATGGTGGGTGTTGCATTTTTTTTTCTACACAGTATTTGCGCAGCGATTTTTCAAACGCATTTTTTGGGGAAAAAATACACTTTTTTTAATTTTAATGCACTAAAACACACTATATTGGCCAAATGTTTGATGAAATAAAAAAGATGATCTTAGGCCGAGTACACAGATACCAAACACGACATGCTTTAAAATTTCGCACAAACGCGCATTGGCGACAAACTACATACATTTTTAAAAGCCTTTACAGGTTACCCCGTTAGATTTACAGAGGAGGTCTACTGCTAAAATTACTGCCCTCGATCTGACCTTCGCGGTGATACCTCACATGCATGGTGCAATTGCTGTTTACATATGACGCCAGACCGACGCTTGCGTTCGCCATTGGGCAAAAGCAGGGCAGGACAGGGGTGCTTTTTTTTTTTTTTTATTATTAATTTTGCTTTTTTATTTTATTTTTATTTTTATCATTTTTATTGTTATCTCAGGGAATGTAAATATCCCCTATGATAGCTATAGGTAATGACAGGTACTTTTTTTGAAAAAACTGGGGTCTATTGGACCCTAGATCTTTCCTCTGCCCTCAAAGCATCTGACCACACCAAGATCGGTGTGATAAAATGCTTTCCCAATTTCCCAATGGCGCTTTTTATATCCGGGGGGGGGGACATTCCCTCCCACTGCTTGTAAAAGCAGTCCAGAGGCTAATTAGCCACTAGGATTGCTTTTACATGAAAGCCGGCCGCTGGCTGAAAAGAATGATACCAAGATGATACCTAAACCCACAGGCATCATTCTGGTATAAACATTCAAAGTCCAGCAACATACCAGTACGTTGCTGGTCCTTGGACATGTATTGTAATCTTTTTTTTCATGCAGCCTGTTGGCTGAACGAAAAAAAAAAGATTGATCGGTGGGTATGCCCACCATTAGAATACCGCCCTTCATCCACCCACTTCTAATGATGGGCATACAAGCACCATTTATATATGCCGAAGCATGGGGGCATCTTCCCGCAAAAGTTATGCCGCGTACACATGGTCAGACTTTTCCACGGGCAAGCCTCCGTCAGAATTTCGACCGTACGTACGCGGCATTAGGAGCAAAATCGCTCCTCCGCTCCTGCTGCCCCAATGCTTCGGCATATATGCTTTTTTTTTTTTTAACTGTGGTGGCGAAATCACCTCCTACAGCACTGGAGTCGCAGGGATCAGGCCTGTCTCTGCGAACGCTGCAGTTATGTGTGTTGTGTTTTGCAAGTGACAGTGATCGATCGATACTGCACTTGGGTGGCCTGGGCTGGACAGAGGGGCAAAACGCAGGTGCTAGCAGGTATCTGGGCTGATCCCGCTAACACTGCGTTTTTGGGAACCCTAAACTGCTGGGGACGCTAGTATAGATCTGATCAGATCAGATATTGATCTGTTCAGATACTATACCACTAAGGGGGGTGTATGCTTTATGCGTGGGTGTTAGCGTTACTGGCACTAACCTGACGCTGCCTGGGGTGTGACGCAGACCCTCTCTGACGCTAAAACCTAATTGATATCACCCGCCGGGCGATCAGGGGGTTAAACCTTTATTGGGTTATATACGGCGGGTGCCCTGACACTATAAAAAGAAAACTAACTAACCAGCGTCACCCGTAAACACTTATATGATGATCACTGGTGAAAGGGTTAACTAGGGGCAATTAGGGGGTTAAAACCTTTATTAGGTAATATATGGGTGTACCCGACGGCGAACCTAAAAAAAAATTACTGGCTACCGATCTGCATCACCGACACTAAGACAACGATCATAAAAACGATCGCTTAGCGACGGCCGTGCTAGGGGGTGAAAGGGTTACCTGGGGGGTGATCAAGGGGGTTAAACCTTTATTATTAGGTAATATATGGGGGTACCCGACGCTATAAAAACCTGCGGCGAACCTAAAAAAAATTACTGGCTACCGATCAGCATCACCGACGCTAAGACATCGATCAGAAAAATGATCGCTTAGCGACGGCGGTGCTAGGGGGTGAAAGGGTTATCTGGGGGGTGATCAGGGGGTTAAACCTTTATTAGGGGGGGTTAGGGGGCTACACTGGACCTAAAACTGAATGTACTGACACTTTTACAGTCACAAATGTCACTGATTGCAGTGATCACTAAATAAATGGTCACTGCAATCAGTGACACTGTGACTGGGGGCTGGGGGGTGATCTGGGGGTGTCTGGGGGGGGCGATTTATGTGCCTATGTGTCCTGGTGTCAGTGTAGTGTTGTGTGCACTAACCTGCATCTTCTCCTGTACGGCGCTCGGTATATGTGAGCGCCGCAGGAGAGATGACATCACTTCCTCCCGCCTGTGTAAACAGTACACAGGCAGGGGAAGCTCTCATTCGCCGGGAGCGATCGAGAGGGGGGGGGCCGGAATCGAACGGCCGTCCCCTCATGCCGGATCGCTCCCGAAGGTAAAACGACCACCCACTGTAAAGAAGGGGGGTCCGATCGGACCCCCCAACTATACAAAGGCAATCACGTATATGTATATGATTCTGCCTGTCGGTGCCATTCTACCGACGTATATTTACAGTGGGCGGTCGTTAAGTGGTTAAGGGGCTCCTCTGTCCTCCACTCATTACCTGTATTAATGGCACCTGTTTGAACTTGTTATCAGTATAAAAGACACCTGTCCACAACCTCAAACAGTCACACTCCAAACTCCACTATGGTGAAGACCAAAGAGCTGTCGAAGAACACCAGAAACAAAATTGTAGCCCTGCACCAGGCTGGGAAGACTAAATCTGCAATAGGCAAGCAGCTTGGTGTGAAGAAATCAACTGTGGGAGCAATAATTAGAAAATGGAAGACATACAAGACCACTAATAATCTCCCTCAATCTGGGGCTCCACACAAGATCTCACCCCGTGGGGTCAAAATTATCACAAGAACAGTGAGCAAAAATCCCAGAACCACACGGGGGGGACCTAGTGAATGACCTGCAGAGAGCTGGGACCAACGTAACAAAGGCTACCATCAGTAACACACTACGCCGCCAGGGACTCAAATCCTGAAGCGCCAGATGTGTCCCCCTGCTTAAACCAGTACATGTCCGGGCCCGTCTGAGGTTTGCAAGAGAGCATTTGGATGATCCAGAATAGGATTGGGAGAATGTCATATGGTCAGATGAAACCAAAAGTAGAACTGTTTGGTAGAAACACAACTCATCGTGTTTGGAGGAGAGAGAATGTCGAGTTGCAACCAAAGAACACCATACCTACTGTGAAGCATGGGGGTGGCAACATCATGCTTTGGGGCTGTTTCTCTGCAAAGGGAACAGGACGACTGATCCATGTACATGAAAGAATGAATGGCGCCATGTATCGTGAGATTTTGAGTGCAAACCTCCTCCCATCAGCAAGGGCATTGAAGATGAAACATGGCTGGGTCTTTCAGCATGACAATGATCCCAAACACACCGCCCGGGCAACGAAGGAGTGGCTTTGTAAGAAGCATTTCAAGGTCCTGGAGTGGCCCAGCCAGTCTCCAGATCTCAACCCCATAGAACACCTTTGGAGGGAGTTGAAAGTCCATGTTGCCCAGCGACAGCCCCAAAACATCACTGCTCTAGAGGAGATCTGCATAGAGGAATGGGCCAACATACCAGAAACAGTGTGTGACAACCTTGTGAAGACTTACAGAAAACGTTTGACCTCTGTCATTGCCAACAAACGATATATAACAAAGTATTGAGATGAACTTTTGATATTGACCAAATACTTATTTTCCACCATAATTTGCAAAAAAAATTATTTCCAAATCAGACAAATGTGATGGTCTGGATTTGTTTCCACATTTTGTCTCATTTTGCGGTTTACCTATGATGACAATTACAGGCCTCTCTCATCTTTTTAAGTGGGAGAACTTGCACAATTGGTGGCTGACTAAATACTTTTTTGCCCCACTGTATATATTATATATCCCAATAAGCATATATTGATTGGTTTGCGCAAAAGATATAGCGTCTATAAAACTATGGGATAGATTTAGGGACTTTATTTTTTTTTATTGTTTTTACTAGTAATGGCGGCGATCACCGATTTTTAGCAGGACTGCGACATTGCGGCGGACAAATTGGACACTAAGTGAGACTTTTTGGGGACCAGTGACACCAATACAGTGATCAGTGCTAAAAAATAAATAAAAAAAACACTGTCACGGTATAAATGACACTGGCAGGGAAGGGGTTAACACCAGGGGCAATCAAAGGGTTAAGTGTGTCCTGGGAGGTGCTTACTAACTGACAGACAGACCGCTGTTCCACCTCTCCACTGAATGATCGGTGGGTCGAGATGGCAGCCGGACCCACTGATTGGCTCCTGCGATGTCCAATCACAGCGGGCGCTCCCCTACACCGTGTGCACAAAATCAAGTACAGGTTCCTGATTTTGTGCAGCCGGGCCGTCCTGCCACAGTATATATATATATATATATATATATATATATATATATAATGATACCTTTGTGGAACTCCCCAGAAGGAATGGCCCCATCCGAAAACCCACATGCATCTAGGACTACAATTTGTTTATGGGGGGAGTCGACTTCAACGACCAGATGCTCGAACCCTACCTTGCCACAAGACGAACATACCATTGGTACAAAAAAGTTGCAATTTATTTTTTTCAATTGGCCATATACAATTCGTATATCATATACCGCAACTCCACCGAAAAACCACAAACGCTTCCTTGGCTACCAGGAGGACCTTGTCACTGCCCTTATATTCCCGAACGGCCCACCCCAAAACATCCGATCAGATGTTATAAGTCGACTCGCCGAACGTCACTTTCCCGATAAAGTCCCTGCCACAGCAACAGGCCGACGACGTCAAAGAAAATGTAAGGTGTGTACCAGTGGAGGAGTCAGACGAGACACCATTTATTATTGTGCCCAATGTCCTTCCCAACCAGGCCTCTGTGTAGTAGACTGTTTTCGCCGTTACCATACTTCACTAATAATTTAGTTTAGTATGGTAAACGTAATCCTCAGTTTCTGCCTTCACACACCTTCACACCCCTTATGCCACTGCCTGCTCTGTAACTGACCCTGGCTTGTTATTCGACCATGCTTCTGCCTAACGATTCTGTACTACCTCTGCCTGATCTGGAACTGACCCTGGACTGTTTGACCATGTTTTTGCCTGCCTCATGGACTGATCTTGTACCCTGCTACTGGACTAGTGGGATTCAACACAGGGGTCTCATATATGTGAGGGGCTCCAGAAAAGATTTTCTGGATGAAGAAAACATTTTTTTTTGTTTTCTCATCCTAGATTAGGGTCTGGAGACTCGGAGACTTCAAAGAGATTTGGGTGGGAGAAGCCTCTACCCCTGTCCCCATTCTGTCCTGATCGAGGCCCTACTTCTGCCTGCAGGACTTACTTCCATTATGTTTCTGCCTTTCGCACTGACCACACCACATGTTCCTGCCTACTACCAGGTCCAATATTTTTGGCACTGCTGACAATCTCTCTGCCTGCACTGACCCTGGACTGTTTATGGACAGCATCCCTGCCTGCTGCCTGGACAATTGTGTATGCCATTGCTGACCAAGTCCCTGCCTGCTTCCTGGACCAGTGCTATCCTGTGTAGAACTGCGCTACTAAAACCACAGGTAAACCTTTTACGCTTTGCTCAGCATAATGTATTTTGGGGTGTAATTCTTGGTATGTGCATGCTATGTGTCCCTGGAACACCGGACGGTGTTTTTTGCATGTTGGATCTCTGTATGTGGCCAGGCTGTGTAGAAGTCTCACACATGTGGTATTGCCATACTCAGGAGGAGCAGCAGAATGTATTTTGGGGTGTAATTTTTGCTATGTTAATGCTACGTGTTGGAGATATCTTATAAAACGGACAACTTTGTGTAAAATAGCTTTCCAAAATAGGGTCATTTTGTGGGTGTTTCCATTGTCCTGGTGCTCCAGGGCCTTCAAAAGTGTAATAGGTAGTCAACTAGTTAGATGTGCAATTTATGCTCCTAGAACACCTAAATGGTGCTCCCTGCATGTTGGGCCTCTGTATGTGGCCAGGCAGTAAAAAAGTCCCACACATGTGGTATCGTAATACTCAGGACGAGTAGCCGAATGTATTTTGGGGTGTCATTTGTGGTATGCACAAGCCATGTGAGAGAAATAAGCTATTACAATGTAAATTTTTAAAAGGAAAAAATAAATAAAAATATCTTAATTATGCAAGGAATCGTGGGAAAAAAATTACAACTGCAAATAACTCACCATGCCTCTTATTAAATACCTTTGAATGTCTACTTTCCAAAAAGGGGGTTATTTGGGGGGCATTTGTACTTTCCTGGCTTGTTAGGGTCTCAAGAAATGAGATAGGCCGCCAGTACATCAGATGTGATAAAAAATTTTTTTTTTTTTTTTTATGATTTGCACTATAGCTTGTAGACTCTAAAAAAACTTTCACACAGACCAAATAATCTCCCAAAATTTTGGGTTATTTTTATCAAAGATATGTAGCAGTATAAAATTGTTTCCAAAATTTATGAAGAATAATAATCAAAATTTTATCACAGAAACTAAGAAAAATGCGGGGTTTTTTTTTCAAAATTTTAATTTTTCATTTAGAGCGCAAAACATAAAAAACCCAGGAGGTGACCAAATACCACCAAAAGAAAGCTCTATTTGTATGAAAACAAGGACAAAAAAAATAATTTGGGTACAGTGTTGCATGACTGAGTAATTGTCATTCAAAGTGTGAGAGCACTGAAAGATGAAAATTGGTTTGGGCCCAGTAAGCAAGTGGTTAAAAAAACACACTGTCTGATCAAGGCCGCTCACCCACATTGGCTGACAAATTTAAATGAGTGGCTGTGTCCATGCAGCTGCTGCTCCCTCATAGACATGAATTGGGCGGTCTGTACACAGTACCTGGCAGCTCCAGCCTTCTAAAGACATTACTCCTATTCATAGGCTACAGGTGTAAGCACCCAAGTGAATGAGGCCCCTTTCCATAATTAATTGGTTATTTTCTTTATCATCTTTCAATTAAAATAAATTAATTAATTAAACGCTTAAACAGCAACAGAGTAAGAGCTGCCACCAGGGATCCACTCCCCGAGTAGTTGCTGGAGTGATTGGAGACATGTATTGAAAGCCATAAGCAGAATCGCCGGGCTGCTGGAGTGGTAGGTGAGAGGATGGAGTAATCTATGCATACAGGTTTTTAACGCTATGTCGCATCTATGTCGAATGATGACTTTGTTTTTATCTTTGTGTAAATATGTGTGTGGAGTGTGTATTCCACAAGGTCCATGGTGCCTCACTTGTATATATACACTACTAAAGGGATGGGGTAAGGGTTACAAGCAAAGAAACACAGATACAGGTGGCAGGGCACTCCAGAATTAGACAGATAGGGCAGTCTGTTACATAGTTATAGTAGGTGAGGTTGAAAAAAAAAAAAAAACACAAGTCCATCAAGTCTAACCTATGTGTGTGATTAGAAGTCAGTAATACATTCTATATTACTGTATGTTGTGGTCGTTCAGGTGCTTATCTAAAAGTTTTTTGAAACTAATCGATGATCCCCGCTGAGACTACCGCCTGTGGAAGGGAATTCCACATCCTTGTCGCTCTTACAGTAAAGAACCCTCTACATAGTTTAAAGTTATAGGAAAAGAGGTTTAACCTTAATGCGTGGCCACGTGTCTTGTTAAACTCCCTTCCGCAAAAAAAGTTTTATCCCTATTGTGGGGTCACCAGTACGGTATTTGTAAACTGAAATCATATCCCCTCAAGCGTCTTTTCTCCAGAGAGAATAAGTTCAACACTTGCGACCTTTCCTCATAGCCAATATCCTCCAAAACCTTTAATTAGCTTTGTTGCCCTTCTTTGTACTCGCTCCATTTCCAGTACATCCTTCCTGAGGACTGGTGCCCAGAACTGGACAGCATACTCTAGGTGCGGCCGGACCAGAGTCTTGTAGAGTGGGAGAATTATGTTATCTCTGGAGTTAATCCCCTTTTTAATTCATGCCAATATTTGGTTTGCTTTGTTAGCAGAAGCTTGGCATTGCATGCCACTGCTGAGCCTGTAATCTACTAGGATCCCAGGTCCTTTTCCACCTCCCCCCAGTGTATAGATTGCATTATTTTACATTTTTCTACATTAAACCTCATTTGCCATGTAGTTGCCCACCCCATTAATTCTTTTTGCAAGGTTTCCACAAGTTATTGCCCTGCTTAGCTTAGTATTGTCCACAAAATACAGAGCTTGAACTGTTTACCCAATCCTCCAGGTCGTTTATGAACAAATTAAATAGGATTGGTCCCAGCACAGAGACCTGGGGGACCCCACTACCCACCCCTGACCATTCCAAGTACTCCCCCATTTATCACCACCCTCTGAACTTGCCCTTGTAGCCAGGTTTTAATCCATGTACTGACCCTATGGTCCATGCCAACGGCCTTTATTTTGTACAGTAAACGTTTATGGGGAACGGTGTCAAATGCTTTTGCAAAATCCAGATACACCACGTCTACGGGCCTTCCTTTATCTAGATGGCAACTCACTTCCTCATAGAAGGTTAATAAATTGGTTTGGCAAGAAAGATTCTTCATGAATCCATGCTAATTACTGCTAATGATACCGGTCTCATTACTAAAATCTTGTATATAGTCCCTCATCATCCCCTCCAAGAACTTGCATACTATTGATGTTAAACTACCTGCTCCGTAATTCCCAGGGATGTATTTTGGGCCCTTTTTAAATATTGGTGCTACATTGGCCTTTCTCCAATCAGCTGGTACCATTCCAGTCAGTAGACTGTCAGTAAAAATTAGGAACAATGGTCTGGCAATTACTTGACCGAGTTCCCTAAATACCCTTGGGTGCAAGCCATCTGGTCCCAGTGATTTATTAACGTTAAGTTTCCCAAGTCTAATTTTAATTCTGTCCTCTGTTAACCATGGATGTGCTTCCTGTGAGGTGTCATGAGGATAAACACTGCAGTTTTGGTTACTGAAGCCCCCCCCCCCCCCCCGATTCCCTCGCGAGGAGAAGAATAAAAATGTAATACCTTTGCCATCTCCCCATCCTTTGTAACCAGATGTCCTTCCTCATTCTTTATGGGGCCCATATGGTCTGTCCTGCCTTTAACCACTTCAATACTGGGCACTTTCACCCCCTTCCTTCCCAGGCAAATTTTCAGCTTTCAGCGCTCTTGCACTTTCAATGACAATTGCGCGGTCATGCAACACTGTACCAAAATGACATTTTTATTATCACCAATAGAGCTTTCTTTTGGTGGTATTTATTCTCGACTCAGTTTTTTTTTTTTTTTGCGATACAAGCTAAAAAAAGAAGAGCGGAAATCTTGAAAAAAAAAACAAACAATTTTCTACTTTCTATTTTAAAAAAATCCAATAAAATCTAATTGTCATAAATTTAAGCCAAAATATATTCTGCTACATGTCTTTGGTAAAAAAAAAAATCCCGTTACGTGTATAGTAATTGGTTCGTGTGACACGGACAGATGTGCGCAGATGATCATGTACAGGTGTGCGCAGGTGATCACAGACATATGTGTGCAGATAATCATTGGGACATATGATTTTACTGAGACATATGTGGGGGACAGGTGTTTTTACTGTGTGGGGACGTGTGTGTGTGGGACACCATTTTGGTGACGTGTGTGTTTACACCGTGTGGGGACACTGGGCTGGTGATCAGTGTGTAAAAAGCTGTTAAAAACAGCTCATTCTCACTGTTAACCGGCCGGCTGCGGCAATCAGCTCTCCTCTCCGACAACTTCCGTGCAAGGTGAGGAGAGACGATCGCCTAGCAATCGGCTATTTACATCACATGATGGCTGTGATTGGACACAGCCGTCATGTGATCAGGAGGGCCAATCAACGAGCCCTCCTGCCGATCAGAGATGCGCCGTGTCCGGGTGACATGAGCGCATCAGGATCGCACCGCTGCGCGGGCACTTGCGATCCCCCTCCTTCTGAGGGACGTGTTCTTGAATGTCCACTCAGAAGGAGGAAGCTTCCACTTGGCCATATATGTGCAGTGGCCAGGTGGGAGGAGGTTAAACAACATCGCCGAAAAGCATGTTGTTTGCCGGTTGTGAGAGGTATACCTGTTTTTGTAGTACCGATACAACCAGGTTTGAGTCCCAGGCACACAGGAGGTGACCTGATAGGAGGGACCAGACGAGTCACATCCTGTAAAAAAGTCTGGACCAATGAATGTGAAGCCAAAGGTCTCTAAAAGAACACAGATAAGGCCAAAATTTGCCCCATAATTGTTCCCAAGGGCATCTTCATTTCTACGCCAGCCTGCAGAAAAGAAAGGATTCTCCCGACCATGCCATCCTCTGGCTTCACACCAAACCAAAGTAGGCTTTCCAGACCCTGTGATAGATCCTCCTGGTGACCGCCTTCCTGGCATTCACCAGAGTAGACACCACCGATCCTGAGGTGCCACGGTCTCTTAGCTCCCTGGCCTCAATAGCCATGCCGTCAAATTTAGCGACCGGGGTGGAATATAGGTCCTTGCAAGCCCTCGTTCACATTGGAGTGACAGGTCAAATCACATGGCAAGTTGCAGCCTATTGCCGGCAATGGCACCGTTCCAATCAGTTCAACTTACCTGATCGGTTCAATGGTATTGCACTGTGGCTCCTTACCTCCTCTTTTGGAGTCACCAGCCAGCACCCTCTGTTCCTCCTCTTTTCCAGAGTGCCCCCAAAGCAAGCTCTGTGCTATGGGGGAACTTGGGCAGGCACGCTCCTGAGCCATGTTGTGTGCATCCATGGATGCACATAGCAAGGCTTGGCCCCGCCCCCTATTCTCTGCTCACATAATTTGACTGACAGCAGCAGGAGCCTATGGCTTCTACTGCTTTTAGTGAAGCCTTAGAAAGCAGGAAGAGAGGGGAGACCTGCAGCCAGGCACAGTGCTGGATCGATATACAGAACTCAGGTAAGTGTCTAGGGAGCGGCAAGTAGCAAAATATTTAACATAATGCAGGGGATTCATTAAAAGATGAATGTGTTTTGTTTTTTTAAGAATCATACTTACCTTGGTGAATGCAGCATTGGCTCTGTAACGTCAGTCGACAGTGGGCTTCAGCCCACTGTCTGCTAAAAATGGGTCACAGGAGTTGCACTTCTATGATCCACAGGACAAGTACAGCCAAACAAGCATTGGCTGTACTTCTCCTTTAGGCAGCTTTAACATTACAGCCGCCCGAGCGTTAGCGTAAAGCTCCACTTGTTTTAGCAGCGCTTTACTGCTGTTATAGCGGCTCTTTGGCGCCGCTATTCGGGCAGTAGCAGGGGGTTAAAAGCACCCCTGTTGTGGCGCTTTGAAAGCGGTATGTTGCCTTGACACTCCCAGCAGTTGTTCACCCTTACCATTTCAGGAGCAAACTCTCCCCACACATGCATTATCCACTACCTCTTCTGTCGTGGAGCACAAAGCTACTGTGGTGGGGGAAAGAGAATGCATGTACGGTTTGAATCAGAGAAAGAACTTGCTCTGGTGATGGTGGGGGGTTCTGGTAAAAACTAGGAGTGTCTTAGAAACACCTTAGCAAAAAGGCAGGCTAGGGGTAGGACAGGCCTGGAGGTATGTTATACACCTATAGCAAGTGCATTATCCCTTGCTTTAAGTCAAAGCTGTACAGCTTGTTTTTATCTACAAGCACCCCTTACCGGCATAGGCATCTTTTTTAGTAAAGATGAATATGCCTTTAAACTTCTTCTTACATGATTCTGTGCTTTAGAATCTCCCTCTTTTACTCCAATGCACATTGGTGAAGCCGCAACAGGCTTAGAGATAAAAAAAACTTAAGAAAATGAAACACATAGGCCTGTAATTTCACAGGCACAAACTTTAAGCCACTTAGAAGATAGGCATACTGTCAATACTAGGAATTTATTAGCAAGGCGGCCAAGGGCAGATGAGGATGCTGCTAGGATAAAAGAACTGAGCCTTTCATTACCAAAGCGGACCATACATTGCTTAAATTGTGACCGATTCCTGCTGTATCAGCCGAAATTGGGTCTGTGGGTGGCTCTGCCAGTAACCACTTCCTCAAAAAGTGCTGATGGCCAGCTGTAGTCTAAGTGACTTCCATCAGTTCCAATGCAGATTATCATGGTTGACTAGAGTGTCCCTTTAGACCAGGGGTGAGCAACTGTAGCCCTCTGGCTGTTGCAGAACTACAAAATTATATCATGCCTTTGCCTCTGGGAGTCATGCTTATAAAACGGCCAGTCTTGCAATGCCTCATGGGACATGTAGTTCTACAATAGCTAGGATGGCGGCAGTTGCTTTAGAACCCCTCCACACTGAACTGTTCTGTTGCAGTGTTGCCACACACCATTAAATGTGTATTGCATTAAAAGCAGCACATTCATTTAGAATGAGCTAATGCAAAAAAAAAAAAAAAATAATTGGATCTGTACTGCAGTATACCACACAAAATGAACTACAAAGAGATTTTCAAAGCAAAGCATAGATGTGAACTAGCCTTATTAAAAAGGAGAAGTCCAGCCTGGGCTCGTTTGGCTGGGCTTCTCCTAAGGGTCACAGGAGTGCAATTAATTTTGCACTCCTGTGACCCATTTTCAGCAGAGATCGGTTTAAAGTCTGCTCTCTGCTGACGTCAAAGGAATCAGTCTAGGCACTGCGTCATCACAACAAAGTGTGGATCCGCCAGCTGCCTTGACTGATGCCTGTCTCAGCCTCTCACTAAGCCGCTGAGAGACTGAGACGGCCGATTCCCGCCCTTCCACAGCTCAGAGGGTCAATGATTGTGGAGGAGTAGAGAGGAGAGCTGCTGATTGACCGTAATGGAAAGTGACATGGGCTCAGTTGAGAATCTGTGAGAACCGAGCCACCCGCGATGTTCGATCGCTCGGATCTCAGTGTAGAGGCGGCGGGGGAAAGATGCAGCATCGGACCAATGCTGCCTTCACCTAGGTAAGGGGCAAAAAAAAAAACACCTTCTCCTTTAAAGTGCCGTTTTCAGCATCCAAGCACACAACGAACAACAGACTCAGTACTACAACCAACGACTGAGAAGTTTTGGCCTAGGGAGCAAACAAAACCAGCTGGTTCTTTCACAGAGGTTTTAAAGGGTAATGTAAAGAATGGAGATGCTCAATTTAAAGCAGAACTCCCAACTAAGCAAATATTGTTTTATAACAAGAGGCATGTGTATTCTCACATAAATCTCAATGAGCTTTGTGAACTTTGAAGATCTGTGCAGTAATCCAGTTTTGCCTCTTTACGGAAGCTTCCTGTAATAAAGACCGGTCACTGCCACTACCTCTACTTGTGCAGGGCAATAGGTCTTGTATCCACCCCTTCTGCCGTTGTCTGTAGGCAGTCTATAGTAGGGGGGTATTCTGGGTCAATCTCAAAGCTTTGCTCTCTGAACAGGCAATGTAAAGCACAGTGAAAATGTTTGTGCCTGGAGTTCAGCTTTAAACAAGATGACTGCTACTCTATAAAAGTGACACAGGCTCAAGTAAATCATTTAACTTCCTTTTAACAAAATGAGCACAGCATATCTTTCAATATTTTCAACTGGACAATGGCAGAACCTGTTAAACACAATCATGTAAGAAGGCCCCTGGTTTAGGGGGTCACAGATAAGATCAGACAGAGATAAGTAAAAACTTACAATAAAAAAAAAAAAAAAAAAAGAAGAGCAATTTTTGCTAGTACTGATGAAGTGGGCCTTCATTTAAATTAGAACTCCGGGATTTGCAAAATATCCCCCCATTAGTACAACCCCTACCACTAAACAGTTCTTACATTTGTGAAATTCCTTACCATCGAAGAGAAAAGTCTGATTGAATTTTCTGGAAGTCAGCTCTGTAATTCAAAAAATGCATCATGTATTGTGCCAAGGAGCAGCTGTCAGAACAGTGATTGCATTATATCCTCCCCACTCTCTACACTGTAATATAACTACATTTCCCTTCATGCTTTACAAATTGCAAGGAATGTGGGGAGGGACACTAAGTCTGTACATGTAAATGTGAACAAGCTCACTTCAACATAAGTCACACCCCTCATTCTGCAGGCAGAAAGCCATACTACTCAGTGACCCACAGCACGGTAGTTAGGTTACAGACTTACAATGCAAAACATGTTAGAGTTCTCTCCCCACCAGTCACAACAGGAGATAACATATTGCCCTTCCATGCTTTATGTAATCTTTACTGAACTGTATAGACATCCCATAAATGTTATAATATACACACTGTACTCTGCTGCAATTCAGTATTAGAAATATTCCTCCTCATGCAGCTTTGAGATCTAAACAGCAATCAGTGCTGGCATGGTGTACGAGAACATCCCTAGCTGCACCACAGAGAGAGTCGGGGCATGCTGCTTTACATCAGCATGTGGCACAAGTAAATGTCGGCATGAGAATAAAAAAAAAAAAAAAAAAAAAAACTCATCTGTGCTCATAAGTGCAGCTTATCAGTGCCCACCAGTGTGGTCTCATCTATGCCCACCAGTGCTGTCTCACCAGCGCAGCTTATCAGTGCTGTCTCACCAGCGCAGCTTATCAGTGCCCATCAGTGCAGTCACACCAGTGCAGCTTAGTACGGTCACACCAGTGCAGCTTATCTGTGCCCATCAGTGTGGTCTTACCAGAGCAGCTTATCTGTGCCCATCAGTGAGGTCACACCAGTGCAGCTTATCTGTACCCATCCGTGCAGGTCTCACTAGTGCATCTTATCAATGCCCATCAGGGCAGTCTCACCAGTGCCCATCAGTGCGGTCACACCAGTGCAGCTTATCGGTTCCCATCAGTGCAGCTTATCAGTGCAGAGTAGGGATCCACATGACAGAGCGGAGAACTCGAGCTAACAGATCTTGTATGTGAAAACACCGCTCGCAGTACTGTCCCGCCTCCCAAATTCCAGACCAGCATTGTGATAGACAGCGCACTGTTCCAATGCTGGTATGGGAGGCGGGACATTACAGCGATCAGTGTTTTCACATACAAGACCTGTCAGCTCGAG
Organism: Rana muscosa; assembly: GCA_029206835.1. Taxonomy (NCBI): domain Eukaryota; kingdom Metazoa; phylum Chordata; class Amphibia; order Anura; family Ranidae; genus Rana; species Rana muscosa. Next base: position 174,746,028 of record CM055128.1, on the reverse strand, counting down.
ATCCGCCCTCTGTCATGCAGATGATCTCTGGTAGCTCTCCCCGCACTTCACTGAGAGAGGCGGCAGGGATAGGGGTGGAGTGGGGGCGGGAAGGAGGAGAAGAAGGAAGGAGAAGAAGGAAGGAAGGAGAAGAAGGAAGGAAGGAGAAGAAGGAAGGAAGGAGAAGAAGGAAGGAAGGAGAAGAAGGAAGGAAGGAGAAGAAGGAAGGAAGGAGAAGAAGGAAGGAAGGAGAAGAAGGAAGGAAGGAGAAGAAGGAAGGAAGGAGAAGAAGGAAGGAAGGAGAAGAAGGAAGGAAGGAGAAGAAGGAAGGAAGGAGAAGAAGGAGGGAAGGAAGGAGGGAAGGAAGGAGAAGGAAGGAGAAGGAAGGAGAAGGAAGGAGAAGGAAGGAGAAGGAAGGAGAAGGAAGGAGAAGGAAGGAAGGAAGGAAGGAAGGAAGGAAGGAAGGAAGGAAGGAGGATTTTTTGTTATTTTGAATTTTTTCAAATGCCAAAATGTTATTTTATTTTTTATTGCATTTTAGTGTAAATATGAGATCTGAGGTCTTTTTGACCCCAGATCTCATATTTAGGAGGACCTGTCATGTTTTTTTTCTATTAGACCCCTTTCACACTGGAGCGGTTTGCAGGCGCTATTGTGCCTGAAAACCGACCCTAAACAGCGGCTGCCGTTTCTCCAGTTCGAGAGCCCGAGGGCTTTCACACTGGAGTGGCTCGCTAGCAGGACGGTAAAAAAAAGTCCTGCTAGCCGCATCTTTGGAGCGGTGAAGGAGCGGTGTGTATACCACTCCTGCCCATTGAAAGCAATGGGACACCGCGGCAATATGCCTCAGCAGAGGCGCTTTGTGGTGTTTTTTTAACCCTTTTTCGGCTGCTAGCGGTGGGTAAAACCGCCCCGCTAGCGGCAGAACACCGCCGTGAAATTAGCGGCGCTTTACCGCCACTCCCGCCCAAGCGTGAAAGGGGCCTTACAAGGGATGTTTACATTCCTTGTAATAGGAATTAAAGTGACACTTTTTTTTTTTGAAAGAATACAGAAAAAATAAAAAAAATATATATTTTTAAAACAAGCCCCGTCCCGCCGAGCTCACTTGCAGAAGCGAACGCATACGTGAGCAGCGCCCGCATATGAAAACGGTGTTCAAACCACACGTGAGGTATCACTGATCGGTAGAGCAATAATTCTAGCCCTAGACCTCCTCTGCAACTCAAAACATGCAACCTGTAGAATTTTTTAAACGTCGCCTATGGGGATTTTGAAGGGTAAAAGTTTGTCGCCATTCCACGAGCTGGCGCAATTTTGAAGCGTGACATGGCTTAACATTATCTTTCACACCATATAAAAAATAAATTGGGCTAACTTTACTGTTGTCTTATTTTTATTTAACAAAAAATAAATAAAAAATAGGATTTTTGTACTCACTGTAAAATCCTTTTCTCTGAAGACCATGGACGGACACAGCTCCTTTAGTCTTGACAAGTGGTGGGTTATGTTCCGTCTATTAGGAGAGGACTAGGCAGACATGTTAGATATACAAAAACATGTAATTATACCAAAGCTGAACAGCCCCGCCCAGGGGGCGGTCCCTCTGGTCATAACCCCTCACCCTGCACTCAGCAGCTCAGTTCATCAAAAAGCAGTAGAAACTCAACCAGGAGGGGTGGGTGCTGTGTCCAGCCATGGACTTCAGAGAAAAGGATTTTTACGGTGAGTACAAAATCCTATTTTCTCTTTCGTCCATTGAAAGACACAGCTCCTTTAGTCTTGACAAGTGGGACATCCCCAAGCAGTGTCAAAAAAATGGAGGGGTGGGAACAGCAAGCAAACAAACTTCACCCCAAACAGAGCTCCTCAACCTTAAAACAGCCGCCTGCAAAACCTTGCGGCCGAAGCAAGCATCCGCAGATGCATGCACGTCAACCTTGTAAAATTTTGTGAAGGTGTGAACGGACGACGCCTTACACACCTTTGAGACAGGCACTTGATGTCGAAAAGCCCAGGACGCACCAATCGACCCGGTCGACTGCGCCGTGACAGGAAAGGGAGGCGCCCCCCCTTTAAGGGCATAAGCCTGAATCACAATCTGTCTGATCCACCGAGAAATGGTGGCCAAACGAGACCGCCAGGCCTTTCTTTGGACCAGTCACCGACACAAACAGTGAGTCTGACCTCCGAAACTGAGCCGTAGCAGACAGATACATTCCTTAGATGTGGTACGTGCTCTGCGGGTGTAACGCAACCTCTTTGGGATGCAACGGCTGAGGACACAAGGATGGAAGTACAATGTCAGATGAAAAGCCAAAACCACCGTCCGAAGAAACGATGGCTGCGGGCGTAGAACCACTTTATCCTTATGGAGGATTAAGTAGGAGGACTTGCAAGACAAGACCGCCAACTCAGAAAACCTCCTGACAGATATAATGGCCACCACAAAGGCAACTTTCTGAGAGAGTGTCAAAAGAGGAATCTCTCTGATGTTCTCAAAGGGAGGTTTCTGAAGAAGTACCAAGAGCACCAGATTCAAATCCCACGGAGGTAGTGGTGGTCGAACCGGAGGAGCCACATGTCAGACCCCTTGCACAAACGTACTCACCAATGAATGAGCCACCAGGGGTCATTGAAAGAAAAACAGCCAGGGCTGAAATCTGCCCCTTAAATGGTGCTTAAGGCAAGTTTCTGATCCACTCCACGCTGTAGAAACAGCAGGATCCTGGAAACCGAAAATGCCCATGGACGTCACTCCATCTCCTCACAGAGATGCATGCCTTCCATGTGCGATGGTAGATCTTCCGAGAAGATGACTTCCGTGCCCTCAGCATAGTGGAAATTACTGAATCCGACAGGCCTCGGTCCCTTAGTACCTGGCTTTCAATAGCCATGCCGTTCAAGCCAGCGACGGTAAAGCAGGATTTAGTATGGGACCTTGCGACAGAGGGTCCTCCCGCATCGGCAGTCATCAAGGGGCATCCACCACCAGGCGCACCAGGGACGCCGGGGCCAATTAGGATTACCGGAATCTTCTCGGTCTCCACTCTGCGGAGCAGACGAGGAAAAAGTTTCACTGGGGGAAAAGCATAGATCAGCCGATACTGTCCCCACTGGGCCACCAACGCGTCCGTTGCATCCGCCCAGGGATCTTTTGACCTGGCCACAAACCTCAATACCTTCCGATTGAGTCAAGAAGCCAGGAGATCCACGTCTGGCGTGGCCCATTTCAGGCAAAGGAGTTGAAACACGCCCGGGTGTAGCAACCGTTCTCCTTGGTCCAGCATCTGGTGTCTTAGGTAGTCCCGCCTGCCAGTTTTCTACGCCCGGAATGTATATACGGCCGATAGAGCCGGCACGCTCCTTTCTGCCCACCGCAGGATGTGAGCGACCACTGATGCTGCAGCCGAGCTCCTTGTTCCTCCTTGATGAAAGGAAAAACGTACCGCTCAAAAGCTTGAGAATTCACCAAATAGCTGCTTCCGCCCGGTCACTCACACAGGTGCTGGCTCTGCACTGATGCATGGGAGAAAAAGAAACCCTGGACTGCCGCACTCTGTATAGACAGTTATTTATTCCAAAATTTCAGGTAAAAAATCCAAATTCAAAATAAATCCATAAATCCAAAACAACAAATGCAGATGGTGTGCATGCAGGGAAGGGTGGCTAACGCGTTTCACGTCACGAATTGACGCTTACTCATAGCCTATGAGTAAGCGTCAATTCGTGACGTGAAACGCGTTAGCCACCCTTCCCTGCATGCACACCATCTGCATTTGTTGTTTTGGATTTATGGATTTATTTTGAATTTGGATTTTTTACCTGAAATTTTGGAATAAATAACTGTCTATACAGAGTGCGGCAGTCCAGGGTTTCTTTTTCTCCCATGTTCCTCCTTGATGGTTGAAATACGCCACCGCCGTGGCATTGTCTGACTGGACGCCCCCGTAGCCTCTGTGACCATGTGGAGAGGCACTGCCTGATCGCCCGAAGTTCTAGTACATTGATCGGCAGGCGGGATTCTTCCTGTGTCTAGCGACCTTGTGTCAACTGTTCCCCCCCCAACCAGTCAGGCTGGCGCCCGTTGTGATCACTGTCCAGTGGAAGGGAAGGAACGACTTTCTGGACTGAAGGGCTGGAGATGTCAGCCAACAGACAAGGGAAGTCCTGACTAGTTGGCTCACCCGGATTTGACAATCCAGGGACAACGGAGACTTGTCCCACTTGGACAGGATCTCCTTCTGCAAGACACGAGTGTGTAATTGAGCATACAGTACCGCCTCGAAGGAGGCCACCATGAGACCCAGGACTTGCATGCAAAAGCGCAGCGACGACCACCTGCGGGATGCCAACAGCTTCACCGCCACCTGAAGAGCCTGCAATTTTTCTAAAGGACGAAAAGCCTTTCGCCTCCGAGGAGTCCAGGATCAAGCCCAGGTATTCCAGGCGCTGAGTCGGCACCAACACTGACTTCTGGAGGTTCAGTACCCAACAAAATTCTTGAAGGGTCCGACTGGCAATCGCTACATCCTCCTCTAATTCTGAGTCAGAAGCAGCTCTCAGAAAGATATCGTCCAAGTAGCCCACGATAGCTATACCTCACTGTCTTAGCAAGGCCAGAATCGGGGCGAGCACCTTGGTGAAAACCCTTGGTGCCGATGCCAGACCAAAAAGGGAGAGCCACAAATTGGTAGTGATCGTCCCTGACTGCAAAACGCAGAAATCTGATGCCTGATGCATATGGGGACATGCAAGTATGCGTCATTGATGTCCAAGGACGCTAGAAAATCCCCCGGATGGAGTGCAGCGACCACAGAGCGAACTGATTCCATCCTGAACCTTCGCACCTTTACAAAAGGTGTTGAGGGCCTTGAGATCCAGGATTGGACGGACCCCGTCGTCCTTTGGGACGGACTCGCACTGGGGATGGCTGGTGAGCGGTGGAACGCATGCTGGTTACCATCCACCAGCCATCCCCAGTGCGAGACCATGTGTCTTTTGTGTCTGTGCTAGAATTACTATTTTATTTTCATTTTTTGGATCAGCATGCCTAGCGCATGGTTCTGATGTAAACGATCACTTTTTTAAAAATAAAAACTGTTTTACGCTATGGAGGCTTTTTTTCTGATCTTGTGAGGAGCTGGGCCAGAGGTTACAGGAAAACATTCACTTTCACCTGGAGGTGGGGATCGGTGCCTTGGGAAGCGGACCGGCATATGGATAGCAAAACAAGCCTATCCACCACCCCCTGATGCGCCTTTCACCCCTGCAGGGGCACCAACGTCTGGTGAGTGTGAACTCATAGGGGGGAGGAAGCACCTTCGTCACCGGTTTTAAACTGAAGACCGACCAGCTAGGAAGCTCACTAAAGTCACACAATGGTGTACATTTAATAAACTGTGATAAGCCGAGATCATGATGATCACCGCTCATCTCAGAGCATTGCCGGTTTAAAAAGCCGAGATAGGAGCAGAGAACATGTTCTCCGCTTCTCATCACAGCACATGACCGTTTTGTCACAAATGGACAGTTTAATAAAGTGTGATCTGAAGATCTCACAGCCTTTCCACTGAAATATCTCCCTTCCAGATTCACCAGCTCAGAGGTGGAGAATCTGGGAGAGAAGCTGGTGTGATTAGAGGAAGAAGGCTTATTTCTTCCTAATATCAGAGCACCAGTGGGTTAAAAATGAATATTAACAAAAAAAAAAAAAATATATATCACACACACACACGAGATGAGATAGATAGATCTATCTCTATCACACACGTCTGAAAACATGTAATTACATGTTCTTTTAAACTTTAGGTTTCACTTTTTGAACTCAGCTGCACCGTAATCTCACAATATCTCACCAGATTACAAGCAGCCCACCCCCTTTTACACAGATCTCGGATGTTTTCAGCGGGACAAAAAAAATAAAAAAAATTCTCCTCTGTTCTCCCTTTGAGAACTGAAGTTCTCAGTTTAATAAACCGGCTGCAGAGGAGATCATTTTCCTCTGGAGAACTGCCGAGAACTGAACTGAGAAAAAAAAAAAAACTTCTCAGTTTACTAAACGGACACCAATTTCTGTTGGAACTGCTATCCGTGTCACTAACATCCATTATTGGGATTGAAAGCAGAGACTAACCACTATTCATCTTGGGGGGCTGGGAAAGTGGGGCCACTCTGGGCTGCCCTTGACGCCCACTGCTGCGGAGTGGGGGTCTTTTTATTCACAAAGGATACATATGAACGTGGACACTAGGAACTCTGAATGTATTGTATTTGCACTGCCCACTAGGGCCATTTAATTATCGGATGTCATTTAATCTGCTCATTGAGGACTATTCATACTGATTTATCACTTATGTTTATCACTTTGATTTCATATTTCTCCTATTACTCTGTTCTTTATTATAGGAACTCACATAGAGGTTAAGGATTATTATTATTATACAAGATTAACATTTATATTTTTTATCACATAGTTTCTCAAACTGTCTGGTAACAGCCATTGATTCACCTGGTTGGGTAAGTGGAAGTTACCTCTAACACTGCTCTAGAGTGCGGCCCATGAAAGGCGATCAAAACTCATTTGAGTTTTTTTGGTATTGGAATATTTATTGTCACTTAATTATCACTATCCCAATTTGTATAGTGTTATTGTGGGAGAGCACATCACCCTTCAGAAGTTATTTCACTCTTTTGTACAGATTGTTGTATAATATCCCTAGAGAAGGCAGCGCCATCACCCCTATTTTTCTTCATTCACATTATCAGTTCCTATCACAGGATACCTGAGGGGGGCAGCAGCCGGGACTGTCCATTTAAGCGCGGATACTACTGCACATTTATTCATCCTGCACAGTGTGTGCCTGAGGTGATCTGCCGTTCAGAATGACAAACCAGCGCTAGAGGTCCAGCCAATGTAAAAACCCCCACAAAGATGGCCACTGGTTACCTCAGGAAAAAAAAAAAAAGGAGTGCGAGCTACAAGAAAATGGCCGACTGCTGTATTAGCATTAAGAACAGCGCGGCTTTCTGAGGTAAAATAAAAAGCCGCAAAAACACTGGGCCTCCGAGCGGAGGCCCCCCACAAGGCAGACCACCCACACTAGAGCGGACCCAGACACACCGCGCAGCCCCCCCCCAGGGACCCCCCGTGAGGTACACAGCAGGCCCAGCAAAGCATGGGGAGGAGGGATGGACGGGGAGAGAGGAAAGGGAGGACTAGAGACCCCCTAATTGACCACCCCAGGAATGCCCAGCTGTTCCATCCTGCCAAGACAGGAGGAACCTTACTTACCCGTCCCTGCGAGGACTGCTGGACGCATTCCTGACAGACCCATCACCGAGCAGTACGGAGTGGCTGTTGGCCACTGTGACTGGACAGCAGTAGCCCGGTCATATGTGGGCCCCAGAGCAAACGGGGTATGTCGTGGCCGACCCAGCACGTAGCAAAAGGCCTGCTCACGCTCGATGGCCGGACTGGGGAGACTACAATAATCTATATTATCCAGTCTGTCACCCAGCCGGCAGTTGATAGTAGATCTCAGGATCCAAAATTGAAAAAAAATAAAATAAAAAAAAAAAAAAGTTCTCCAGGACCAAATGGGCCCCTAGGGAGCCAGGTCCTTCTACACTAGGCAGGAAAAAAACTGAGCTGCTGAGTGCAGGGTGAGGGGTTATGACCAAAGGGACCGCCCCCTGGGCAGGACTGATCAGCTTTGGTATAATTACATGTTTTTGTATATCTAACATGTCTGCCTAGTCCTCTCCTAATAGACGGAACATAACCCACTTGTCAAGACTAAAAAGGAGTGGTGTCCATCCATGGACGAAAGAGAAAAGTGTATTTTTTCCCAAAAAATAGGATTTTTATAACAGCTTACCTGTAAAATCCTTTTCTTGGAGTACATCACGGGACACAGAGCGACATAGTCATTACTAATGGGTTATATAGTTACCGTCAGGTGCTGGCACTGGCAACTTCCAAAACCGGAAGTACCCTCCCCTATATAAGCCCCTCCCATCCGGGAGCACCTCAGTTTTGTAGCAAAGCAATAAGTGTCCCCAAAGAGGGGCGGGAGCTCTGTGTCCCGTGATGTACTCCAAGAAAAGGATTTTACAGGTAAGCTGTTATAAAAATCCTATTTTCTTTCTCGTACATCACGGGACACAGAGCGACATAGTCATTACTAATGGGATGTCCTAAAGCAATGCCAAATGAGGGGGGGGGATACACCATATATAAGCTGAGCGCTATCAGACATGAGGATCTTTTGCGGCCTGCAACACACTGCGCCCAAAGGCGACATCCTCCTGACTTCTAACGTCCACCTGGTAGAACCTAGTAAACGTGTGTACTGAAGACCATGTTGCGGCCTTACAGACTTGAGCCAGGGAGGCCTGGTGATGCACTGCCCATGAAGTTCCAACTGCTCTCGTGGAGTGCGCCCTAACTTTGAACGGAGGCGGTCTACTTCTCAAGCTATAGGCTTGTATTATGACCTGTCGAATCCACTTGGCTAAAGTAGATTTTGACGCTGCCTGACCCTTTCTGGGGCCTTCCGGCAGTATAAACAAAGTATCCGTTCTGCGAATCTGAGCAGTGGCTTTTAGATAAGCTTTAACTGCTCTTACTACATCCAAAGAATGCAATAACTTTTCCTCTACCGAAGTAGGCTTGGGGAAAAAAGAAGGAAGAACCACATCTTGGTTCAAATGAAAACTCGATACCACCTTAGGAAGAAAGGCTGGATGAGGACGTAACACTACTCTGTCCTTATGGATAACCAGATATGGCTCCTTACAGGACATAGCTGCTAATTCCGATACTCTTTTAGCCGAACAAATGGCTACTAGAAAAATCAATTTCCTGGTGAGAAGCACTAAGGAAATATGCTGTAATGGTTCAAATGGTTGTTTCTGTAGAACCGACAGAACCAAGTTTAGATCCCATGGACATATGGGAATATTAACCGGAGGACTAATACGCATCACTCCTTGTATAAAGGCTTTGACTAGTGAATGCGAAGCCAAGGGCCTTTGAAAAAATATTGACAAGGCCGAAATCTGACCTTTGATAGTACTCAAGGCAAGCTTCCTATCTACAGCCCATTGTAGGAAGTCCAGAATTCTACCTATTACGTATTTACGTGGATGCCATTTCTTGGCTTCACACCAGGCGATGTACGCCTTCCAGATTCTATAGTAGATCTGCCTGGATACCGGTTTCCTGGCATTGATCATGGTAGACACCACAGCATTAGAGAGCCCTCTCTTTTTTAGAATGTGGGCTTCAATAGCCAGGCCGTCAAACCTAGGGCTGGTAAGGAAGGGTGGTATATCGGTCCCTGCGAAAGCAGGTCCGGACGATGTGGGAGGGTCCAAGGACTCCCCACAGACATTTTTACGATCTCCGCGTACCATGCTCTTCGGGGCCACGCTGGAGCCACCAGAATCACTGGTTTCTTTTCTACCCTGATTCTGCGGAGCAATCGAGGTAACAATTGTGGCGGTGGGAATGCATATATCAGCTTGAACTGATCCCAAGGGAACACTAGGGCATCCGAGCCGCACGCTAGGGGATCCCTTGTCCAAGAGACAAACCTGTCCACTTTCGTTTTGAACCTGGATGCTAGCAGATCTACATCCGGTGTTCCCCACCGCTGACATATTGTCCGGAAAACCTCGGGATGAAGGGACCATTCCCCTGGGCATAATTGTTGGCGACTTAGAAAGTCCGCCTTCCAATTCTCCACCCCTGGAATGAATACCGCAGATATGGCTGGGACATATCTTTCTGCCCATCTCAGGATGTAATTTACTTCCCTTTGGGCTGCACGACTCCTGGTGCCCCCCTGACGATTGATATATGCCACTGCTGTGGCATTGTCTGATTGAATTCTGACAGGGGACCCTTGGAGTTTGGATGTCCATGCTACTAGGGCATACCGGGCTGCTCGTATCTCTAAGAGATTGATGGGCAGGGCCTTTTCTGCATCCGACCATCTGCCCTGGAGAGACTATTGCTCCAGTACTGCTCCCCAGCCTATAAGGCTGGCATCTGTAGTGACCACCTTCCAAGAAATCGGACTGAAGGATTTCCTTTTTTCCAGATTCTGGGAAACCAACCACCAACGGAGGCTCTTGCGAACGGAAGGGGACAAGGACATTGTAAGTCTAGGCCTGAATTTTTTTGTTCCAGGCTAACAGTATGGCCCCTTGCAAATTCCTTGAATGGAATTGACCGTAGGGTACTGCTTCGAATGATGCCACCATTTTTCCCAGCAGCCTCATATACAGGCGTATGGACGGCTGTCTTTTTTGTACCCACTAAGTGGATCAAATCTTTCAAAGACAACACCTTTCCTCGAGGCAAGAATATTTTTCTCTGGCCTGAATCCAATCTTAGCCCCAAGTATTCCAGACTTTTGACTGGTTTTTAGGGCTGACTTGACTCGGTTGATAATCCAACCGTGAGATTCCAGATACTTGATCGTCTTGTGAACGACCACGCCTAGTTTTTTCACTGAGTGGTCTATCAGCAACAAGTCATCCAGATATGCCATTATCATTACACCTTGTGTTCTTAGATTGGCCAATAAAGGGCCAGAATTTTTGTAAACACTCGTGGTGCTGTGGCCAAACCGAAGGGTAAGGCTCTGAACTGAAAATGGCGCCCTTCTACTGCAAAGCGTAGAAATTTTTGGTGGACTGGAAAGATGGGAATGTGCAAATAAGCATCTTTGATGTCGATCGTGGCTAACCAACCCTCCCCTTGTAGGGCAGTGGCCACCGATCGGATCGACTCCATCGGAAAGACCTGATATACAGGAATTTGTATAGCCCTTTTAGAATTAATATGGGCCTCCCGTCCGCGTTTGCTTCGGGACTGTAAAGAGGTTTGAGTAAAACCCGAACCCTCATTCTTCCAGGGGACCTCCATAATTACTCCTTGGAGCAATAGTTGTTCTAGTGCCAACAGGAGGGACTCTCTCTTCCGGGGATCCCTTGGCACGTTTGACCTCAAAAATGGGAAGGAGGAGAGTCTTTTAACTCCAAACTGTATCCCAAACCTACTGCGGAGAGCACCTATCTGTCTTGATCGTGTCCCGCCAGGTCTCTTGCAAACAACTGGAGTCCTCCCCCCACCCGACTGAGTGGGGGCTTCAATGAATTTAACTTTGGGGGAGGTTTTGTACCTCCCCTGACCCAGGGTTTCTCATTACCCTGCTACTGTCCCTGTTTTTTACCCCCGGGATTTGACCGAGGAGGCCGTCGGAACTGTTACACAGCCGATGCCCCAGGGACTGGAGAAGCAGGCCTCTTAAAGAGGGACCTCTAACTCTGCTTTTAACCGGCAAGAGCGTATTTTTACCGCTGGAAATTTTCTGGATATATTTGTCCAGGTTTTCCCTGAATAAGCGTTCACCATGAAATGGGACGCTAACCAGCCATTCTTTACAGGGAGCTTCAGCAGACCAGTTTTTGAGCCATAGGAGCCTACGCGTATGTACTATAGACAGCGTAAGGCGGGAGGCCTGATGGACTGAATCCTCTATGGCGTCAACCGCAAAGCCTAAGGCTCTAGGTAGATCAGCTAGGGCAAAGCCTGCTGATCTGTCAAGTCCCTCAAGACCTGTTTCAACTGATCCTTCACTGCTTAGCAGACCCCAATAGCTGCTACTGCTGGTTGTATCACCAAGCAGATTTTCATAAGGACTCCAATCTTTTATTGGGTTCTTGAACATTTGGACATTATCCACTGGACATGTCAGTGATTTATACATACAAGAGATGGCTGCGTCCACTGTAGGGACCTTCCATTTTTTTTTTTTTTTTTTTTGATGAACTTATCCTCCATGGGATAGACCACCGGAAATCTCTTGGGGGAATAAATATTTTCTCAGGACGTTCCCAATCCTGGTAAATGAGCCCTTTCAGTAAAGGGTGAAGTGGAAAAGAAAAAACAGTCTGGGGGCTTCTAGCGACCCCAACGAGGATACAGTAGTGGTTGATGGTTCCGCAAGGTGCATTTTTAAATGCTGATCGGACCATGTTAGTCAGAGACTGAACCCATAATCTTTCGGCTTGAGATGCTGAGAAAAGGTTCCCCCACTGTTGATTCCTCTATAACAGAATCAACCTCATCCTGATCCCCTTCAGGCAGGTCGATCCCTGTATGGGACTGTTGCTCTGCTAACAGGCACTCTGAAGGAGGAGACGGAGATCGGGCGTGCTTTCCCTGACAGGGAGGCAGCGATAAATGTTGACAATCTCTCTCTAATCCTCCCAGAGCTGAGGAAAAAACCTCCTCTGTTACATACACAGGAGCAGGTGACTGAGGACAGCCACAGTACCAAGTACCCCTGCGGGGTCTCTACGGTCACTTACCTCTGAACTTCAGGGGAGACTGGTGCAGCAGAAGTATGCCCAAGATCCTCAGAGCCCGATGAGACCCCCTTCGCTTCCTGGAAGATTCAGTTCCGGAGCTTCTGGACGGCATATTCCTAAGCCTAAAGCTGAGGTATTCCAGCCGTAATACACCACTTTTACTGAGAATAGTCTAGCACAATTGCTGCTATATCACAGTTGGTGTCTACTAATGTGCCTTTCTAGGGGATGCCTGTATCAACCGCTTGCTGTATGCCTTTAAATGTTGCCAGCTCTGTCTCTGTACTTCATAGCCAGCTTACTGCAATAATGTGGCTTTTTAAAAACCTGCTGGGACGCCCGCACATGCGCAGAAGCGCTGCGGCGCGCACAGAGCGTCATCCCCCAGGCCCCGCCCCTTTTTCCGGCCACCTCTATATATAGAGGCGCGTGCACGCGCACGCGCGCGGCCACGTGCGCCTCGGCGCTAATTTTCAAACATGGAAACCAGGGACAGGAGCCAGGGCCCCCTTTGCCGCAGGCCGGGGGATAGACGAACACTGCAACATGGCAGAGGAAACAGTTTCCTGTAGGAGAACTCACCAGCTGCCTGGACTTTGTTCTCTGAGAAGAAACTAGTCCATATGACAAGAAAAACATTCCACAGCGGCCTCTAGTGGACAAACACAGGTACCGCAGTTTAATATACTAAACATATATAAAAAAACATTCCTTTTTTTTTTTTTTTTCTTGACCACCATTAAAAATTATTACATTTTTTTAGTAGTTACAGGCATGCACAGATATTAGCGGGAATACCGTTAGGTAACAGACAGAAAGACAAATTAGGCTTGGGGGTCCCCCAATAGAACCAAGTTCCTGGGGGCCCCCACTTACCTGTTCCCCGCCGCAGGACTTTGTTTGGTCCACAAAAGCCCAAACTTCACCTATCACGGCAGGCATTGTAATCAAACCTTCAGGGACCGGGTTCCCAAGGATTCCACTCCCCTGGACCTGTATAGCACCCTGCACAGAAAACATCTTGGTCGTGGGTATGACCAGAGCTCTGGATCCCAGGGTCCAGCTCTCCTAAGAGAAGCATTACAGGCAGAACCTTGCTCTTCTCTGCAAGGCCCGGGTACCGACCGTTTAGCTATGAAGCTTTTTTGGTCGGATCCGGAATAGCTTACTGAGGCCCAAAAGAACCTGTACGCAAGCTCAGTGAAAAACACATGTTTCTTCTTGGCCAACACCTTAGACACTGGCAAAAAACTGAGGTGCTCCCGGATGGGAGGGGCTTATATAGGGGAGGGTACTTCCGGTTTTGGAAGTTGCCAGTGCCAGCACCTGACGGTAACTATATAACCCATTAGTAATGACTATGTCGCTCTGTGTCCCGTGATGTACGAGAAAGAAAAGTGCGCTTGCAAGACCACTGCACAAATACGGTGTGACAAAGTATTGCAACGACCGCCAGTTTATTCTCTAGGGTGTTAGAAAAAAAAATTATAATGTTTGGGGGTTGTACGTAATTTTCTAGCAAAAAAAAATGTTTTTAACTTCTCTCAGAAAGAGGCTCGGTCCTTAAGTGGTTAACAGATTGGTCTGGTAAGAATGAGCTTTCATGAATCCATGCCAATTACTACTGATAATATTCTTAGATATAATCCCTTATTCTCTACAATCGATGTTAGACTGACTGGCCTATAGTTACCAGGTAAATATCTTAGCCCTTTTTTAAATATTGATACCATGTTGGCTTTTCACTAATCAACTGGTACTATTCCAGTTACTAAGACAGGGCTTGACAAATTTGCTTGGAATCTAGGAGCCAGCTAAAAAAGTTAGGAGCCAGGAACGCGCCCCGTCCCGCCGAGCTCGCGCGCAGAAGCGAACGCATACGTGAGTAGCGCCCGCATATGAAAGCAGTGTTCAAACCACACGTGAGGTATCGCCGCGATCGGTAGATCGAGAGCAATAATTCTAGCCCAAGACCTCCTCTGTAACTCAAAACATGCAACCTGTAGAATTTTTTAAACGTCGCCTATGGAGATTTTAAAGGGTAAAAGTTAGTCGCCATTCCACAAGCGAACGCAATTTTGAAGCGTGACATGTTGGGTATCAATTTACTCAGCATAACATTATCTTTCACAATATAAAAAAAAGATTGGGCTGACTTTACTGTTGTCTTATTTTTTTATTTAAAAAAAGTGTATTTTTTCCCAAAAAGTGCGCTTGTAAGACCGCTGCGCAAATACGGTGTGACAGAAAGTATTGCAACGACCGCCATTTTATTCTCTAGGGTGTTAGAATAAAAAATATATATAATGTTTGGGGGTTCTATTTAGAGGGAAGGAGATGGCAGTGAAAACAGACAGGGAAACTCCATTAGCATTGCTGTTTGTCTTGTCATACCAACAGCCACCACAAGATGGCGCTAGATCACAGAAGGAAGCATAGGCCTGCAGAAGGCCGCAAAGCCGCGGCCTCAATTACCGGCCGGCGCGGCCCGACGCGATCCCACGGCGCGGAGGGGGGGGCACGGAGAGACAGGATTCCCCAGCTGTACTGCCCCAGGTCGCTAATTCTAGTCGCAATGGCGACCTGGCGCCCGGGGTTTGTCGAGCCCTGTACTAAGATGTCCATAAAAATTCTGAAGAATGGTCTGGCTACGTTCTTTGTGGAATCTCGGGTGTAAGCCATCTGGAACTGCAGATTTGTGTTTTTCAAGTCTTTTTTGATACTGGTGTCTGTTAACCACAAGGGTACCTTCCGTGTAGTGTTACTAACGATACAGTCACGATTACTATACACCTCCTTTTCCTTTGTAAAAGCCTGAAGAGAAGAATGCACTTAGAACAGTTGCCTTCTCCTTGTCATTTGTAACCAACTTCCCCCTAGATTTAAATTTGAATTTTCTTTTAACCACTTAAGCCCCGGACCATTTGGTAGCTAAAGGACCAGAGGTGAATTCAGAATTTTGCACTGCGCTGCTTTAACTGTAAATTGTGCGGACATGCAATGTTGTACCCAAACAAAATTTGCGTCCTTTTCTTCCCACAAATAGAGCTTTCTTTTAATGGTATTTGATTGCCTCTGCGATTTTTATTTTTTGCGATATAAACGGAAAAAGACCGAAAAATTTAAAAAAAAATATGATATTTTCTACTTTTTGTTATAAGAAAAATCGAATAAACTCAATTTTAGTCATACATTTAGGCCAAAATGTATTCAGCCACGTCTTTAGTAAAAAAAAATGTCAATAAGCGTATATTTATTGGTTTGCGCAAAAGTTATAGCGTTTACAAACTAGGGTACATTTTCTGGAATTTACACAGCTTTAAATGTATGACTGCCTATCTCATTTCTTGAGGTGCTAAAATGACAGGGCAGTAGAAAACCCCCCCAAATGACCCCATTTTGGAAAGTAGACACCCCAAGGAAATTGCTGAGAGGCATGTTGAGCCCATTGTGATTAAATAATGACTAAAAAAAATAAAACTTACAAAAAGTTGTCACTAAATGATATATTGCTCACACATGCCATGGTTATATGTGGAATTTCACCCCAAAATACATTTTGCTGCTTCTCCTGAGTACGGGGATACCACATGTGTGGGACTTTTTGGGAGCCTAGCCGCGTACGGGACCCCGGAAACCAAGCACCGCCTTCAGGATTTCTAAGGGCGCAAATTTTTGATTTCACTCCTCACTACCTATCACAGTTTCGAAGGCCATAAAATGCCAAAATAGCACAAAACCCCCCCAAATGACCCCATTTTAGAAAGTAGACACCCCAAGGAAATTGCTGAGAGGCCTGTTGAGCCCATTGAATATATTTTTTTGTCCCAAGTGATTGAATAATGACAAAAAAAAAAAAAAAAACTTACAAAAAGTTGTCACTAAATGATATATTGCTCACACATGCCATGGTTATATGTGGAATTTCACCCCAAAATACATTTTGCTGCTTCTCCTGAGTACGGGGATACCACATGTGTGGGACTTTTTGGGAGCCTAGCCGCGTACGGGACCCCGAAAACCAAGCACCGCCTTCAGGATTTCTAGGCACAAATTTTTGATTTCACTCCTCACTACCTATCACAGTTTCAAAGGCCATAAAATGCCAAAATCGCACAAAACCCCCCCAAATGACCCCATTTTGGAATATAGACACCCCAAGCTATTTGCTGAGAGGAATGGCGAGTATTTTACAGCTCTCATTTGTTTTTGAAAATGAAGAAAGAAAAAAAAAAATTATATATATATATATATATATATATATATATATATATATATATATATATATTTTTTTTTTTCAATTTTCAAAACTTTGTGACAAAAAGCGAGATCTGCAAAATACTCACAATACCTCTCAGCAAATAGCTTGGGGTGTCTACTTTCCAAAATGGGGTCATTTGGGGGGGTTTTGTGCCATCTGGGCATTCCATGGCCTCCGAAACTGTGATAGGCAGTGAGAAGTGAAATCAAAAATTTACACACTTAGAAAGCCTGAAGGCGGTGCTTGGTTTTTGGGGTCCCGTACGTGGCTAGGCTCCCAAAAAGTCTCACACATGTGGTATCCCCGTACTCAGGAGAAGCAACAGAATGTATTTTGGGGTGTAATTCCACATATGCCCATGGCATGTTTGAGCAATATATCATTTAGTGACAACTTTGTGCAAAAAAATCAATAAAATGTCGTTTTTCCGCAACTTGTGTCAACATATAAAATATTCCATGGACTCGACATGCCTCTCAGTATATAGCTTGGGGTGTCTACTTTCCAAAATGGGGTCATTTGGGGGGGTTTTGAACTGTTCTGGCATTTTATACACAACATTAGGAAGCTTACATCCACTCTAACCACTTGAAGACAAAGCCCTTTTTGACACTTTTTGTTTACATGAAAACATTTTTTTTTTTGCAAGAAAATTATGTTGAACCCCCAAACATTATATATATTTTTAAAGCAAAGGCCCTACAGATTAAAATGGTGGGTGTTGCATTTTTTTTTTCTACACAGTATTTGCGCAGCGATTTTTCAAACGCATTTTTTGGGTTAAAAAATACACTTTTTTTAATTTTAATGCACTAAAACACACTATATTGCCCAAATGTTTGATGAAATAAAAAAGATGATCTTAGGCCGAGTACATAGATACCAAACATGACATGCTTTAAAATTTCGCACAAACGCGCATTGGCGACAAACTACATACATTTTTAAAAGCCTTTACAGGTTACCCCAGTAGATTTACAGAGGAGGTCTACTGCTAAAATGATTGCCCTCGATCTGACCTTCGCGGTGATACCTCACATGCATGGTGCAATTGCTGTTTACATATGACGCCAGACCGACGCTTGCGTTCGCCATTGGGCAAGAGCAGGGCAGGACAGGGGTGCTTTTTTTTCTTTCTTATTAATTTTGCTTTTTTATTTTATTTTTAAATTGTTTCTTCCAAGTATTTTTTTTTATTATCATTTTTATTGTTATCTCAGGGAATGTAAATATCCCCTATGATAGCAATAGGTAGTGACAGGTACTCTTTTTTTGAAAAAACTGGGGTCTTCTAGACCCTAGATTTTTCCTCTGCCCTCAAAGCATCTGACCACACCAAGATCGGTGTGATAAAATGCTTTCCCAATTTCCCAATGGCGCTTTTTATATCCGGGGGGGGGGCATTCCCTCCCACTGCTTGTAAAAGCAGTCAAGAGGCTAATTAGCAGCTAGGATTGCTTTTACATGAAAGCCGGCCGCAGGCTGAAAAGAATGATACCAAGATGATACCTAAACCCGCAGGCATCATTCTGGTATAAACATTCAAAGTCCAGCAACATACCAGTACGTTGCTGGTCCTTGTTGGACATGTATTGTAATCTTTTTTTTTTCATGCAGCCAGTTGGCTGAACGAAAAAAGAGATTGATCGGTGGGTATGCCCACCATTAGAATACCGCCCTTCATCCACCCACTTCCAATGATGGGCATACACGCACCATTTATATATGCCGAAGCATGGGGGCATCCTCCCGCAAAAAAGTTATGCCGCACACACATGGTCGGACTTTTCCACGGGCAAGCCTCCGTCGGAATTTCGACCGTATGTACGCGGCATTAGGAGCAAAATCGCTCCTCCGCCCCTGCTGCCCCAATGCTTCGGCATATTTGCTTTTTTTTTTTTTTTTAACTGTGGTGGTGAAATCACTTCCTACAGCACTGGAGTCGCAGGGATCAGGCCTGTCTCTGCGAACGCTGCAGTTATGTGTGTTTTTGTTTTGTAAGTGAGAGTGATCGATCGATACTGCACTTGGGTGGCCTGGGCTGGACGGAGGGGCAAAACGCAGGTGCTAGCAGGTATCTGGGCTGATCTCGCTAACACTGCGTTTTTGGGAACCCTAAACTGCTGGGGACGCTAGTATAGATCTGATCAGATCAGATATTGATCTGTTCAGATACTATACCACTAAGGGGGGTGTATGCTTCACGCGTGGGTGTTAGCGTTACTGGCACTAACCTGACGCTGCCTGGGGTGTGACGCAGACCCTCCCTGACGCTAAAACCTAATTGATATCACCCGCCGGGCGATCAGGGGGTTAAACCTTTATTGGGTTATATACGGCGAGTGCCCTGACACTATAAAAAGCAAACTAACTAACCAGCGTCACCCGTAACACTTATATGGTGATCACTGGTGAAAGGGTTAACTAGGGGCAATCAGGGGGTTAAAACCTTTATTAGATAATATATGGGGGTACCTGACGCTATAAAAACCTGCGGCGAACCTAAAAAAAATTACCAGCTACCGATCTGCATCACCGACACTAAGACAGCGTTTAGAAAAACGATCGCTTAGCGACAGTGGTGATGGGGGTGAAAGGGTTACCTGGGGGGCGATCAAGGGGGTTAAACCTTTATTAGATAATATATTGGGGTACCTGACGCTATAAAAACCTGCGGCGAACCTAAAAAAAATTACCGGCTACCGATCTGCATCACAGACACTAAGACAGCGTTTAGAAAAACGATCGCTTAGTGACAGTGGTGATAGGCGGTGAAAGGGTTATCTGGGGGGTGATCAGGGGGTTAAACCTTTATTAGGGGGGGTTAGGGGGCTACACTGGACCTAAGACTAAACTTTGGTGACACTTTTACAGTCACAAATGTCACTGATTGCAGTGATCACTAAATAAATGGTCACTGCAATCAGTGACACTGTGACTGGAGGCTGGGGGGGTGATCTAGGGGGTGATCTGGGGTGGCCTGGGGGGGCGATTTATGTCCCTATGTGTCCTGGTGTCAGTGTAGTGTTGTGTGCACTGACCTGATGTCTTCTCTTGTACGGCGCTCGGTATATGTGAGCGCCGCACCAGAGATGACATCACTTCCTCCTGCTCCCTCTGTCTGACACAGACAGAGGGGGCATTTCCATTCGCTGGGAGCGATCGCGAGGGGGTGGCCAGAAACGAATGGCTGCCCCCTCATCCCGGAACGCTCCCGGACACTTAGCCACCGCTCACTGTATAGGAGGGGGGTCTGATTGGACCCCCCAACTATACAAAGGCAATCACGTACACTCTACGTGATTGTGCCTGTCGGTGCCATTCTGCCGACGTATATATACAGTGAGCGGTCGTTAAGTGGTTAAGCTATGCATCTCTTGTGGTCCTACATTCCTTGTTGTGTTGGAATGCCGACAATGATCCCGTGGCCTTATATTGTTTAACCACTTCGCATCCAGGCCAATTCTGGAAACTTTGCTCCTACATGTATAAATCATCCTTTTTTTTGCTAGAAAATTACATAGAACCCCCAAACACTATATGTATTTTTTAGCAGAGACCCTAGAGAATATAATGGCGGTCATTGCAATTTTTTATCTCGCACGGTATTTGCGCAGCAATTTTTCAAACGCATTCTTTTAAAAAAAAAAAAAAAACCCACACACACCACACTAAAGTTAGCCCGATTTCTTTTTATATAATGTTAAAGATGCAGTTACGCCAAGTAAATAGATACCCAACATGTCACGCTTCAAAATTGCACACGCTTGTGGAATGGCGCCAAACTTCGGTACTTAAAAATCCCCATAGGCGACATTTTACATTTTTTAACTGGTTACATGTTTTGAGTTACAGAGGTCTAGGGCTAGAATTATTGCACTGGCTCTAACGTTTGCGGCAACACCTCATATGTGTGGTTTGAACACAGTTTTCATATGTGGGCAGGACTTACATATGCATTTGCTTCTGCGTGCGAGTGCACGGGGACAGGAGCACTTTAATATATATATTTTTTTTTTTTATTGTTAATTTTGCTTAAAAAAATATATTTTGACACTTTTTAAAAAAAAATATTAAAAAAACAAAACAAAATTTTGATCACTTTTATTCCTATTACAAGGAATGTAAACATCCCTTGTAATAGGAATATGACATGACCTCTTTACAGTGAGATATGGGGGTCAATAAGACCCCACAACTCACCACTAGGCTGGGAAGCCTAAAATAAAAAATCACGGTGCCGTTTTTTTTTTTTAATGCGGAGGCCAGGCGTGACATCGTGCCCGGCCTCCAACGATCATATGGACTACTGCGACCATCTGGTCCGCCGGAAATCTCTATGATCAGCATCCGGGGCCGGCGGATCCGTTCTCCGACTCACCGATCGCAGCGGTGTCGGCAGAATCACCGGAGGGCGGCGGGAGGGGGCGTCCCCTTTCGCCACCAGTAAGAACGATCAAGCGGCGGAACAGCCACTATGATCATTCTTATGGTGTAGGGAATCGCCGGCTGAAAATGCTGATATCTGAATGATGCCTGTAGCTGCAGGCATCATTCAGATATACCCCACAAATTCAAGGACGTCATATGACGGCCTGGGGGCACCAAGTGGTTAACCACTTGGGCACTTTCAATCCCTTCCTTCCCAGACCAATTTTCAACTTTCTATGCACTCGCACTTTCAATGGAAATAGCGTGGTACAATAGGAGCTTTCTTTTGGTGGCATTTATTCACCACTTTTTATATTTTGCGATATAAGCGAAAAAATAAATAAAAAAAAACGGAGGGAAAATGTTGAAAAATTTTTACTTTTTGTTTTAAAAGAAACACAAGAAAAATCTAATTTTGTCATAAATTTAGGCCAAAATGTATTCTGCTACATGCCTTTGGTAAAAAAAAAATCCTGTTAAGTGTATAATAATTGGTTTGTGTGATCACGGACAGATGTGCGCAGATAATCATATACAGATGTGCAGATGATCATTGGGACAGATGATTTTACTATGTGGGGACATGTGTTGGGTGACACTGGGCCAGTGATCAGTGTGAGGGGAAAAAAAAAAAAAAAAAAAACACACAAACACCCCAGCTCATACTCCCTGATCACCGGCCGGCTGCAACAATCCGCTCTCCCTCTCCTCTCTGACAACTTCCATGTGGTGAGAGAAGATTGAATTGAACCAGCTCTCTCTTTACATCACATGATGGCTGTGATTGGACACAGCCATCATGTGATCAGGAGGGCCAATCACAGAGCCCTCCTGCTGATCTGAGATGCGCTGTGTCCGGGTGAAACGAGCACATCGTGATCGTGCTGCCGCTCCTTCTGAGGGATGTACCTGAACGTCCACTCAGGAGGAAGCACCCACCTGGGCGTTTATATGCAGTGGCCAGGTGGGAAGTGGTTAAAAAGGTCATTTATATGCCTTTTTACGTTAAAGTTAAGCCACCGGGTTGAACTGTGTAGCCACCCAGCTCTTTTACATCTGTTGCCCGTTGAAATATATTGGCTAATGCCATCATTTAAAAACGGAGCTCCACTTGGCATTTTTTTTGGAAGGGTGGGAGCGGGAACCTGTTTGACAGGTACCCGCTCCCACTTCTGGGTACGATCGCCATGGCGATCTACGAGTATGTCTGGCCCCCTCCTCTCACAAAAGACCATTCACAAAGCGCAGCGTGACTCACGCATGCACAGTAGGAAACTGGCTGTGAAGCCTGAAGGCTTCACTGCCGGATTCCCTTAGTGGAGATGCCAGCGCCTGCACCCATAGCCCATTGGATAATCAGCTTGGGTGCCAAAACTGCTGAATCCCTGCAAAGGTAAGTGTCCTCTATTAAAAGTCAGCAGCTACAAATATTGTAGCTGTTGACTTATTTTGTGGGGGGAGACTGGAGCTCCTCTAATTTGTTCCTAAAGCATTCCCTTTTTTCCCCCCTCACTGTTCATGGTTTCTAGAATTTTACAGCGAAGGAAAAAAGTATTTGATCCCCTGCCGATTTTGCAAGTTTTCCCACTGACAAAGAAATGATCAGTCTATAAATTTTAATGGAAGTTTTATTTTGACAGTGAGAGACAGAATAACAAAAAAAAAAAAAAAATTATTTAAAAAAAAAGTTATAAATGGATTTGCATTTTAATGAGTGAAATAAGTATTTGACCCCAGACTTAGTACTTGGTGGCAAAACCCTTGTTGGCAATCACAGAGGTCAGACGTTTCTTGTAGTTGGCCACCAGGTTTGCACACATCTCAGGAGGGATTTTGTCCCACTCCTCGTTGCAAATCCTCTCCAAGTCATTAAGGTTTCGAGGCTGACAATTGGTAACACGAACCTTCAGCTGTCTACACATGTTGTTTGCTATAGGATTAAGGTCTGGAGACTGGCTAGGCCACTCCAGAACCTTAATGTGCCTCTTCTTGATCCACTCCTTTGTTGCCTTTGCCGTGTGTTTTGGGTCATTGTCATGCTGGAATATCCATCCACGACCCATTTTCAATGCCCTGGTTAAGTGAAGGAGGTTCTAAGCCAAGATTTGACGGTACATGGCCCCGTCCATCGTCCCTTTGATGCAGTGAAGTTGCGCTGTCCCCTTAGCAGAAAAACACCCCCAAAGCGTGATGTTTCCACCTCCATGTTTGACAGTGGGGATGGTGTTCTTGGGGTAATAGGCAGCATTCCTCCTCCAAACATGACCTCAAAATTTCTGTCAGGGGTGACAAACTTGTCACCTCTACATATTTCAAACCTACTGACAGAAACTCTAATATTCCAGGGGATAGCTGCCACCATGCCTCCTGGCTCAGGTCGGTCCCCAAGAGCCAATATATGAGACTCAAACGCAAGTGTACTGAGCATAATACATTTTTAGTATAAGCAGAAGTTTTGACCCAAAGATACGCCATTGAATCTTTGGGTGAAACCTTGAATCAGGTCACACAAATGAACGGGGTGGACCCTTTAAAAGAAAAACCCCCATCTAGGAGTGATGATCTTTAAAATCCCAGTTAGTACTAGTTTTTCGAGTCAACCTCAAAATAAACACATTATACATAAACATTGGCACATTTTGGGTAATGATAGGGTTTTGAATACCATTTTACCTGCCAAACTTCAGGTGGTATTTAGAGGTTCTCCCATCTCAGAGACAGATTGGCCTCTAATGTTTTGAATCCTTTACTAAAGAGACCTAGTTTCTTTCATGAACTTACTGGGTATCATCAGTGCAGAAAATGTCAATTGTGTTCTCTAAATGGGTGTAAAATTAGGAGGACAAATAGCTTGGTTTCCAGTAGCACTTCTACTGAGTTTAAGATAGAGCCCTTTATTACATGCTCCACCATGGGGGTAGACTACTTATTGCAGTGCCCTTGCGGAATGCAGTATGTGGGCAAGACCACGCGCCCCTTACAAGTTCAGCACAATGAGCACATAACATTATCAGAAAGGGCTTTACACCAAACCTTCTGGGGTTGATTTACTAAAACTGGTGCAGCTGTGAATGGTAGCCAATCAGCTTCTAAATTCAGCTTGTTCAATTAGGCTTTAGCAATAAAACCTGGAAGCCGATTGGTTTATATGCAGAAGTGCACCAGATTTTGCACTCTCCAGCCTTAGTAAATAAACCCCTCCGTCTTTAAACATTATTTAACAGCACACAATAGAGACCCTACCAATACTATATTTTTTGGGGATAGACAAATGTAGTCCCCATTGGAGAGGTAGTTCCTTAACCGCTTCCAGACCAAGGCCATCATATGACGGCCTTGACTTTCAGTGGGAATATCTGAATGATGCCTGCAGCTACAGGCATCATTTAGATATGCTTGTTTTCAAGCCGGTGATTCTGTGCACCATAAAAATGATCATAGCGGCAGTTCCGCTGCTTGATCGTTCTTACAGGCGACGGGAGGGGACATCCCCCCTCCATCCAGTGCTTCTCCGGGCTCTCCCGTGCCATCGGGGACCCTGAGAAAGAGTTGGCCGCCGCCAGATGATGACCATAGAGATTTCCAGTGACCAGATGGTCACCAGTCATCTCTATGACCGTCGGAGGCCCGGGCGCGAAGTTATGACGTCACATCGGGGCCACAGATGTAAACAAAGCCGCGATCGCGGCTGGTAAGCATGAGATCAGTGAATTTTTTTTTTTCGATATCTCCTTCAGGCTGGAAAGCTTGCGATGTAGAGTCTTATTGAACTAGCATCTCTCTCTCTCTCTCCATAAAGAGGACCTGTCACAAACCATTCCTTTTACAAGGGATGTTTACATTCTTTGTAATAGAAAAAAAAAAAAAAAAAAAGTCAAAGGAAAATGTAAAAATAAAAAATATAAACTAAAATACCTCTCCCCGGTAGCTCGCGTTTAGAAGCGAACACACACACACGCACGCAAGTCCCGCCCACATATGTAAACGCCGTTCAAACCACTCGTGAGGTGTTAGCGCACGAGCAATAATTGTAGCAATAGACATCCTGTTACTCTAAACTGGTAACCTGTAAAAAAATAAAAATAATTTTAAATAAAGCGTCGCCTATTGAGATTTTTAAGTACCTAAGTTTGTTGCCATTCCATGAGTGTGCACAATTTTAAAGCGTGACATGTTGGCTATTTACTCAGCGTAACATCATCTTTCACATTATACAAAAATAAAAAAAATTGGGCCAACTACTGTTTTGTTATTTTTTTCCAAGAAAAAGCGTTTGAAAAATTGTTGCGCAAATACCGTGCAAGATAAAAAGTTGCAACAACCGCCATTTTATTCCCTAGGGTGTCTGCTAAAAAAAAAAAAAAAAAAAAAAACATAAATGTTTGGGGGTTCTGAGTAATTTTCTAGCAATGAAAATATGATTTTTACATGTAGGAGAGGAGTGCCAGAATAGGCCCGGTATGGAAGTGGTTAAAAGGGGTTGTAAACCCTCCTGTTTTTTTCACCTTAATGCATCCTATGCATTAAGGTGAAAACTTCTGGCAGTCACCGGCAGGGCCGAGTCCTGCATTCGGCAGCTATGGACGGCAAATGCTGGACTCGAGAGCGCGCCCGCAAGGTAACCCCTGGCAGAGCGCTTCTCCTAGGGGGTTATCTGATGTGAGGAGGAGCCATCAGGGGACCCCAGAAAACGGTGTTGGGGCCACTCTGTGCAAAACGAGCTGCACAGTGGAGGCAAGTATGACATTTTATATTTATTTTTTTAAATAACAAATCGAACCTTAACAATCACTTTAACAAGAAGCATTTCTAAGCTTGAGAGGTCTTGGATTTATAGAATTAAATTCCTAATTAATACTGTATGTGTTCAAAGTGCTTTGTGAACTCGATCTGAGTCTTTGGTATAATTTGACATTATACAATATACATATTTTTACCAACTAGTCAAGTAGATCCTATGGTGGGCCTTTTTATATCATCTGGAGTCAAGGCAATTCCTAGTATCACCACTAGGGGTCGCTCTATAGTGGTACTCCATGTATTTTGTTTAGTAGATAATTTTACACCAAGTTTATGCATAGACTCATAAGACTATAGATTGTATCACACTGGTTTGATTATGTCCAGCCAGGTACTTTCATTTATATCTTTGCAAAGAGGGCGTTAGTGACAGAGTTGTCTGTTACTGGCAATGTTCCCCTTTCAAAGATTGCGCATGCTGCGCTGACGGAGATAGAGAGATTTGGTGTCTGTTTACCAGCACTATCCTTGAGGGATTAACCTGTACAAATTTCATATCAATCTTTTGGATCCGATAAACCCATATTGTTGATTCACACACCGTATATTATTTGTCAATCACGCAACAGCTTATATTGTCACTTTGTTTTTTAGAGCGCAGCTCCCATATTTCATTGTTTTTTTTTGTGTATTTATCACAATAGAGCTCCCGCCCTTTTTTTAGGGTTTATAGGATACGGTGCAGTTATTTTTTTTCCATTTTAATTTTTTTACACATGGTGAGATGAGTTGATGCCAAAGAACGTGATTTTGGTCTCATCTAACCACAACACTTTCACCCAGTTCTCCTCTGAATCATTTAGACCTTCATTACCAAGATTCAGGCAGGACTGTACACGTGCTTTTTGTTGAGCAGGGGGACCTTGCGGGCACTGCAGGATTTCAGTCCTTCACGGCGTAGTGTGTTACCAATTGTTTTTTTGGTGACTAAGGTCCCAGCTGCCTTGAGATCATTGACAAGATTCTCCCGTGTAGTTCTGGGCTGATTTCTCACCGTTGTCATGATCATTGAACTCCACGGAGGTGAGATCTTGCATGGAGCCCCAGACCAAGGGAGAGTGACAGTTATTTTGGGTTTCTTCCATTTGCAAATAAATCGCACCAACGGTTGTCACTCTTTCACCAAGCTGCTTGGCGATGGTCTTGTAGCCTATTCCAGCTTTGTGTAGGTCTACAATCTTGACCCCGACATCCTTGGACAGCTCTTTAGTCTTGGCCATGGTAGACAGATTGGAATCTGATTGATTGCTTCTGTGGACAAATGTCTTTTATACAGGTAACAAGATGAGATTAGGAGCACGCCCTTTAAGGGCGTGCTCCTAATCTCAGCTCATTACCTATATAAAAGACACCTGAGAGACAGAAATCTTGCTAATTGATAGGGCATCAAATACCGTACTTAGTTCACTCATTAAAATGCAAATCAATTTATAAAAACCTTTTTTGAAATGCGTTCTTCTGGATATTTTTGTAGTTATTCTGTCTCTCACTGTAAAATAAACCTACCATTAAAATTATAGACTGATAATTTTTTTGTCAGTGGGCAAATGTACTAAATCAGCAGGGTATCAAATACTCCCCCCCCCCCCCTCACTGTATATCATTTAAAGTGACACTATAGGTTCCTTTTAAATTTTTTTTAAATAGCAAACATGTCATATTTGCCTCCACTGTACAGCTCGTTTTGCACAGTGTGGCCCCGAACGCCGTTTTCCGGGGTCCCCCGACGGCTCTCTCGGCTCCTCCTAGGGCTGGGAAAAAAATAAAATCGATTTCAATCTTGAATCGAGTTTTGAGTTCAAATCGATTCAGATTTGAAGAAAATCGGTTTTTTTTTTATTTATTTTTTTTCCTTAAAAGTTTCCGTAGCAGGGCTGCAGGGGGCGTATCCGGAATGGCACTGGGCGGCGTTATCCCAATTACATCTACTCGCCGCAGCTGCCACAAGTAGATGTAATGTAACACTAACTAACCGCAAGCCGCCGTCTGCCTGCCTGCCTGATCAGCGTGTCATGCAGACAGACGGCGGCCTTTGCAGTGTTCAAAAGCCGTGCCTCTCGAGTCCTCGTCGTCTGTGATAGGCGGAACATCAATTTCACAGCAGGCAGTGTTCAGCCTATCACGGACATCCTCTCATCCTCGTCTGTGTTATGAGGATGAGCGGAGGTCCATGATAGGCGGAACACTGAATGCTGGGAAATTGAGTGTTCCGCCTATCACAGACGAGGAGGAGGTAAGGCTTTTGAATACTGGAATGGCCGCCGATGTAGCAGTAAAATCCGTATCCCATGAAAATCTGCATCAGGTACGGGCACAGTGATTTAAGCACAGGCACAGTGAGGCATGGGCACAGTTCAATTCAACTAAGAGTAACCTCAGGATTTTTTGTTGTTTTATTAGCTAAATCCAAATACAGTATTAATAATTTGGATGTTTAACAATCTTTGTTGCACACTGCCTTTGCAGTTAGAGAAAGGGTTTGCCTTTGCAATTTTGTTTATTGATGCACTTTAATTAATATAATAATAAAAAAAAATAAAGATTTTTTTTTTTGGGGGGGGGGGGGGGGGGGAGAATCGCCCAGCCCTAGCTCCTCCCCACATCAGATAACCCCCTCTGGGAAGCGCTCTCCCAAGGGGGTTACCTTGCGGGCACGCTCCCGAGTCCTGCATTCGGCGTCCATAGCTGCTGAATGCAGGATTTGGCTGTACCCCCTCTGCGCCATTGGATTTGATTGACAGCAGCGGGAGCCAATGGCTGCGCTGCCATCAATGTATTCAATGAAGAGCAGAACCCCCCCCCCCCCCTCGGGCAAAGATCCAGCGCGTTCGACGCAGCACTTTCCAGGGCTCGGGTAAGTAAAATGGGGGTGTGGTAAAAATACTGCGCTGTCTCAGTCTTTGTGCATAAAAGTGGGTGAAATTGTAATGTGCAATTGCTGCTGCAACGATCTATGCGAGACAGACACACACACACACAATAAAAACAGCTGGAAAAAATATAGCTGCGCTGCAATAGATTAAAGATTCTATTATTTTTTCATTATATTTTCTAAAGGGTCAAATATTGCAATGATACAAAAGTGAAAAATGATGAAAGCTGTGATAAGTCCTCATATGTCCAAAGGGTAGCTAAACGCAACATGAAATCATCAATTAAGCCCCTTCATATGTCCTTATCACTGCCTTCAATGTATAAAGAAAAACAGCGAGTTGTGCTCCAAAGGCAACACAGTTCTGATGGCAATCCTTCAATATGTCAATCAACGGTGACTTCAAACAAATACACCCAAGAAGAAGTGATGAGATGTTAAAGAAAGGAATCCTCCACCTCTTATATCAGATTAATTACCTTCTACATAGATCTCTTATCAGGAGATCACAACAGCCTGTGGCTCATAACCCCAGCCATGGGTCTCTGAATGGTAAACCGCAAGACTTCCTGTTTCTTCCACATTTAGAATCCTCAGAATTTCTCCCAGGTAAATGATCCCCATGGAAACATAAAAACTACCATAGTGTAATACTGTACGGATATTTATTAGGTAAAACAGAGATGTACACTTACAATTAGGTGGTAGTTTAAAAGCATGTCTATAAAATTTCAAGCTGGCCGGCTCTTTCTATCCGCCTGTCCTTCCGGAACTGTAGCGTTGTATCGCGGCGACGTCAGCACGCCGCTCCTCCCTACGCCGTTTCGTCACAGATGACATCGTCCAAGTAAAATGGGGGGCTGGGGGGCCGGTAATAGTCAGATGTTTTTTCACCTTAATGCATTAAGGTGATAAAACAGGAGGGTTTACAACCTCTTTAATACCTTGTAGTACTGAGCGCAGTTTAGAATTTTTTAATTATCCTGCAAGACATTTAAAAGTGCAACTTCACTCTCCCAATCAACATTTATTATTTTTAAAGAGGAAGTAAACCCTCCACAACTTTTTTAGTTAAACACACCCCTGCAAGAGAAAGGCATAATGAGCTAGTATGCATAGCATACTAGTTCATTATGTGGCAATTACCTGAAATCGAAGTCCTCCTCGTTGTCCGCCGCCATGTCCGCTCGGAGCTTCTTCCTGTTATCGCCGTTCCGGCGCTGTGATTGGCCGGAGCGGCGATGACATCACACGCATGCGCGCTCGGGCCGGCAAGATCCCATTCAGAAAACCGGCAATGATGCCGGCCCGCTAGTGCGCATGTGTGGGACTTCATCGGTGCTGTGTTTTCAGCAAATATCTCCTTAACCGTGAAGGTTAAGGAGATATTTCATGCACCTACAGGTAAAAGCCTTAATCTAGGCTTACCTGTAGGTGCATGTTGTCAAAGTGGGTTTACAGCCACTTTATTTTCTAATGCTAGCAGCATGAGTATTAGATAAAAAAATTAAAAATAGGATATGCTTTCCTATTTATTTATTTTTACATTTCTTTACTTCCTGGTGAGTCTTCAGGAGTGGAGGAGAGGAGAAGGGGCTTACTCAGCCAAGTACACTTTCCTGCATGCATGCGTGAGATAAGGGCACATGGAGTCCAGGAAGTAATTGCTACATGAATCATTTGTCTTTACTCAAGATAAATGGGGGAGTTTGCTTTGAATATTAAAAAAAAATTGAATAATGTTTGTGGTGCTCGGCAGTGAAGATCCACTTTAAGAAATGACAAGACAGTCTATATCTTAATAACTGAATTTCCCCATTATGATAAAAAAATTGTCCTGCCTTGCCACCATTCCTAACTGTGACAGGAGAGGAGACTCCTCCTCACCCTTCAGGTGAGGAGGCCTGTAGCATATGCCCACTATTAATTTTCCATTTGTTTCTTCCCTTTAAAAAAACTCTAGCCACAAGGATCCCTTCTCAACCTGTGCCCCATTGGCAATATTGTCCCTCATGTTCATTATCAAATCATTCTTGGCATACATGCACAACCCTCCCACTCTTCTGATACAAGGAGAAGAGGTAACAGTTGTAGACATTGGGCATGCAACACAAAAAAAAACAAAAAAACACACACGCGTATCCATTTGTCCCACGTCTTTCCACCTCAGTCATCCCCCCCCCCCCCCCCACCCCCGCAGTTTTTGCAAGCAATGCACAGCTGTTAATATGACAGCCAGGAGTTATTAAGTAAATACAGCAGCTTTTACAGCATTTATAAAAGACTGCTCAGAAAGGAGATGGAGATATGCAAAGTACCATGATTGTATGGGTTCATTTTTTACTTTATTAACCACTTCAGCCCTGGACCATTCACATTTACACAGCAATCAGTGCTATAAATATGCACTTACCGTGTAAATGTGACTGGCAGTGAAGGGGTTAACCAGGAGGGGGTGCTGAAGGGGTTAAGTGTGTCCTAGGGATGTGTTCTAACTGTAGGGGGGGGGGTGGGCTATGTGTAACACGACACTGCTCACAGCTCCCGATTACAGGGAGCTGTGATCAGAGTCCTGTCACTAGGAAGAACGGGAAATGCTTGTTTACATTAGCATTTCCCCATCCTTCCTCTCTGAGATGATTGCGGGTAAAACGCCTTGGCAGCGGCGCTTTGTGGGCGCTTTTAACCCTTTATTCGGCCACTAGTGGGGGTTAAAAGCGCCCCGCTAGCGCTCAAAAAACGCTGGTAAAGCGCTGCTAGTTTTAGCGGCGCTTTACCAGCGTTTTTTGGGGCGCTGGCAGTGTGAAAGGGGCTCCAAGACTCCTTTCACACTGGGACGTTTTTCAGGCACTTTAGCATTAAAAAAAGCGCCTGAAAGAAGCCTCATCTGCAATCCCAATGTGAAAGCCTGAGTGCTTTAAGAGCCCTTTCACACTGCCAGCGCCCGAAAACCGGTGGTAAAGCCCTGCTTAAACTAGCAGCGTTTTTCGAGCACTAGCGGGCGCTTTTAACCCCCGCTAGTGGCCGAATAAATGGTTAAAAGCACCGTTGCCAAGACGCTTTGCAGGCACTTCCCATTGATTTCAATTGGAAGGGGCGCTTTAGGAGCGGTGTATTCACTGCTCCTAAAGCGCTGCAAATAAGCTGCTTGCAGGACTTTTGAAGCCCTGCCAGCGCAGCGCCTCAGTGTGAAAGCACGCAGGCTTTCACATTGGGATTGCAGATGAGGCTTCTTTCAGGCGCTTTACAGCCAAAGCGCCTACAAAACGCCCCAGTGTGAAAGGGGTCTTAAAGCGGTTCTAAATCGCTGGATTTTTTTTATTTTTTTACCCTGCAAGGTAATCTCATAATGTACTACTATGCATTGCATACTAGCACAATACGTTAACGTTACCTCAAAACAAAGCCCTTCCAGCACCGAGATGACAGAGCTGAAGATGCTCTCATCTTTACTCGTCTTGCTTCCAGGGTCGCAGGCTCTGCGATTGGCTGGAGCCGAAATTACGTCAGGAGCTGCAGTTTACGGCACAGGGCTCTGAAGAAACAGCCCAGGTGGCCGTTTCTTCAGAGCGCATGTGCCAGTGGCTGCATGTACAGTAAAGATCTCCTAAACTGTGCATGTTTAGGAGCAATTTACACTACCTATAGGTAAGCCAAATCATAGGCTTACCTATAGGTAAAATTCAGAGATGTAAATTTACTTCCACTTTAATTTTGGGCACCTCCAGTTACAGTGCCTTGAAAAAGTAGTCATACCCCTTGAAATTTTCCACATTTTGTCATGTTACAACCAAAAATGTAAATGTATTTACCGGTATTGGTATTTTTGAGATAGACCAACACAAAGTGGCAAATAATTGTGAAGTGCAAAGAAAATGATTTAATTTTTTTTTACAACTTGGAGCCTTTTCACACTATGCCGCCCCGGCGGTAAAACGCTGCTATTTTTAGAGGCACTTCGGATTTGCGGCACTTTTCGGCCACTAGCGGGGCGCTTTTAACCCCCACACGGTTTTTAAAGTAATTAGGCAGCTCCGGGGGTCTTTTCCGACTTCAGGGGTCTATCCGGCCTCTTCTCCGCGCTCTCCGGTTCTTCCCCCGTGGTCTTCTGCCGGGCTCCTCCGCTATCTTCTGCTAGCGGTTGCCCGGTCTTCGTCGTCTTCTTCCCTCTTCTGATGCTGACACGACGCTCTCTCCCGCTGTAATGCCATGTGCGCGGAGCGCAACGACTTATATTAGGCATGGGGCGTGGTCACCGGGTGATGTCACCCGGTGACCCCACCCCCTTATGACGTCGCCGTCCGGTGCATGATGGGGTGGTGATGTCATAAGGGGCGGGGTCACATCTCCCAGGGACCACGCCCCATAACTAATATAAGTCGTTGCGCACCGCATTACAGCGGGAGAGAACGCTGTGTCAACATCGGAAGACGACCGGAGGGAAGAAGACCGGTCCACCGCTAGCAAAAGAGCAAAAGATAGCGGAGGAGCCCAGCAGAAGACACCGGAGAAGTCGGAAGAGACCCCCGGAGCTGCCTAATAAATTACTTTAAATGTGTGTGTGTGTGTGTGTGTGTGTGTGTGTGTGTGTGTGTGTGTGTAATTATTTTTTTTATTGACACTTTTTTCCCCCCAGGTGAATGTCACGTCATAAGAGGCGGGGTCACCCGGTGACCACGCCGCATGCCTATATAAGTCGTTGCGCTCCACGCACACGGCATTATAGCGGCAGAGAACGTTGAGTCAACATCGGGAGGAGAGAAGAGGAAAGAAGACCGGGCCACCGCTAGCAAAAGAGCTGGCAGAAGATAGCGGAGGAGCCCGGCAGAAGGCACCGGAGAAAGGCCGGAGACATCAGAAGAAGACCCCCGAAGCTGCCGTCGGGAAGAGGCCCTTGTCCACATCAATATGGGGACAAGGTGCTTTAGGGTGGGGGGTTTGCAGGGCGCACTGCCCCAAAAGCACCCCCCCCCCCCCCCCCCATGTTGAGGGCATGCGGCCTGGTACTGTTCAGGAGGGGGGCGCTCGCTTGTAGTGCAGGATGCATCTCCTGACATCCAGGGTGTGAAATCTCAACTCCCCTTCACCTGAGGGGTTTGGACAAAAAGAAGGCAAAATTACTTCCTGATTCCTGTGGAATTTTGAAGTCACCTTGGGCAAAAATGCCAGGATCGGTCTTTAAAACGACCCGATCTGGAAAAATAATACAAAAAGGGGGTCTAATGAATAGTGCTTCTAACTCACTGACCCTCCTAGCCGTGGTCACTGCAATCAAAAATGCTGTTTTTAAAGTTAGATCCCTTAGTAGACACTCCTCTAGGGGTTCAAAGGGAGCGCCCGTAAGGATCTGCAAAACCAAAAGACAGGTCCCAACTGGGAAATGGTGGATTCTGAGCTGGTCTCAGTCTGGATAGGGCTCTGAAAAACCTGGCAACCCAGGGATCGGAGGCCAGAGGTTTCTCTAAGTAAGCACTGAGTGCTGAAATCTGACTTGTAAAGGGTAGCTATGGAAAGTCCCTTATCTGCCCCACATTGAAGAAATTCCAAGATGGACGTGGAATTATGGACCGAACAGGAACAGTCCGCACACCACTTGTTAAAGCGGAGCCAGACTCTTCTATAGATCTGGCGAGTCTCCTTTTTCCTACTATTAAGGAGGGTGGTAACTAGTTTTTCTGAAAAGCCCTTGGCTTTTAACATGCCCTCCTCAGTAGCTAAGCCGCTAGCCTCCATCTGTGTACCTGGGGGCAAAGGACTGGACCCTGCGAGAGGAGATCCTCTCGAGGTGGAAGAAAGAAGGGGCGTTCTACAGCCAACTGTTTGAGAACTGAGAACCATGCTCTCTTGGGCCAATGTGGTGCCACTAGAATCAGGGAAGTGTCTTCTACCTGAAACTTCCTTAGAACAGCGGGCAACAGAACCGGTGGTGGGAATGCATAACACATTCTGAATTCCCAACTTTGGGTTAATGCGTCCACTCCCAACTCTCCCCTGTTTAGAGAGAAGAAACAGGGGGCTTTCGCATTTCTTCTTGACACAAAGAGGTCCACTTCTGGTGGGCCCCACCTCCTGGTTAAGAGCAGGAAAACCTCCTGATTGAGGACCCATTCGCTCTCTCTCAGTTTTGTCCGACTGAGGAAGTCTGCTATGACGTTCCTCTCTCCTCTCAGGAAGATTGCTGAGAGTGAGAGTGTGTTGATTTCAGCCCAGCTCAGAATGTCTGCCGGTAGGGCCGACAAGACTCTGCTCTTTGTGCCGCCCTGCTTGTTCAAATAGGCTACGGCCGAAGAGTTGTCTGACCTCACCTGAGTGTGGTGACCCCGGAGTTGCTCCTGGAAAAAAACTTGAGCGCTAGACCCACTGCTCTCAGCTCCTTCCAGTTGGACGACCTGTTTAGTTCCTCTAACTCCCAGGTGCCTTGTGCTGGAAGGGATCCCAGGTGTGCCCCCCAGCCTCTGCCACTTGCGTCCGTGGTTACCACCCGAGATACCGGGATAAACCACAGACGCCCCTGCGACAGGTTTGAAACCCTCCTCCACCACCAGAGGGATCTCTTTACCTGAGCAGGTACCTGAACCAGGTTGTCTAGAGCTTCTAGACTGTGGTCCCAGATCTTCAAAACGAAGGCCTGTAGAGGGCGAAAGTGCAGTCCTGCCCATTGGACTGCTGGGAGGGTAGATGTCAACAGACCCAATGTCGACATCAGATATCTTATTGTCACTTGGAGGTTGCTCTGAAGGGACGTCACTGCCCTGTCTAACTTTAGGATCTTCTCCATCGGGAGGAATACTCTCAAGAGTTGAATCCAAAGTGTACCCTAGGTACGTTATCCTCTGTGATGGGACTAGGCTGGATTTCTCTAAATTTAGAAGCCACCCTAGGTCCGTAAGAACACTCTTTGTCCTTTCCAGATCTCTGGATAGCTGTTCTGGGGATGCTGCGAATAGAAGCAGATCATCCAGGTAGGCTATGATGGATACTCCTTGAAGTCGCAGAAACGCCAACGGTTCCACCAGAACCTTGGTGAAAATGCGAGGCGATGAGGATAGCCCGAATGGCAGTGCTTTGAACTGTAGGTGTACTACTGTTCCGTCTAGATTGACTGCTAGACGTAGAAAACGTTGAGAGTTTTCTGCAATTGGGATGTGTAGGTATGCGTCCCTGAGGTCCAGGGACACCATGAAACAATCGGGGAGGAGGGCCCTGACAGAAAAAAAAAATAAAACACCTACTCCATCCGGAATCGTTTGTATACAATTGATCTGTTCAGGGGCTTTAGATTCAGAATTAGTCTGAACCCTCCGGAAGCTTTCTTTACCACAAAAATGTGAGAATAGAATCCCCTTCCCTCCTCTGCTTCTGGAACTCTGTGTATTACGTTCTGACTTTCCAGAGCTCCTAACAAGGCTTGGGATTTCTCCCTGCACTTGGGAAGAGATGTGACAAGATATCTCGGGGGGGGGGGGGGTCTTGCAAACTCTAAATGGTACCCCCTTCTTATGATCCCCAGAATAAATTGGTTGGGGGAAATTGTCTCCCACAGTGGGAGGAAGGTCCCCAAGTCTTCCACCCACTCTGACTAGAGAGTCAGGGGTTTTTCCCGGGCTGTTGAGAAGGGGCGAAAAATAACTCCACCTCTGCCTTTAGGTGTCCAAGTCTTTCTTTGTTTTTCAGGCCTGGGAGCCCCCTTCTGACCCTGCGGACAAAACCCCCTTTTTTGATAACACTGGGGCCCTACGCTTAGGGGGAAAGGACTTTTTATCCGCTGTCCGGTCTAGAACAGAATCGAGACCGGGGCCGAAAAGTAGGTCTCCCGTTAGTAGTATCCCACACAGCTTAGCCTTGGAGGCACTGTCAGCTGGCCAAGTCTTCAGCCAGAGGGCTCTTCTGGCAGAATTGGCCAGGGCTGCCGATCTGGCTGACATGCGGACTGATTCCGCCGAGGCGTCCGCTATATAAGCAATTCCTTGAAGGATAGTCGGAAAGGAAGCTAGAATTGTTTCTTTAGCCGTTCCAGCCTCAATTTGCTCCTGGATTTTAAGGAGCCAATGTTCCAAGTTGCGGGCCACAACTGTAACGGCCATCTCAGGCTTAAGATTACCCATAGTAGAGAAAACAGAAAAAAACCTAAGGTTAGGGTTGGGACTTTATATGAGGTAATGACTACATACACCTCCATCCCCGATATTGTGAAACAAGAAACTAGAAGGTGGGACTTTATATGAAGCACACTACTGAATTATATGGACCAAATTATATTAAGCATAGTTTATTCTTTACAAAATGGGCATGGCATACACATAAAAGGATGGCAAAATGGTAATAATCGATAGCAATAATTGGAGTCTAGATATTACATGATTGTACATAGTGTTCCAACGGAACATACAAGGTAATGCATGATAATCACAAGTTTAAGTAAATGAATTCTAGACACACCATAATAAGACATAAATCTCACAAGGTAACATAACAGTATACAGCCTTGGGTATGTGAACCACAATTGTAGGGGTAGCATGTAGACAGTGTAATAATAATAATTGGTTCATTAAAATGGGAAAGTAAAATACAGATAATATGCATGTACACTGACGTATCATCATCGGAGAGCTCTACGCGTTTCGTGGTTACTATACCACTCGTCAGGAGCAGATACGCAATATGGGGGTGTCTATAATAAAACAAAAGATGCCAAAATATTACGATAGTAGAATATTTTAGAGAAACATATAGAAGGAAGAGGGGGAACAAACAAGTCCCAATCAATCTTAACTATCTGTAGTATATGGGTAGGTTTGTAGCATGGTATCAATGGTAGAGGGAGGGCAGCTATGAGAAGCATCCTCCCCGGGAGTTGAGACGGTGACACCTGGAACACGGCGGTGGAAACAGCAGCCAGGGGTAGTGTGGAAGTGAGGTAGCCAGTAACAGCTGGGATAGATATAATCATATGTAATTCCTTATATAGTGAAATCCCAGAGGTATCTGTGGAAATCAATGGGTAAATAATAAGTTGTTTAACAGCTGATGAACTGGAAGAGGAGTACACGTGAAAGTTAGAAAGAGGGGTTAATTAAAACATGATGGCTAGTATTTTTAACATATCAAAAGAAGACATTAGTGGATACCAGGG
The DNA here is from genome assembly GCA_029206835.1 of Rana muscosa. Classification (NCBI taxonomy): domain Eukaryota; kingdom Metazoa; phylum Chordata; class Amphibia; order Anura; family Ranidae; genus Rana; species Rana muscosa. The sequence continues at coordinate 174,708,164 of CM055128.1, read as the reverse complement.
TGGAAGTGTGAAAGTGGTGATAAGGGGGTTAAACCATAAGTACCTGTGAAGGGTATAAAGGAGGAATTGGTCCAGGAGGTGCCGACGTGTAATGAGAGAATGAAAACAACCCAAGGTATTGGCGCGGTGCAGGCAGAGTATAAATACCAACCATGAACCAATGGTGACCATCAACGTCACGCAGCGTCATGGGAGGGGGGCGGCGTCACGCCCAAGCAGCATAGCGCGCTCGGCGTTTGGCGCTCAAACCTCCCTCGTGGTGAACGCAGAATAACAACCATGTCGGCGGTGCGGCGTCACCAATGACGTCAACCGCCGACCATGTGAGCGTGGCGTCGACACGCAGCGAGTACCCGACCCGCCCCCCACAAGGGGAGGGGGAGGTCTCGGTGTGTGTCGCAACTCCCGGGGACGATGAAAGCAAGCTAAACCCGGACTGCCAGAGCTAACCTCTCTAGGAGGAAAGAAAACGGTGTGGCAATAGATAGATCACAGTAATGGTAGGAGTACATATAGAGTTATAGTAATGTGCTTCCATCCCCGAAATAATGAAAACAGAAAAAAACCTAAGGTTAGGGTGGATGCTTCTCATAGCTGCCCTCCCTCTACCATTGATACCATGCTACAAACCTACCCATATACTACAGATAGGTAAGAGTGATTGGGACTTGTTTGTTCCCCCTCTTCCTTCTATATTCTATATGTTTCTCTAAAATATTCTACTATCGTAATATTTTGGCATCTTTTGTTTTATTATAGACACCCCCATACTGCGTATCTGCTCCTGACGAGTGGTATATTAACCACGAAACACGTAGAGCTCTCCTATGATGATACGTCACAGCGTACATGCATATTATCTGTATTTTACTATCCCATTTTAATGAACCAATTATTATTATTATTATTATTATTATTATACTGTCTACATGCTACCCCTACAATTGTGGTTCACATACCCAAGGCTGTATACTGTAATGTTACCTTGTGAGATTTATGTCTTATTATGGTGTGTCTAGAATTCATTTACTTAAACTTGTGATTATCATGCATTACCATGTATGTTACGTTGGAACACTATGTACAATCATGTAATATCTAGACTCCAATTATTGCTATCGATTAATACCATTTTGCCATCCTTTTATGTGTATGCCATGCCCCTTTTGTAAAGAATAAACTATGCTTAATATAATTTGGTCCATATAATTCAGTAGTGTGCTTCATATAAAGTCCCACCATCTAGTTTCTTGTTTTACCCATAGTAGAGTCCCATGTTTTCTTTAGTAGGGAGTCTATCCTTTTGTCCATGACGTCCGCCAAGGCTCCCATGTCCTTGAACGCTAGGTCCGTGTTCCTAGAGACCTGGGAGAAGGCGGCGTCTAATTTGGGGTTCTTATTCCAAATGGACGTTGGGTCATCCGAGAAAAGGAAATCTTCTTTTTAGAGATGTAGAAAAGAAGGGCTTCCTCTCGGGGTCCTGCCATTCCCTTTTGACAGTGTCAATCAGTACATCGTGTACAGGGAAGACTTTTTTCCTTCTGTTCCCCCAGACCCTTCTACATTTTATCATGGAGGGTCAAGGGTTTTTTATCGGTCTGTATACCGAGGGTGGTATAAATTGCCCCAAGAGGTCCTCTACCTCATCCAGGGACAACTTATACCTGGAGGTTCTCCGTCTGAGTCCTCTTGAGACTCAGAGGTGACACTATCTGGATGTGCCTGTTGTACACCGGAAGGGCCTGAAACCTCCTCTGCCCTTGAAGCAGTGGCAGGATTAGCCGGTACAGAGCCCTGAGCCGGTGGGGGGGGGGTTGTATCCTGGGAAGTGGGAACAGAGGGGAGTTGAAATCTTTCAAATAGACTTTTGAAAGACGAAAAGGTGGACGAGAGCTCCTTCACGGAAGCTGCCAGTCCAGACTTCTGCTCTGAATCCCTTTCTTTCACCAGGGTGTCAATACAACTTTTACATAGGACCTTCCCCCATGCCTCCCCTAGCGTGTCCCTACAGGGGGCACACTTCTTTTTAGAGGTATGAGTTGATCTTGATTTCTCTGTAGCCTTCTAAAATACAGGAAGACAATAAAACCATACAAAAATTTTTTTTGACAAATAGGTACAACCCCCGGAGTGCGCTGAACCTTCTATCTGTAAGGAAACAGTGCCTCCCCCCCCTGACCACCCAGGGGGGATTACCCCCCCATGGACAGGAACCATGCATGGAGGGGTATTCCTAGGTAGAGAGGAACCCACCCCAGGGTACTCTTACCTTAGGAAGGCTGGAGGTGGTGTCAGTGTGTGCCGCTTGAGCCTCTGCTTCAGACATGCTGACTGCAGGTGGCTGCCTCCGCTGAGTCCCACGCTGCCTGTGCGCGATTTAGACTCTCTCCAGCTTCTGCCTGGGCCCCTATCAGCGCCGCGACCCGGAACCGGAAGTCGCGTGTTAAAGGGGAAGCATCCGCCTTCCGCCGGAAATGACGTTGCCACATCGTCCGGCCCGCGGGTTCCAAAAATGTGGCATGTATCCCTATACATGGAGGGCGGATTGCCTCCTTGCTGCGGCCCTGTGGACGCGATAGGGGTCCCCCTCAGCCTTACTCGACCAGGCTGGGGTGGCTCACGGAAGGTGGGAGACTACCCCACAACCATACCCTGGAAGCCCCCGCTTCCTTTCAGGTAAGAAAATGCCTCAGTCCCCTGACTGATTTAGTCTGGCTCCTGCACAGTGTCTCCCCTCCGGAGGAAACTCAGAGCCGGTTCACACCAGGACGGCACGACTTTGGGGGCGACTCGGCAAGGCGATCTCAAGACGACTTGAGAGGCGATTTGCAAATTGACTTCTGTATTGAAGTCAATGCAAGTCGCCCCCAAAGTCGTACAAGAACCTTTTTCTAAGTCGGAGCGACTTGAGTCGCTCCTATTAGAACGGTTCTATTGAACAGAGCGGGACGCGACTTGTCAGGCGGCTGTGTCGCCTGACGAGTCGCCCTGGTGTGAACCAGCTCTAACAACTGAAGGCCGGCAGGGGAAGTGAGTATTTATGTATGCTGGCGCAGTGTTTCCTGTGGAAAGGGAGGAGCCTAGGTCTCATTGTGGCTGTCCCGAAAGACGAATAGGGAAAATATACCATTTGTTTTCCTGCCATAGCAGAATTTTTGAAATTGTTCAGGTCCATCTCCTCTGGTGTACAGGTGTGAGAGCTGAAGTTATTAAAGCATAAATCAAGCATGTATTCATCCTTCATAAATCACCTTCTATCATTAACCAACAAAACAAAGGAAAAAACAATGGAAATCCATAGCGAGCAAGAGATTAGCCACTGAAATATTCTAACTGCTGGACATAGATCCTACATCCAGATCATGGTGATGTCACAATTATATCAAAGTCTAGTATGTATTAGGCATGGCAGTCATCATGTAAAAAGAGGGCCTGGTCTTGGCAGGTTCTGGTTACAGGATGACTGCATCACATATATCCCAACACAGGTAGACAGAGCTGTGCTTAACCACTTAAGCCCCGGACCATTTGGTAGCTAAAGGACCAGAGGTGAATTCAGAATTTTGCACTGCGCTGCTTTAACTGTAAATTGTGCGGACATGCAATGTTGTACCCAAACGAAATTTGCGTCCTTTTCTTCCCACAAATAGAGCTTTCTTTTAATGGTATTTGATTGCCTCTGCGATTTTTATTTTTTGCGATATAAACGGAAAAAGACCGAAATTTTTTTTTTTTAAAAAATGATATTTTCTACTTTTTGTTATAAGAAAAATCGAATAAACTCAATTGTAGTCATACATTTAGGCCAAAATGTATTCAGCCACATGTTTTTAGTAAAAAAAATGTCAATAAGCGTATATTTATTGGTTTGCGCAAAAGTTATAGAGTTTACAAACTAGGGTACATTTTCTGAAATTTACACAGCTTTAAATTTATGACTGCCTATCTCATTTCTTGAGGTGCTAAAATGACAGGGCAGTACAAAACCCCCCCAAATGACCCCATTTTGGAAAGTAGACACCCCAAGGAAATTGCTGAGAGGCCTGTTGAGCCCATTGAATATATTTTTTTTTGTCCCAAGTGATTGAATAATGACTAAAAAAAAAAAAAAAAAAAAAATAATATTACAAAAAGTTGTCACTAAATGATATATTGCTCACACATGCCATGGTTATATGTGGAATTTCACCCCAAAATACATTTTGCTGCTTCTCCTGAGTACGGGGATACCACATGTGTGGGACTTTTTGGGAGCCTAGCCGCGTACGGGACCCCGGAAACCAAGCACCGCCTTCAGGATTTCTAAGGGCGCAAATTTTTGATTTCACTCCTCACTACCTATCACAGTTTCGAAGGCCATAAAATGCCAAAATCGCACAAAACCCCCCCAAATGACCCCATTTTGGAATATAGACACCCCAAGCTATTTGCTGAGAGGAATGGCGAGTATTTTACAGCTCTCATTTGTTTTTGAAATTGAAGAAAAAAAATATATATATATATATATATATATATATATATATATATATATATATATATATATATATATATATTTTTTTTTTTTTTTTTTAAAAATTTCAAAACTTTGTGACAAAAAGCGAGATCTGCAAAATACTCACAATACCTCTCAGCAAATAGCTTGGGGTGTCTACTTTCCAAAATGGGGTCATTTGGGGGGGTTTTGTGCTATCTGGGCATTCCATGGCCTCCGAAACTGTGATAGGCAGTGAGAAGTGAAATCAAAAATTTACACCCTTAGAAAGCCTGAAGGCGGTGCTTGGTTTTTGGGGTCCCGTACGCGGCTAGGCTCCCAAAAAGTCTCACACATGTGATATCCCCGTACTCAGGAGAAGCAACAGAATGTATTTTGGGGTGTAATTCCACATATGCCCATGGCATGTTTGAGCAATATATAATTTAGTGACAACTTTGTGCAAAAAAAAAAAAAAAATTGTCGTTTTTCCGCAACTTGTGTCAACATATAAAATATTCCATGGACTCGACATGCCTCTCAGTATATAGCTTGGGGTGTCTACTTTCCAAAATGGGGTCATTTGGGGGGGTTTTGAACTGTTCTGGCATTTTATACACAACATTAGGAAGCTTACATCCACTCTTCTAACCACTTGAAGACAAAGCCCTTTTTGACACTTTTTGTTTACATGAAAACATTTTTTGTTTTTGCAAGAAAATTATGTTGAACCCCCAAACATTATATATATATTTAAAGCAAAGGCCCTACAGATTAAAATGGTGGGTGTTGCATTTTTTTTTCTACACAGTATTTGCGCAGCGATTTTTCAAACGCATTTTTTGGGTTAAAAAATACACTTTTTTTAATTTTAATGCACTAAAACACACTATATTGCCCAAATGTTTGATGAAATAAAAAAGATGATCTTGGCCCGAGTACATAGATACCAAACACGACATGCTTTAAAATTTCGCACAAACGCGCATTGGCGACAAACTACATACATTTTTAAAAGCCTTTAAAAGCCATTACAGGTTACCCCAGTAGATTTACAGAGGAGGTCTACTGCTAAAATGATTGCCCTCGATCTGACCTTCGCGGTGATACCTCACATGCATGGTGCAATTGCTGTTTACATATGACGCCAGACCGACGCTTGCGTTCGCCATTGGGCAAGAGCAGGGCAGGACAGGGGGTGCTTTTTTTTTTTTTTCTTTTTTTTTTATTATTAATTATGCTTTTTTATTTTATTTTTAAATTGTTCCTTCCAAGTATTTTTTTTTTTTATCATTTTTATTGTTATCTCAGGGAATGTAAATATCCCCTATGATAGCAATAGGTAGTGACAGGTACTCTTTTTTTGAAAAAACTGGGGTCTTCTAGACACTAGATTTTTCCTCTGCCCTCAAAGCATCTGACCACACCAAGATCGGTGTGATAAAATGCTTTCCCAATTTCCCAATGGCGCTTTTTATATCCGGGGGGGGGGGGGTATTCCCTCCCACTGCTTGTAAAAGCAGTCCAGAGGCTAATTAGCCGCTAGGATTGCTTTTACATGAAAGCCGGCCGCAGGCTGAAAAGAATGATACCAAGATGATACCTAAACCCGCAGGCATCATTCTGGTATAAACATTCAAAGTCCAGCAACATACCAGTACGTTGCTGGTCCTTGTTGGACATGTATTGTAATCTTTTTTTTTCATGCAGCCAGTTGGCTGAACGAAAAAAAGAGATTGATCGGTGGGTATGCCCACCATTAGAATACCGCCCTTCATCCACCCACTTCCAATGATGGGCATACACGCACCATTTATATATGCCGAAGCATGGGGGCATCCTCCCGCAAAAAAGTTATGCCGCACACACATGGTCGGACTTTTCCACGGGCAAGCCTCCGTCGGAATTTCGACCGTATGTACGCGGCATTAGGAGCAAAATCGCTCCTCCGCCCCTGCTGCCCCAATGCTTCGGCATATTTGCTTTTTTTTTTTTAACTGTGGTGGTGAAATCACCTCCTACAGCACTGGAGTCGCAGGGATCAGGCCTGTCTCTGCGAATGCTGCAGTTATGTGTGTTTTTGTTTTGTAAGTGAGAGTGATCGATCGATACTGCACTTGGGTGGCCTGGGCTGGACGGAGGGGCAAAACGCAGGTGCCAGCAGGTATCTGGGCTGATCCCGCTAACACTGCGTTTTTGGGAACCCTAAACTGCTGGGGACGCTAGTATAGATCTGATCAGATCAGATATTGATCTGTTCAGATACTATACCATTAAGGGGGGTGTATGCTTCACGCGTGGGTGTTAGCGTTACTGGCACTAACCTGACGCTGCCTGGGGTGTGACTCAGACCCTCTCTGACGCTAAAACCTAATTGATATCACCCGCCGGGCGATCAGGGGGTTAAACCTTTATTGGGTTATATACACGGCGGGTGCCCTGACACTATAAAAAGCAAACTAACTAACCAGCGTCACCAGTAACACTTATATGGTGATCACTGGTGAAAGGGTTAACTAGGGGCAATCAGGGGGTTAAAACCTTTATTAGATAATATATTGGGGTACCTGACGCTATAAAAACATGCGGCGAACCTAAAAAAAATTACTGGCTGCCGATCGGCATCACTGACGCTAAGACAGCGATCAGAAAAATGATCGCTTAGCGACAGTGGTGATAGGGGGTGAAAGGGTTATCTGGGGGGTGATCAGGGGGTTAAACCTTTATTAGGGGGGGGGTTAGGGGGCTACACTGGACCTAAGACTAAACTTTGGTGACACTTTTACAGTCACAAATGTCACCGATTGCAGTGATCACTAAATAAATGGTCACTGCAATCAGTGACACTGTGACTGGGGGCTGGGGGGGTGATCTGGGGGGTGATCTGGGGTGTCTGGGGGGGCGATTTATGTTCCTATGTGTCCTGGTGTCAGTGTAGTGTTGTGTGCACTGACCTGATGTCTTCTCTTGTACGGCGCTCGGTATATGTGAGCGCCACACCAGAGATGACATCACTTCCTCCTGCTCCCTGCTCCTGCTGACACAGACAGAGGGGGCATTTCCATTCGCCGGGAGCGATCGCGAGGGGGTGGCCAGAAACGAATGGCTGCCCCCTCATCCCGGAACGCTCCCGGACACTTAGCCACCGCTCACTGTATAGGAGGGGGGTCCTATTGGACCCCCCAACTATACAAAGGCAATCACGTATGCTCTACGTGATTGTGCCTGTCGGTGCCATTCTGCCGACGTATATATACAGTGAGCAGTCGTTAAGTGGTTAAAAAGAAAGTCATATTACACATCCTGTAGCTTCCTTGATAACAAGCAAGTCAAAAATACCTAAATAAACCAAAAGTAGTAGGGCTCCTTTACACATGCTTTGCTCTCTTCAGAACGCATTTGACAGGAGGTGAGGGGGAATTATATCACCTTCTCACTACCTGTTTTAATGCTTTAAATACCGAACAACCAGAGCGCAGCCACACACGGCAGCAGGCCCCGTTGGTTGGGTCATGCTCAGTGTGCAATATCACCCGCTGAACACAACAGTGGGTACAATTCCTGCTTCTGGATGTGTACAGCTCTGGCTGCTGCCTCTGCAGCAAAAGAGGGAGTCTTTTAGGGTGGAAAAACATGGCTCAACCATGGTGTTTTGCCACTCTTCAAGAGCAAATGTAAACTAGCCCTTAGGGTGCTAGAGGAGTAGCAAAAATCCCACTATGCCATTTATAAGTCTTTTACTATATAGCAAAATAGGATTTTTGATGCTTTAAACACAAGTTTGTTTTAAGCCCAATGACTTACATCAATTTTGTAATACTACTACTGTAAATGGATTGCCCCTGCCCCTAAAGATCTAGAACAGGGATCCTCTGTCCCCAAAGATCTAGAACGGGGATCCTCTGTCCCTAAAGATCTAGAACGGGGATCCTCTGTCCCTAAAGATCTAGAACGGGGATCCTCTGTCCCTAAAGATCTAGAGTGAGCTCATCAGAGTCCTTTGTCCAAGCAGAAATACCTGTCATCACAGGCACAGCTCATTACTGTTCTTCCAGAGGCCATTCTACTGTTGAATTCAGTGTAATTTACCAGGACACATTACTGTCCCACTCTTACCACAAATCTATTCAGCTCTGACACCCAATGTACTCACAGCAACCAGCCTGCATTCATAGTGCCCTCCTTACTTCTAAATGAGCCCAGGACAGACTATCAGAAATATGTTCCCCATTTCATACACACCATCACAGACCTCCCACGGAGTCACCAGAAGACCATACTGCGCACAACTCTCCTATAAAGGGTCCCTGTCTCACCCTCTAGGGAGCCTTGTTGTCACCCTGACATTATATCACCCACCTCAAACCGACTCTTGCTGACCCCGTTCATCTCTCTCCTCATGGAGGCGGCGGTTCTTCTCCCTCTCTGTGTCCGGATCTTACTGTGTGGATATTCTGCTCTCGCTGCCGGGTGAGCCGGACTCGAGTGACAGAACCCCAAGATATTCTCCAGTCTCTGAGGCCTTTAACTTTGGCCCAAAACAATAACACCCGCACCTGCCAGCATTGACGGTCGCGATTGGCCGCTCTACGAAGAAGGGGCGGAGCTCGGCAGCTGACAGCTGATCGGAGCCGCGGGGACTGACTGGGCACCGGCATCCGGCCTACAGGACTGTCAGGGGCCGCCCGGTGATCAGGAGCCTGAGCCCCTGCAGTCTGTATGTCCAGGCTCCCGGAAGCGCAGCGTGCAATGTGTACGGAACACTATTGTGACTCCGTTACCGGGGGAATCAGAAAGTGTCGACGTCATTAATTCCCAAAATGGGCATGTGGCTGCCAAAATGGGTGCAGCTGTATCAATTCACACTAAAATCAAGGGAGTCACCCTCTATAATGTACAAATCTCCCTCCATTACTCTCAATCACCAGACTTTACTCTTTCCCCTGTTATGGTGACATACAATACATGGGGATCAATTCTGAAATGGTGACATACACTACATGGAGATCAATTCTGAAATGGTGACTTACAATACATGGGGATCGATCCTGAAATGGTGACATAACATACTTGGGGATCCATCCTGATATGGTGACATATGATACCATACACGGGGATCAATCCTGATATGGTGACATACCATACACGGGGATCAATCCTGATATGGTGACATACCATACACGGGGATCAATCCTGATATGGTGACTAGTGATGAGCCAAACACCCCCGGGTTCGGTTCGCACCAGAACCCGCGAACGGACCGAAAGTTCACACGAACGTTAGAACCCTATTAAATACAATGGATGCGAACGTTCGAAATCTAAAGTGCTATTTATAACGACTATTATGCATGTTATTGTCCTAAAAAGGGTTTGGGAACCCGGGTTCTGCACCAGGGGACATGTATCAATCCAAAAAAAAGTTTTAAAAACGTCCGTTTTTCGGGAGCAGTCATTTTAAAGATGCGCAAAGTGAAAAGAAAAAAGTCAAATATTCCTTTAAATATCGTACCTGGGGGGTGTCTAAAGTATGCCTGTGAAGTGCCACGTGTTTCCCGTGTTTAGAACTGTCCCTGCACAAAATTACATTTCTAAAGGAAAAAAAGCCATTTAAAACTGCTTGCGCCTTTAATGTCATGTCTGGTCCCGGTAATATGGATGAAAATCTTTAAGAAAAATGGCATAGCTACCCCATCACAGCCCCCCCCCCCCCTACCCCAGCCCATTACCAGCCCCTTTGGGTCTTCTATGGATATTAAGGGGAACCCCGCACACAAAATAAAAAAGGCCCTATATACTCTGAACAGACGTATACAGGCGGTGCATACAAGACAGGGACTGTAGGTTTGTTCTTATGTAGAATCTGTTTGTAATTTTGAACAGGTACATTGTTTAAGTGTAGCTCCAGCCAAAAAATCTATTTTTAAGCTTTTTGGAAAACATAGGGAAGGGTTATCACCCCTGTAACATTTGTTTTGCTGTCTGTGCAGTGTGCACCTGTTCAGAACAGTTCACCTCACTTTCCGTCCTAATGACAAATGTGTTTTGAAAATTTGGGGTTTGTATTGAAACAAGAATTGGTGATAAAGCATCAGTGGAGAGGAGACACTTTTTTTCCCATATTAACTCTTACAGGAGAGAATTTCCCTTCCTAGGGGTAGATTTCCTCTCACTTCCTGTTGTATCCTTCCGTTTGCAAGGAGGAGTCGTTTGTAAGTTGGATGTTTGAAAGTAGGGGCCTGCCGTATATACCCAGCTGAAATTTGCCCCTTACATGTTGGTGTTGCCACAACACTGCGAGCCCTCACAGTTACTCTTGGTGGGCGCATGAATGGGCCCTGCTGTGAATTATTAGATCAAGAATTGTAATTTCATGCTCCTGTTGAACAGGGGCTGAAAAATTGGGCCTTTGGTGGTGGTGGTGGTGGTGGTGTTGACACAACACTGTAAGGCCTCACAGTTACTCTTGGTGGGCGCAGGAATGGGCCCTGCTGTGAATTATTAGATCAAGAATTGTAATTACATGCCCCTGTTAAACAGGGCCAGAAAAATTGGGCCTTAGGCACTGGTGCCACAACACTGAAACCCCTCACAGATACTGTACTTGGAGCACAGCAATGAGCCCTGTTGCAAAGTATTGCATCAAAAATTGTAATTACACGCCCCTGTTAAACAGGGGCTGAAAAATTGGGCCTTAGCCACTGGTGCTGGTGCCACGACACTGCAACCTCTCCCAGATACTCTAGTTGGAGTGCAGGAATGAGCCCTACTGCAAAGCATTGCATAAAAAATTGTAATTACATGCCCCTGTTAAACAGGGGCAGAAAAATTGGGCCTTAGGCACTGGTGCCACAACACTGCAGCCCCTCACAGATACTGTACTTGGAGCACAGCAATGAGCCCTGTTGCAAAGTATTGCATCAAAAAATTTAATTACACGCCCCTGTTAAACAGGGGCTGAAAAATTGGGCCTTAGCCACTGGTGCTGGTGCCACGACACTGCAACCTCTCCCAGATACTCTAGTTGGAGTGCAGGAATGAGCCCTGCTGCAAAGCATTGCATAAAAAATTGTAATAACATGCCCCTGTTAAACAGGGGCTGAAAAATTGGGCCTTAGCCACTGGTGGCGGCACCCAGAAACAAAAATGTTCTTCCAAGCTATCATCATCAATCGGATCATTGAGGAGGAGGAGGATAGTCAGTCAACATAACAGGACAGTCTCTCAGCATCAGCATCAGTCTTGAAGGGATGTGACATTTGAAAATAAATTAGTCTGTTATATCAGCTTCAGGTGTTTGGTAGCTGGTGGTGATCCAAGACTGGTTCATCTTTATGAAGGTCAGTCGATCAACAGAGTCGGTGGACAGGCGCACCCTGTGATCGGTGACAAATCCTCCAGCAGCACTGAATGTGCGTTCTGAAAGAACGCTGGATGCAGGACAGGCCAGTAGCTCAATTGCATACTGTGCAAGCTCTGGCCAGTGATCCATCCTCAAGACCCAGAAAGCCAGAGGATTTTCGGTGGGGAAGGTGTCCAAGTCTGACCTTGCCCCTAGGTATTCCTGCACCATGTATATCAGACGCTGGCGATGGTTGCTGGAACCGATCATACCTTGGGGCTGCGGACTAAAGAATTGTCTGAACGCATCGGTCAGACGGCCACCTTCCCCACCGCTCCTTCTTTGACTGACCGAAGCCTCAGCAACTCGTTGTCCAGGACCAGGAGTTTGTAACCTCCCAGTCTCTGGGAACGCGTTGCACAGACCTTTGTTGTCTCATCCTCTGCTCCCTCTGCGACGGTAAGATAAGGTCCGCAACCTTACCCTTGTACCGTGGATCAAGGAGAGTGGCCAGCCAGTAATGGTCCCTCTCCTTGATCCGAAGAATACGAGGATCCTTCCGCAGACTTTGCAGGATCAGGGAGGCCATGCAGCGTAGTTTAGCTGAGGCATTCGGTCCGGAGTCCTCTGGGTCACTAAGGACGACATGATCCACAGCCACCTCCTCCCAGCCACGTACAAGTCCACTGGTTTCTTGGGACTGTAAATCATCTCTAAAAGACTGCTGCTGATGATGCTGAGTGCCAGGTTCCACCTCCATGCTGACACAATCCTCCTCCTCTTCTTCCTGTGCGATGGGTGGGACAGAAGGAACACTGTCTGGGTAAAGGGGGCCTTGAGAGGCAAGGAAGTCCTCCTCTTCCTGCCTCTGTTCTGCCTCAAGTGCCCTGTCCATTATTCCACGCAGCGTGTGCTCCAACAGGTGGACAAGAGGTACAGTGTCACTGATGCATGCACTGTCACTGCTCACCATCCTCGTGGCCTCCTCAAATGGTGCCAGGACAGTGCATGCATCCCTGATCATGCCCCACTGGCGTGGTGAAAAAAACCCGAGCTCCCCTGACCCTGTCCTGGTGCCGTAGTCGCACAGGTACTCATTGATGGCCCTCTGCTGCGTGTGCAGCCGCTGCAGCATGGCTAACGTTGAGTTCCACCTGGTGGGCATGTCACATATAAGGCGGTTCTTGGGCAGGTTCAACTCCTTGTGCAGCTCAGCCAGGTGAGCACTGGCATTATAAGATCTGCGGAAATGCACACAGACTTTCCTGGCCTGCCTCAGGACATCCTGTAAGCCCGGGTACCTGCCCAAGAACCGCTGCACCACCAGGTTAAGGACGTGAGCCACACAGGGCACATGGGTCAGTTGTCCCTGTCGGAGAGCGGAGAGGAGGTTGGTGCCATTGTCGCAAACTACCATTCCTGGCTTAAGCTGGCGTGGTGTCAACCACCTCTCGGCCTGCCCCTGCAGAGCAGACAGAACCTCTGCCCCAGTGTGACTCCTGTCCCCCAAACACACCAGCGCAAGCACGGCATGGCATCTTTTTGCCTGCGTACTTGCGTAGCCCCTTGAACGCCTATGGAGCACCGCTGGTTCCGAGGACAAAGCACAGGAAGAGGCCATGGAGGAAGAAGAAGAGGAGGGGGTGGAGGACAGAGGTGTGTCACAACCAGTAGTAGCATTTTGGAGGCATGGCGGTGGAACAACCTCCAACACTACTGCACCTTGTCCTGCATCCTTCCCAGCTGCCAAAAGAGTGACCCAATGGGCCATGAAAGAAAGGTAACGTCCCTGTCCATGCCTGCTGGACCATGAGTCAGCGGTAATATGCACCTTACCGCTGACCGCCCTGTCCAGCGAGGCCAAGACATTGCCTTCCACATGCCGGTAGAGAGCCGGAATCGCCTTCCGTGAGAAAAAGTGGCGTTTGGGAACCTGCCACTGAGGAACCGCACATTGCACAAACTCACGGAAGGGGGCCGAGTCTACCAACTGAAAAGGCAGCAGTTGAAGCGCTAGCAATTTAGCCAAGCTAGCATTCAACCGCTGGGCATGTGGATGGCTGGGAGTGAACTTCTTTCGACGGTCCAGCAGCTGGGGCAGGGAAATTTGCCTGCTAGAATCGGACGTCGGTGTACTGCTAGCAGAGTGCCCGCAAGTACTTGGCTGTGACACACCTAATTCTACACCTTCATTCCTCTCAGAGCAGGTTTCAGAGAGGACTGAAGGTATAGTGGGGTTGGAGATCCCAGCTGATGCGGTGCAAGAAGAGGTCCGCTTTGTTCTTTGGTGTGGGTCTTTAAGGTAGGCTTGCCAACGAGCTGCATGGCAGGTCAACATATGTCTGGTCAAGCATGTGGTGCCCAAGCGGGTGATGTTTTGGCCACGCGATATACGCTTCAGACATATGTTGCAAACAGCAGCTGTGCGATCTGATGCACTCGACTCAAAAAAGGCCCACACCAAAGAACTTTTTGAATAACGGGCAGAGGCAGCGCCCTGCACAGGCGGAGCTCTGCGGTGTGATTCCGTCGGTGTGCTGCTCTTACGTTGGCCCCCCGAGGGCATCCTGCCTCGTTGGAGATGTGCCTCCTCCTCATCCTCCTCCTCCTCCTCCTCTCTCCTATTAGGCACCCACGTGGAGTCAGTGACCTCATCATCCCCTCCCTCCTCATCACTGGAGCCAATCTGGCAGTATGCTGCAGCTGCTGGAACATGACTGCCAGATTGGTGTCCTTCTTGAGCATCCCCTCTCTCTGCTCTCACGCTACTGCCTTCCTCTAGCTGGGTATCATCATCAGACCCTTCGAAACGCTGGGAATCCTCCTGGAGCATGTACCCAACACTGTGCTTAAACAGTTCGGGGGACTCCTCAGGAGGACATGGTTGGTCTAGGGAAGGAGTGACTGATGATGACATTGATACCAGGGAAGAGGACGCTTTGGCAGCTGCTTTGCCAGTACCCTCAGCCTGGTTGAGAGAGGATGAGGAGGATGAGGAGGGCTTGGTCATCCACTCTACCAAGTCTTCGGCATGATGCGGCTCAACACGTCCAGCTGCCGAAAAGAAGGACAAGCGTGTCCCATGGCCACGTGCTGATGGCGATGCACCGCGTCCACGACCAGCACTGTTGTCTCTAGACACAGAGCCTGCTTGCCCTCTTTTATTGGCTCCTGACTGTCTGCCTCTCCTTGTTTGCCTTCCAGACATTCTAATGGCCTGCAGGGAAATGGGAAAACCAGCAATAAGGCCTAGCTTCAGGAGTATATTTTGCAGGAATCACACTACGCCTGCTGTAGGTGCTGCAAATGCCGGTTGGTGTAACACACCAGGAAAAAGCAGCAATACAGGCTAAGTTCAGGTGTAATATGATCAGGAGGCACACTCCGCCCGCTGTAAGTGCCGCAAAATCCTGTTGGTGTAACACACCAGGAAAAAGCAGCAATACAGGCTAAGTTCAGGTGTAATATGATCAGGAGGCACACTCCGCCCGCTGTAAGTGCCGCAAATGTCTGTTGGTGTAACACACCAGGAAAAAGCAGCAATACAGGCTAACTTCAGGTGTAATATGGTCAGGAGGCACACTCCGCCCGCTGTAAGTGCCGCAAAATCCTGTTGGTGTAACACACCAGGAAAAAGCAGCAATACAGGCTAAGTTCAGGTGTAATATGGTCAGGAGGCACACTCCGCCAGCTGTAAGTGCCGCAAAATCCTGTTGGTGTAACACACCAGGAAAAAGCAGCAATACAGGCTAAGTTCAGGTGTAATATGGTCAGGAGGCACACTCCGCCCGCTGTAAGTGCCGCAAAATCCTGTTGGTGTAACACACCAGGAAAAAGCAGCAATACAGGCTAAGTTCAGGTGTAATATGATCAGGAGGCACACTCCGCCCGCTGTAAGTGCCGCAAAATCCTGTTGGTGTAACACACCAGGAAAAAGCAGCAATACAGGCTAAGTTCAGGTGTAATATGATCAGGAGGCACACTCCGCCCGCTGTAAGTGCCGCAAAATCCTGTTGGTGTAACACACCAGGAAAAAGCAGCAATACAGGCTAACTTCAGGTGTAATATGGTCAGGAGGCACACTCCGCCCGCTGTAAGTGCCGCAAAATCCTGTTGGTGTAACACACCAGGAAAAAGCAGCAATACAGGCTAAGTTCAGGTGTAATATGGTCAGGAGGCACACTCCGCCCGCTGTAAGTGCCGCAAAATCCTGTTGGTGTAACATACCAGGAAAAAGCAGCAATACAGGCTAAGTTCAGGTGTAATATGATCAGGAGGCACACTCCGCCCGCTGTAAGTGCCGCAAAATCCTGTTGGTGTAACACACCAGGAAAAAGCAGCAATACAGGCTAAGTTCAGGTGTAATATGATCAGGAGGCACACTCCGCCCGCTGTAAGTGCCGCAAAATCCTGTTGGTGTAACACACCAGGAAAAAGCAGCAATACAGGCTAAGTTCAGGTGTAATATGATCAGGAGGCACACTCCGCCCGCTGTAAGTGCCGCAAAATCCTGTTGATGTAACACACCAGGAAAAAGCAGCAATACAGGCTAACTTCAGGTGTCATATGATCAGGAGCAGTGCCAGCCCAAGACATTGTGCTGCCTGGTACCAAGAATGAAATGCTGCCCCCCCCCCCCAAAAGAAAAATCACGCCCACCAAAATGCCCCCATATTCATTATTTTATATCATGATAACCAAAATGGACCTGTCATGGCTCTATACATGTATATAGGAGTATAAAAGGACCTGTGCGTGGCCGTTGGCCGCGATGTCAGCTGGCCACCCGCGATCGCTCCATAGAGCCAGAACGGGGATCTGTCAATGTAAACAGACAGATCCCCATTCTGACAGGAGAGGAGAGACAGATCTGCTGTTCCTAGTGATTAGGAACCGAGATCTCTCTCCTCCTCCAGTCAGTCCCCATCCCCCCAGTTAGAAACACCTCCCAGGGAACACATTTAACCCCTTTCCTGACAGTGACATTTACACAGTAATCAGTGCATTTTTATAGCACAGATCGCTGTATAAATGTCACTGGTCCCAAAAAAGTGTCAAGTGTCAAATCTGTCCACCGCAATGTCACAGTTTCGCTAAAAATCGCAGATCACCGCCATTACTAGTAAAAAAAATATATAATAATAATAATAAAAATGCCATAAATCTATCCTCTATTTGGTAGACGCAATAACTTTTGTGCAAACTAATCAATATACACTTATTGCGTTTTTTTTTTTTACCAAACATATGTAGAAGAATACATATCGACCTAAACTGATGAAGAAATTTTTATTTTTTTGGATGTTTATTATAGCAAAAGTTAAAATAAAAAACAATTTTCAAAGTTGTCGCTATTTTTGTTTATAGCACAAAAAATAAAAACCGCAGAAGTTATCAAATACCACCAAAAGAAAGCTCTATTTGTTTAGGTACAACGTCACACGACCGTGCAATTGTCAGTTAAATCGATGCAGTGCCGAATCGCAAAAAAATGATTGAAGTGCATTATTTCTATTGTTATATAAAATAAAATAGTTCAACTCACCATAATGCAGAATCAGTGGGAGCCCTGAGTGTGTCACTTGCCGCGTCACCTGCCACCAGATGCAGATTGTCACTTGTTGCGAATTGTCACTTGCCACGATGCCATCTGCCACAAATTGCGGATGGTCACTTGCCACGATGCCACACATTGCAGATTGTCACTTGCCACACATTGCAGATTGTCACTTGCCACGACATCACCTGCCACACGTAGCGGATTGTCACTTGCCACTTCACCTGCCACACGTAGCGGATTGTCCCTTGCCATGACGTCACCTGCCACATGTCTGACAGAGAGGAGGGGGTCTGACAGAGAGGAGGAGGGGGTCTGACAGAGAGGAGGAGGGGGGTGGCGGCTGATAGAGAGGAAGAGGGGGGCGGCTGATAGAGAGGAAGAGGGGAGCGGCTGATAGAGAGGAAGAGGGGGGCGGCTGACAGAGAGGAGGGGGGTGGCGGCAAATAGAGAGGAGGGGGGGAGGCTGATAGAGAGGAAAGGGGGCTGATAGAGAGGAGGGAGGGGCGGCTGACAGAGCAGATGAGAGAGACGGACCTCAGGAGGGGGGCGAGGAGGGGGTGGCTGATAGAGAGGAGGGGGGCCACGGGTGGCTGACAGGGCAGATGAGAGAGACGGACCTCAGGAGGGGGGCGGCTGATAGAGAGGAGGGGGGGTGGCTGATAGAGAGGAGGGGGGGCTGATAGAGAGAGGGGGGGCGGCTGACAGAGCAGATGAGAGAGACGGACCTCAGAAGAGGGTGTGGCTGATAGAGAGGAGGGGGGTCGTGGGCAGCTGACAGGGAGATGAGACAGACAGACCTAAGGAGGGGGGGGGGGGCGGCTGATAGAGAGGAGGGGGGGCAGTGGGCGGCTGACAGGGCAGATGAGAGAGACAGACCTCAAAAGGGGGGGCGGCTGATAGAGAGAGGGGGGCCGCGGGCAGCTGACAGGGCAGATGAGAGAGACAGACCTCAAGAGGGGGGGGGCGGCTGATAGAGGGGGGGGGCCACGGGCGGCTGATAGAGAGAGGGGGGGCCGCGGGCAGCTGACAGGGCAGATGAGAGACAGACCTCAGGAGGGGGGGGCTGATAGAGAGAGGGGGGCCGCGGGCAGCTGACAGGGCAGATGAGAGAGACAGACCTCAAGAGGGGGGGGGGGCGGCTGATAGAGGGGGGGGGGCCGCGGGTGGCTGATAGAGAGAGGGGGGGCCGCGGGCAGCTGACAGGGCAGATGAGAGAGACAGACCTCAGGAGGGGGGGGGCTGATAGAGAGAGGGGGGGGCCGCGGGCAGCTGACAGGGAGATGAGAGAGACAGACCTCAGGAGGGGGGGGGGCGGCTGATAGAGAGAGGGGGGCCGCGGGCAGCTGACAGGGAGATGAGAGAGACAGACCTCAGGAGGGGGGGGCGGCTGATAGAGAGAGGGGGGCCGTGGGCAGCTGACAGGGAGATGAGAGAGACAGACATAAGGAGGGGGGGGGCGGCTGATAGAGAGAGGGGGGGCCGTGGGCAGCTGACAGGGAGATGAGAGAGACAGACCTAAGGAGGGGGGGGGGGCGGCTGATAGAGAGAGGGGGGGCCGTGGGCAGCTGACAGGGAGATGAGAGAGACAGACCTAAGGAGTGGGGGGCGGCTGATAGAGAGAGGGGGGGCCGCGGGCAGCTGACAGGGAGATGAGAGAGACAGACCTAAGGAGGGGGGGCGGCTGATAGAGAGAGGGGGGGCCGCGGGCAGCTGACAGGGAGATGAGAGAGACAGACCTCAGGAGGGGGGGGCGGCTGATAGAGAGAGGGGGGGCCGTGGGCAGCTGACAGGGAGATGAGAGAGACAGACCTAAGGAGGGGGGGCGGCTGATAGAGAGAGGGGTGGCCGTGGGCAGCTGACAGGGAGATGAGAGAGACAGACCTAAGGAGGGGGGGCGGCTGATAGAGAGAGGGGGGGCCGTGGGCAGCTGACAGGGAGATGAGAGAGACAGACCTAAGGAGGGGGGGCGGCTGATAGAGAGAGGGGGGGCCGCGGGCAGCTGACAGGGAGATGAGAGAGACAGACCTAAGGAGGGGGGGACGGCTGATAGAGAGAGGGGGGCCGCGGGCAGCTGACAGGGAGATGAGAGAGACAGACCTCAGGTCTCCTGTGACACACAGGGCTAGTTAGGACTCCGGGAGCATGCAGGGCTGGCGCGATTACCCACAGTCCAGCTCCTCCGCTCCTCTAGGCGAATCACAAGCCTCATGTCTGCCGTCCGTCCCTCCCACATAACCTGCTCGGCCAATCACAGGACACCCGCCGCTGCCCATTGCTGAGCTTGGCTCAAACACAGAGAGATTTTTAGGCAGCAGTTTGAACATTGATTTGCCGCTCCCCTGAAAGTGCCGCCTGGGACCGTGGTACCATCGGGTCCCATGGTAGGGCCGGCCCTGATCAGGAGGCACACTCCGCCCGCTGTAAGTGCCGCAAATGCCTGTTGGTGTAACACACCAGGAAAAAGCAGCAATACGGGCTAACTTCAGGTGTATAATGTGCAGGAGGCTTAGCAACAATGACACTGACACTGTCCCCTGCCTATCCTTCTCTCTCCCTGCACACAAGGTTTATCAAAGTATATGACACTGACACTCTCCCTGCCTATCCTTCTCTCTCCCTGCACACAAGGTTTAGCAAAGAATATGACACTGACACTGTTCCCTGCCTATCCTTCTCTCTCCCTGCACACAAGGTTTATCAAAGTATATGACACTGACACTCTCCCTGCCTATCCTTCTCTCTCCCTACACACAAGGTTTAGCAAAGAATATGACACTGACACTCTCCCTGCCTATCCTTCTCTGTCCCTACACACAAGGTTTAGCAAAGAATGGATTTGACACTGTCCCTGCCTATCCTTCACTTTCCCTGCTCCGGAACACACTACACGAGGCCGCCGCGCTGGCGGCCTTTTTTAGTGTGGGGCGTGTACTAAACCCCCTCAGCTATAATTGGCCACAGGCATCCTGCCTGTGGCCAATCATTGCTCTCCTCGCTGCCGGCGCTGTGATTGGCCAAGCATGCAGGGTCACAGTGCATGCTTGGCCAATCACAGCGCCGGGATTACACTGCGATGGCGCAGTGTATTGTGGGCCGTTCGTGTCACTCGAATTTGGCGCGAACGGCCCAAATCGTTCATTGTTCGCCGCACGCGCGAACAGCCGATGTTCGAGTCGAGCCTATGTTCGACTTGAACACCGAGCTCATCCCTAATGGTGACATACCATACACGGGGATCAATCCTGATATGGTGACATACCATACATGGGGATCCATCCTGATATGGGGATCAATCCTGATATTGTGACACACCATACATGGGGATCCATCCTGATATGGTGACATATGATACCATATGTAGCGCTACCCCCAGTTAAGAGAGCCGCTGGATTTGTTTTTGGGCCCTGTGTACAGCACCACCAACCCCCAGCAATCTGCTTGACCCACTCTGGCACAGCTAGTCTAGGGGTTATATTTGTATCATTTTCAAATGGTATTGCAAGGAATAATCTCCTAACAGTAAGACAACACACTGAGGGCAGAGATTAAATATAACCGTTTACTCTTAGATCAAAAGTAGCATAGGCAGAACACAACATATGCAATTGGTTAGCAGAGCCCTGCAGAATTCAACACAGCATACAATAATGGCGCTGCGCGGTACTTCACCACGTGTAGCTATTATAGTATGCTCGCCCTATGGCGCACTAAACAATATCCTAACTTCCCACCCCGGTCAGGCCTGACATGGAGTAAATCTCAGTCACCTCCTTAAAGGATTTCTTCGCATGCCAGCTTTCGGTGGTGCACTTGATGAATAGTAACTTTGTAATCCACAACCAGGCAATAACTTGGAACACTATACTGGGGGGGACACTTCAACTCTGTCCTGCTACCGGTCCCCCCGGGGAACAGCAAATAAACGAAACTGTGGGCCTATAAGTCTATAGGCCTGAACAGGGCACAGTCTATTGTTCTGGGCAGGTGCCCGCTCACCACTCCGGACGCGATCCCAGTCCGGGACATCCACCCTGCTGTGTATCCGCACACAGCGTCTGCAACGATCGGGTCCCCGATCCAACTGATGTCCTCACTCGACAAGTCAGATGCCACCCAGGCTCCGCAGTGGGGTGGAAGGCTCTTTGGAAGTTGCGCAAGGCCCAGGCTTCAGGCCTTGCACTGCAGCAGATCCGCACAGGAAGAAAGTCTTGCTTGCAGTGCGGTGTCCAAAGAGGCCGAGCTCCGCCTCGCCTCCCCCTTAAATAACCCCTCCCATGAGTCTCTGCGATGGCTAACTGCACTCTGGGTGCCGAACGGGGTTCTGGGTAACGTAGTCCCGAGGCCCTAAAGGAGACCCCGCTACACACTCCCCCCACTTAAACTCTTTGGTCCCCAAAGATAACAAACTTAAATTACAGAACGTACAACATCAATCAAACTTTCGTATGATGTTGGCAGAGGAAATTCCCACCAAAACCGAGGCGGTGAATTCCCCTGCCCACAGGTCACACTATCATCAGTGTCCTGCCTAACTGTGCCAGAGAGTGAGTTGGGGTTGCCTCCCACCAAATGAACAGTGGGAGGATCAGGGTCTTCCATACTCCTTCTGGCAGTAACCACAGTGTCTTCCGCATTTCTCCCCATCTGTGGGTAAGTTAATCTTCTAGGAGGCTTTATGGCTCTTCGCTTCCTCTGTCCTCTTGGGCTTTCTGTTAGAACAGGTTCCTCCTCTGGAACCAACTCAGAAACTACTTCTGGTTCAGGAGCACTGGACTCCGGGGCAGGGAGGTACAGGAACTCCCTTGGATCTTCTTCGGGTGGTAAGTCACAAGCACTTTCCCAAGAATCCGACCAAGGACTGGATGGAATGAACTCAGTGGCTTCTGCATTCAGTGTCTGATCTATGGTGTCTTCTTCAGGTGGAAGATCAATAGCAGAGGTTCCTGGGGCCTGTGAAGGCCAAAGCCAGTCAAGTTCTTCTCCCTCATCTTCACTCATCTCCGAGGTCTCTGTATCCCCAATCTGAGGGGTCTGGGACCGAGTGTTCGGTCTGGGAGTATCCAGGATGGAAGTTGGCTCAGGGGAATCCTCCACAGGGGGTATCCGAACTGCCTCAGCTAGTGGGAGTAGGTGGTTCCGGTGCCAGGTCTTCAGTGGCCCCACCTTCCCTTCTGGTGTAAGTCTGTAGACGGGTAGACCCGGCAGTCTTTTGCAAACAACATAAGGTTCAGGTCTACATCTGTCTGCAAGCTTGTGTTTTCCAGGGATCCCCAAATTCCGCAACAACACTCTGTCTCCTGGTTGCAGGTCCTGGATCCTAACATTTAAGTCAAAATTTCTCTTGTTGCGGGCCCCCCTTTGCTCTGAGGCCGCCTGGGCCTGTTCATAGGCCAATTTCAAATTGCGTCTGAGCCTATCGACATATCCCTTGTGGGAAGCAGCAGAACAATGGTCTATGGAAGTGCCAAAGGCCAGATCTACGGGTAATCTTGCTTCTCTCCCGAACATAAGTCAATAGGGTGAGTACCCTGTAGCATCACTGGTGGTGCTGTTGTATGCATGCACAACTGCCGCTATGTGGTTGCTCCAATGTTGCTTCTTTTCACTACTTAGGGTCCCCAGCATGTTAAGCAGGGTTCGGTTGAACCTCTCCGGCTGAGCATCACCTTGTGGATGATAGGGGGTAGTTCTTGTCTTCTTGATCTCCAAAGAATCCAGGAGTTTCCGGATCAATCGACTTTCAAAATCCCTTCCCTGATCTGAATGGATCCGTTGTGGTAGCCCATAATGTACGAAGTATTTCTCCATCAGCACTTTGGCCACGGTGGAAGCCTTCTGGTCCTTGGTTGGAAAGGCCTGGGCATACCGGGTGAAATGGTCGGTTACTACCAGAACATTTCCTATTCCACTCAGGTCAGATTCGAGGCAGAGAAAATCAATGCATACCAGATCAAGTGGGCTTTGACTTTGCAGATGGCCCATTGGGGCAGCTTGATGAGGTAAAGTCTTTCACTGGATGCATCGCACGCATGAGTGGCAGTATTCTTCAACTTCAGCCCTCATGCAGGGCCAATAGAAACGGTCCCTAACGAGTTGGAAAGTCCTTTCCGCCCCTAGGTGACCATGGTTGTCGTGCAGAGCAACCATGACTGTCTCTCGGTGCTTCTCAGGCAAGAACAACTGCCATTTGTCTTCTAGGTCATCAGAGGGGCCCCTTCGATAGACCACTCCCTGGTGCACCTGTAACTTGTCCCACTCTTTCCTCAACAGGCGAGCTTCCTTTGAAGGGTGGCGTGAGAGCCTATTCGGGTCCTGATTCTCCAGGGCCTCTAGGACCAATCTCCCCATAGAGTCTTCCAATTGGTCGGATCTCAGCTCCTTCTTAGACAGTTTTGGTAAGTTATCTTCCCCCAGTTGGGTTACTCCACAGTATTGCTTGGGAACTCCTACTATAGTAACCCCTATCTCTTCTGCTCTTGAGCCGCCACTGGCTTGGAGTTCAGCCCCTTGACAGAGGGCCCGCACCCCATCGGGTGCCACTTGGGCCCAGTCTTCTGTACTGCAAGTGGGGACGTGAGATCTTCTAGATAAAGCGTCTGCATCTCGGTTTCCAGCCCCAGGTCTGTACTTCAGGCCAAAGTCGAAGGCAGACAGCGCCGCCAGCCACCTATGTCCTGTGGCATCCAACTGTGCTGTGGTGAAGAGATAGATAAGGGGGTTTTTGTCTGTTTTCACAGTGAATTCCGCCCCATATAAATAGTCTCTAAGTTTGTCAACTACCGCCCACTTAAGGGCCAGGAACTCCAACTTATGGGTGGGGTAGTTCTTTTCGGAGGTAGTCAGACTTCTGCTCACATACGCAACAGGCCTCAGTTGCTCTTCATGCTCCTGGTACAGCACTCCTCCCAAACCATCATGACTGGCATCTACATGAAGTTCATAAGGCTTCTTAGGGTCTGCATAGGCCAGGACAGGGGCAGTGGTCAATGTCTTCTTCAACATCTGAAAGGCATTCTCACACTTCTCGTTCCACTGGTCCTTGACTGACTCCCCTGGCTTTCTGGGGCCTGTGTCATCCTCTTCCCCCTCCGTCTTTGGCAGCTCATTCAGAGGCCTGGCTATCCGAGCAAACGCCTCCACAAACCTCCTGTAATAGGAGCAGAACCCCAGAAAGGATCTGAGCTCTGTCACCGTGGTGGGCCTGGGCCAGGAGGTGACTGCCTCCAATTTTTCGGGGTCTGTGGCTACCCCATCTTCAGACACTATATGTCCCAGATAGTTGACTGATGACTGATAGAATTGGCACTTTTCAGGTGAGAGCTTGAGTCCTTCCTCACTCAGTCTCTTCAAAACTTTCTCCAGTCTCTCCTCATGCTCCTCCAAGGTTCTTCCGAAGACAATGATGTCATCCAAGTATACGAGGACTTCGATGAGGTTCATATCTCCCACAGTCTTCTCCATGAGACGTTGGAAGGTGGCTGGAGCTCCAGACAGACCTTGAGGCATCCGGTTGAATTCAAAGAACCCTACCGGGGTTATGAAAGCCGTCTTCTCTTTGTCTTCTGGATGCATCGGGATCTGATAATACCCACTCTTTAAGTCCATAACACTGAACCACTTGGCTCCGGACAAGCTCTGCAAGGCATCTTCTATCCTTGGAGTGGTATACTGGTCCGGTATGGTTCTCCTGTTGAGGGTCCTATAGTCTATGCACAGCCTCAGTGACCCATTCTTCTTCCAGACCACCACTATAGGGGAGGCATAGGGACTTCTAGATTCTCGAATCACCCCTGTTCGCTTGAGCTCGGCGAGCTGCTCCCTCAAGTCTTCGAGGTCTGCTAACGGAACCCGCCTAACCCTTTCCCTGAAGGGTTTGTCTTCCTGGAGGCGGATCCGATGGGTGGCACTCCTAGCACACCCCACATCGAATTCATCTTGGGAAAAGATCCTTTCCCACCTTGTCAACTGGGCCTTGGCTCTCTCTTTCCAAGCCCTGGGCAGATTTGGATTCTCCATGGAAATTTTCTCCCACACAGTACTTCCTCCATCTGTCTTCTCCACATCTGGTGAAGCAACTGGGGTAGCTGGGCTCACCCAGCCCAGTAACAGCCTAGCTGGGATTTCCATGGGACCATCCATGGTATTTCTGATGCTCACAGGCACTTTACAATGAGCCTTCTTAAGGGCCCTCACTGGGGCCACTTCTGGGACTACTTCTAGGCTCGAATGTTCTTCCCTTGGGTCGGGTTCCAACATGACAAAAGGGCCAGACTGCTCCCAAGTGAGTTTCACTGTGGCTTTCAAGCAGGTTACTTCACCGGGCTGTAACACTATCCCCCTTCTTCCCAGCCTCCAGACCTTCCCTACCCCCTCTTCCGGGGCCTTCTGTTCCAAGATCAGCCGTTGGTAGGCTGTCTTCAACATTGGGTGGATCTCAGTGACTGTGGGGTCTTTCCTTCTTGTCAGTGGGGCCAGAAGTCTTCGGACCAGATCCGTGTTCGTCCCTATTATCAGGGAACTCTTGTTAGCTCCAGGCGGTCGGGGGCACACCACAGCTAAGGTGTCGAACACTTCAGCCTTTCCGGCTATGGACGGGTCAAAAGTCAGTTTTATAGGCAGATAGCCATCATAAGGGAAACTCTCTGTCCCAATTCCCCATATTTCCAACTCTTCAATCTTCTGGATGGGTAGGTGACTTAAATGCTTGTCATAAAAGTCCCAGGACAACAGGGTCACTTGCGCCCCAGTATCCAATATGGCTCTTGTGTAGACTCCCTCCACTTGAACTGGTACTATCGGGGAAGGACCTACCAGCTTCTCTGGATATCGCTTCGTAGGGGTCTCTTTCTTTTAATCTTTGCATTGTCCCTTTTGGCTTTCTTTCCTCCATTTCTCTTTGGACTTAAGCCTCTCTTGGGCCTGGTATGCATTGATCTCCCTCCTTTTCGTGGGTGTAACTACCCGCTGAGGGACACTACTCTCTTTCTTTGGGGTGCGTTCCTTCTGAGGAACTTTACGTTTCTTCTGAGGGGTCTTCTCCACTCTTTTCATGTGCTTCTCATTCAGTTTGGAGCTCACTGGAGATGATGGGCACCCGGTTGACTCCTTCACTGGGGCCCGCTGAAGTTTTCCGGCGGCTTGCAGTTATTCATCTTTTTTTTCTTTGGGCTGGCACACACTTTGGCGAAATGGCCAGTTCCTCCACAATTGAAACAAATCACATCCCCCCAATCTTCCAGGGATGCGGGCGCTGAGGTGTTGGGAAACAGCTCCTTCCTCGGACTTTCCCTCTCTGGTTCCCTTGACTTATTTTCCATCAGGGAGGCAGCATCCCCAACACTTGGGACATCTGTGACTTCAAGGTATCCACCTCTGAGTCTCTTTCCAGGGTCATGGCCGTCCTGACCATCACTGGAGGAGGATTTACCGACTCAACTGGTAGGCTCCTCTTCTTCTCCTCCAGCATAGCTTCTTCCACTCTGACCACTCGGATCAAGTCAGGGTACTCCAGGCTCTTCCCATCCTGTCTTGTGCGTAGCGCCAATGCGATGGGGTCCAGGGGCTGAGATCCTCTCATCACCTGTTGAACACGGGCCTCATCCACCTTCCGTGGGTCAATCCCCTTCTTAAGAATCATCTTATGCAGGATCTTATCCAGGCGCCTCATGAACTCTGACAGCTTCTCTCCTGTCTTCTGGTAGCAATGCTCCAGCTGATAAGTGAGCTCAGTGATTTTCTCTGTTCCACCGAACACATTCTGCAGGATGTCCAGATAGTCCTGTGCATTACAGTCTGTCTTACTCATCTTGAGATTGCGTATGGCCTCTAGAGCAGGCCCCTTCAAGCTCTCAGCAATTGTCTGCTTCTTTCTGTGGTCTGGGACTTCCCATTCTTCTAGGGCCTGAGTGGCGCCGTCTAACCACTCCTCGAACCCCTCTTCACCCGAGGGTACAGGTTTCCTTCCTGAGAATATTCTAAGCTTTCTGTATCCTGACATCTGGTAATCTGTAGGATCTTTCTTGCACTGGGCTACAAGTTCCCCCAGGACCGCGCACAACTCTGCGCCAAGAATTGTAGATGGCGACCCGGGACTTTCCCTTTTCACCTGTCTTGCTACTTTTGGTGTGGATGATGGAGACAGTTTCGGTGTCTGAGACCGTTCTCCTGGCTTAAGTGGCAGCGCGTGTATCAGGCTATAAGTCTGGTCATCTATAGCTTCTACACTTGGATTCTTGAAATGTTCCGGGACTCCGTCCTTCCATTCCACTAATGCGTGGGTCAGTAAGGAATTCGTCCTGACATCCACCACCCATGCTTTCTGATACGGTGACAGTGACATCACTAGCTGCTTCACCGCTTCTTCTTGCCAGATCCCTGGAAGTTCTATGACTACTACCCCGGCTGGATCTGTGTTGACCGTTTTACACCACTGTCCTACTTCTAGTGGGTCCATGCTGGTACTTTTGGCGCGTTACTTGCTGCAACAGGATCCCGTACTCGAGAGCCCCCACGTGTAGCGCTACCCCCAGTTAAGAGAGCCGCTGGATTTGTTTTCGGGCCCTGTGTACAGCACCACCAACCCCCAGCAATCTGCTCGACCCACTCTGGCACAGCTAGTCTAGGGGTTATATATATGTATCACATTCAAATGGTATTGCAAGGAATAATCTCCTAACAGTAAGACAACACACTGAGGGCAGAGATTAAATATAACCGTTTACGCTTATATCAAAAGTAGCATAGGCAGAACACAACATATGCAATTGGTTAGTAGAGCCCTGCAGAATTCAACACAGCATACAATAATGGCGCTGCGCGGTACTTCACCACGTGTAGCTATTATAGTATGCTCGCCCTATGGCGCACTAAACAATATCCTAACTTCCCACCCCGGTCAGGCCTGACATGGAGTAAATCTCAGTCACCTCCTTAATGGATTTCTTCGCATGCCAGCTTTCGGTGGTGCACTTGATGAATAGTAACTTTGTAATCCACAACCAGGCAATAACTTGGAACACTATACTGGGCGGGACACTTCAACTCTGTCCTGCTACCGGTCCCCCTGGGGAACAGCAAATAAACGAAACTGTGGGCCTATAAGTCTATAGGCCTGAACAGGGCACAGTCTATTGGTCTGGGCAGGTGCTCGCTCACCACTCCGGACGTGATCCCAGTCCGGGACGTCCACCCTGCTGTTTATCCGCACACAGCGTCTGCAACGATCGGGTCCCCGATCCAACCGATGTCCTCACTCGACAAGTCAGATGCCACCCAGGCTCCGTAGTGGGGTGGAAGGCTCTTTGGAAGTTGCGCAAGGCCCAGGCTTCAGGCCTTGCACTGCAGCAGATCCACACAGGAAGAAAGTCTTGCTTGCAGCGCGGTGTCCAAAGAGGCCGAGCTCCGCCTCGCCTCCCCCTTAAATAACCCCTCCCATGAGTCTCTGCGATGGCTAACTGCACTCTGGGTGCCGAACGGGGTTCTGGGTAACGTAGTCCCGGGGCCTTAAAGGAGACCCCGCTACACATACATGGGGATCCATCCTGATATGGTGACATACCATACACAGGGATCAATCCTGATGTGGTGACATACCATACACGGGGATCCATCCTGATATGGTGACATACCATACATGGGGATTCATCCTGATATGGTGACAAATAGTGATGAGCCGAACACCCCCGGGTTCGGTTCGCACCAGAACCCGCGAACGGACCGAAAGTTCGAACGAACATTAGAACCCTATTAAATACAATGGATGCGAACGTTCGAATTCTAAAGTGCTAATTATAACAACTATTATGCATGTTATTGTCCTAAAAAGGGTTTGGGAACCCGGGTTCTGCACCAGGGGACATGTATCAATGCAAAAAGAAGTTTTAAAAACGGTCGTTTTTCGGGAGCAGTCATTTTAATGATGCATAAAGTGAAAAAAAAAAAGTCAAATATTCCTTTAAATATCGTACCTGGGGGGTGTCTAAAGTATGCCTGTGAAGTGCCACGTGTTTCCCGTGTTTAGAACTGTCCCTGCACAAAATGACACTTCTAAAGGAAAAAAAAGCCATTTAAAACTGCTTGCGGCTTTAATGTAATGTCTGGTCCCGGTAATATGGATGAAATTCTTTAAGAAAAATGGCATAGCTACCCCATGACCCCCCCCCTACCCCAGCCCATTACCAGCCCCTTTGGGTCTTGTATGGATATTAAGGGGAACCCCGCACATAAAATAAAAAAGGCCCTATATACTCTGAACAGCCCTATACAGGCGGTGCATACAAGACAGGGACTGTAGGTTTGTTCTTATGTAGAGTCTGTTTGTAATTTTGAACAGGTACATTGTTGAAGTGTAGCTCCAGACCAAAAATCTATTTTTAAACTTTTTGGAAAACATAGGTAAGGGTTATCACCCCTGTAACATTTGTTTTGCTGTCTGTGCCCCTGTTCAGAACATTTCACCTCACTTTCCGTCCCAATGACAACTCTTTTTGAAATGTGGTCTTTTTCTTGAAACAAGGATTGCTGATAAAGCATCAGTACAGAGGAGACACCTTTCTCCCATATTTATTCTTACAGGAGAGAATTTTCCTTCCTAGTGGTAGATTTCCTCTCACTTCCTGTTGTCTTCTTGCGTTTGCAAGTAGGAGTCGTTTGTAAGTTGGATGTTTGAAAGTAGGGACCTGCCGTATATACTCTGCAGAAATAGGCCCCTTAGTTGTTGGTGTTGGCACAACACTGTAAGCACTCACAGTTACTCTTGGTTGGTGCTGGAACGCCCTGCTGTCAACTATTATATCAGGAATTTTAATTACATATAATTGTTGAACAGTGGTAGTAAAAATTGGGCCTTTGATGGTGGTGCTGGTGCCACAACACTGTAAGCCCTGACAGTTACTCTTGGTGGGTGCAGCAATGGGCCCTGCTGTGAATTATTAGATCAAGAATTGTAATTACATGCCCCTGTTGAACAGGGGCTGAAAAATTGGGCCTTAGGCACTGGTGGCACAACACTGCAACCCCTCACAGATACTGTACTTGGAGCACAGCAATGAGCCCTGTTGCAAAGTATTGCTTCAAAAATTGTAATGACACGCCCCTGTTAAACAGGGGCTGAAAAATTGGGCCTTAGGCACTGGTGGCACAACACTGCAACTCCTCACAGATACTGTACTTGGAGCACAGCAATGAGCCCTGTTGCAAAGTATTGCTTCAAAAATTGTAATGACACGCCCCTGTTAAACAGGGGCTGAAAAATTGGGCCTTAGGCACTGGTGGCACAACACTGCAACTCCTCACAGATACTGTACTTGGAGCACAGCAATGAGCCCTGTTGCAAAGTATTGCTTCAAAAATTGTAATTACACGCCCCTGTTAAACAGGGGCTGAAAAATTGGG
This sequence comes from Rana muscosa, assembly GCA_029206835.1. Classification (NCBI taxonomy): domain Eukaryota; kingdom Metazoa; phylum Chordata; class Amphibia; order Anura; family Ranidae; genus Rana; species Rana muscosa. Next base: position 174,677,400 of record CM055128.1, on the reverse strand, counting down.
CGTTAGGCACTGGTGGCGGCACCCATAAACAAAAATGATCTTACAAGCTATCATCATCAATCGTATCATTGAGGACTCGGAGGAGGAGGATAGCCAGTCAACATAACAGCACAGGCACTCAGCATCAGCATCAGTCTTGAAGGGATGTGACATGTTAAAATCAATTAGTCTGTTATATCAGCATCAGGTGTGTGGTAGCTGGTGGTGATCCAAGACTGGTTCATCTTGATGAAAGTCAGTCGATCAACCGAGTCGGTGGACAGGCGCACCCTGTGATCCGTGACAAATCCTCCAGCAGCACTGAATGTGCGTTCCGAAAGAACGCTGGATGCAGGACAGGCCAGTAGCTCAATTGCATACTGTGCAAGCTCTGGCCAGTGATCCATCCTCAAGACCCAGTAAGCCAGAGGATTTTCGGTGGGGAAGGTGTCCAAGTCTGACCTTGCCCCTAGATATTCCTGCACCATGTTTATCAGACGCTGGCGATGGTTGCTGGAACCGATCATACTTTGGGGCTGCGGACTAAAGAATTGTCTGAACGCATCGGTCAGACGGCCACCTTCCCCACCGCTCCTTCTTTGACTGGCCGAAGCCTCAGCAACTCGTTGTCCAGGACCAGGAGTTTGCAACCTCCCAGTCTCTGGGAACGCGTTGCACAGACCTTTCTGCAAGGCCTCCCGGAGTTGTCTCATCCTCTGCTCCCTCTGCGACGGTAACATAAGGTCCGCAACCTTACCCTTGTACCGTGGATCAAGGAGAGTGGCCAGCCAGTAATGGTCCCTCTCCTTGATCCGAAGAATACGAGGATCCTTCCGCAGACTTTGCAGGATCAGGGAGGCCATGCAGCGTAGGTTTGCTGAGGCATTCGCTCCGGAGTCCTCTGGGTCACTAAGGACGACATGATCCGCAGCCACCTCCTCCCAGCCACGTACAAGTCCACTGGTTTCTTGGGACTGTAAATCATCCCTAAAAGACTGCTGCTGATGATGCTGAGTGCCAGCCTCCACCTCCATGCTGACACAATCCTCCTCCTCCTCCTCCTCCTCCTCCTCCTCTTCCTGTGCGATGGGTGGGACAGAAGGAACACTGTCTGGGTAAAGGGGGCCTTGAGAGGCAAGGAAGTCCTCCTCTTCCTGCCTCTGTTCTGCCTCAAGTGCCCTGTCCATTATTCCACGCAGCGTGTGCTCCAACAGGTGGACAAGAGGTACAGTGTCACTGATGCATGCACTGTCACTGCTCACCATCCTCGTGGCCTCCTCAAATGGTGCCAGGACAGTGCATGCATCCCTGATCATGCCCCACTGGCGTGGAGAAAAAAAACCAAGCTCCCCTGACCCTGTCCTGGTGCCGTAGTCGCACAGGTACTCATTGATGGCCCTCTGCTGCGTGTGCAGCCGCTGCAGCATGGCCAACGTTGAGTTCCACCTGGTGGGCATGTCACATATAAGGCGGTTCTTGGGCAGGTTCAACTCCTTTTGCAGCTCAGCCAGGCGAGCACTGGCATTATAAGATCTGCGGAAATGCACACAGACTTTCCTGGCCTGCCTCAGGACATCCTGTAAGCCCGGGTACCTGCCCAAGAAGCGCTGCACCACCAGGTTAAGGACGTGAGCCACACAGGGCACATGGGTCAGTTGTCCCTGTCGGAGGGCGGAGAGGAGGTTGGTGCCATTGTCGCAAACCACCATTCCTGGCTTAAGCTGGCGTGGCGTCAACCACCTCTCGGCCTGGCCCTGCAGAGCAGACAGGACCTCTGCCCCAGTGTGGCTTCTGTCCCCCAAACACACCAGCGCAAGCACGGCATGGCATCTTTTTGCCTGCGTACTTGCGTAGCCCCGTGAACGGCTACGGAGCACCGCTGGTTCATAGGACAAACCACAGGAAGAGGCCATGGAGGAAGAAGAAGAGGAGGGGGTGGAGGAGAGAGGTGTGTCACAACCAGTAGTAGCATTTTGGAGGCGTGGCGGTGGGACAACCTCCAACACTACTGCACCTTGTCCTGAATCCTTCCCAGCTGCCAAAAGAGTGACCCAATGGGCCGTGAAAGAAAGGTAACGTCCCTGTCCATGCCTGCTGGACCATGAGTCAGCGGTAATATGCACCTTACCGCTGACCGCCCTGTCCAGCGAGGCCAAGACATTGCCTTCCACATGCCGGTAGAGAGCCGGAATAGCCTTCCGTGAGAAAAAGTGGCGTTTGGGAACCTGCCACTGAGGAACCGCACATTGCACAAACTCACGGAAGGGGGCCGAGTCTACCAACTGAAAAGGCAGCAGTTGAAGCGCTAGCAATTTAGCCAAGCTAGCATTCAACCGCTGGGCATGTGGATGGCTGGGAGTGAACTTCTTTCGACGGTCCAGCAGCTGGGGCAGGGAAATTTGCCTGCTAGAATCGGACGTCGGTGTACTGCTAGCAGAGTGGGCGCAAGTACTTGGCTGTGACACACCTAATTCTACACCTTCATTCCTCTCAGTGCATGTTTCAGAGAGGACTGAAGTTATAGTGGGGTTGGAGATCCCAGCTGATGCGGTGCAAGGAGAGGTCCGCTTTGTTCTTTGGTGTGGGTCTTTGAGGTAGGCTTGCCAACGAGCTGCATGGCAGGTCAACATATGTCTGGTCAGGCATGTGGTACCCAAGCGGCTGATGTTTTGGCCACGCGATATACGCTTGAGACATATGTTGCAAACAGCAGCTGTGCGATCTGATGCACTAGCCTCAAAAAAGGCCCACACCAAAGAACTTTTTGAATGACGGGCAGAGGCAGCGCCCTGCACAGGCGGAGCTCTGCGGTGTGATTCCGTCGGTGTACTGCCCTTACGCTGGCCACCAAAGGGCATCCTGCCTCGTTGGAGATGTGCCTCCTCCTCATCCTCCTCCTCCTCCTCCTCTCTCCTATTAGGCACCCACGTGGAGTCAGTGACCTCATCATCCCCTCCCTCCTCATCACTGGAGCCAATCTGGCAGTATGCTGCAGCTGCTGGAACATGACTGCCAGATTGGTGTCCTTCTTGAGCATCCCCTCTGTCTGCTCTCACGCTACTGCCTTCCTCTAGCTGGGTTTCATCATCAGACCCTTCGAAACGCTGGGCATCCTCCTGGAGCATGTACCCAACACTGTGCTGAAACAGTTCGGGGGACTCCTCAGGAGGAGGACATGGTGGGTCTAGGGAAGGAGTGACTGATGATTTGTCTGACATTGATACCAGGGAAGACGACGCTTTGGCAGCTGCTTTTCCAGTACCCTGAGCCTGGGTGAGAGAGGATGAGGAGGAGGAGGAGGGCTTGGTCATCCACTCTACCAAGTCTTCGGCATGATGTGGCTCAACATGTCCAGCTGCCGAAAAGAAGGACAAGCGTGTCCCATGGCCATGTGCTGATGACAATGCACCGCGTCCACGACCAGCACTGTTGCCCCCAGACACAGAGCCTGCTTGCCCTCTTTTATTGCCTCCTGACTGTCTGCCTCTCCTTGTTTGCCTTCCAGACATTCTAATAGATGGCCTGCAGGGAGATGGGAAAAAAGCAATAAGGGCTACCTTCAGGTGTCCTTCTCTGTCCCTTGAAACAAGGACTTTCACAGTGAAATAAACTGACACTCTCCCTACCTACAGTTTTCTGTCCCTAGAATAAATGTTTTTTTTAAGCAAAATATAGCACAAGGAGAATTCACTCACTGTCCTTCCAGGTCCCTGGAAACAAGGACTTGCAGAGTGAAAGAAAAAAAACACTCTCCCTACCTACAGTTTTCTGTCCCTAGAAAAAATGTTTTTTTTAATCACAATATAGCACAAGGACAATTCACTCACTGTCCTTACAGGTCCCTGGAAACAAGGACTTGCAGAGTGAAATAAACTGACACTCTCCCTACCTACAGTTTTCTGTCCCTAGAATAAATGTTTTTTTAAGCACAATATAGCACAAGGACAATTCACTCACTGTCCTTACAGGTCCCTGGAAACAAGGACTTGCAGAGTGAAAGAAAAAAAACACTCTCCCTACTGTGAGGGGGTTAGCTCGGCAGCGGGTGTGTGTGACCCCCGGGATGGGCTCCCCACACAAAAACAGGCCCAGCAGACGGAGGTTGTGGTTTTCAAAATCAAAAAGGTGCCGTTTATTTTCTATTTACAGTGACAAAAACACAGCAAAGCAAAAGAAACAAACAAAATAAATCCTGGTCAACTTGACCTCTGACTAAACATACAGGTTTCCTAACTAACAACTGGGATCAGCCTAGTGCTGTCCTAGTCCCTGGTTTTAAATGTCCAAGCAAAATATAGCCACACAGGCTTTCTCTCACCGCACAGGGGTTCACTCTCCCTAGACAGTCCACACAGGTCTGGTTCCAGGCATGAGCTAACATCTAATGAAGCTGGGAGTTCTTATAGAGGCCTAAATGAGCTGACAAGGTTCAGCTGGTCTCCTCATCTCTGTCTGCACGACGCCCCACACTCTCCCTAGAGGTATGAGTCATCCATGAGCCCACTAGCCTTAGCTGGGCTTATACAACTCTCCACCTAGTTGTATAAGTCGGCGTAAAGCCTGAATCTGGGCGAAATATATCTACCCCCCTGGATGCAACCAGGTGACTTTACCTTCCTGCTGTCACATACCCCCCCCTCTTGTTTTAACCTCGGGGTTGGAACACCAGCAATCAGGCATTCATGTACTCGAGACAAAGCATCCACATTCCCCATTTGAACGCCAGGGCGATGCTTTACTGTGAAGTTGAATTCCTGGAGGGCCAGGAACCACCTATTCACTCTTCTATTTGTTTCCTTGTTTTGAGCCATCCACTTTAACGGAGCGTGATCCGTAACCATGTCAAAGTGCCTACCTAGCAGGTAGTACCGAAGGGAATCTAGAGCCCACTTCACCGCTAAACACTCCTTTTCAACGGTGGCGTAATTTACCTCATGGGACTTCAACTTCCTGCTGAGGTAAATGACTGGGTGCTCTTCCCCGTTCCAGACCTGGGACAATACTGCTCCTAACCCCACATCTGACGCATCACTTTGTACGACAAAGTCTCTAGAGAAGTCGGGTGAGTACAACACTGGCTGGCTACATAAGGCTTGTTTCAAGAATTGGAATGCTGCCTCAGCCTCGGGGGTCCATTTAATCATGACCGACCCTTTCCCCTTCGTCAGGTTGGTTAGGGGCACAGCCTTAGAAGCAAAGTGGGGAATGAATCGCCGATAATACCCAGCGATTCCCAGAAAGGCTCGTACCTGCTTCTTGCTGTTGGGACGTGGCCAACTCTGGATGGCCTCGACTTTGTTGAGTTGGGGTTTTATTACTCCCCTCCCAATGGTGTACCCAAGATATTTGGCCTCCTCCTGCCCAATGGTACACTTCTTGGGGTTAGCCGTAAACCCTGCTTCCCGAACAGAGTCCAGGACTGCTTGCACTTTTGGCAGATGTGAGGCCCAATCTGTGCTATGGACAATTACGTCATCCAGGTAAGCCGCAGCATACTTCCGATGGGGCCTCAGCATCTGGTCCATTTTCCGCTGGAATGTGGCCGGCGCATTCTGTAACCCGAACGGCATTCTTTTATATTGGAACGCCCCGTCTGGGGTTACAAATGCGGTTTTCTCTTTGGCTGACTTGGCCAGGGGGATTTGCCAATACCCTTTTGTGAGGTCAAGAGTCGTCATGTATCGGGCTGTTCCCAGCCGGTCGATCAACTCATCTATACGTGGCATGGGGTAGGTGTCAAATTTTGTAACTTTGTTCAACTGACGAAAATCGTTACAAAATCGCCAGCTCCCATCCGGTTTAGGCACCAACACAATGGGACTAGACCAATCACTTTGGGACTCCTCTATCACCCCTAAGTTCAGCATTTTCTGTACTTCCTCCCGTATTGCCTCCCGTCGGGCCTCTGGGATCCGATAGGGTTTTAACTTCACCCTTTCACCGGGCGGGGTAATAATGTCATGCTCTACCCCAGATGTTTGTCCCGGCAGCTCAGAGAATACCTCCTTGTTGCGAAGCACAAACTCCTTAACCTCCTGTTGTTGGGGTTGTGACAAGGTGGCTGCGATTCCAACCTCAGGAATCACGCAACCAGTTTGAGCTGGTGACCAAGTGTCTGCGACTAGGGACTCTCTATCCCTCCAGGCTTTCAACAGATTAACGTGATAGATCTGTTCGGGCTTTCGCCTTCCTGGTTGTCTGACCTTGTAATTCACTTCGCTCACTTTTTCCATTATCTCGTAGGGGCCTTGCCATTTGGCAAGGAATTTACTTTCAACCGTAGGGACAAGTACCAATATCCTATCCCCCGGGGAAAAGGTACGGGTCTTGGCTCCACGGTTGTACACTCTCTGCTGTGCCAACTGCGCTTGGGCCAAATGTTCCTTCACGATGGGCATTACCTGTGCAATTCGATCTTGCATCAGGGCGACATGCTCAATCACACTCCTGTGGGGAGAACTCTCACTTTCCCAAGTTTCCTTGGCAATATCCAACAGCCCTCTTGGGTGTCTCCCATACAGTAACTCAAAGGGGGAGAATCCCGTAGAGGATTGGGGCACCTCCCTAATAGCAAACATCAAATAAGGAAGTAGACAGTCCCAATCCTTTCCATCCCTATCCACCACTTTCTTCAACATTTGTTTTAGGGTTTTGTTGAATCTTTCAACCAGCCCATCGGTTTGGGGGTGATACACAGATGTACGTAATTGCGTCACTTTGAACAATTTACACAGCTCCTTCATAACCCGGGACATAAAGGGTGTACCTTGGTCCGTAAGCAGTTCTTTACAAATACCCACCCGGCTAAAAACAAGAGATAGCTCTTTGGCTATGGTTTTGGCCGAGGTATTTCTGAGAGGGATCGCTTCTGGATAACGGGTGGCATAGTCCATTATAACCAATATGTACTGGTGCCCCCTAGCGGACTTGATTATAGGACCTACCAAATCCATTGCGATTCTCTCAAACGGGACCTCAATGATGGGTAGAGGGACCAGCGGGCTACGGAAGTGTGGCATCGGGGCCGACCTCTGACACACAGGGCAGGAGGAACAATAATTTTCTATGTCCTTCATCACCCCAGGCCAATAGAATCTCTGTAATACCCTCTCTCGGGTTTTCTCTGTCCCCAGATGACCTCCAAGAATGTGCCCATGGGCCAACTCCAACACCAACTTCCTGTAAGGTTTGGGCACCACAAGCTGCTCAACGGTTTCTTCTGCCCTTTTTGCCACCCGATACAGTAGGTCCTTCTCTACGCTGAAGTATGGGTAAGTGCAGGTATTATCTGGGTTCACTAACTCGCCATCTATTTTCACTACGTTTTCCCGTGCCTTTATTAGGGCGGGGTCTTTCAACTGTTCTGTGGCAAAGTTTTCCCTGTGAACCTCAAGATCAGAAAACTCCACAGACGGTAGGTTCTCGTCTGAGGAGGTGGGCTCCTCTCCAGTTTCTTGAGTCTCCCCTGCCAATACTGACAAGGGAAATTCGGGAGAGTCCTCACCACTCTCAGAGGAGTTCTGGCTATCATATTCCTGGTACATAGGGGCACCAGTGGGGGGCTCAGGATCATCCCACAGTTCCCAGAACTTCGGAAAATCCCTTCCCACAATGGCGTCATGCGGTAACTGAGACACTAAGCCCACTGGATGAGAAAGGGTACCTTTGGGGGTCTCGAAACACACTGTAGTCACTGGATACTCTCGGGTGTCCCCATGCACACAAATAACAGCTACCTTGCTATTCCCAGAGACCTCTGTTTTAACTAATTCAGCCTTTATCAGGGTCACAAGGCTACCTGAATCCAGCAATACCACAACATTTCTACCATTAATACACATTTTGCATAAATGTTTCTCAGTTCCCCGAATGGCAGTGCATGCGACTGTCGCACACAGCGACTGACGTCTGCCCGTCAGAAAGTCACACTGCATGGGTTCCTCCAAAACCGGGCAATTTGCTGCAATATGTCCCGCTTGCCGGCAGCGGTAGCAAATGATCCTTCTTGCCGCCTCTTGAGCCGCTGATTTCCCAGGCTGTTCTCGCCAAACTTGGGGTAGAGCTCCCACCCTCTCACTCTCTCCACCCTTACCCCTTGGAATCATCTTATCCGCCCCTGGGGATGGTCTGGTCTTAGGGTGGAAAGTCCGAGTGTCTCTGGAAGAGGCCGTCAGGTTCTCTGTAGCCAAGTATTTCTCCACACGATCCACAAGACCATCGGCCGTCTCTGGGTCTCCATGGCTTACCCACTTTTGGATGGCAGTAGGAAGAGCTCTCAAAAACCGATCCATTACAACACGTTCCACAATCTTTGGTGCGGACAAAGTCTCTGGCTGTAGCCACTTTCTGCTCAGGTGAATGAGATCATACATTTGAGACCTGGGGGGTTTTCCAAGCTGGAAAGTCCAGTTATGCACACGCTGAGCCCGGACAGCCAGGGTGACACCCAGCCTTGCCAATATTTCAGCTTTTAGCATCACATAGTCTTTTGCTTGGTCAGGCTCTAGGTCATAGTAAGCTTTCTGCGATTCACCCGTTAACAGAGGAGCCACCAGTCCAGCCCACTGCTCCTCAGGCCACTTTTCTCTTTCAGCAGTCCTTTCAAACGTGGTCAAAAATACCTCTGGATCATCCTCTCCAGTCATTTTTGTCAATAAACGACTCACCCCAAAGGACGCGGTATTAGTGGGACGGCTTTCCTCACTGGTCTGCGGACGTTGCTGCATTACTGCTTCCATTTGTTGTAGTCTCTGCTCTTGCTTCTGTAATAGGTCTATGAAGCGGGCCTCAGATCGTTGCTGGGCTTGTTGCTGAGCTTCCAGACTCTGTTGGTGAGCTTGCTGCTGGGCTGCAAGGCTCTGTTGATGAGCTTGCTGCTGGGCTGCGAAGTTCTGTTGTTGAGCTGCAAGGCTCTTTTGCAAACCTGCATTTGTCTGCTGTTGATTGGCATTTGCTAGAGCCAGCTGTTTCAGTATCTCCTCCATGCTGGCTTAAAAAAAAACTGCCACTGGTTCTCCACCAACTGTGAGGGGGTTAGCTCGGCAGCGGGTGTGTGTGACCCCCGGGATGGGCTCCCCACACAAAAACAGGCCCAGCAGACGGAGGTTGTGGTTTTCAAAATCAAAAAGGTGCCGTTTATTTTCTATTTACAGTGACAAAAACACAGCAAAGCAAAAGAAACAAACAAAATAAATCCTGGTCAACTTGACCTCTGACTAAACATACAGGTTTCCTAACTAACAACTGGGATCAGCCTAGTGCTGTCCTAGTCCCTGGTTTTAAATGTCCAAGCAAAATATAGCCACACAGGCTTTCTCTCACCGCACAGGGGTTCACTCTCCCTAGACAGTCCACACAGGTCTGGTTCCAGGCATGAGCTAACATCTAATGAAGCTGGGAGTTCTTATAGAGGCCTAAATGAGCTGACAAGGTTCAGCTGGTCTCCTCATCTCTGTCTGCACGACGCCCCACACTCTCCCTAGAGGTATGAGTCATCCATGAGCCCACTAGCCTTAGCTGGGCTTATACAACTCTCCACCTAGTTGTATAAGTCGGCGTAAAGCCTGAATCTGGGCGAAATATATCTACCCCCCTGGATGCAACCAGGTGACTTTACCTTCCTGCTGTCACACTACCTACAGTTTTCTGTCCCTAGAAAAAATGTTTTTTTTAATCACAATATAGCACAAGGACAATTCACTCACTGTCCTTCCAGGTCCCAGGAAACAAGGACTTGCAGAGTGAAATAAACTGACACTCTCCCTACCTACAGTTTTCTGTCCCTAGAATAAATGTTTTTTTTAAGCACAATATAGCACAAGGACAATTCACTCACTGTCCTTACAGGTCCCTGGAAACAAGGACTTGCAGAGTGAAAGAAACTGACACTGTCCCTACCTACAGTTTTCTGTCCCTAGAAAAAATGTTTTTTTTAATCACAATATAGCACAAGGACAATTCACTCACTGTCCTTACAGGTCCCTGGAAACAAGGACTTGCAGAGTGAAATAAACTGACACTCTCCCTACCTACAGTTTTCTGTCACTAGAATAAATGTTTTTTTTAAGCACAATATAGCACAAGGAGAATTCACTCACTGTCCTTCCAGGTCCCTGGAAACAAGGACTTGCAGAGTGAAAGAAAAAAAACACTCTCCCTACCTACAGTTTTCTGTCCCTAGAAAAAATGTTTTTTTTAATCACAATATAGCACAAGGACAATTCACTCACTGTCCTTCCAGGTCCCTGGAAACAAGGACTTGCAGAGTGAAAGAAACTGACACTGTCCCTACCTACAGTTTTCTGTCCCTAGAATAAATGTTTTTTTTAAGCACACTATAGCACAAGGACAATTCACTCACTGTCCTTACAGGTCCCTGGAAACAAGGACTTGCAGAGTGAAAGAAAAAAAACACTCTCCCTACCTACAGTTTTCTGTCCCTAGAAAAAATGTTTTTTTTAATCACAATATAGCACAAGGACAATTCACTCACTGTCCTTACAGGTCCCTGGAAACAAGGACTTGCAGAGTGAAAGAAAAAAAACACTCTCCCTACCTACAGTTTTCTGTCCCTAGAAAAAATGTTTTTTTTTTAAGCACAATATAGCACAAGGACAATTCACTCACTGTCCTTCCAGGTCCCTGGAAACAAGGACTTGCAGAGTGAAAGAAAAAAAACACTCTCCCTACCTACAGTTTTCTGTCCCTAGAAAAAATGTTTTTTTTAATCACAATATAGCACAAGGACAATTCACTCACTGTCCTTACAGGTCCCTGGAAACAAGGACTTGCAGAGTGAAAGAAACTGACACTCTCCCTACCTACAGTTTTCTGTCCCTAGAATAAATGTTTTTTTAAGCACAATATAGCACAAGGACAATTCACTCACTGTCCTTCCAGGTCCCTGGAAACAAGGACTTGCAGAGTGAAAGAAACTGACACTGTCCCTACCTACAGTTTTCTGTCCCTAGAATAAATGTTTTTTTTAAGCACACTATAGCACAAGCACAAAACACACTGACACTCTCCCTACCTATCCTTCTCTTTCCCTAAACTAAAGGAATCCAGGTTAAGCAAGAAAGAAATAACAGTCACTGTCCCTGCCTATGCTGCTCTATCCCTGCTCCGGAACACACTACACTAGGCCGCCGTGCTGGCGGCCTTTTATAGTGTGGGGCGTGTACTAAACACCCTCAGCAATAATTGGCCACAGGCATCCTGCCTGTGGCCAATCATTGCTCTCCTCGCTGCCGGCGCTGTGATTGGCCAAGCATGCGGGGTCACAGTGCATGCTTGGCCAATCACAGCGCCTGGATGACACTGCGATGGCGTAGTGCATTGTGGGCCGTTCGCGTCACTCGAATTTGGCGCGAACGGCCCAAATCGTTCGATCTTCGTCGAACGATCGAACAGCCGATGTTCGAGTCGAACGTATGTTCGACTCGAACACGAAGCTCATCCCTAGTGACAAACCATACACGGGGATCAATCCTGATATTGTGACACACCATACATGGGGATCCATCCTGATATGGTGACATACCATACACAGGGATCAATCCTGATATGGTGACATACCATACACGGGGATCAATCCTGATATGGTGACATACCATTCTTGGGGATCCATCCTGATATGGTGACATATGATACCATATATGGGGATCCATCCTGATATGGTGACATACCATACACAGGGATCAATCCTGATATGGTGACATACCATACTTGGGGATCCATCCTGATATGGTGACATATGATACCATACATGGGGATCCATCCTGATATGGTGACATACCATATACAGGGATCAATCCTGATATGGTGACATACCATACACAGGAATCAATCCTGATATGGTGACATACCATACACAGGAATCAATCCTGATAGGGTGACATACCATACACGGGAATCAAACCTGATATGGTGACATACCATACACGGGAATCAAACCTGATATGGTGACATACCATACACGGGGATCAACAGAGGCGGCTCCAGGCTTTGTGAGGCCTTAGGCAAAACTTAGACATGAGGCCCACTCATGTCCATAATGGGAAAAATAATTCAAGTGATAAAAAAAAAAACATAACGGTGTACCCCCACCCCCACCCCCACCACATCGCTGCCGACTTCCCTCCTCTGCTCTCCCGCTGACTGCTGTGGGGGATCTTCAGGGTGGAGGCTGGGAAAAAGGTCTGGTAAATGTAATTTACCAGCCCCTACCTTTTCTAAAAGAACACAGTGAGTGATCACTCACCTTGTTCATTTATAACTAAAGCATAGTAAACTGTGTTTACCATGCTTTTGTTTAAGAATTAACAGGTGCCTCTGTCTCCTGTTCATTCATCTGCACTGCAGCTGAGGCTACAGAGAAAGGAACTGGGGAATGCGTTTCCTCAGTCCCTTTGTCTCAAAAGTGAGACTTCAGGGGTCCGTTAAGACCCCTGATATGTCACCAAAGAAAGCAAAAAACTCACACCAAAAAAAAAAAAATTGTATAAACAATAATACAACTGTAAAAAAAAATCAGACTGAAATTTCTAATCAAAATAAAAAGCCATACCCAACATGTAGCATAATTTAGCCACACTCACTGTTTTCTCTGTGTGCTACAGGTCACCATCTCCCTAGTAGGGTCCCCAGTGCATTACTTTGCCCATGATGCTATAATAATGGTTCTGTACAATGGCGGTAAACCTGAGTAGGAGAGAAAAGTAGAGGGTATGACGGTGGGTAGTATGTACATGAGAGGGCTGCGGAGTCTATGGAGGCAAGTAGTATGTAGAGGAGAGAGGTGTGCAGAGTGTATGGCGGTGGGTAGTATGTACATGAGAGGGGTGCGGAGGTGTATGGCGGTGGGTGGTATGTACACGAGAGGGGTGCGAAGTGTATGGCAGTGGGTGGTATGTACACGAGAGGGGTGCAGAGTGTATGGCGGTGGGTGGTATGTACACGAGAGGGGTGCGGAGTGTATGGCAGTGGGTAGTATGTACATGAGAGGGGTGCGGAGTGTATGGAGGTGGGCGGTATGTACATGAGAGGGGTGCGGAGTGTATGGAGGTGGGTGGTTTGTAAATGAGAGGGGTGCGGAGTGTATGGCGGTGGGTGGTATGTACATGAGAGGGGTGCAGAGTGTATGGAGTGGGTATTATGTACAGGAGAGGGGTGCGGAGTGTATGGAGGTGGGTGGTATGTACATGAGAGGGGTGCGGAGTGTATGGAGTGGGTGGTATGTACAGGAGAGGGGTGCGGAGTGTATGGCAGTGGGTAGTATGTACAGGAGAGGGGTGCAGAGTGTATGGGGTGGGTGGTATGTACAGGAGAGGGTTGCAGAGTGTATGGGGTGGGTGGTATGTACAGGAGAGGGGTGCGGAGTGTATGGAGGTGGGCGGTATGTACATGAGAGGGGTGCAGAGTGTATGGAGGTGGGTGGTTTGTACATGAGAGGGGTGCGGAGTGTATGGCAGTGGGTAGTATGTACATGAGAGGGGTGCAGAGTGTATGGAGTGGGTAGTATGTACATGAGAGGGGTGCGGAGTGTATGGAGTGGGTGGTATGTACAGGAGAGGGGTGCGGAGTGTATGGAGTGGGTGGTATGTACAGGAGAGGGGTGCGGAGTGTATGGAGGTGGGCAGTATCAAATACACCACTGGCCACTGATGCATTGGTGACCAGTGGTAGTTAATTTACCCCCCTGTGCTGCATTAGTGGCACCAGTGTCAGTGTTTATTACCCCTATGGTGCAGCATGAAAGGGTTCATAAACACTGAAACTGGTGTCACTAATGCAGCACCGAGGGGTTAATTAACTACCACTGGTCACCAATGCATTAGTTGCTGTACATTACCCCCTCAATGCTTCAATGCTGAATACTACAAATACACTGTATATACTGTACCAGTGTAAATTAACAATTAACCCAACCCCCCAAGATGTAATAACTTCAGGCAGTTAATACAAGTTTTTAGCCTCTGCAAACTTACTTTCACTGTGCTTGAGGCTTCACTGGCTCCTCGCAGATCTTTGCAATTTGTCAACAGCACTCTCCTTCTTTCATCCCGCCTCCCGGCCTCTGGATGACATCACGTGGGGCGGGACTAGGAGGAAGCTCGATCCGCCTGACAGGGAAGTGTGACTACATACCCGCACCGCTCTGCTGCAGATACTGTATAACAGGGTATCGGCGGCAAGCGGGTGTCAGTCACGCCTGTCTGCAGCGGAGCAAGCGTCATGTTTAACCGAGACATCAGAGACCTCCCTGCCCCCCCGGCCCAGTCCGCCTCTACCTCCTGGCGGTTACAGCAGCGGCGGCGACAGCTCCGCCTCCACCTCCTCCACTATTAGGCAGCGCGATGGCCGCGATCCTTTAATCAGTCTGGCCCGCTCACCCTGCCAGCTTGGGGACACTGACGGGGACATTCCCTCCTATTCTCCCGTACACATAAGGCAAATTAGGCGGCCGCTAGACCCCTGGAAGCGCGAGGCCTTAGGCGGCTGCCTTTTTTGCCTAATTAGAGAGCCGCCTCTGGGGATCAATCCTGAAATGGTGACATACCATACACGGGGATAGGGATGAGCCGAACACCCCCCGGTTCGGTTCGCACCCAGAACATGCAAACAGATCGAAAGTTTGCGTAAACTTTCGAACACCGTTAAAGTCTATGGGACGTGAGAAATCGAAAAAGCAAATTTTAAAGGCTAATATACAAGTTATTGTCCTAAAAAGGGTTTGGGGACCCGGGTCCTGCCCCAGGGGACACGTATCAATGTAAAAAAAAGTTTTAAAAACTGCAGTTTTTTCGGGAGCAGTGGTTTTAATGATGCATAAAGTGATAAAAAAAAAAGAAATATTCCTTTAAATATCGTGCCTGGGGGGTGTCTATAGTATGCCTGTAAAGTGGCACGTGTTTCCCGTGTTTAGAACTGTCCCTGCACAAAATGACATTTCTAAAGGAATAAAAGTCATTTAAAACTGCTTGCGGCTTTAATGTAATGTCTGGTCTCGGCAATATGGATGAAAATCATTGAGAAAAACAGCATGGGTACCCCTCCCCCCCAGCCCATTACCAGGCCCTTTGGGTGTTGTATGAATATTAAGGGGAACCCTGCACCCAAATAAAAAAAAGAAAATGTGTGGGGCCCCCAGGCCCTATATACTCTGAACAGCAGTATACAGGCGGTCCAAACAAGACAGGGACTGTAGGTTTGTTCTTAAGTAGAATATGTATGGAGGAGTTGGATGGTTTCCAGAAAACAGATAATCGGGTCTCCCAGTCCCAGGTAATAGTAAAAGAACAGGAAGGTAAGGATAGAAGAGGGCTCTCACGGCAAATGGGATTTTAATGGGAGACACTAGTACTATTTTAAAGGTAAGCACAAAGGACAAGATCATTTAGAAAAATATACATTTTAATACATCATTAACCACTTAACGACCGCCCACCGCCGATTTACGTCGGCAGAATGGCACAGACAGGCAGAATCACGTAGATCTACGTGATCGCCTTTGTGCAGTTGGGGGGTCCATCCGGACCCCCCTTCACTGCAGTGAGCGGCCGTTAAGTGTTCGGGAGCGATCAGGCATGAGGGGGCGGCCGCTCGATTCTGCCCCCCCCCCCTCGCGATTGCTCCCGGCGAATGAAATTGCTTCCTCCTGCCTGAAATGTAAACACAGGCTGGAGGAAGTGATGTCATCTCCCTCGCCGCGGTCTTTTCGTTCCCGGCGCCGAGGATAGAAGAAGCAGGTTAGTGCACCAACAGTCCACTGACACGTAGGTACACATAGGCACACAAATCACCCCCCAGTCACCCCCAGATCACCCCCCAGGTCACCCCAAAGCCCCCAATCACAGTGTCACTGATTGCAGTGATCATTTATTTTACTGATCACTGCATTTAGTGTCATCTGTGATTGTAAAAAGTTGCAGGGCAGTTAGGATTAGGCCCCTTTAGGTCCAGGGTAGCCCCCTAACCCCCCCCCTAATAAAGGTTTAACCCCTTGATCACCCCCCAGGTAACCCTTTCACCCCCTAACTTCAGCGTCACTAAGCGATTGTTTTTCCGATCGCTGTATTCGTGTCGCTGGTGTTTTAGATAGGCAGTTATTTTTTTTTAGGTTCGCCGCAGGTTTTTATTAGTGTCAGGTACCCCCATATATTATTTTAACCCCCTGATTGCCCCTAGAGTTAACCCTTTCACCAGTGATCGCCGTATAAGCGTCACTGGTGTCACTGGTTAGCCAGTAAGTTATTTAGTTATTTAGGTTACCCGTCAGGTTTTTATATAGTGTCAGGTACCCCCATATTTAACCTAATAAAGGTTTTAACCCCCTGATTGCCCCTAGTTAACCCTTTCACCAGTGATCACCATATAAAGGTTACGGGTGACGCTGGTTGATTAGTTTGCTTTTTATAGCATCAGGGCACCCGCCGTATATAACCCAATAAAGGTTTAACCCCCCTGATCGCCCGGCGGGTGAGATCAATTAGGTTTTAGCGCCAGAGAGGGTCTGCGTCGCCCCAGGCAGTGTTAGGTTAGTGCCAGTAACGCTAACACCCACGCGCAAAGCATACACCCCCCTTAGTGGTATAGTATCTGATCAGATCTATACTAGCATCCCCAGCGGTTTAGGGTTCCCAAAAACGCAGTGTTAGTGGGATCAGCCCAGATACCTGCTAGCGCCTGCGTTTAGCCCCTCCGCCCAGCCCAGCCCAGCCCAGCCCACCCAAGTGCAGTATCGATCGATCACTGTCACTTACCAAACACAACACACATAACTGCAGCGTTCGCAGAGACAGGCCTGATCCCTGCGATCGCTAACAGTTTTTTTGTAGCGTTTGATATATTTGCTGACGACAGTCAGGTGCTTTTTTTCCTGTGAATCTTACTAGTGTACCCCTAAATTTAGAGCCCAAAATGGCAAGACGAAGGTACACTAGTAAAGAGGCCTACGAGATTCTGAGCATGACAGATAGTGAAGAGGAGGTCACGTATCTGTCAGATTCAGGCTCAGAATATCTTCCCGTAGAAGACAGTGACGTCAGCGGCCCCACGTCAGATAGCTCTGACGACGAAGTTGAGGTCCCTGCTAAGGTCAGGTGTACCCGATCCCGATCTTCTGAGGTTGTTGAGGAGCAAGAACCGCAGGTCTCTCGTATCATGGAGCAGAGTAGTATTAGCGCCGCTATTCCTTCTGGTGAACTGGCAAGCACCAGCGGCCTAGTACAGCTTGGACGTACATCCAGCACTGCAGTAACACTTGGTGACGTGGCGAGTCCCATAAGTGCAGTTCAAGCTGGCGAGGTGGCAAGCACAAGTAGTGTCCCGCTGCCACCAAGAAGACAAAGGCAGGCCCGTCGTGCCCATACTGCCCTTCCTGCAGAATTCGCCTATCCTGATTGGGTCCCCACCACTTCTGCAGAACCCGTACTTCCCCCATTCACTGCCCAACCCGGTATTCAGGTGGAAACAGCTGATTTTATTCCAATTGATTTTTATTCGCTGTTTTTCACGGAAGATCTCTATAGATCTATTGTGGACCAGAGTAATTTATATGCTGGTCAATTTATCGCCGCTAACCCCCAGTTGCCTAAAATTGCCAGAAATTGGAAACCAATTACGGTTTCCGAATTTAAGACCTTTCTGGGCCTTTCCCTCAACATGGGCACACATAAATTTCCGTCATTGCGTGCTTATTGGTCCACGCACCCAATTGACCACATGCCCGTGTTCTCTGCCTCCATGTCCAGGGCACGATACGAGCAGATTTTGCGGTTCATGCACTTCAACGACAATGAACTTTGTCGTCCACGTGGGGACCCTGAATACGACCGGCTCTATAAAATTCGGCCCCTCATAAACCACTTCAACGAACGTTTTGCAGCCTTGTTTACTCCCGATCAAGTTGTCTGCGTTGATGAGTCCCTGATTACATTTTCTGGCCGCTTGTCTTTCAAGCAGTACCTTCCCAGCAAGCGTGCCAGATACGGGGGCAAGCTCTACAAGTTCTGTGACAGGGCAACAGGCTATGTAGTGAACTTTACGGTTTATGAGGGAAAAGATAGTCAGATTGAGTCGGTCAACTGCCCGGATTACATAGGGAGCGCTGGTAAGATAGTGTGGAACTTGGTGTCACCCTTATTCGGAAAGGGGTACCACTTGTATGTGGACAATTATTACACGAGCGTGCCACTGTTTAGTCACTTGTTTGATCATCAGATTGGAGCATGTGGCACCGTGCGACCTAATCGCCGGGGCTTTCCCCAGCGGCTTGTAGATGCCCGTCTTAGGCTGGGGGAGAGAGCCTGCTTGAAGTGTAATAACTTGCTCGCTATGAAGTGGAGGGACAATAAGAATGTTTTCCTTCTTACCTCCCTTCATGCAGACACGACAGTCCAAATTCGTACGGCGACTGGTGTTGTGGAGAAACCCCTCTGTGTCCACGAATATAACCAAAATATGGGAGGGGTGGACCTCAACGACCAGTTGATGGCGCCGTATCTAATTGACCGTAAGGCGAGACGCTGGTACAAAAAAGTGTCTCTATCATTATTCCAATTGGCTTTGCTGAACGCTCATGTGCTACACAGAGCTTCAGGCGGGACGTTATCTCTTCTAAAATTCCAGAATGAGATAGTCACAGAACTCCTGTATCCAGGCGGTTCTGCACCTCACCATCCCCTACCAAATGCAGTAAGCCGGCTGCATGAGAGGCATTATTCGTATGTCCTCCCGAGTACCCCTACCCAAAGCCACCCCCAAAAAAGATGTCGTGTCTGTAGCAAGCGCGGATTTAGGCGTGACACCCGTAGTTTTTGTCCACTCTGTCCTGACAAGCCTGGTCTTTGCCAAGGTGAATGTTTTGAACGCTACCACTCAAAAGTGAAGTTTTAGCGTAGGGTACAGCATTTCACAGACAAGGACACACTTACACAGGGTCTCCCAAGATGCCATTACATTTTGAGAGACCCGAACCATTACAGTTGTAAAGTTACAAAAAAAAGTGTAAAAAAGAAAAAAAAAAACGTAAAAAACAAAACACAAAAAAAATATAAAATAAAAAAACCAAAAATAGTTGTCGTTTTATTGTTCTCTCTCTCTCTATTTTCTCTCTATTGTTCTGCTCTTTTTTACTGTATTCTATTCTGCAATGTTTTATCATGCTTGCTTTTCAGGTATGTAATTTTTTGTTTTCAGGTGCGCCATTCAACTGCAGCGCGGAATTATTTATCTTGACAGCAACAGCGTTTGCTCCCACGATACATAAAGCCGTGACTCCAGTGCTGTAGGAGGTGATTTCACCACCACAGTTAAAAAAAAGAGCATTTATGCCGAAGCATGGGGGCAGCAGGGGCGGAGGAGCGATTTTGCTCCTAATGCCGCGTACATACGGTCGAAATTCCGACGGAGGCCTGCCCGTGGAAAATTCCGACCGTGTGTACGCGGCATAACTTTTTTGCGGGAGGATGCCCCCATGCTTCGGCATATATATATTTTAGGCACAGGTTGCGTTAAAACATTTTTTTATTTTTTACTAGGTTTTGTTTTGGTATTTGCTTTGCAGGTATGGCATGGTAAGGTCTTACTGTTGTACTGTAATGTTACTTTGTTTTAATGTTAACCACCATTTGCTTAGCAGGTACGCCATTCAGTTGCAGCGCGGATCTATTTATCTTGACAGCAACAGCGTTTGCTCCCACGATACATAAAGCCGTGACTCCAACGCTGTAGGAGGTGATTTCACCACCACAGTTAAAAAAAAGAGCATATATGCCGAAGCATGGGGGCAGCAGGGGCGGAGGAGCGATTTTGCTCCTAATGCCGCGTATATACGGTCGAAATTCCAACGGAGGCTTGCCCGTGGAAAAGTCCGACCGTGTGTACGCGGCATAACCTTTTATGCCGCGTACATACGGTCGAAATTCCGACAAAGGCTTGACCGTGTGTACGCGGCATAACTTTTTTGCGGGAGGATGCCCCCATGCTTCGGCATATATGCCCATCATTAGAAGTGGGTGGATGAAGGGAGGTATTCTAATGGTGGGCATACCCACCAATCAATCTCTTTTTTTCGTTCAGCCAATAGGCTGTATGAAAAAAAAGATTACAATACATGTCCAACAAGGACCAGCAACGTACTGGTATGTTGCTGGACTTTGAATGTTTATACCAGAATGATGCCTGCGGGTTTAGGTATTATCTTGGTATCATTCTTTTCAGCCAGCAGCCGGCTTTCATGTAAAAGCAATTCTAGCAGATAATTAGCCTCTAGACTGCTTTTACAAGCAGTGGGAGGGAATGTCCCCCCCCCCGGATATAAAAAGCGCCATTGGGAAATTGGGAAAGCATTTTATCACACCGATCTTGGTGTGGTCAGATGCTTTGAGGGCAGAGGAAAGATCTAGGGTCTAACCCCCCAATTTTTTTCAAAAAAAGAGTACCTGTCACTACTTATTGCTATCATAGGGGATATTTACATTCCCTGAGATAACGATAAAAATGGTAAAAAAATAAAATATGGAAGGCACAGTTTAAAAATAAAATAAAAAAGCCAAATAAATAATAAAAAAAAAAAAGCACCGCTGTCCCCCCCTGCTCTTGCGCAAAGGCGAACGCAAGCGTCGGTCTAGCGTCATATGTAAACAGCAATTGCATCATGCATGTGAGGTATCACCGCGAAGGTCAGATCGAGGGCAGTCATTTTAGCAGTAGACCTCCTCTGTAAATCTAACGTGGTAACCTGTAAAGGCTTTTAAATGCTTTTAAAAATGAATGTAGTTTGTCGCCGCTGCGCGTTTGTGCGCAATTTTAAAGCATGTCGTGTTTGGTATCCATGTACTCGGCCTATGATCATCTTTTTTATTTCATCAAACATTTGGGCAATATAGTGTTTTTTAGTGCATTAAAAATAAAAAAAGTGTGTTTTTCCCCCAAAAAATGCGTTTGAAAAATCGCTGCGCAAATACTGTGTGGAAAAAAAAATGCAACACCCACTATTTTAATCTGTAGGGCCTTTGCTTTAAAAAAATATATAATGTTTGGGGGTTCAACATAATTTTCTTGCAAAAAAAAATTTTTTTTCATGTAAACAAAAAGTGTCAGAAAGGGCTTTGTCTTCAAGTGGTTAGAAGAGTGGATGATGTGTGACATAAGCTTCCTAATGTTGTGCATAAAATGCCAGGACAGTTCAAAACCCCCCCAAATGACCCCATTTTGTAAAGTAGACACCTCAAGCTATTTGCTGAGAGGCATGTTGAGCCCATTGAATATTTTTTTTTTGTCCCAAGTGATTGAATAATGACCAAAAAAAAAAAAAATGTACAAAAAGTTGTCACTAAATTATATATTGCTCAAACATGCCATGGGCATATGTGGAATTACACCCCAAAATACATTCTGTTGCTTCTCCTGAGTACGGGGATACCACATGTGTGGGACTTTTTGGGAGCCTAGTCGCGTACGGGACCCCAAAAACCAAGCACCGCCTTCAGGATTTCTATGGGTGTAAATTTTGGATTTCACTCCTCACTGCCTATCACAGTTTCGGAGGCCATGGAATGCCCAGATGGCACAAAACCCCCCCAAATGACCCCATTTTGGAAAGTAGACACCCCAAGCTATTTGCTGAGAGGTATGTTGAGTATTTTGCAGATCTTGCTTTTTGTCACAAAGTTTTGAAAATGTAAAAAAAGAAAAAAAAAAAAGAAAAAAAAATGTCTTTCTTAATTTTCAAAAACAAATGAGAGCTGTAAAATACTCACCATGCCTCTCAGCAAATAGCTTGGGGTGTCTACTTTCCAAAATGGGGTCATTTGTGGGGGTTTTGGGCTATTTTGACATTTTATGGCCTTCAAAACTGTGATAGGTAGTGAGAAGTGAAATCAAAAATTTATGCCCTTAGAAACCTTGAAGGCGGTGCTTGGTTTTTGGGGTCCCGTACGCGGCTAGGCTCCCAAAAAGTCCCACACATGTGGTATCCCCGTACTCAGGAGAAGCAGCAGAATGTATTTTGGGGTGTAATTTCACATATAACCATGGCATGTGTGAGCAATATATCATTTAGTGACAACTTTTTGTACATTTTTTTTTCTTTTTGTCATTATTCAATCATTTGGGACAAAAAAAAAAATATTCAATGGGCTCAACATGCCTCTCAGCAAATAGCTTGGGGTGTCTACTTTCCAAAATGGGGTCATTTGGGGGGGTTTGTGCCATCTTGGCATTTTATGGCCTTCAAAACTGTGATAGGTAGTGAGGAGCGAAATCAAAAATGTATGCCCTTAGAAACCTTGAAGGCGGTGCTTGGTTTTTGGGGTCCCGTACGCGGCTAGGCTCCCAAAAAGTCCCACACATGTGGTATCCCCGTACTCAGGAGAAGCAGCAGAATGTATTTTGGGGTGTAATTTCACATATAACCATGGAATGTGTGAGCAATATATCATTTAGTGACAACTTTTTGTACATTTTTTTTTCTTTTTGTCATTATTCAATCATTTGGGACAAAAAAAAAATATTCAATGGGCTCAACATGCCTCTCAGCAAATAGCTTGGGGTGTCTACTTTCCAAAATGGGGTCATTTGGGGGGGTTTGTGCCATCTTGGCATTTTATGGCCTTCAAAACTGTGATAGGTAGTGAGGAGCGAAATCAAAAATTTATGCCCTTAGAAACCTTGAAGGCGGTGCTTGGTTTTTGGGGTCCCGTACGCGGCTAGGCTCCCAAAAAGTCCCACACATGTGGTATCCCCGTACTCAGGAGAAGCAGCAGAATGTATTTTGGGGTGTAATTTCACATATGCCCATGGCATGTGTGAGCAATATATCATTTAGTGACAACTTTGTGCAAAAAAAAAAAGTTTGTCATATTTCCGCAACCTGTGGCAAAATATAAAATATTCCATGGACTCAACATGCCTCTCAGCAAATAGCTTGGGGTGTCTACTTTCCAAAATGGGGTAATTTGGGGGGGTTTTGTGCTATTTTGGCATTTTATGGCCTTCGAAACTGTGATAGGTAGTGAGGAGTGAAATCAAAAATTTACGCCCTTAGAAATCCTGAAGGCGGTGCTTGGTTTTTGGGGCCCTGTACGCGGCTAGGCTCCCAAAAAGTCCCACGCATGTGGTATCCCCGTACTCAGGAAAAGCAGCAGAATGTATTTTGGGGTGCAATTCCACATATAACCATGGCATGTGTGAGCAATATATCATTTAGTGACAACTTTTTGTACATTTTTTTTTTTTTCTTTTTTCATTATTCAATCATTTGGACAAAAAAAAATATATTCAATGGGGTCAACATGCCTCTCAGCAAATAGCTTGGGGTGTCTACTTTCCAAAATGGGGTCATTTGGGGGGGTTTTGTGCCATCTTGGCATTTTATGGCCTTCAAAACTGTGATAGGTAGTGAGGAGTGAAATCAAAAATTTATGCCCTTAGAAACCTTGAAGGCGGTGCTTGGTTTTTGGGGTCCCGTACGCGGCTAGGCTCCCAAAAAGTCCCACACATGTGGTATCCCCGTACTCAGGAGAAGCAGCAGAATGTATTTTGGGGTGTAATTTCACATATGCCCATGGCATGTGTGAGCAATATATCATTTAGTGACAACTTTGTGCAAAAAAAAAAAAGTTTGTCATATTCCCGCAACTTGTGGCAAAATATAAAATATTCCATGGACTGAACATGCCTCTCAGTAAATAGCTTGGGGTGTCTACTTTCCAAAATGGGGTCATTTGGGGGGGTTTTGTGCTATTTTGGCATTTTATGGCCTTCGAAACTGTGATAGGTAGTGAGGAGTGAAATCAAAAATTTGCGCCCTTAGAAATCCTGAAGGCGGTGCTTGGTTTCCGGGGTCCCGTACGTGGCTAGGCTCCCAAAAAGTCCCACACATGTGGTATCCCCGTACTCAGGAGAAGCAGCAGAATGTATTTTGGGGTGCAATTCCACATATAACCATGGCATGTGTGAGCAATATATCATTTAGTGACAACTTTTTGTAATTTTTTTTTTTTTGTCATTATTCAATCACTTGGGACAAAAAAAAAAATATTCAATGGGCTCAACATGCCTCTCAGCAATTTCCTTGGGGTGTCTACTTTCCAAAATGGGGTCATTTGGGGGGGTTTTGTACTGCCCTGCCATTTTAGCACCTCAAGAAATGAGATAGGCAGTCATAAATTTAAAGCTGTGTAAATTTCAGAAAATGTACCCTAGTTTGTAAACGCTATAACTTTTGCGCAAACCAATATACGCTTATTGACATTTTTTTTACTAAAGACATGTGGCTGAATACATTTTGGCCTAAATGTATGACTAAAATTGAGTTTATTCGATTTTTCTTATAACAAAAAGTAGAAAATATCATTTTTTTTCAAAATTTTCGGTCTTTTTCCATTTATATCGGAAAAAATAAAAATCGCAGAGGCAATCAAATACCATTAAAAGAAAGCTCTATTTGTGGGAAGAAAAGGACGCAAATTTCATTTGGGTACAACATTGCATGTCCGCACAATTTACAGTTAAAGCAGCGCAGTGCCGAATCCCAAAAACAGGCCTGGTCCTAATGGCCCGAAATGGTCCGGGGCTTAAGTGGTTAAAAAATACAAAGTACATTAATTTGCATAGACCATAAAGGAGTTTGGGAAACGAGATACTTAGTTGTACAGCTAGCCAACATGTTTCACACAATTGTTCTTCATCAGGGCCTTGCACTCATCTTTAGTTTCCACTGGTCTGTACAGGACATAAAAATATGTCATTAGTATCAAACAGTAGTTATAATTGTGACAAAGGTACAAAAAAGTTTCAGAGTTTCATCATTACATAATGTAATATTGCATATATGTTAGCAGTAAGAACTGCTCTGTGCTCACCTAGTCTAAAAGTGTTGAATGTGTCGCACACCGCTTAGCACATGCGTTAATGCCAGTAGGACAGCCGCTGTAACTATCCCGGTGGGAGTCAGATACGTGAGGATGTTAGACCGCTTCAGCCGGACAATCAATAGATTATAGAATTCTAAAAATTCAAAATTGCATAATGAAAATAATATGATGGTAATAGTGTTGATAATATACTGATTAGATTAAACCAGAAAAGCTACTACACAGCCCCTAGATGGCCGAGGGCTCGTAATAAGATAAGCAATTTTATATTTAAATGGAATTGATACCAGCATTAGGACATTCCATTAAAGTATGTTATATTTATATTTTTATTTGTAATGTTGTAATGCATTCCTCATTCTATTTGACAGGTATGTATATATTTGGGCAGTGGTACCCTTAATATATAGGTATTCTTATAAGGCCAAGGGTTTAATAAGTTGATGGGGATTAGCAATTACATAGGGCCAAGCAGTAGGTATGTAGTAATATATGCTATAATGACATATAGGGAGATAGGAAGAGTAAAGGTCATACATTATTCCTATCCATAATAAAGCCTAAATGGAATGCTCTGATCTATTGGTATCATATGGACACCTTTAGTTAGACCAAAGCCAAAGATTATAACGGCACATATAGGGAGAACACAGAGTAACCTCAAACAGTGAAACCAGTGCACACTGAATAGTAGTCATATATAAGGAGTAGTGATGAGCCGAACACCCCCGGGTTCGGTTCGCACCAGAACCCGCGAACGGACCGAAAGTTCGAACGAACATTAGAACCCTATTAAATACAATGGATGCGAACGTTCGAATTCTAAAGTGCTAATTATAACAACTATTATGCATGTTATTGTCCTAAAAAGGGTTTGGGAACCCGGGTTCTGCACCAGGGGACATGTATCAATGCAAAAATAAGTTTTAAAAACGGTCGTTTTCCGGGAGCAGTCATTTTAATGATGCATAAAGTGAAAAAAAAAAAGTCAAATATTCCTTTAAATATCGTACCTGGGGGGTGTCTAAAGTATGCCTGTGAAGTGCCACGTGTTTCCCGTGTTTAGAACTGTCCCTGCACAAAATGACACTTCTAAAGGAAAAAAAAGCCATTTAAAACTGCTTGCGGCTTTAATGTAATGTCTGGTCCCGGTAATATGGATGAAAATCTTTAAGAAAAATGGCATAGCTACCCCATGACCCCCCCCCTACCCCAGCCCATTACCAGCCCCTTTGGGTCTTGTATGGATATTAAGGGGAACCCCGCACATAAAATAAAAAAGGCCCTATATACTCTGAACAGCCGTATACAGGCGGTGCATACAAGACAGGGACTGTAGGTTTGTTCTTATGTAGAATCTGTTTGTAATTTTGAACAGGTACATTGTTGAAGTGTAGCTCCAGACCAAAAATCTATTTTTAAACTTTTTGGAAAACATAGGTAAGGGTTATCACCCCTGTAACATTTGTTTTGCTGTCTGTGCCCCTGTTCAGAACATTTCACCTCACTTTCCGTCCTAATGACAACTGTTTTTGAAATGTGGTGTTTTTCTTGAAACAAGGATTGCTGATAAAGCATCAGTACAGAGGAGACACCTTTCTCCCATATTTATTCTTACAGGAGAGAATTTTCCTTCCTAGTGGTAGATTTCCTCTCACTTCCTGTTGTCTTCTTGCGTTTGCAAGTAGGAGTCGTTTGTAAGTTGGATGTTTGAAAGTAGGGACCTGCCGTATATACTCTGCAGAAATAGGCCCCTTAGTTGTTGGTGTTGGCACAACACTGTAAGCACTCACAGTTACTCTTGGTTGGTGCTGGAACGCCCTGCTGTCAACTATTATATCAGGAATTTTAATTACATATAATTGTTGAACAGTGGTAGTAAAAATTGGGCCTTTGATGGTGGTGCTGGTGCCACAACACTGTAAGCCCTGACAGTTACTCTTGGTGGGTGCAGCAATGGGCCCTGCTGTGAATTATTAGATCAAGAATTGTAATTACATGCCCCTGTTGAACAGGGGCTGAAAAATTGGGCCTTAGGCACTGGTGGCACAACACTGCAACCCTTCACAGATACTGTACTTGGAGCACAGCAATGAGCCCTGTTGCAAAGTATTGCTTCAAAAATTGTAATGACACGCCCCTGTTAAACAGGGGCTGAAAAATTGGGCCTTAGGCACTGGTGGCACAACACTGCAACTCCTCACAGATACTGTACTTGGAGCACAGCAATGAGCCCTGTTGCAAAGTATTGCTTCAAAAATTGTAATTACACGCCCCTGTTAAACAGGGGCTGAAAAATTGGGCGTTAGGCACTGGTGGCGGCACCCATAAACAAAAATGATCTTCCAAGCTATCATCATCAATCGTATCATTGAGGACTCGGAGGAGGAGGATAGCCAGTCAACATAACAGCACAGGCACTCAGCATCAGCATCAGTCTTGAAGGGATGTGACATTTTAAAATCAATTAGTCTGTTATATCAGCATCAGGTGTGTGGTAGCTGGTGGTGATCCAAGACTGGTTCATCTTGATGAAAGTCAGTCGATCAACCGAGTCGGTGGACAGGCGCACCCTGTGATCCGTGACAAATCCTCCAGCAGCACTGAATGTGCGTTCCGAAAGAACGCTGGATGCAGGACAGGCCAGTAGCTCAATTGCATACTGTGCAAGCTCTGGCCAGTGATCCATCCTCAAGACCCAGTAAGCCAGAGGATTTTCGGTGGGGAAGGTGTCCAAGTCTGACCTTGCCCCTAGATATTCCTGCACCATGTTTATCAGACGCTGGCGATGGTTGCTGGAACCGATCATACTTTGGGTCTGCGGACTAAAGAATTGTCTGAACGCATCGGTCAGACGGCCACCTTCCCCACCGCTCCTTCTTTGACTGGCCGAAGCCTCAGCAACTCGTTGTCCAGGACCAGGAGTTTGCAACCTCCCAGTCTCTGGGAACGCGTTGCACAGACCTTTCTGCAAGGCCTCCCGGAGTTGTCTCATCCTCTGCTCCCTCTGCGACGGTAACATAAGGTCCGCAACCTTACCCTTGTACCGTGGATCAAGGAGAGTGGCCAGCCAGTAATGGTCCCTCTCCTTGATCCGAAGAATACGAGGATCCTTCCGCAGACTTTGCAGGATCAGGGAGGCCATGCAGCGTAGGTTTGCTGAGGCATTCGCTCCGGAGTCCTCTGGGTCACTAAGGACGACATGATCCGCAGCCACCTCCTCCCAGCCACGTACAAGTCCACTGGTTTCTTGGGACTGTAAATCATCCCTAAAAGACTGCTGCTGATGATGCTGAGTGCCAGCCTCCACCTCCATGCTGACACAATCCTCCTCCTCCTCCTCCTCCTCCTCCTCCTCCTCCTCCTCTTCCTGTGCGATGGGTGGGACAGAAGGAACACTGTCTGGGTAAAGGGGGCCTTGAGAGGCAAGGAAGTCCTCCTCTTCCTGCCTCTGTTCTGCCTCAAGTGCCCTGTCCATTATTCCACGCAGCGTGTGCTCCAACAGGTGGACAAGAGGTACAGTGTCACTGATGCATGCACTGTCACTGCTCACCATCCTCGTGGCCTCCTCAAATGGTGCCAGGACAGTGCATGCATCCCTGATCATGCCCCACTGGCGTGGAGAAAAAAAACCAAGCTCCCCTGACCCTGTCCTGGTGCCGTAGTCGCACAGGTACTCATTGATGGCCCTCTGCTGCGTGTGCAGCCGCTGCAGCATGGCCAACGTTGAGTTCCACCTGGTGGGCATGTCACATATAAGGCGGTTCTTGGGCAGGTTCAACTCCTTTTGCAGCTCAGCCAGGCGAGCACTGGCATTATAAGATCTGCGGAAATGCACACAGACTTTCCTGGCCTGCCTCAGGACATCCTGTAAGCCCGGGTACCTGCCCAAGAAGCGCTGCACCACCAGGTTAAGGACGTGAGCCACACAGGGCACATGGGTCAGTTGTCCCTGTCGGAGGGCGGAGAGGAGGTTGGTGCCATTGTCGCAAACCACCATTCCTGGCTTAAGCTGGCGTGGCGTCAACCACCTCTCGGCCTGGCCCTGCAGAGCAGACAGGACCTCTGCCCCAGTGTGGCTTCTGTCCCCCAAACACACCAGCGCAAGCACGGCATGGCATCTTTTTGCCTGCGTACTTGCGTAGCCCCGTGAACGGCTACGGAGCACCGCTGGTTCATAGGACAAACCACAGGAAGAGGCCATGGAGGAAGAAGAAGAGGAGGGGGTGGAGGAGAGAGGTGTGTCACAACCAGTAGTAGCATTTTGGAGGCGTGGCGGTGGGACAACCTCCAACACTACTGCACCTTGTCCTGAATCCTTCCCAGCTGCCAAAAGAGTGACCCAATGGGCCGTGAAAGAAAGGTAACGTCCCTGTCCATGCCTGCTGGACCATGAGTCAGCGGTAATATGCACCTTACCGCTGACCGCCCTGTCCAGCGAGGCCAAGACATTGCCTTCCACATGCCGGTAGAGAGCCGGAATAGCCTTCCGTGAGAAAAAGTGGCGTTTGGGAACCTGCCACTGAGGAACCGCACATTGCACAAACTCACGGAAGGGGGCCGAGTCTACCAACTGAAAAGGCAGCAGTTGAAGCGCTAGCAATTTAGCCAAGCTAGCATTCAACCGCTGGGCATGTGGATGGCTGGGAGTGAACTTCTTTCGACGGTCCAGCAGCTGGGGCAGGGAAATTTGCCTGCTAGAATCGGACGTCGGTGTACTGCTAGCAGAGTGGGCGCAAGTACTTGGCTGTGACACACCTAATTCTACACCTTCATTCCTCTCAGTGCATGTTTCAGAGAGGACTGAAGTTATAGTGGGGTTGGAGATCCCAGCTGATGCGGTGCAAGGAGAGGTCCGCTTTGTTCTTTGGTGTGGGTCTTTGAGGTAGGCTTGCCAACGAGCTGCATGGCAGGTCAACATATGTCTGGTCAGGCATGTGGTACCCAAGCGGCTGATGTTTTGGCCACGCGATATACGCTTGAGACATATGTTGCAAACAGCAGCTGTGCGATCTGATGCACTAGCCTCAAAAAAGGCCCACACCAAAGAACTTTTTGAATGACGGGCAGAGGCAGCGCCCTGCACAGGCGGAGCTCTGCGGTGTGATTCCGTCGGTGTACTGCCCTTACGCTGGCCACCAAAGGGCATCCTGCCTCGTTGGAGATGTGCCTCCTCCTCATCCTCCTCCTCCTCCTCTCTCCTATTAGGCACCCACGTGGAGTCATTGACCTCATCATCCCCTCCCTCCTCATCACTGGAGCCAATCTGGCAGTATGCTGCAGCTGCTGGAACATGACTGCCAGATTGGTGTCCTTCTTGAGCATCCCCTCTGTCTGCTCTCACGCTACTGCCTTCCTCTAGCTGGGTTTCATCATCAGACCCTTCGAAACGCTGGGCATCCTCCTGGAGCATGTACCCAACACTGTGCTGAAACAGTTCGGGGGACTCCTCAGGAGGAGGACATGGTGGGTCTAGGGAAGGAGTGACTGATGATTTGTCTGACATTGATACCAGGGAAGACGACGCTTTGGCAGCTGCTTTTCCAGTACCCTGAGCCTGGGTGAGAGAGGATGAGGAGGAGGAGGAGGGCTTGGTCATCCACTCTACCAAGTCTTCGGCATGATGTGGCTCAACATGTCCAGCTGCCGAAAAGAAGGACAAGCGTGTCCCATGGCCATGTGCTGATGACAATGCACCGCGTCCACGACCAGCACTGTTGCCCCCAGACACAGAGCCTGCTTGCCCTCTTTTATTGCCTCCTGACTGTCTGCCTCTCCTTGTTTGCCTTCCAGACATTCTAATAGATGGCCTGCAGGGAGATGGGAAAAAAGCAATAAGGGCTACCTTCAGGTGTCCTTCTCTGTCCCTTGAAACAAGGACTTTCACAGTGAAAGAAACTGACACTGTCCCTACCTAGAGTTTTCTGTCCCTAGAATAAATGTTTTTTTTAATCACAATATAGCACAAGGACAATTCACTCAATGTCTCTCCAGGTCCCTGGAAACAAGGACTTGCAGAGTGAAAGAAACTGACACTGTCCCTACCTAGAGTTTTCTGTCCCTAGAATAAATGTTTTTTTTAAGCACAATATAGCACAAGGACAATTAACTCACTGTCCTTACAGGTCCCTGGAAACAAGGACTTGCAGAGTGAAAGAAAAAAAACACTCTCCCTACCTACAGTTTTCTGTCCCTAGAAAAAATGTTTTTTTTAAGCACAATATAGCACAAGGACAATTAACTCACTGTCCTTACAGGTCCCTGGAAACAAGGACTTGCAGAGTGAAAGAAAAAAAACAAACACTCTCCCTACCTACAGTTTTCTGTCCCTAGAAAAAATGTTTTTTTTAATCACAATATAGCACAAGGAAAATTAACTCACTGTCCTTACAGGTCCCTGGAAACAAGGACTTGCAGAGTGAAAGAAAAAAAACACTCTCCCTACCTACAGTTTTCTGTCCCTAGAAAAAATGTTTTTTTTAATCACAATATAGCACAAGGAAAATTAACTCACTGTCCTTACAGGTCCCTGGAAACAAGGACTTGCAGAGTGAAAGAAACTGACACTGTCCCTACCTAGAGTTTTCTGTCCCTAGAATAAATGTTTTTTTTAATCACAATATAGCACAAGGAAAATTAACTCACTGTCCTTACAGGTCCCTGGAAACAAGGACTTGCAGAGTGAAAGAAACTGACACTGTCCCTACCTAGAGTTTTCTGTCCCTAGAATAAATGTTTTTTTTAAGCACAATATAGCACAAGGACAATTAACTCACTGTCCTTACAGGTCCCTGGAAACAAGGACTTGCAGAGTGAAAGAAAAAAAACACTCTCCCTACCTACAGTTTTCTGTCCCTAGAAAAAATGTTTTTTTTAATCACAATATAGCACAAGGAAAATTAACTCACTGTCCTTACAGGTCCCTGGAAACAAGGACTTGCAGAGTGAAAGAAAAAAAACACTCTCCCTACCTACAGTTTTCTGTCCCTAGAAAAAATGTTTTTTTTAATCACAATATAGCACAAGGAAAATTAACTCACTGTCCTTACAGGTCCCTGGAAACAAGGACTTGCAGAGTGAAAGAAACTGACACTGTCCCTACCTAGAGTTTTCTGTCCCTAGAATAAATGTTTTTTTTAATCACAATATAGCACAAGGAAAATTAACTCACTGTCCTTACAGGTCCCTGGAAACAAGGACTTGCAGAGTGAAAGAAACTGACACTGTCCCTACCTAGAGTTTTCTGTCCCTAGAATAAATGTTTTTTTTAAGCACAATATAGCACAAGGACAATTAACTCACTGTCCTTACAGGTCCCTGGAAACAAGGACTTGCAGAGTGAAAGAAAAAAAACACTCTCCCTACCTACAGTTTTCTGTCCCTAGAAAAAATGTTTTTTTTAATCACAATATAGCACAAGGAAAATTAACTCACTGTCCTTACAGGTCCCTGGAAACAAGGACTTGCAGAGTGAAAGAAAAAAAACACTCTCCCTACCTACAGTTTTCTGTCCCTAGAAAAAATGTTTTTTTTAATCACAATATAGCACAAGGAAAATTAACTCACTGTCCTTACAGGTCCCTGGAAACAAGGACTTGCAGAGTGAAAGAAACTGACACTGTCCCTACCTAGAGTTTTCTGTCCCTAGAATAAATGTTTTTTTTAATCACAATATAGCACAAGGAAAATTAACTCACTGTCCTTACAGGTCCCTGGAAACAAGGACTTGCAGAGTGAAAGAAACTGACACTGTCCCTACCTAGAGTTTTCTGTCCCTAGAATAAATGTTTTTTTTAATCACAATATAGCACAAGGAAAATTAACTCACTGTCCTTACAGGTCCCTGGAAACAAGGACTTGCAGAGTGAAAGAAACTGACACTGTCCCTACCTAGAGTTTTCTGTCCCTAGAATAAATGTTTTTTTTAATCACAATATAGCACAAGGAAAATTAACTCACTGTCCTTACAGGTCCCTGGAAACAAGGACTTGCAGAGTGAAAGAAACTGACACTGTCCCTACCTAGAGTTTTCTGTCCCTAGAATAAATGTTTTTTTTAAGCACAATATAGCACAAGGACAATTAACTCACTGTCCTTACAGGTCCCTGGAAACAAGGACTTGCAGAGTGAAAGAAAAAAAACACTCTCCCTACCTACAGTTTTCTGTCCCTAGAAAAAATGTTTTTTTTAATCACAATATAGCACAAGGAAAATTAACTCACTGTCCTTACAGGTCCCTGGAAACAAGGACTTGCAGAGTGAAAGAAAAAAAACACTCTCCCTACCTACAGTTTTCTGTCCCTAGAAAAAATGTTTTTTTTAATCACAATATAGCACAAGGAAAATTAACTCACTGTCCTTACAGGTCCCTGGAAACAAGGACTTGCAGAGTGAAAGAAACTGACACTGTCCCTACCTAGAGTTTTCTGTCCCTAGAATAAATGTTTTTTTTAATCACAATATAGCACAAGGAAAATTAACTCACTGTCTCTACAGGTCCCTGGAAACAAGGACTTGCAGAGTGAAAGAAACTGACACTGTCCCTACCTAGAGTTTTCTGTCCCTAGAATAAATGTTTTTTTTAATCACAATATAGCACAAGGAAAATTAACTCACTGTCCTTACAGGTCCCTGGAAACAAGGACTTGCAGAGTGAAAGAAAAAAAACACTCTCCCTACCTACAGTTTTCTGTCCCTAGAAAAAATGTTTTTTTTAATCACAATATAGCACAAGGAAAATTAACTCACTGTCCTTACAGGTCCCTGGAAACAAGGACTTGCAGAGTGAAAGAAACTGACACTGTCCCTACCTAGAGTTTTCTGTCCCTAGAATAAATGTTTTTTTTAATCACAATATAGCACAAGGAAAATTAACTCACTGTCCTTACAGGTCCCTGGAAACAAGGACTTGCAGAGTGAAAGAAACTGACACTGTCCCTACCTAGAGTTTTCTGTCCCTAGAATAAATGTTTTTTTTAAGCACAATATAGCACAAGGACAATTAACTCACTGTCCTTACAGGTCCCTGGAAACAAGGACTTGCAGAGTGAAAGAAAAAAAACACTCTCCCTACCTACAGTTTTCTGTCCCTAGAAAAAATGTTTTTTTTAATCACAATATAGCACAAGGAAAATTAACTCACTGTCCTTACAGGTCCCTGGAAACAAGGACTTGCAGAGTGAAAGAAAAAAAACACTCTCCCTACCTACAGTTTTCTGTCCCTAGAAAAAATGTTTTTTTTAATCACAATATAGCACAAGGAAAATTAACTCACTGTCCTTACAGGTCCCTGGAAACAAGGACTTGCAGAGTGAAAGAAACTGACACTGTCCCTACCTAGAGTTTTCTGTCCCTAGAATAAATGTTTTTTTTAATCACAATATAGCACAAGGAAAATTAACTCACTGTCCTTACAGGTCCCTGGAAACAAGGACTTGCAGAGTGAAAGAAACTGACACTGTCCCTACCTAGAGTTTTCTGTCCCTAGAATAAATGTTTTTTTTAATCACAATATAGCACAAGGAAAATTAACTCACTGTCCTTACAGGTCCCTGGAAACAAGGACTTGCAGAGTGAAAGAAACTGACACTGTCCCTACCTAGAGTTTTCTGTCCCTAGAATAAATGTTTTTTTTAAGCACAATATAGCACAAGGACAATTAACTCACTGTCCTTACAGGTCCCTGGAAACAAGGACTTGCAGAGTGAAAGAAAAAAAACACTCTCCCTACCTACAGTTTTCTGTCCCTAGAAAAAATGTTTTTTTTAATCACAATATAGCACAAGGAAAATTAACTCACTGTCCTTACAGGTCCCTGGAAACAAGGACTTGCAGAGTGAAAGAAAAAAAACACTCTCCCTACCTACAGTTTTCTGTCCCTAGAAAAAATGTTTTTTTTAATCACAATATAGCACAAGGAAAATTAACTCACTGTCCTTACAGGTCCCTGGAAACAAGGACTTGCAGAGTGAAAGAAACTGACACTGTCCCTACCTAGAGTTTTCTGTCCCTAGAATAAATGTTTTTTTTTAATCACAATATAGCACAAGGAAAATTAACTCACTGTCCTTACAGGTCCCTGGAAACAAGGACTTGCAGAGTGAAAGAAACTGACACTGTCCCTACCTAGAGTTTTCTGTCCCTAGAATAAATGTTTTTTTTAATCACAATATAGCACAAGGAAAATTAACTCACTGTCCTTACAGGTCCCTGGAAACAAGGACTTGCAGAGTGAAAGAAACTGACACTGTCCCTACCTAGAGTTTTCTGTCCCTAGAATAAATGTTTTTTTTAATCACAATATAGCACAAGGAAAATTAACTCACTGTCCTTACAGGTCCCTGGAAACAAGGACTTGCAGAGTGAAAGAAACTGACACTGTCCCTACCTAGAGTTTTCTGTCCCTAGAATAAATGTTTTTTTTAAGCACAATATAGCACAAGGACAATTAACTCACTGTCCTTACAGGTCCCTGGAAACAAGGACTTGCAGAGTGAAAGAAAAAAAACACTCTCCCTACCTACAGTTTTCTGTCCCTAGAAAAAATGTTTTTTTTAATCACAATATAGCACAAGGAAAATTAACTCACTGTCCTTACAGGTCCCTGGAAACAAGGACTTGCAGAGTGAAAGAAAAAAAACACTCTCCCTACCTACAGTTTTCTGTCCCTAGAAAAAATGTTTTTTTTAATCACAATATAGCACAAGGAAAATTAACTCACTGTCCTTACAGGTCCCTGGAAACAAGGACTTGCAGAGTGAAAGAAACTGACACTGTCCCTACCTAGAGTTTTCTGTCCCTAGAATAAATGTTTTTTTTAATCACAATATAGCACAAGGAAAATTAACTCACTGTCCTTACAGGTCCCTGGAAACAAGGACTTGCAGAGTGAAAGAAAAAAAACACTCTCCCTACCTACAGTTTTCTGTCCCTAGAAAAAATGTTTTTTTTAATCACAATATAGCACAAGGAAAATTAACTCACTGTCCTTACAGGTCCCTGGAAACAAGGACTTGCAGAGTGAAAGAAAAAAAACACTCTCCCTACCTACAGTTTTCTGTCCCTAGAAAAAATGTTTTTTTTAATCACAATATAGCACAAGGAAAATTAACTCACTGTCCTTACAGGTCCCTGGAAACAAGGACTTGCAGAGTGAAAGAAACTGACACTGTCCCTACCTAGAGTTTTCTGTCCCTAGAATAAATGTTTTTTTTAATCACAATATAGCACAAGGAAAATTAACTCACTGTCCTTACAGGTCCCTGGAAACAAGGACTTGCAGAGTGAAAGAAACTGACACTGTCCCTACCTAGAGTTTTCTGTCCCTAGAATAAATGTTTTTTTTAAGCACAATATAGCACAAGGACAATTAACTCACTGTCCTTACAGGTCCCTGGAAACAAGGACTTGCAGAGTGAAAGAAAAAAAACACTCTCCCTACCTACAGTTTTCTGTCCCTAGAAAAAATGTTTTTTTTAATCACAATATAGCACAAGGAAAATTAACTCACTGTCCTTACAGGTCCCTGGAAACAAGGACTTGCAGAGTGAAAGAAAAAAAACACTCTCCCTACCTACAGTTTTCTGTCCCTAGAAAAAATGTTTTTTTTAATCACAATATAGCACAAGGAAAATTAACTCACTGTCCTTACAGGTCCCTGGAAACAAGGACTTGCAGAGTGAAAGAAACTGACACTGTCCCTACCTAGAGTTTTCTGTCCCTAGAATAAATGTTTTTTTTAATCACAATATAGCACAAGGAAAATTAACTCACTGTCCTTACAGGTCCCTGGAAACAAGGACTTGCAGAGTGAAAGAAACTGACACTGTCCCTACCTAGAGTTTTCTGTCCCTAGAATAAATGTTTTTTTTAATCACAATATAGCACAAGGAAAATTAACTCACTGTCCTTACAGGTCCCTGGAAACAAGGACTTGCAGAGTGAAAGAAACTGACACTGTCCCTACCTAGAGTTTTCTGTCCCTAGAATAAATGTTTTTTTTAATCACAATATAGCACAAGGAAAATTAACTCACTGTCCTTACAGGTCCCTGGAAACAAGGACTTGCAGAGTGAAAGAAACTGACACTGTCCCTACCTAGAGTTTTCTGTCCCTAGAATAAATGTTTTTTTTAAGCACAATATAGCACAAGGACAATTAACTCACTGTCCTTACAGGTCCCTGGAAACAAGGACTTGCAGAGTGAAAGAAAAAAAACACTCTCCCTACCTACAGTTTTCTGTCCCTAGAAAAAATGTTTTTTTTAATCACAATATAGCACAAGGAAAATTAACTCACTGTCCTTACAGGTCCCTGGAAACAAGGACTTGCAGAGTGAAAGAAACTGACACTGTCCCTACCTAGAGTTTTCTGTCCCTAGAATAAATGTTTTTTTTAATCACAATATAGCACAAGGACAATTAACTCACTGTCCTTACAGGTCCCTGGAAACAAGGACTTGCAGAGTGAAAGAAACTGACACTGTCCCTACCTAGAGTTTTCTGTCCCTAGAATAAATGTTTTTTTTAAGCACAATATAGCACAAGGACAATTAACTCACTGTCCTTACAGGTCCCTGGAAACAAGGACTTGCAGAGTGAAAGAAACTGACACTGTCCCTACCTAGAGTTTTCTGTCCCTAGAATAAATGTTTTTTTTAAGCACACTATAGCAGAAGCACAAAACACACTGACACTCTCCCTACCTATCCTTCTCTTTCCCTAAACTAAAGGAATCCAGGTTAAGCAAGAAAGAAATAACAGTCACTGTCCCTGCCTATGCTACTCTATCCCTGCTCCGGAACACACTACACTAGGCCGCCGTGCTGGCGGCCTTTTATAGTGTGGGGCGTGTACTAAACACCCTCAGCAATAATTGGCCACAGGCATCCTGCCTGTGGCCAATCATTGCTCTCCTCGCTGCCGGCGCTGTGATTGGCCAAGCATGCGGGGTCACAGTGCATGCTTGGCCAATCACAGCGCCTGGATGACACTGCGATGGCGTAGTGCATTGTGGGCCGTTCGCGTCACTCGAATTTGGCGCGAACGGCCCAAATCGTTCGATCTTCGTCGAACGATCGAACAGCCAATGTTCGAGTCGAACGTATGTTCGACTCGAACACGAAGCTCATCCCTAATAAGGAGCACTGCTCATGGCCGACATGAATCTGTAATAGCCCAACATAATATATTAAATATTCTTTTGAGTGGAGAATTAATACCTGTAATGGTTGTACTGATCGATTCCCAAGCAAAGGGGGAAGCAGCAAGTGAATGTTGTCCTGCGGCAGTGTATTGACCCGCATCCGAGCTGATGGTATAGAGGCAGCGTGTGTCGGCAGTGACACCGCAAACGCCATCCTTTATATGAACGGTCTCACCGGAAGTGATGGGTCACGAATGACCCCTGACATCACTTCCGGTCCGGGTGTCCCTGGAGGCGCATGCGTCAGTTGGTCAGACGCACGGCGCTGGCGCGAACCATCACACGCTGAGGGCGCGGACAGGAAGTGAGGAGAGAAGGAGAAGCTCCCTCCTCTTCCCAGGGACACACAAACATCCACCCATCACCACCGTCACAGGGAAGGTGTGTCCAACGGCATACGATGCCATGCAGAGGCACAGGAGACACACAAAACAAACAGATTGCAAAGTAATAACAAGAAGTAGGTGGCGATCTCATATTTCAAATTAAATATACATAAAAGACAGCAATATGATGCTTGTTGCCAAATAGGCAACGCATTACAATATTGAGAATATCAGATAATGTAAAACATCCATACGTGCATGGTATATACCCTCGGATGAATGAATTAACCACTTAAGACCCGGACCAATATGCAGCATAAGGACCAGGCCCCTTTTTGCGATTCGGCACTGCGTCGATTTAACTGACAATTGCGCGGTCATGCGACGTGGCTCCCAAACAAAATTGGCGTCCTTTTTTTCCCCACAAATAGAGCTTTCTTTTGGTGGTATTTGATCACCTCTGCGGTTTTTATTTTTTGCGCTATAAACAAAAATAGAGCGACAATTTTGAAAAGAATTCAACATTTTTTACTTTTTGCTATAAAAAATATCCCCAAAAAATATATAAAAAAACCTTTTTTTTTTCCTCAGTTTAGGCCGATACGTATTCTTCTACATATTTTTGGTAAAAAAAATCGCAATCGCCGTTTTATTGGTTGGTTAGCGCAAAAGTTATAGCGTTTACAAAATAGGGGCTCGTTTTATGGCATTTTTTATAAAAAAAAAAAAAAAAATTATAATTTTTTTTTTACTAGTAATGGCGGCGATCAGTGATTTTTTTTTCGTGACTGCGACATTATGGCGGACACACTATTTTGGGACCATTGTCATTTTTTACAGTGACCAGTGCTATAAAAATGCACTGATTACTGTAAAAATGACACTGGCAGTGAAGGGGTTAACCAGGAGGGGGCGCTGTAGGGGTAAGTGTGACCTGATTTGTGTTTCTTACTGTGGGGGGGCGTGGCTTAGCGTGTGACGTCACTGATCGTCGTTCCCTATTACAG
Organism: Rana muscosa; assembly: GCA_029206835.1. Lineage (NCBI taxonomy): Eukaryota > Metazoa > Chordata > Amphibia > Anura > Ranidae > Rana > Rana muscosa. The sequence goes on along the minus strand of CM055128.1, from coordinate 174,638,004 downwards.
GGAACAGACGATCATTGACAGGCTCACTAGGAAGCACGAGGAGAGGTTTGTTTACACTTACCTCTTCCCGTTCTTCCTCTTTGTGACCCGATCGCAGGACACCAGCGGCGATTGGGTCCGCTGTTCCCACGGGGACGGTCACGGAGAAGAGGACCGGGTCACGAGTGCGCCGCAGACGGCGTGCTCGCGACCCACGGCTGGGCTCTTAAAGGGGACATACCTGTACGCCCATGTGCCCAGCCGTGCCATTCTGCCGACGTACATCGGCGTGCGGCGGTCCTCAATCGGTTAAACCGGGCTATTGGTCAACTAGCGAGAACAGACAGAATACACAAAACACCCACATATAAAGCGTAATAATAAAGACATAAAGCAGCAACAATGCTGCACATATTAGACACAAAATAAACAACATATTTCATAATGAGGTATACGAAACCCAATTATCATATGCATAAGGGGTGGGGCAGCGAGCAAGAAGCAGCAAGCACCAACCACATGTCCAGACAGGACAGAAATACTGTACCGCCTTATAGATATAAAAAAGGAAAAATAAATATACATATGACTCATGGTTAGCAGGCCCGGATTTACTCCCTTTGCCGCCCCACGGCCGGATCCTTCAATGCCGCCCCCCCCACCATCACATAGGGGGGGCGGGGGGCGGGGGCGACGCGTGCGGGGGGGTAAGCGATTTTTCGCAGACAATGACTGGTGTTAGTGCTTCAATCATTCCGGCACCATGGTTGTTATGGTGTCAGGATGATTGAAATGCATTATTTCTATCATTACATTGTAATATAAAATTAAATAGTTCAACTCACCATAAAGCAGAATGAGTTGGAGCCCTGAGCGTGTCACTTGCCACCGTCGCTTGTCACCAGATGGGAATGTCACTTGCCACGCTGTCTGCCACCAGATGGGAATGTCACTTGCCCAGCTGCCTGCCACTAGATGGGAATGTCACTTGCCACGCTGCCTGCCACCAGATGGGAATGTCACTTGCCATGCTGCCTGCCACCAGATGGGGATGTCACTTGCCACACTGCCTGCCACCAGATGGGAATGTCACTTGCCACGCTGCCTGCCACCAGATGGGAATGTCACTTGCCACGCTGCCTGCCACCAGATGGAAATGCCACTTGCCACGCTGCCTGCCACCAGATGGGAATGTCACTTGCCACGCTGCCTGCCACGAGATGGGGATGTCACTTGCCACTTGTTGCCACACTGCCTGCTAGCAGAATGGGGATTGCCACAGTTACCTAGCTGCCACCCAAAAAGTACCAGTTTGTCACTAATTGCATGTAAAATCAAGCCCCCCCCCAGCATTGCAGAGTACTTGCAGCCAGGTACAACGCTGTCAGCCTCTCCTCTCCCGCGCGGGAAAACTAGCTGCAGGTGAACCGTGAAACAGAGGCACACGAGACTCGAGTATGAGAGTGAGGGCGGGCGGTGAGAGATAACGTCATTCTCTCTCTCTTCTGTGTTGCGCAGCCTTCGCGGCCCTGTAAGTAAAGGCGGAAGTTGGAACAGCAGTGCGGGCAATGAGAGATGATGTAATCTCTCTCCACCGCCGCACGGCCCACACCGCTGAAAATCTACTTGTCTCCTCCACCGCGCGGCGCCGCCCCAAGGCCTGGCCTTGTTGGCCTTGTGGGAAATCCGGCCCTGATGGTTAGACCCCACTGGGGACACCCTAGTTGTGAGTGCATACTTCAATATAAAACTTGCAGAAATACAGAAATAAAAAATAATTGGAATAAACATAAAAATATACATGTAGAATACAAAAAGGGTTTAAATGATAATGCTGTATTCAGGCCTGGTGGATAAGTAGCTCGTTGGTTAAATATCCATCTGGTCTCTTGTTGGAGTATCTTTTTATCAAAGTCTCCTCCCCTTTCTGGTTCTGGAATGACTTCTAATGCAAAAAATGATACATAAGATGGATCATAGCTATGATTGAGTCCAATATGTTTGCAAATTGGAGTATAAAATAGTCCGGCATCTAAATAGTATGCTTCGTATTGCCGATATAGAATGCGCCACATAAGCACGTAGCTAGATATACAATTCCAACTGTGCTGCAATCTGCAAACATCTTGGACCTATGATAACCACCTTGTGGTAGAAGGCATCCCGTGCCTTCTTTTATCCATGGACATTGGTCACTGTTACCACATCTGAAGGTTCCATTTCCACCCGTTGCTCCTAGGGGGGGGCATCGGGAGAGAAGTGGCTATGTATGAGGCCATCCCTAATAGAACGGGATCTTCTATAAACAATCTCAGGTCTCTCAGCTACATATTTAGAGATGATAGGGTCTTCAGATAAGAAGTGCCAGTTATTCCCAATGAGTTGGCGAAAGATGTCTTGATGGGCACTAAATGTGGTAATAAATTTGGTGGTGGGGTTAGCTTGAAGAGTCTTTGATTTAAAGATCAATGCCTCCCGTGTGTTTTGTTTGGCTCTTCTATAAGCTTTTTTGAGGACTTTCTTGCTGTACCCCCTAATAATGAGACGTGAATAAAGAGCTTTGGCCTCCAGTTCAAAATCCTCCTCCCTGGCACAATTGCAGCGTAGCCCTAAGTATTGACTAGAAGGAATGCTACACACCAGGGAGCGAGGATGAGAGCTTGAAAAGTGAAGAATGGTGTTCCCAGCCGTTTCTTTCCTATACAGACTGCTGTGTATAGTTCCATTGTCATTAATGAATAGGCCCAAGTCTAGAAACTGAATGCTTTTGGTATCTGATTGAATGGTGAATTTTAAATTAAATTCATTGACAGACAGGTAGAGCATAAAATCAGAGCGTTCCTTAGCTGTACCAGTCCAGACGACCAGCACGTCGTCGATATACCTCCGCCAAAGGAGAATGTGGCGGAGGTATATCGAGGCGCCATCATCTGAAAAGAGGGCTCTTTCCCACCCCCCCAGGTACAGGTTGGCACATGATGGGGCACAAGATGTCCCCATCGCAACCCCCTGTACCTGGAGGTAAGTGGAGCCATTGAACAAAAAGATGTTAGTAGTCAGAATGTGGTTATAAAAGAAAAATTTGCGCTAGGTGCAAATTATTAAAGTGCAATGAATGAAAAAATCCCTAAAGGAAAACCTGCTGCTAAACACCAAAAAAAACCTTGATATAAGGTACAACAATATAAATATACAAAAAGGTGTAGCGCTGTCTGAGCAAAACTGTGTATGGCACATGAACTTTAAATTGTTTATTTGTAGTATTCACTCATGTTTTTGATACTTTTTCTTATATTATATATTTTTTTCACTGTATAGCCATACACAGTAGTCAGAATGTGCTCTAGCAATGTGGTAACAAACTTACATAATTTCCAATTATTGTGATCTTGTTCCCTGAGGAATCCTGAGACTACCTCAATGCCCTTTTTATGAGGAATACTCGAATACAATGCCTCAATGTCGATGGCTGCTAAAATAGCACCTAATGGTACCATGATTCCTTCAATTACTTTAAGCAACTCCAAGGTATCTTTTAAATAGGAGGGAAGGGCCATAACATAAGGGCGTATTTGGGTATCAACATATTTACTGGCAGTCTCGGTATGACTATCTATCCCTGATACTATTCCCTGAGGAATTAACTCTCCACTCAAAAGAATATTTAATATATTATGTTGGGCTATTACAGATTCATGTCGGCCATGAGCAGTGCTCCTTATATATGACTACTATTCAGTTTGCACTGGTTTCACTGTTTGTGGTTACTCTGTGTTCTCCCTATATGTGCCGTTATAATCTTTGGCTTTGGTCTAACTAAAGGTTTCCATAAGATACCAATAGATCAGAGCATTCCATTTAGGCTTTATTATGGATAGGAATAATGTATGAACTTTACTCTTCCTATCTCTTTATATGTCATTATAGCATATATTACTACATACCTACTGCTTGGCCCTATGTAATTGCTAATCCCCATCAACTTATTAAACCCTTGGCCTTATAAGAATACCTATATATTAAGGGTACCACTGCCCATATATATACATACCTGTCAAATAGAATGAGGAATGCATTACAACATTAAAAATAAAAATATAAATATAACATACTTTAATACAATGTCCTGATGCTGGTATCTGTAAGGAAAGGTTCCATCCGCTGGTAATATTTATCATCTGGCGTGCAGTACTGAGGTCCACCAGCAGGTGTCTCCTGGCAGTTTTGAACTGTCAGGGGAACTTCTCTCTGCTGGTGTTATGTCATCCTTGGGCCACAGTATTGGCGTCCACCAGCGGATGGATCCTGGCAGTGTGGTGCAGATGTTACTTCCTGCAATCAGGGGTCACCTGAGCCTGTTAGCAGGTATAATATAAATACCCGGCAAGTGCACACACACATATCGTCATTGTGCCCTGATCTGTACCTGTTGCCTGTTTACCTGAACCTGTTTCTGAATCTGCTACCTGAGTTCCTGATCCTGTCTCCCTGTCCTGACCCATCCATCCTCTCCCTGTCCTGTGTTCCTTACCCCATCTGCTGATCTCCCTGTGTATGACCTTGGCCTGGCTAACGTTTATGTTTCTGGAATATCCCTTTGTCCACCTGCCTACCTGCTGTGTATGACCCTGGTCTGGCTATTGTATATGATTCTGGCATTTCCCATTTATTGCACATATCTGTCTGTTGTTATTTGTGGGTCTCTGTCTGTTGGTTGGTTTGTTGCACTGTATCATATTGGAGGTGGTTATACTTGTATTATTCACTCACCTAAATAAATCTTTATATTTTCACTTATATGTGTTTGGTGTTCCTCTGTTGCTAGCCACACAGTTCTGGTCACACCCAGTACATGACAGTATACCAGGGCCAGCTCTGACCAGAAGTGGCTACACAGAGGAACCATCTTGGTTCAGGTTGCTTTGCTGAAATGAATTTGGATGTGATTCGTTATTATGCTCTGCTGGCGTCTGAGAGTAGTGAATATCTCCGCCAGACACTGAAAGAGTGGACCAGTGATCAGCTGCTAGAAATCATAGCTCACTCCTGGGTTGATCAGGGCTGTATGCTGTTTGGGTATGTTCAGCCTTTAATCCAAATCTGCACAGAGCTGGCTTTGCCTTGCATCCCAGAGGGCCATGATGATTTTTCTCCCCCTTTCAGTATTAATCAGGTCACATCACTGGTATGGCTTCTGGAGGATGACTCCCCTTACTTTTTTGAACATTACACAGCTTGTTCCCAGCAGATGATAATAGAATGTGTTGATTCTGTACAATCCCTTGTCAGACAGGCAGTATGTAACCCACAGTTTGTGCAACCACTGCTCTTAACATGGTCTGATATTTTGCAATCAGCCCCAGCCAGCCCCCAACAAACCACCTCTGCCATCAGACACCAACCTACCCAAATGTGTGTTTCTCCATCACTCATGGCAAGCCCAGTCGCTGTTCAGTAAACACTGCTTCCCACCAGATACCAATATCCAGTCTCTGCTCCCTGTACCTATCCTGCATTCAACCCACTTGCCTCTTCTCAGCTGCCTACAAACCCACAAGAACTTCCTCCAGCTACTGTTACCTCTTCTCTGTCATATCCCAAGCCTCCTTTACAGTCTGCTGCACCCCTTACCTACAGGGCTTAAGTGGCTAAGCCAAAGAAAAAACAAAAGTTCTTCTCAACCAAAACGATCCTGCCAGTAATCCAACCTGCCTCCACACCAATCAAACTGCTTCAGTCTAACACCCCAGTGCCTGCTGTCCAGCCTGACGCCCCAGTTCCTGTACCAGCCTGCCAGCCTAAAGTTCCTGTACCAGCCTGCCAGCCTGAAGTTCCTGTACTAGCCTGCCAGCTTGAAGTTCCTGTACCAGCCTGCCAGCCTGAAGTTCCTGTACCAGCCTGCCAGCCTGAAGTTCCTGTACCAGCCTGCCAGCCTGAAGTGCCAGAGCCAGTCTTCCAGCCTGAAGTGCCAGAGCCAGTCTTCCAGCCTGAAGTGCCAGAGCCAGTCTTCCAGCCTGATGTCCCGATGCCTGTCTTCCAGGCTGATGTCCCGATGCCTGTCTTCCAGCCCGATGTTCTGGTGCCTGCCTTCCAACCAGAAGTCCTGATGCCGGTGTCCCAGTCTGAAGTTCCGGTGTCCCAGTCTGAAGTTCCGGTAACCCCGCCGGAAGATTCGGTGCCTGTGTCCTCGCCTAAAGATCCGGTGCCCGTTGCCCGGCTTGAGGTTGTGGTGCCCGTTTCCCGGCCTGAGGATGTGGTGCCCATTTCCCGGGCCTGAGGATGTGGTGCCCGTTTCCCGGCCTGAGGATGTGGTGCCCGTTTCCCGGCCTGAGGTTGTGGTGCCCGTTTCCCGGCCTGAGGTTGTGGTGCCCGTTTCCCGGCTTGAGGTTGTGGTGCCCGTTTCCCGGCTTGAGGTTGTGGTGCCCGTTTCCCGGCTTGAGGTTGTGGTGCCCGATTCCTGGCTTGAGGTTGTGGTGCCCGTTTCCCGGCTTGAGGATGTGGTGCCCGTGTCTCGGCCTGAGGATGTGGTGCCCCTTTCCCGGCCTGAGGAGCCCGCGGCCCAGTCTGATGTGTCCCTGTCTGCTGCCCAGCTCGATGACCCGGAGCTTGCTGCCCAGCTCGATGTCCTGGAGCCCGCTGCCCAGCCTGAGATGTTCTTGTCTGCTACCCAACCTGATGTGCCACTGTCTGCTGCTCAGCTTGATGTGCCCATGCCCTCTACCCAACCTGATGTGCCACTGTCTGCTGCTCAGCTTGATGTGCCCGTGCCCGCTGCCCAGCCTGATGAGTTCCTGCCCGCTGCCAAGCCTGAGATGTTTCTGCCTGCTGCCAAGCCTGAGATGTTCCTGCCGGCTACCCAGCATGACATACTTTTTGCCCAGCCTGATGTGTCGGTACCCGCTGCTCAGCTCGAGCTGCACCCTGCCTGGTTTAAAGCCATGGACCTTCCTCATGCCCAACCTGTTGTGACTTTGTCTAGTGCCCGGCTTGACGCCATAGACTTTCTCCAGCAACGGCTGGTTGGAGCGCCCGGAGGTCGCTCCTTCGAGGGGGGGTACTGTAAGGAAAGGTTCCATCCACTGGTAATATTTATCATCTGGCGTGCAGTACTGAGGTCCACCAGCAGGTGTCTCTTGGCAGTTTTGAACTGTCAGGGGAACTTCTCTCTGCTGGTGTTATGTCATCCTTGTGCCACAGTACTGGCGCCCACCAGTGGATGGATCCTGGCAGTGTGGTGCAGATGTTACTTCCTGCAATCAGGGGTCACCTGAGCCTGTTAGCAGGTATAATATAAATACCCGGCAAGTGCACACACACACTGCCCTGGTATCGTCCTCATGCCCTGATCTGTACCTGTTGCCTGTTTACCTGAACCTGTTTCTGAATCTGCTACCTGAGTTCCTGATCCTGTCTCCCTGTCCTGACCCATCCATCCTCTCCCTGTCCTGTGTTCCTTACCCCATCTGCTGATCTCCCTGTGTATGACCTTGGCCTGGCTAACGTTTATGTTTCTGGAATATCCCTTTGTCCATCTGCCTACCTGCTGTGTATGACCCTGGCCTGGCTATTGTATATGATTCTGGCATTTCCCATTTATTGCACATATCTGTCTGTTGTTATTTGTGGGTCTCTGTCTGTTGGTTGGTTTGTTGTATTGTATCATATTGGAGGTGGTTATACTTATATTATTCACTCACCTAAATAAATCTTTATATTTTCACTTATATGTGTTTGGTGTTCCTCTGTTGCTAGCCACACAGTTCTGGTCACACCCGGTACATGACAGTATCAATTCCATTTAAATCTAAAATTGCTTATCTTATTACGAGCCCTCGGCCATCTAGGGGCTGTGTAGTGGGTTTTCTGGTTTAATCTAATCAGTATATTATCAACACTATTACCATCATATTATTTTAATTATGCAATTTTGAATTTTTAGAATTCTATAATCTATTGATTGTCCGGCTGAAATGGTCTAACATCCTCACGTACCTGCCTGGTGGTTCTGACTCCCACCGGGATAGTTACAGCGGCTGTCCTACTGGCATTAACGCATGTGCTAAGCAGGGTGCGACACATTCAACTCTTTCAGACTAGGTGAGCACAGAGCAGTTCTTACTGCTAACATATATGCAATATTACATTATGTAATGATGAAACTCTGATACCGCTTACACACGATCATTATTCATGGCGGTTAAAAAACCGCCGTGAATAATGACATTAAAAACGAGGGAACGGCTTGTTCCCCACACACGGTCGTTTTTCACGTCATTTTTTCTCTTGTCGAGAAAAACGACCGTCTGTGGGCTCCGCGGCAGTGTTTCCCTATGGGAAAACTGCAGCGGAAAAAAATGTCGAGAAAAACGACGAGAAAAATTAGAGCATGTTCTAATTTTTCTCGTCGTTTTTAATTCCGTTTTTCCCGTCGGGAAAAATGACAAAATGCCCACAGACGATCGTTTTTCTCGTCAAAAGGAAAAAATTTCATTTTTCTCGACGAGAAAAACGGTCGTGTGTACACGGCATGAAACTTTTTTGTACCTTTGTCGCAATTATAACTACTGTTTGATACTAATGACATATTTTTATGTCCTGTACAGACCAGTGGAAACTAAAGTTGAGTGCAAGGCCCTGATGAAGCACAGCTGTGTGTAACATGTTGGCTAGCTGCAAAACTAAAGCCCTGTACACACGATCGGATAACCTATGGATTTTCGTCCGATGGATTTGTCCATCGGAAATCCGATGAAACTGTTTTTCATCAGTCTTGGCCACACACCATCAGTTCCAAAACCGATGGCAACAAAACGAGGGCACATACAACACGTACGACGGTGCTATAAAAGGGAAGAACAAATCTAATGGCGCCACCCCTTGGGCTGCTTTTGCTGATTTCGTGTTACCGCGTGCTAGTAAAAGTTTGGTGAGAGCCGATTCGCGCTTTTCAGTCTCCGTGCTTTGCAGATCGTTTACTGGTGTTCAGTTTGTGCTTGTGGGTTCGTATTTGTTATTCAGTGCGTGCAGTCAGGTCGTTACTGCCTTGCAGTGCCTTCTTGGTCGTTCGTTTACTGTTTTTCAGGTCGTTCTTCTCAGACCTTGCTGTTCCACGGTGCGTTGTTTGAGTTCGTTCTGACCAGGCGACCGGTTTAAGACCATGTTTGAAGTGCGTTCTCATTCTCGAGCTCGTGCTAGCTTTGGACTTGGTGTTGCAGTTAACACTGTAACCCGAGTTCAGTCTGTGAACAGGGTGAGGAGGAGTTCATGGACTAAGAATTGGTTGCTCCAGCGGGACCAATTCTCTCATATGCCTCTGCTGCGGGAAATCCATGAGAATAATCCTGATGATTTCAGGAATTATCTTAGGATGACGGACCCCGTTTTTCACCATCTGTTGGATTTGCTGTCCCCCTATATAACGAGGCAGGACACTGTGATGCGCCAGGCCATCACTGCCGAGCAGAGGCTTATTGCCACGTTGAGATACCGGGCGACTGGGAGAAGCTTGCAGGACCTCAAGTTTACAACAAGCATCTCCCCCCAGGCTCTCGGGATCATTATCCCTGAGATGTGTTCGGCCATTATTCAGGTCCTGCAGAAGGACTATATGAAGGTAAGTTTGCTCCTTTAACATCACATTATATGTTTGGATTGTTTGATAATGTTATTATTTTTATCCTCCTTCACAAATTTGCCTGTTTGTAATATCCTGGTAATGTCCCCATTTTCCCCATGCATCTTTTAACCTGTAATGGCCTTTTTTACGGCCTGCATGCCTATTTCCCTTCACTAACCTCTCCAGCATGCTATCCTGGGCCCAAACACAGCTAGCCTTCTTTTTTCCTTTTTTAATTTTTTGGGTCAGTGCCCTCGTAGTTTGACAACCCTCCCTCCCCCCCCTAAAAATCAGCAGAGTGGTAGAGCCTTTTTTTTGATCCCCCACAATCACCTCAAACCCCCCCCCCCCCCCCCTTAGATTATTTGAGAATGTCCACTCAGCGGGGGTGAGGCATCTGCTAAGTGGGCCTTTGTTTTTTGGTAGGAAATACTCCCTTAAATAATAATGTTAGAATGATGTTGGTCAACAATGACTTTGTGTGTAATCTGCTTGCACTGTAAACAGAAAACGTACTAATGTCTTCTTTTTGTTTGACTCCACAGTTCCCTAGCACACCACAGGAATGGCTGACTGTGGCTGATCAATTTGCCCAGCGGTGGGACTTCCCCAACTGCGGAGGGGCAATTGATGGGAAGCACGTCCACATAGTGCCGCCACCCCATTCGGGGTCATACTATTTCAACTATAAAGGTTTTAATAGCATAGTGTTAATGGCGGTGGTGTCGGCAAGGTACGAGTTCCTGTATGTGGACGTGGGGAAGAACGGCCGGATGTCCGATGGCGGAGTATTCGCAGAGACGGAGTTCGCTCACCGTCTGCAGGCTGGGGGTCTTGCACTGCTTTCAGATGCAGACAACGTGGAAGGACTACCGTTCGTTTTCATCGCGGATGAAGCTTTTGGACTTGGACCACACCTCATGCGGCCGTTTCCCCAATGCACCCTCACCCCGGATAGGAGGGTTTTTAATTACCGGCTGGCCAGAGCCCGGAGAGTTGTGGAGAATGCCTTCGGGATAATGACCAGCCGGTTCCGCCTGTTTCAGACAGCTATACATTTGGCGGAATACAAGCTGAACCACATTGTGTACTGCTGCTGCATATTGCACAACTTTCTAAGACAATTATCATATACATATGGCTTGGCCCCCCAAAGTGCCCGTGAAGTACGTGAGAAATACGTTGAGTACTTCACGGATAGGGGGGGCATCGCAATGCCAGACCACATCTGACCTTTAGCTTTTTGCTAATAATTATTTTTTTATATTTACTACAAACTTGTTTTGTCATTCTTGTATTTTCAGTTTATGTGTCTCCCAGGTTCTAGTAGTGCCAAGTGTATGTTGTCCTTAGTAAATAGCCTCAATTCTCACTGGTAAAAACCTTGATTTTGCATCTTCAGAACTGCTATTGAGCATAGAAAGAACAAGCCACACCTTTTTTAGACTTCCAGAATCTTTTTACTTTGTGCACCAAATTTTTTGGTGGTTTTCTAGATTAAACAATGTTATTTTTTTTATTTATTTTTTTTGGAGTTTTTTTTTGCAGAAACATGCATGGGTCAAAATCACAAACTTTTTTTAAAAACATTCAAAAAATAACACATTGAAAAAGACAAACATGAGATGGGGTGATGTCACCCCTGATCCATCCCAAATGTGAAGAACCACACTTTCTTTTTGGGGCTCAAATGGGTATCTTCAACATGATCCCATGGCTAAGGTAAACATGTGCTATCTGCCATCATGGGGGATCAATGGACGTGCTTTGGGGGTGAAAACCCTTCCTCTCACCTACTTGAGTAGGGAGGAAGAGGTTGCACCCCCAAAATAGGGACATAGATATCCTGTGACGGCAGATAGCACATGTTGAGTCACTGTGTGCATTTTCACATTTGGGCAGGTTGAAATCCCGTTGCACATTTTGGATGCCAAATAGCACACTTAAAAAGGGGGGGGGGGGGTTCAGACTATTCGCCCCAAAATATCGATAATATTTTTATATTTCTGCTCAATCACATTCATTCCAGTTCGCATAATGTCCATTTCACTACTACATTCCATTATTTCCTGAATGATTATTTTTGCGCTAGCAATCGAGAATGGAGGATTTGGAGTTCCTGACACACCACCACGTTCAGCCCCTAAAAAAAAAAAAAAAAAAAAAAATTTGAAATATGCAGGCCTACATCTGTATTTACCTTGAAGTTGTGGTGACAGACACTGACCTGTTTTGCTGATAAGCTCCACCTCTCCTTCCTCCACCTCCCCTTCCTCCACCTCCGCTTCCTGAACATGCTGATCTTGGTCTGCTTTGTGATCTTCGGGGAGTTTCTGTGGTCTTTGGTTCCTCGTCTCCTCAGCTTGGTGTCCTCCCAGTCTCCTCTCCCCTATGGGAATGGCAAAAATAATGTATCCTTTAACACACATAGATTTTAGGCCTGAAAATGGATTCATTGTTTTGAAGTGGGGTACAATTGATATTTGGGCCTGAGTTCCAAGATGAGCATATGAGATCTTGCGAACTCTACAAAGCAGCATGTTATTTTTTAGGACACTCACAAATACACTTGGATAACCACCAAGGTATCCACTTTTTTTTTTTTTTTTTAAAAGCCCATGGCGTGTGAAACACACCCAAAAACTCCACCCGGTGCCAAAAAAAGTGCACACACATAAAGAGTGAAACACAAAACGTGCAACGGGTGTAACACTTGTCCTCCACATGGAAGGACCTTACCCTGATCCCCCGGGGCGTTAGGCTCCAGACGGGGACTGAGGTACATCACGTGGTCCATCTGGCCGAAACCAGACGGACCCCTTTCTCTGGAGGGTGTGCCGAAACAGACCCACCCAAGTACTAGGTGGGGCTCCCCCGAAGGGAGACCCCATGAGAGCAGGTGAACTAAGCCAGAAGGCCATGTCCACCGACTCCCAAGTCGTTCAGGGCAGGCCCGAGGACCACCTGTGTGTGACCCCGTTTATAAATTTGGTCATGTGGCCCAGACTATAGTATCTTGCTCCAGACAAAAAAAGCTGAGTACACAACTGCTGGAGTGTCATCTCCTTTACCCAGAATCCAGTTTAGCCTTTCATTCACATTCTAGTTTTACTTATAACACATCATCTAGCCAACAATGTGTAGATAAACATTGTTTAATTAAAATGAGGCATGCCCACATGTAGTTTACGTGGATATGTGCCAAACATGTTTTGGGGAAGACGATCAAGTGTTTTTTATGACACATTTACCAAACTGGCTGGGCGGTATCCTCACGGCAATCCGACGCTTTCATCTTGTGTCTCGGGCAGCACTTCCGCCCACACTCGCGCAGGGGGTTGCCAACAGACCGCCCTGGCGTTGGGTTTGCTAGGGCATGGACGTGGAGTGCACCCATTCGGCCGGTTCACGTGACGTCATACGTCATGACGGTCACGTGATCGGGATGTACATTTAAGCGAGGCTCTCTCTCCAGTGTGCCAGATGTCACTGGGAGAGCAGTCGCTCGCAACGAACGCGGAAGGAGACAGCGGTCACTTACAGAGCAAGTCCTGCAATTGAGGTACTTATAGCAAGGCTTGACCCTTGCCTCTTTCAGCATAATACATGCCCTAAATGTTATGGGATTTTCTTTTATGCTTAAATGCTTTTCCATTTTCTTGGCTGTGTGTTTCATACAGATAAGAGATTGGACTTATTTTCATTGATAATGAGCAGTGCGAATTGAAGAGCCTGACAGTGTTCCTTGGCTATGTACTCTAGCTAGGTAACTATTATTTGCCAGTTTACTTTCTCTTTCATTCTGAAAGTCTATATATGACAATAAAACTACCATTATTTAATATGTCTTATAGTCACAGGGAAATATTATCTGGCTGTGAATACTATCCATCTTTAATTCCCAGCAACCTGTCACACTGTTGGGGAACAACTCTATCCGAGTTCCAATTACTTTAAGGTACATGTTCAGACTCAATATACCATCCTGCAATCGCACGTTCTATAAGCATAGGTCTTTGTTGCTTTAATAGGCCTTTGAGAGAGTTATGCCAATTTCTTGCAGCACATCTACGCCTTTTCCAAATTAATCACTTTACGCGACTATAGACCTTGAGAACTACCTTACCGTGCCGCAAACTCCTCCTTTTTCCATTACAAACCCCTCATACCACAAGTAAGCTACTAGTTAATGTTATTAAGTTGACCTTATGGCACTATAACATATTTCCCTTTCTTAGTTTATGTTGGGTTGCTCTTTAGATACTTGGTGCATCCCCTTGTTCCCGCTACTCACTTTTCTCTCTCTTTTCCTCACCATTTCAGCCTGGTGAGACGCCTTCTCTTGGGCACGGGTTTAGGGTTGAGACACCTGGGAAGGGGTGAAGTGATTGCATCGGGCAAATTCAAGTGATACTTCTGGTAAGAATCAGATGCTGGCATCAGTGTCTGATAAACTTGCGAAGTATAATACAAATATATGTTATATATTTATGATGTATATCTAAACTTGATTTTCTACCTTGAAATTTAGAAGCTCCTGAAGAAGCGATTCGCAGATAATCGCGAAACATGTTGAGCCACTTTTAAATTTCCAAGAACTATATGGACTTCCATTTTGGGGACATCTCTCTGCCATTCATATCTTCAGTGGGAAGATTCATCATGCATACCCACGAATTGAGTATTTTGTATCATTGAGTGTCCTACTATGGGTCTTGTCCATGTTTTCTTATTTTAGATTATATCCTACTGTATTCTGAGAATACAATTAGTATAATTTCTGTACTAGTGTGTTAATAAAATTTGTCATTTTTATATTGGTGCCTTCAAAGTCCATTCTTTTTCTATTCAGCTATATACACATTTACCAAATAAGTGGACTCTCAACTTAACATAAAAGTTGTCATTTTAAAATGTGAAACCAGTCAAGCCAAGCACATGGTGCAAAACATGGAAGAATACATATTACAATGTGAAAGAACACAGTAAAAATAAAAGCTTACTTTTTTCTATGCTTTTTTGAAGCCTCCTATACTGCTCCGGCTCCCTCAGCTTTAGGTCAGACCACCTTTTACGGAGTTGTTCCTTGGATCTCCTGACCCCATATTTTTTATAGAGAGTCCTCGCCACTTTGTCCATAATTTGAGACTTCTGGAGATTAGGGGTGTCGTATGGGCCATGCTTGCCATCGTAATCCTTCCTCCGCAGAATGTCCACCATCTTTGCCATCTCAGCAAATGACATATTAGTCGCCTTGTATCTTTTTTTACTGGATCGGGACGTTTCCGCCTCCGGGCTTTCCTCATCGGTAATTTCTAATAAAGAAGCCACCTGTGTCTGCGACATGTCGCCGTCTCACACTGTGCGCCGATCGTTAAGGGGCGGGGAAATGCAGAAAAAGATCGTCATGGGCAGGCGACGAGGGCGGAGTTACACGCATGCGCAAGGTATAAAAAGGGGAAAGAAGTTATTAGCGATGTGCGGAGTAAGGACGACAGGAAGTGCACAAACGAACACAACTAACGTAAGAAGGGAACTGGGGCCTGCAGTGGCCTATAATGGTTCATGATTGTAAAGGGCAATATTGTGATAAGTTGAGCAGAATCAATTCTGATCTGTCTTTTTTTTCCCTTGTTTTTTTACTTGCAGACAATAAAATATGCATAAACTATGTGAGCCGGATGTCATGTTGATTTTTATTGAGAAATATAAAGAACTGCGCAACCTGTGGGAACTGAAACATCCAGCGTACCACAAGAGTGATGTACGTCTGGCAACTATTACCAAATTAGCAGATGATATGAAGCCATGCATCCCAGATGCAGACTACATTATGATAAATAATAAAATCAACAACCTGCGTAATTCCTATAAAAAAAAAAATACAAAGAAGTGAGCGAGTCGAAGAGATCAGGAGCAGCAGCCGACGATGTAGTACAGCCCAAGCTGTGGTACTACAAACATCTTCAATTTCTGGATGACCAGATCGAGGCCAGGGAATCTATTTCCAGCCTTCCCTCAACCCTTCCTTCCACCCTTCCCTCCAGCGTTCCTTCCACCATTCCCTCCACCCCTGCAGAGGGGGAGGAGGAGCCACCTGAACTTGAAGAGCCAGATCTTCGCATCTTCAGCCAGGTATAGTATTTTTGCACATAATTATCACCCTCTAAGTAATATTGTGATGAAATTGTTGGATTAGCCCAAAATGATAACACCCCCCCCCCAAAAAAAAAATGCACCAGTCATGATATCCAAATTGTGTGTGATAGATTCCCCAAAAAATCTAACTATGTTTTTTTATTTAAAAACAGGATGAGGCCAGCCAGGAGGAAGAGGCTCAGGAATGTGGCAGGCAGGAGGAGGCAGGGCCAAGTGGGACTCAGCAGGTCCCCAGGCCTAGTGGTAGCACAGTCTCACAAGTGGCTCCCCTCCACGTCAGACCGCCAAAACATCGGCGGATGACACAAGTGGAGGAGGAGTCACTAAAGATGATCCGTGAGGCTGCTGCCATCTTAAGGGCCCCCCTCAACCCTACGGAGGGTTTTCGTAGTCACCTGGCAGATAAGTTGCTCCAAATGGAGGCGGGACAACGGGCCCTCTGTGAGCACATTATCTATATGGCAGTTAACATGGGGGGTGAGGGGGCAGCTGACTGAGGCCACCCATATCTCTCATCAGGCCAATCCTTCTCCTCCTTCTCCCCCTCCTCCTGCCACATTACCACCCACAGTGGCCCGGCCTGCAAGGGTGCGTGGACGGGGCCGTGGAGAGAACGCTGCAGGGAAGCGTGGAAGGAAGGCTACAGCGAAGAGCAGGAGGTGATTCTCTGGACTCGAGCTGCTCTTCCAGAAGTTGCAGTTTGATGGAGTACCACAGCTTGGGATGATGTATGTCTTTGGCTGCTGCTCCTGATTTCATGCTGTTGTTTATATGTTATTGTTCATCATAGTCATGTCTGGCAGTGGTGTAGCGTGGGGGGTGCGAGGGGGGCCTAGGCCCCGGGCGCAACATTAGGGGGGGGCGCAATCCCACGCCGGTGTCACCCTAGCTCCATAAATCAATTATTTTTTGTGACCCTGTGCCGCCCGGCCGCCATCTTTATTCTCAGGCCGGCCCCTGGCGCCCTGTGATTGGGCGAAAGGGGTCACGTGGCCTGTCCTTAATCGTGGCGGCGCGGGGCTGTCTCCTCCTCCTCCTCCTCCTCCTCTCCGGCCCAGGTCACCAGGTCCGCGGCGCGGTGGCAGGCAGGCAAGGCAGTCTGTGGCCAGCCGCCGCCGCCATCATCATCTCCTCCTCTATCCCTCTCCGATCATGTCCCCGGCACAGCAGCAGGCAGTCTGTGGCTGCCATCATCATCTCCTCCTCCTCCTCTCCGGCCGGGTCTTACGATCATGTCCCCGTCAGGACAGGCAGTCCAGCGAGCAGTGTGACAGGCGGCAGAGCAGATGGAAGAAAAAAAACGTAAGAGACTCACTCGGCCTGGGGGAGTAGATATGGTCTGGGGAGAGGGAGCAGCCAGAAAGTTTGTGTATAATGTATTGTGTATAATGTATAGTGTATTGTGTATGGTTATAATGTATTGTGTAGCGGTCAGTATGTAGTGTATTGTGTAGCGGTCAGTGTATTGTATTGTGTAGCGGTCAGTATGTAGTGTATTGTGTAGCGGTCAGTATGTAGTGTATTGTGTAGCGGTCAGTATGTAGTGTATTGAATAGTGTATTGTGTAGCGGTCAGTATGTAGTGTATTGAATAGTGTATTGTGTAGCGGTCAGTATGTAGTGTATTGTATTGTGTAGCGGTCAGTATGTAGTGTATTGTGTATTGGTCTGTGGGTAGAGTATTGTGTAGCGGTCAGTATGTAGTGTATTGTGTAGCGGTCAGTATGTAGTGTATTGTATTGTGTAGCGGTCAGTATGCAGTGTATTGTGTAGCGGTCAGTATGTAGTGTATTGAATAGTGTATTGTGTAGCGGTCAGTATGTAGTGTATTGGTCTGTGGGTAGAGTATTGTGTAGCGGTCAGTATGTAGTGTATTGTGTAGCGGTCAGTATGTAGTGTATTGTATTGTGTAGTGGTCAGTATGTAGTGTATTGTGTAGCGGTCAGTATGTAGTGTATTGTGTAGCGGTCAGTATGTAGTGTATTGTGTAGCGGTCAGTATGTAGTGTATTGTGTAGCGGTCAGTATGTAGTGTATTGAATAGTGTATTGTGTAGCGGTCAGTATGTAGTGTATGTAGTGTATTGAGTAGTGGTCTGTGGGTAGTGTAGTGTATAGTGTATTATGTAGTGGTCAGTATAGGAATCAGGTAGGTCAGTGTGTAGTGGGCGATGTAGGAATCAGGTAGGTTAGTATAGGAATCAGGTAGGTCAGTACTATTGAAGGAAGGGAAGGGACTTGGAGAGTGCGAAAAGTCCGTAGGTTAGGGGGGCGCAAATTACTTGCCTTGCCCCGGGTGCTGACAACCCACGCTACGCCACTGATGTCTGCATTTGTGGTCCAATGACTTCATATTTTCTGCTAATTTCTGAATTGTTGCCCTTCGTTTTTTGTTTGCTTTTTTGCCAAAATAAATGGAGATTTGATTTCAGCCAACATACATGCCTGATGTGTTTTTTTTTTAAGAGTAGCAATAACATTTCATAAATACAATGTGTAATTAATAACAAGGGACACCAACCTCCATGAGGAAACGTGAAAATATAAAATGTTGTTGTTGTTTCTGACAGGTGTTGGAGAGGATGCAAGGAAAGAGGGACAATGAAACACATATTCTGGTCTTTCCCAGTAATTAGACAATTCTGGGAAACAGTGCATAGAATTACACAGAAATTTACTGAATATCTAAAGCCTCGTACACACGGCCGAGAATCTCGTTGTAAAAAACATGTCGTTTTTTTTGACAAGAAACTTGTCCCGGCCGAGTGTACACACGCTCATTTCAAAGAACCCGCGGTTCTTTGAATGGAGCGTACGCGGTGACGTCATCGAATACGACGAGCATGCGCTCGTCACATTCGATGCCGTCGCCGCCATCTTGGTTCACCCTACCTATGCCTAGGAAGCTACCGCGCATGCGTCAAAGTCATTTCGAGCATGCGCGGGCTTCCCGGCGAACAGGTAAGTGTACACACACACAAATTTCTCGTCGAGAAACAGGCTGGCGAGAATCTCGACGAGAAAATAGAGAGCAGGTTCTCTATTTTCTCGTCGAGATTCTTGTCGCTTTTCTTTTTTTTTTTTTTTTGTTTACAAACGTTTTTTATTTGGGTTAAAAGGTGGTACAAAACCGACATGACAAAAGTAAAAAAATCAATTCCATAGCGTCAGATATACATATGGACTGTATAAAGTAGAAACGTAGAAATACAATTTGCATCATATATATACATGTAAGAAGGAAGACTGGCTCTATAAACGAAGTTACAGTGATGTGCATATATGTTTGAACCAAAAATTAAGGAGAGGCATGTTGATCTGGGTTAAGGAACTCCTTGCTATGTGCGACCCAGGGGTCCCATTTTTGTTTATAAACCTGATTTGTGTTCCGAACAGTATGATAGATTTTTTCCATCAAAATTATATTATTGATTCTAGTTTTGAGTTGTGTTAAAGGAACTGATGGGGATTTCCAATGGAAAGCAATTAACCAGTGGACTGCTACGCATATAGTATGTATTAGTCTAATACCTTGAGTAGAGAGTCCTATAATGGGTGAGAATAGAAGGCAATTATGTAAGGTCAAGGTGATGTTCTTATCTGCAATTTTAGAGGCAAAATTCTCCAACTGCTTCCAGATATGAGTGATTTTTTCACAGCTCCAAAAGATGTGTGTAAAAGAGCCGGTGGAGTTGCATCCTCTGAAGCACAAAGGGGAGACGGTAGGAAAAATGGTGTGAAGTTTAATAGGGGTATAGTACCATCTAGTGAATAGCTTCAACGCTGTCTCTTTAATGGCTATAGACTTGGTACTTTTGTGCAAATTGTTGATGCAGTTGTCCCAGTTCACAGAAGGATATGTGAAGCCTACCTCCTGTTCCCATTTCATCATGTATGGAAGTTTGTTCGTGTCTGTGTTGATAAGTAGGTTGATGTATACTTCCGAGATGAAACCTCTCTTTCTGGGGGATTTAAGACAGAGGGTCTCGAAAAAGGATGGGGGTTGTATATTCGAGGTTTGAAAATACGTGTCAAAAAAATGTTTGATCTGAGAAAATCTATTCCATTCAGTTTCAGGAATTTGGGATTTAGAGATAAGAGAGGGGAGGGAAATGAAGTTTGTACCATCTATAAAATTGGAAAGGGATGTAAGGTTATTGTCTATCCACCAAGAGAAGTCTGTTGGGACCCGTGCAGCTCGGGGAAATTTAGGGTCGCTTATAAAAGATGCATGTGGAGGGGTTTTGGACTTAAGATTAAATTTCTGGTTGTATGTTTTCCATAATTGGTATGACTGTGAGACTATTTGATTTAAGGGGTCAATAGAATAGTTTGGAATTTTGTTTCCCCACAGTAAACTTGAGATGGAGAATGGCAAAATGGAGTTCTTTTCAAAATCAACCCATGGAACTTTTGGGTTGGGGATGTGCCACTGTGCCATTTGTGACCATCTAGCTGATAGGTAATACAACCAAAAATCTGGGAGGCCAAGACCACCATGTCTTTGAGGACTATATAAGATCGATCTTGAAAGGCGAGGATGGGAGTCCGACCAGACGAATCTATTAACGTCTGATTGGAACTTCGTGAGCAATGTTTTATTCAGTCTAATAGGGAGAGCCCTAAATAAGTACAGGATCTTCGGGAGTAAAGTCATTTTTATTGCTGTGATCCTTCCTAAAAATGATATCTTATAGGATTTCCACATTTTTAATGTTGCTCTTAATTTATGCATCAATGGTATGTAATTCTTGGAAACAAGCTCATTGAATTTGGGAGTGAGATGAATTCCTAAGTACGGAAGGGACTCCAATGTGTAGGAGAAGCTGAAAGAGGAGCGTAGCGATTCTAAATCTGAAGTTGGAATATTATCCAAATCGATGGGCTTGTCGCTTTTCTTGACGAGAAACCATACACACGAACAAATTTCTCGGCAAGAAATCTCTGCCAGCAAGTTTCTTGCTGGTTCTTGCCGAGAAACTCGTTCGTGTGTACGAGGCTTTATTCCAGGGGAACCAGATTTCTGCTTGTTGCACAATGTACAAATTCCATCTAAGGCTTCATGCCCACAGACGTTTTTAACAGCTGCGTTTTTTACAGCTTAAAAACGCCTGTCCTTGTTATTGTAAATTTTTTATTTTTTTGAAAACGCGTTAGTGCGCGTTTTTGCGCGTTTTTTGACGCTCGCGTTTTTTTCTGCCTTACTCCGACGCTGAGGAACGCACTGGTCCTGGGTTTTTTTTACAGCTTAAAAACATCTATGCTATTTGCAGCTCAAAAACGTCTAGGTGGGCATGAAGCTATAGACTAACATGGACAGGCGTTTTTAAGCTGTAAAAAACGCTCAAAAACGCGGCTGTAAAAACGTCCGTGGGCATGAGGCCTAAGAGATACAGCAATTCAATTCTGTGCCACCTAATAAACGCAGCAAAAAATGGAAAATTGTATACTTACCTCTCGGTAATTTTCCTTTCCTGACGCATCCAATGGCAGCACACACGCTGGGTTGTGACTCCGCCCCCACAACCTGATAGGACTGCTTAGCTATAAGTGTTTGAAGAGGAGTCCCCCGCCTCATTCTCGGTATATATTACCTCATACGGGTGGGTATTTGTGTGCTGCCATTGGATGCGTCAGGAAAGGAAAATTACCGAGAGGTAAGTATACAATTTTCCATTTTCCTGACGCATCATGGCAGCACACACGCTGGGAAATAACTCGCAACAAGGGTGGGTGTTTTTTGAATGCATGTATATTTTTATTTTTTATTTTTTTTATTTACAAGATATGGAAGAGTTAGTTTGAATCACTGCTCTCCCAAATTCCGTCGTCGTTAAACATGCCGGGTCTATTCTGTAATGAGACATGAACGTGGTTCTGGAAGACCAGGTAGCCGCCTTACATATCGTCTCTGGTGACACTCTGCAGTATGCTGCCCAGGATGTTGCCACTGCCCTGGTCGAGTGAGCTTTCAGATCGTCGGGTATCGGAAGGTGTTGGATTGCGTATGCCTTCTTGATGATTCTAACTAGCCAACTTGATATTGTTCGAGATGACGCTGCTTGGCCTTTCTTAGGTCCGTTTGGTATTATAAGTAAGTTCTCCGACTTCCTGAATGGGTTAGTCGCTTCTAGGTATGATGATATATTGGACTTGATATCCAGTGGATGTGGAGTTCCTTGGTTAGTGAGAAGGACTGGTAGGCTGATTTCTGGATTGAAATGAAATGCTGATGCTACTTTTGGTATGAATTGTTCCGATGGTCTTAAGATGACCCTGTCGGGGTAGAAGGTCAGGTGAGACTCCTTCATGGATAGTGCTTGTAGTTCGGATACCCTTTTTGCTGAGGTCATCGCAATCAAGAATGTTACCTTTTGTGTTAAATCTCCCAAAGATATCTCCGTTAGAGGAAAGAAGGGGTTTTTTGACAAGGTGTCCAGAACTATAGACAGGTCCCAGGTTGGGAATGACGGTTTTCTTGGTGGTCTTATCTTGAGGCATGCTCTTTGGAACTGGACTACAAGAGGGTTAAATGCCCATTTGGTTCCCGTCATGGCTGATAAAGCGGATGTTTGGACTTTTAAGGTGCTTGAACTTAGGCCCCTGTCTAGGCCTAGTTGGAGGAATTCGAGAATTTGTGCTACCGTAGGAGACATCGGATCCCATGACTGCTGACGTGCTAGTGCAGTGAATTTTTCCCAAACCTTGCTATACACCCCGTTAGTTGATTTCTTCCTGGCCTGTTGTAATGTGGCCACTACTCTTAGGGAGCATCCCTGGTTTAATAGCCTCCCCCTCTCAACTTCCAGGCCGTCAGATGGAGTTTCTCTGGTGCTGGGTGAAGAAACTGGCCTTGTGAGAGTAGGTCCGGAGTTACTGGAAGTGTTAGCGGGTCTTCTATGCTCAGCTGTAGAATGGTCGTAAACCATGGCCTCCTCGGCCAGAAGGGGATTATCGCTATCACTGTAGACGTTGAGTTCCTCAGTCTGGCTAGGAATCTGGCTATTAGGGGAACAGGAGGGAATATATATCCCAGGTGGAATTTCCAGGGGTGTAGGAGGCAGTCTACCCCCTCCGCTGTCGGATAGGGAGTCCGTGTTAAGAATTTTTGGCACTTGTTGTTCCATGGTGTTGCTGCCAGATCGATGTCGGGTATTCCCCATTTTTGTGCTATAAGGGAGAATACTTGATGGTTCAGTGACCACTCGTTGTTTGAAACATGGCGCCTGCTTAGGTCGTCTCAAGTTGATTCTGCGTCGCTGGAACATATATTGCCTTTAGATCTTTCAAGTGAACTTGTGCCCATTCCATGATTGGTCGTACCTCCTGTATAAGGGAGTTGCTTCGTGTCCCGCCTTGTCTGCGAATGTAGCTCACTGCTACCGTGTTGTCCATCCGTATTGTGACGTTCTTCCCTATGATGAGTGGTCTGAACGCTAGAAGTGCCTGGAAGGCGGCTCTGAGTTCCAGGATATTCGACACTACTCCTTGAGGACGGAATGCCCAGTGACCTTGTGCTGCCAATTCTTGGTAATGTGCTCCCCAGCCTTGAAGGCTGGCGTCCGATGTGACCACTTCTACCGGAGGGTGAATAATGGGTCGGTGGCGTTTCAGATTGTCGATCCGTGTCCACCACCACATTGATTGTTTTACCGATGTGCTGATGCGTATCCATTGTGTTAGCGATACTCCGTTCCATTGTTTCAGGAACGAGATTTGGAATGTTCTTGTATGCCACTGGGCCCACTGGATCATCAGAAATGTGGAAGACATGGTGCCTAGGATGCTCAGGCATGTTCTGGCTCGTAGATGTGATGCTCCCATTAGTGTCTTTATTCTGTGTATGAGTGGATCTATCTTCTCCTGTGGCAGCCCCACAGTGTTGGCATTGGTGTTGATTTCTGCGCCTAAAAAGATCATGTTCTGGGTTGGTTCTAGGCTGCTTTTTTTCCAATTTATTATCCAACCCAAGTGCTGTAGGGTGGAGGTTAGTATTTCTCGATGTTGTAGCAACAGTTGTCGATTGTCGGCTAGTAGGAGGATATCGTCGAGATAGTGATGGACTCTGAGTCCTTTTTCTCTTAAATGGGCTATTACTGGGAGTAGAACCTTTGTAAACGTCCTGGGGGCTGTTGATATCCCAAACGGCAGGCTTCGGAACTGGAAATGTTGTTGTCCTATTGCGAAACGCAGATATTTTTGAAAATCTTGGTGTATAGGTATATGAAGATAAGCGTCGGATAAATCTACCGATAACATCCAGTCTCTTATGTTGATCGCTAGCAGTATTGATTGGAGGCTCTCCATCTTGAAAGATTCTACTTTGATTGACCTGTTGAGGTTTTTTAGGTCTAGCACCGGTCTGAGGTCCCCTGTCTTTTTCTTCACGAGAAAGAGAGGGGAATAGAAACCCTGGGTTCTCTGGTGTAGGGGTACCCTCCAATTGCGTCTGAAGTCCTTGCCTGGCTTGTACGATCTTGCTTCTCTATACCTTTCGGGTAAGTTCCTTCTGAAGGGAGGAAGTTTTTGTTGTTTTGGTCTTCTGTCTGATGGTATTAGACCGGACTTTCCTCCTGTGACCTTGGATATTGCTAGGTCCAATTTAGGTCCGAATAAATTGGTTCCGTCATACGGTATTTTACACCAGTTTGACTTTGATGTTCCGTCTGCGACCCATGGTTTTAGCCATAGTGCTCTTCTGGACGTAACAGATGATAACATTGACCTAGCTGATGATCGAATGATGTCGACGGAAGCTTCGGCTACGAAGTCCCCTGCCAGACTAAGTTCCTGTAGTGCAGAGGCTATTCTATCTTGATCTGTTGCTTCTAATAGTAGCTTTTCAATATTTGACGTCAAGCTTGTGATTGCTTTGCCGACCGCTGCTAGAGCGATGGCTGGTCTGCATGCGCCTCCGGCCGATGAGTAGGCCTTTTTCATTTCAAGGTCCATCTTCCTGTCCAAGACGTCCCTAAAGGTTACTGCGTCTTCTATAGGAAGTGTAACATGTCTTGCTAATCTCATTAAAGATGAGTCTACTATGGGGGCAGAAATGAGGGGATTTACTGCCGGTTCCCTTAATGGATATAGTTTTGCTATCCTATTATTGATGCTCGGTTTTTTGGCAGGTTTTTCCCACTCATCTCTTATTAGTTCTTCCAGTTCATCAATGAAGGGGAATGTTTCCGGATCATTCTTCAGGCTGGGGAAATATTTTCTGATTTTGCGAGGTGTCTCTTTTGATTCATCCCAGCCAATAGCTTCTTTGACTGATTTAGTGAAAGGATCTATCAGGGAGAAATCAAACCCACCTGAACAGGGTGTTTCTTCTTCTGTCACGGAATCATCTGACCCCTGCAGGATGTACGGGGTTGAGGGTGATATTGTCTGGGTTAACCTTACTGGTTCCGAGACTGAAGCTTCTAATATTGATTCTTTTATTGAATCTCTGATGATATTTGACACTTCTACTGTGCCTGATTCTCTGTCTCTTGTGGCTTCGTCTGCACAAGATTGGCAGGCTAGTTTATTTGGGAGGGCCTGTGCTCCGCATACCCAGCAGGCATTAGCCGCAGGACGGGTTTGATGGTTATCCTTCCCATGGGAAGAGGATTTGTGATGGTGGGAGGATGTTCTTGACCTGCTTCTCCTAGAGTGTGAATGTCTTGAAGGAGAGCGTTCCCTACGTCTAGAATGGGATGATCTTGATGATCTGCCAGGGCTATCAGAAAGGTGATATTAAAGGCTATGCACTCTTTTAATCTCCTCTTCAATACTTACTTATACCTAGCTGCCTCTTACCTTACTGGCTGTGGATGGTCTACTTGGGCAGTGGCTTCCATGGGGATAGAAAGAGTGTACCTGAACGAAAGGTAGTTTTTTCAGGCAACAGAAAAAGGCTCTCAAAATGACAGAGTAAAAGATTTTCACCCCCCCCTCTTTTTTTTTTTTTTTTTGCATAGTTGTCAGTGTATAATAGAAAGGCTCACTTACCAGTTGTGGATGCTGTTCCTAGCCTCTCTTGCTTGCAGCAGACGAATGTTGCAGAGTTTGGGTGAACAGCAAAAAAAGATGACATCTGAGGTGTTTTTTTAAATAGCCCGCCGTCGCCGCGGAAATGACGCGTCATCGCGCATGCGCACTAGCGTCTAGAGCGCGCCGCCGCCATTTTTAGTGCTGGCAAACAGTTATAGGACGTGAGGTCACTTCCGGTCGCGGCGGTGATCAGAGCAATATGCAAATGGGAGCAGGGAGGAAGCGCTGCTATGAGATACAGAGGAATGGAAGAAAAATGGAAAAGAAGGTAAACTTTTTAAGATGAAGGAATGGTAGCCATGCCCAAAAGATGAAACCTATTTAAGGCTTGTACTTTTATCCAGTCCCCTGAGACCATCAGAGTGGGGTCCCTGTAATATGGCTCATTTAGAGACCGTACAAACAGGACTTCCAAACTAGGAGAGGCTGAACCTAGCTGGGGTGAAAGTGGTAGAGGTCTTACGCTGCTGCTGTCAGTCCTGTCAATGAGGAAGAAAAAGAGAATGAGGCGGGGGACTCCTCTTCAAACACTTATAGCTAAGCAGTCCTATCAGGTTGTGGGGGCGGAGTCACAACCCAGCGTGTGTGCTGCCATGATGCGTCAGGAAAGTTGTATTACAACAAATTGGAAAGATATAAAAGCCCCGACGGCGTCGGAGTGGCTTAACCACTTGTCCCCCGCCCACTGTCAATAGACGGCGGGCGGAGGATACTCTCGTTCTGGGAGGACGTCATAGGACGTCCTCCCTTTAAAACGAGCTAGGAGGCGCGCGCCCGCCGCGTTCACAAGGCCCCGGTGCGCGTGCCCGGCGGCCGCGATTGCCGCCGGGCACCCGCGATTGCCCGGGAAATGAGCAGGAAAGTGGATCTCTGTGTGTAAACACAGACATCCACGTCCTGTGAGGGAGAGGGGACCGATGGTGTGTCCCTTGTTCATAGGGACAACCATCGGTCACCTCCCCCAGTCAGTCTCCTCCCCCCACAGTAAGAACACTTTGAGGGAACATATTTAACCCCTTCCCGCCCCCTAGTGGTTAACCCCTTCCCTGCCAATCACATTTATACAGTAATCAATGCATTTTTATAGCAGGGATCGCTGTATAAATGTGAATGGTCCCAAAAATGTGTCAAAAGTGTCCGATGTGTCCGCCGCAATATCGCAGTCATGATAAAAAAATCGCAGATCGCCGCCATTACTAATTAAAAAAAAAAAAAAAATGCTATAAATCTATCCCCTATTTTGTAGACGCTATAACTTTTGCGCAAACCAATCAATACGCGCTTATTGCGATTTTTATTTTTTTACCAAAAATATGTAGAAGAATACGTATCGGCCTAAACTGAGGAAAATTTTATTTAAAAAAAAATGGGTATTTATTATAGCAAAAAGTAAAAAAATAGTGTTTTTTTTCCAAACTGGACGCTCTTCTTTTGTTTATAGCGCAAAAAAAAAAAAACGCAGAGGTGATCAAATACCACCAAAAGAAAGCTCTATTTGTGGGAAAAAAAGGACGCAAATTTCGCTTGGGAGCCACGTCGCACGACCGCGCAATTGTCATTCAAAGTGTGACAGCGCTGAAAGCTGAAAAATGGCTTGGGCAGGAAGGGGGTTTTCGTGCACAGTAGAGAAGTGGTTAAGAAAGTTAGGAAAATAGGAATAATGGAGAAACTGTTACCTATAACATTAGATAGAAGGGAACAAGTTGAAGAAATCTGGGCCCCATAGGATATATATATGCAATCAGAAGAGGGTAGGAGATTATTGGGAGAGTAGGGGAGGGAGGGAGGGGAGAGAGAGAAATTACTTGAGTGAGTTTTTTTCCCTTTTTTTTTTTCTCCGGGAGGGGAGGAATATGGGAATTGAAGGGAATGGGAAATGGGTATTGGGAGGAATTTGGGGATAAGGGGGAAGGCAACAGGGGAAGATGAAAATATGTAGATAAGAGATGAAGGAAACGAAATAAACAGAAATTAGAGAATAGGAAGAAAGAAAGATGGTTTGTATGAAGTTTAAATATAAACAATTAATTAATATTTTATTAATACAATATGAAGATGGCATAGATTTAATTTCTGAAAGATGAAATGTAAAGAAATAGGGCATGATGTGAACTTTGTTTATTTGTAATAACATATTATTTAAGAAACCCTGTTGATAAAATAAATAAAGAATTAATAATGTTGTTGTGAGAAATTGACACACCAAAAAATGCACAACAAATTTAAAAACAAAAAAAAAAGGTTTAGTATAATTTGTGAGGTCGGCCTTTAAGAATCAAACTAATTATTCATAAGATCACAAGAAAGAAGAAAGACATAAGTTTGTCAGAACTCGTGATAAAGATCTGCAGCAAAAACGACATTTTAAACACCATTCTAAAGCAAAATACGATGCGCTGCATTAAACGAGGCAATAACGTGCAGAATGACGAATGTGCTCTCTCCATTAGGAACGCTAGTTTTACCAGAACGAGCGCTCCCGTCTCCTAATTCAGTCTGAGCATGCGTGGGTTTTTTAACCGATGGACTTGCCCATAGACGATCGGAATTTACCATCGGTTTTTGATCCATCAGAAAATTTTAAAACAAGTTCTATTTTTTAAAACCGATGGAAAAAAGACTGATGGGTCCCATACACGATCGGTTTGTCTGATGAAAACAATCCATCGGACGTTTTTCATCGGTAAAACCGATCGTGTGTACAGGGCTTAAGTATCTTGTTTCCTAAACTCCTTTATGGTCTATGCAAATTAATGTACTTTGTATTTTTTTAATGATGTATTAAAATTTATATTTTTCTAAATAACCTTGTCCTTTGTGCTTACCTTTAAGGCCTCATGCCCACTGACGTTTTTACAGCTGCGTTTTTTACAGCTTAAAAACGCCTGTCCATGTTATTGTAAATTTTTATTTATTTTTTTGAAAAAAAACAAAAAAACGTCAGAGCTAAAAAACGCCACCGTGCGTTAGTGCGCGTTTGTGTGTGTTTTTGCGCGTTTTTTTGACGCTCGCGTTTTTTTCTGCCTAACTCCGACGCTGAGGAACGCACTGGTCCTGGTTTTTTTTTACAGCTTAAAAACGTCTATGCTATTTGCAGCTCAAAAACGTCTAGGTGGGCATGAAGCTATAGACTAACATGGACAGGCGTTTTTAAGCTGTAAAAAACGCTCAAAAACGCGGCTGTAAAAACGTCCATGGGCATGAGGCCTTAAACAGTACTGGTGTCTCCCATTAAAATACCATTTGCCGTGAGAGCCCTGTTCTCTCCTTACCTTCCTTTTCTGTTCTTAAGTAGAATCTGTTTGTAATTTGGAACAGGTAACTTTTTTAAGTGTAGCTCCAGCCAAAAAATACATTTTTAAGCTTTTTGGAAAACATAGGGAAGGGTTATCACCCCTGTAACATTTGTTTTGCTGTCTGTGTCCCTGTTTAGAAGATTTCACCTCACTTTCTGTCCCAATGACAATTGGTTTTTGAAAATTTGGTGTTATTAGGGAAACAAGGATTGGTGATAAAGCATCAGTGTAGACACCTTTTTCCCATATTAACTCTTAAGCCTCATACACACATCTTGACGAGATTCTTGGACAAGAAACTTGTCCCGGCCGAGTGTACACACGCTCGATTAAAAAAACCTGCGGTTCTTTGAATGGAGCGAACGCGGTGACGTCATCGACTACGACGAGCGTGCGCTCGTCACATTCGATGCTGTCGCCGCCATCTTGCTACACCCTACATATGCCTAGGAAGCTACTGCGCATGCGTCAAAGTCATTTCGAGCATGCGCGGGTTTCCACGGCGACAGGTAAGTGTACACACACACACACACTTTTCTCGTTGAGAAACATGCTGACGAGAATCTCGACGAGAAAATGGAGAATCCTGACGAGAAAATAGAGAGCAGGTTCTCTATTTTTTCTCGTCGAGATTCTTGTCGGTTTTCTTGACGAGAAAACTGAAAGCCGCGTACACACGACCGATTTACTCGGCAAGAAAGCTCTGCCAGCAAGCTTCTTGCTGGTTCTTGCCGAGAAACTCGGTCGTGTGTACGAGGCTTTACAGGAGAGAATTTCCCTTCCTAGGGGTAGATTTCCTCCCACTTCCTGTTGTCTCCCTCTGTTTGTAAGTCGGAGTCGTTTATAAGTCGGATGTTTGAAAGTAGGGGCCTGCCCTATATACTCTGAAGAAATTTGGGCCTTAGGTGTTGTCACAACACTGTAAGCCCTCAGTTACTCTTGGTGGGCACAGGAACGGGCCCTGCTGTGAAATATTAGATCAAGAATTGTAATGACATGCCCCTGTTGAACAGGGTCAGAAAAAATTGGGCCTTTGGTGGTCGTGTGGTGGTGTTGCCACAACACTGTAAGCCTTCACAGTTACTCTTGGTGGGCGCAGGAACGGGCCCTGCTGTGAAATATTAGATTAAGAATTGTAATTACATGCCCCTGTCAAACAGGGGCAGAAAAATTGGGCCTTAGCCACTGGTGGTGGTGCCACAACACTGCAACCCCTCACAGATAAAGTGGAAGGTAATAGTACAGCGCTACATATAGGCCAGTAAAAACTGGACTGTAACTCAAATATGACCATAAATGGAAACACACAAAAAAGTGAGAAGGGGCAGGCTGAACGCCCTACCCAATATATATAAAATGTCCACAATAATAAACAAAAACAAAAAAAATTAAGAGTGTCCAAAACAGTGGGTAAATAACAAGGAATGGATGTAAAACTTCTGGCACAATTCTTCACGTGGATGGTGACATTCATGTGTTCTTACCAGAAACGTTGGACCCGAATGTCATACGACAGCGGATCAATCGAGCTTGAGAGTATCTCCAACGGCTGCTCCACAGGAACGTCCCCGGATCTCTGATGGATGTAGAGGTATACCGGCTAGACGATCGGATGTCTTCAATCCCGGGTGGAACTGATGGATGCAGTACTTCTCAGGTCTCCAATAGCCCCAAGGCTGGAGATCCCACCAGAAGACTGGCACTCTGGATCCCGGTATTCAACCAGATGATGGGATACGATCAAACTTAAATGGAAAATACCCCGACAAGGGTATTGTAGAAGGACCAACTGGAGAAAACTGAAAAAACTTTACAGTTTTTACTGGCCTATATGTAGCGATGTACTATTACCTTCCACTTTGTTTGAATTTGTCACATTCCAGCACAGCTGCTTCACCTCCCTCTATAGAGTTGTTATTATTTATGTGTTTTTTGGGTAGCGCATTTATTTCTTTTTATCACAACCCCTCACAGATACTCTAGTTGGAGTGCAGGAATGAGCCCTGCTGCAAAGTATTACAGCAAAAATTGTAATTACACGCCCCAGGTAAAGAGGGGCAGAAAAATTGGGCCTTAGGCACTGGTGCTGGTGCCACAACACTGCAATCCCTCACAGATACTCTAGTTGGAGTGCAGGAATAAGCCCTGCTGCAAAGTATTACAGCAAAAATTGTAATTACACGCCCCTGTTAAACAGGGGCAGAAAAATTGGGCCGTAGGCACTGGTGGTGGTGCCCAGTACCAAAAATGTTCTTACAAGCTATCAACATGAACATTGAGGAGGAAGAGGATAGTCACTCAGCATAACAGGATAGTCACTCAGTAGTGATGAGCCGAACACCCCCGGGTTCGGTTCGCACCAGAACCCGCGAACGGACCGAAAGTTCGCACGAACATTAGAACCCTATTAAATACAATGGATGCGAACGTTCGGATTCTAAAGTGCTAATTATAACGACTATTATCCATGTTATTGTCCGAAACAGAGTTTGGGAACCCGGCTTCTGCACCAGGGGACATGTATCAATGCAAAAAGAAGTTTTAAAAACTGACGTTTTCCGAGAGCAGTCATTTTAATGATGCATAAAGTGAAAAAAAAAAAGTCAAATATTCCTTTAAATATTGTACCTGGGGGGTGTCTAAAGTATGCCTGTGAAGTGCCACGTGTTTCCCGTGTTTAGAACTGTCCCTGCACAAAATAACATTTCTAAAGGGAAAAAAGTCATTTAAAACTGCTTGCGGCTTTAATGCAATGTCTGGTCCCGGTAATATGGATGAAAATCTTTAGGAAAAATGGCATAGCTACCCCATCAACCCCCCCCCCCTCCTACCCCAGCCCATTACCAGCCCCTTTGGGTCTTGTATGGATATTAAGGGGAACCCCGCACACAAAATAAAAAAGGACCTATGTACTCTGAACAGCCGTATACAGGCGGTGCATACAAGACAGGGACTGTAGGTTTGTTCTTATGTAGAATCTGTTTATAATTTTGAACAGCTGCATTGTTTAAGTGGAGCTCCATGGCAAATTCCTTTTTTTTAGCTTTTTGTAAAACATAGGGAACGGTTATCACCCCTGTCACATTTTTTTTGCTGTCTGTGCCCCTGTTCAGAACATTTCACCTCACTTTGCGTCCCAATGACAACTGTTTTTGAAATGTGGTGTTTTTATTGAAACAAGGATTGGTGATAAAGCATCAGTAGAGAGGAGACACCTTTCTCCCATATTAATTCTTAAAGGAGAGAATTTTCCTTCCAATGGGTAGATTTCCTCTCACTTCCTGTTGTCTTCTTCCGTTTGCAAGTAGTAGTAGTTTGTAAGTTGGATGTTTGAAAGTAGGGACCTTCCGTTTATACTCTGCAGAAATTGGCCCCTTAGGTGTTGGTGTTGGCACAACACTGAAAGCACTCACAGTTATTCTTGGTGGGTGCTGGAACGCCCTGCTGTCAAGTATAATATCAGGAATTGTAATAACATATAATTGTTGATCAGTGGTAGTAAAAATTGGGCCTTTGATGGTGGTGCTGGTGCCACAACACTGTAAGGCCTGACAGTTACTCTTGGTGGGCGCAGCAATGATCCCTGCTGTGAATTATTAGATCAATAATTATAATTGCATGCCCCTGTTGAACAGGGGCTGAAAAATTGGGCCTTTGGTGGTGGTGGTGGTGGTGATGGTGGTGCTGGTGCCACAACACTGTAAGGCCTGACAGTTACTCTTGGTGGGCGCAGCAATGGTCCCTGCTGTGAATTATTAGATCAATAATTATAATTGCATGCCCCTGTTGAACAGGGGCTGAAAAATTGGGCCTTTGATGGTGGTGCTGGTGCCACAACACTGTAAGGCCTGACAGTTACTCTTGGTGGGCGCAGCAATGGTCCCTGCTGTGAATTATTAGATCAATAATTATAATTGCATGCCCCTGTTGAACAGGGGCTGAAAAATTGGGCCTTAGGCACTGGTGGCACAACACTGCAACCCCTCACAGATACTGTACTTGGAGCACAGCAATGAGGCCTGTTGCAAAGTATTGCATCAAAAATTTTAATTACACGCCCCTGTTAAACAGGGGCTGAAAAATTGGGCCTTAGCCACTGGTGGCGTCACCCATAAACCAAAATGATCTTCCAAGCTATCATCGTTAATCGTATCATTGAGGAGGAGGAGGAGGATAGCCAGTCAACATAACAGCACAGGCACTCAGCATCAGCATCAGTCTTGAAGGGATGTGACATTTTAAAATCAATTAGTCTGTTATATCAGCATCTGGTGTGTGGTAGCTGGTGGTGATCCAAGACTGGTTCATCTTGATGAAAGTCAGTCGATCAACCGAGTCGGTGGACAGGCGCACCCTGTGATCCGTGACAAATCCTCCAGCAGCACTGAATGTGCGTTCTGAAAGAACGCTGGATGCAGGACAGGCCAGTAGCTCAATTGCATACTGTGCAAGCTCTGGCCAGTGATCCATCCTCAAGACCCAGTAAGCCAGAGGATTTTCGGTGGGGAAGGTGTCCAAGTCTGACCTTGCCCCTAGGTATTCCTGGACCATGTATATCAGACGCTGGCGATGGTTGCTGGAACCGATCATACTTTGGGGCTGCGGACTAAAGAATTGTCTGAACGCATCGGTCAGACGGCCACCTTCCCCACCACTCATTCTTTGACTGCCCGAAGCCTCAGCAACTCGTTGTCCAGGACCAGGAGTTTGTAACCTCACAGTCTCTGGGAACGCATTGCACAGACCTTTCTGCAAGGCCTCCCGGAGTTGTCTCATCCTCTGCTCCCTCTGCGACGGTACGATAAGGTCCGCAACCTTACCCTTGTACCGTGGATCAAGGAGAGTGGCCAGCCAGTAATGGTCCCTCTCCTTGATCCGAAGAATACGAGGATCCTTCCGCAGACTTTGCAGGATCAGGGAGGCCATGCAGCGTAGGTTAGCTGAGGCATTCAGTCCGGAGTCCTCTGGGTCACTAAGGACGACATGATCCGCAGCCACCTCCTCCCAGCCACGTACAAGTCCACTGCTTTCTTGGGACTGTAAATCATCCCTAAAAGACTGCTGCTGATGATGCTGAGTGCCAGCCTCCACCTCCATGCTGACACAATCCTCCTCCTCCTCCTCCTCCTCTTCCTGTGCGATGGGTGGGACAGAAGGAACACTGTCTGGGTAAAGGGGGCCTTGAGAGGCAAGGAAGTCCTCCTCTTCCTGCCTCTGTTCTGCCTCAAGTGCCCTGTCCATTATTCCACGCAGCGTGTGCTCCAACAGGTGGACAAGAGGTACAGTGTCACTGATGCATGCACTGTCACTGCTCACCATCCTCGTGGCCTCCTCAAATGGTGCCAGGACAGTGCATGCATCCCTGATCATGCCCCACTGGCGTGGTGAAAAAAACCCGAGCTCCCCTGACCTGGTCCTGGTGCCGTAGTCGCACAGGTACTCATTGATGGCCCTCTGCTGCGTGTGCAGCCGCTGCAGCATGGCCAACGTTGAGTTCCACCTGGTGGGCATGTCACATATAAGGCGGTTCTTGGGCAGGTTCAACTCCTTTTGAAGCTCAGCCAGGCGAGCACTGGCATTATAAGATCTGCGGAAATGCACACAGACTTTCCTGGCCTGCCTCAGGACATCCTGTAAGCCCGGGTACCTGCCCAAGAACCGCTGCACCACCAGGTTAAGGACGTGAGCCATACAGGGCACATGGGTCAGTTGTCCCTGTCGGAGGGCGGAGAGGAGGTTGGTGCCATTGTCGCAAACCACCATTCCTGGCTTAAGCTGGCGTGGCGTCAACCACCTCTCGGCCTGCCCCTGCAGAGCAGACAGGACCTCTGCCCCAGTGTGGCTCCTGTCCCCCAAACACACCAGCGCAAGCACGGCATGGCATCTTTCTGCCTGCGTACTTGCGTAGCCCCTTGAACGCCTACGGAGCACCGCTGGTTCCGAGGACAAACCACAGGAAGAGGCCATGGAGGAAGAAGAAGAGGAGGGGGTGGAGGAGAGAGGTGTGTCACAACCAGTAGTAGCATTTTGGAGGCGTGGCGGTGGAACAACCTCCAACACTACTGCACCTTGTCCTGCATCCTTCCCAGCTGCCAAAAGAGTGACCCAATGGGCCGTGAAAGAAAGGTAACGTCCCTGTCCATGCCTGCTGGACCATGAGTCAGCGGTAATATGCACCTTACCGCTGACCACCCTGTCCAGCGAGGCCAAGACATTGCCTTCCACATGCCTGTAGAGAGCTGGAATAGCCTTCCGTGCGAAAAAGTGGCGTTTGGGAACCTGCCACTGAGGAACCGCACATTGCACAAACTCACGGAAGGGGGCCGAGTCTACCAACTGAAAAGGCAGCAGTTGAAGCGCTAGCAATTTAGCCAAGCTAGCATTCAACCGCTGGGCATGTGGATGGCTGGGAGTGAACTTCTTTCGACGGTCCAGCAGCTGGGGCAGGGAAATTTGCCTGCTAGAATCGGACGTCGGTGTACTGCTAGCAGAGTGCCCGCAAGTACTTGGCTGTGACACACCTAATTCTACACCTTCATTCCTCTCAGAGCAGGTTTCAGAGAGGACTGAAGGTATACTGGGGTTGGAGATCCCAGCTGATGCGGTGCAAGAAGAGGTCAGCTTTGTTCTTTGGTGTGGGTCTTTAAGGTAGGCTTGCCAACGAGCTGCATGGCAGGTCAACATATGTCTGATCAAGCATGTGGTGCCCAAGCGGCTGATGTTTTGGCCACGCGATATACGCTTGAGACATATGTTGCAAACAGCAGCTGTGCGATCTGATGCACTCGCCTCGAAAAAGGCCCACACCAAAGAACTTTTTGAATGACGGGCAGAGGCAGCGCCCTGCACAGGCGGAGCTCTGCGGTGTGATTCCGTCGGTGTGCTGCCCATACGCTGGCCACTCAAGGGCATCCTGCCTCGTTGGAGATGTGCCTCCTCCTCATCCTCCTCCTCCTCCTCCTCCTCTCTCCTATTAGGCACCCACGTGGAGTCAGTGACCTCATCATCCCCTCCCTCCTCATCACTGGAGCCAATCTGGCAGTATGCTGCAGCTGCTGGAGCATGACTGCCAGATTGGTGTCCTTCTTGAGCATCCCCTCTCTCTGCTCTCACGCTGCTGCCTTCCTCTAGCTGGGTATCATCATCAGATCCTTCCAAACGCTGGGCATCCTCCTGGAGCATGTACCCAACACTGTGCTCAAACAGTTCGGGGGACTCCACAGGAGGAGGGCATGGTGGGTCTAGGGAAGGATTGACTAATGAAGATAATGATACCAGAGAAGAGGACGCTTTGGCAGCTGCTTTGCCAGTACCCTGAGCCTGGGTGAGAGAGGATGAGGAGGATGAGGTGGGCTTGGTCATCCACTCTACCAAGTCTTCGGCATGATGTGGCTCAACATGTCCAGCTGCCGAAAACAAGGACAAGCGTGTCCCATGGCCATGTGCTGATGACAATGCACCGCGTACACGACCAGCACTGTTGCCCCCAGACACAGAGCCTGCTTGCCCTCTTTTTTTGCCTCCTGACTGTCTGCCTCTCCTTGGTTGCCTTCCAGACATTTTAATGGATGGCCTGCAGGGAGATGGGAAAAACAGCAATAAGGGCTACCTTCAGGTGTATATTGTGCAGGAGGCTTAGCAACAATGACACTGACACTGTCCCCTGCCTATCCTTCTCTGTCCCTAAACACAAGGATTGAAAATATGGTTCAGCAAAAAAGTTTTAGAACAGAATAGCACACTGACACTTTCCCTCACTGTCCTACTCTGTCCCTCCCTACAAACAAGATTTAGCACAGAATAGCACACTGATAATTTCTACGAGTGTCCTTTTCTGTCCCTCAACTCAAGGATTGAAAATATGGAACAGCAAAATTGGTTTAGAACAGAATAGCACACTGTCAGTTTCACTCACTGTACCTCTCTGTCCCTCAACTCAAGGATTGAAAATATGGAACAGCAAAATTGGTTTAGAACAGAATAGCACACTGTCAGTTTCACTCACTGTACCTCTCTGTCCCTCAACTCAAGGATTGAAAATATGGAACAGCAAAATTGGTTTAGAACAGAATAGCACACTGTCAGTTTCACTCACTGTACCTCTCTGTCCCTCAACTCAAGGATTGAAAATATGGAACAGCAAAATTGGTTTAGAACAGAATAGCACACTGTCAGTTTCACTCACTGTACCTCTCTGTCCCTCAACTCAAGGATTGAAAATATGGAACAGCAAAATAGTTTTAGAACAGAATAGCACACTGACACTTTCCCTCACTGTCCTACTCTGTCCCTCCCTACAAACAAGATTTAGCACAGAATAGCACACTGATAATTTCTACGAGTGTCCTTCTCTGTCCCTCAACTCAAGGATTGAAAATATGGAACAGCAAAATTGGTTTAGAACAGAATAGCACACTGTCAGTTTCACTCACTGTACCTCTCTGTCCCTCAACTCAAGGATTGAAAATATGGAACAGCAAAATAGTTTTAGAACAGAATAGCACACTGACACTTTCCCTCACTGTCCTACTCTGTCCCTCCCTACAAACAAGATTTAGCACAGAATAGCACACTGATAATTTCTACGAGTGTCCTTCTCTGTCCCTCAACTCAAGGATTGAAAATATGGAACAGCAAAATTGGTTTAGAACAGAATAGCACACTGTCAGTTTCACTCACTGTACCTCTCTGTCCCTCAACTCAAGGATTGAAAATATGGTTCAGCAAAATAGTTTTAGAACAGAATAGCACACTGACACTTTCCCTCACTGTACCTCTCTGTCCCTAAACTCAAGGATTGAAAATATGGAACAGCAAAATAGTTTTAGAACAGAATAGCACACTGACACTTTCCCTCACTGTACCTCTCTGTCCCTACAAACAAGGATTAGCACAGAATAGCACACTGTCACTGACACTCTCCCTACCTATCCTTATTTGTCCCTAAACACAAGGAATCCAGGAATAGTAAAGGAAAAATAATGACACTGTCCCTGCCTATGCTTCTCTTTCCCTGCTCCGGAACAC
This sequence comes from Rana muscosa, assembly GCA_029206835.1. Lineage (NCBI taxonomy): Eukaryota > Metazoa > Chordata > Amphibia > Anura > Ranidae > Rana > Rana muscosa. The sequence goes on along the minus strand of CM055128.1, from coordinate 174,599,895 downwards.
ACTACACAAGGCCGCCGCGCTGGCGGCCTTTTATAGTGTGGGGCGTGTACTAAACCCCATCAGCAATAATTGGCCACAGGCATCCTGCCTGTGGTCAATCATTGCTCTCCTCGCTGCCGGCGCTGTGATTGGCCAAGCATGCGGGGTCACAGTGCATGCTTGGCCAATCACAGCGCCTGGATGACACTGCGATGGCGTAGTGCATTGTGGGCCGTTCGCGTCACTCGAATTTGGCGCGAACGGCCCAAATCGTTCGATCTTCGTCGAACGATCGAACAGCCGATGTTCGAGTCGAAAGTATGTTCGACTTGAACACGAAGCTCATCCCTATCACTCAGCATCAGCATAGGCAGTCTTGAAGGGATCTCACATTCATAAAAAAGTTATTCGGTTACATCAGCATCAGGTGCTTGGTAGCTGGTGATCCAAGACTGATTAATTTTTATTAAGGTGAGCCGATCGACTGAGTCGGTGGACAGGCGCACCCTGTGATTGGATACAAAGTCTCCAGCAGCACTGAATGTGCGTTCCGAAAGAACGCTGGGTGCAGGACAGGCCAGTAGCTCAATTGCATAGTGTGCAAGCTCTGGCCAGTGATCCATCCTTAAGACCCAGTAACCCAGAGGATTGTCGATTGGAAAGGTCTCCAAGTCTGATCTTGCCCCTAGGTATTCCTGCACCATGTAAATCAGACGCTGGCGATGGTTGCTGGAACCGATCATACCTTGGGGCTGCGGACTAAAAAATTGTCTGAACGCTTCGGTCAGACGGCCACCTTCTCCACCGCTCCTTCTGTGACTGACCGAAGCCTCAGCAACACGTTCTCCAGGACCAGGACCAGGACCAGGATATTGTAACCTCCCAGGCTCTGGAAACGCGTTGCACAAACCTTTCTTCAAGGCCTCCCGGAGATGTTTCATCCTCTGCTCCCTCTGCGACGGCAGGATAAGTTCCGTAACCTTACCCTTGTAACGTGGATCAAGAAGGGTGCCAGCCAGTAATGATCCCTCTCCTTGATCACACGAATCCGAGGGTCCTTTCGCAGGCTTTGCAGGATCAGGGAGGCCATGCAGCATAGGTTTGCTGAGGCACTCGTTCCAGAGTCCTCTGGGTCACTAAGGAGGATATGATCCACAGCCACCTCCTCCCAGCCACAAACAAGTCCATGGGTTTCTAGGGACTGTAAATGATCCCTTGAAGACTGCTACTGATGCTGAGTGCTAGGCTCCACCTCCATGCTGACACAATCCCCCTCATCCTCCTCCTCTTCCTGTGTGATCGGCGGGCCTGCAAGAACACTGTCTGTATAAAGGGGGCCTTGAAAGGTAAGGAAGTCCTCCTCTTCCTCTCTCTGTTCTGCCTCAAGTGCCCTGTCCATTATTCCACGCAGTGTGTGCTCCAACAGGTACACAAGGGAGGCAGTATCACTGATGCATGCACTGTCACTGCTCACCATCGTCGTGGCCTCCTCAAATGGTGACATGACCGTGCATGCATTCTTGATCATGACCCACTGGTGTGGCGAAAAAAAGCCAAGCTCCCCTGACCCTGTCCTGGTGCCATAGTCGCACAGGTACTCATTGATGGCCCTCTACTGCGTGTGCAGCCGCTGCAGCATGGCCATCGTTGAGTTCCATCTGGTGGGTGGTTCTTGGGCAGGTTGTATTCCTTTTGGAGGTCAGCCAGCCAAGCACTGGCATTATATGACCGGCGGGAAATGCACACAGTCTTTCCTGGCCTGCCTCAGGAGATCCTGTAAGCCCGGGTACCTGCACAAGAACTGCTGCACCACCAAGTTAAGGACGTGAGCCAAACAGGACACATGGGTCAGTTGTCCCTGTCGGAGGACGGAGAGGAGGTTGGTGCCATTGTCGCAAACCACCATTCCTGGCTGAAGTTGGCGTGGCATCAACCACCTCTGAGCCTGCCCCTGCAGAGCTGACAGAATCTCTGCCCCAGTGTGGCTCCTGTCCCCTAAGCACACCAGCTCAAGCACTGCATGGCATCTCTTTGCCTTAGTGCTTGCGTAGCCCCTTGAAAGCCTACGGAGCACCGCTGGTTCCGAGGACAAATCAGCAGAGGAAGAGGCCATGGAGGAAGAAGAAGAGCAGGGGGTGGAGGAGAGAGGTGTGGCAGAATCACCACTAGTAGCATTTTGGGGGCGTGGGGGCAGAACAAGCTCCAACAAGACTGCACCCTGTCCTGCATCCTTCCCAGCTGCCAGCAGAGTCACCCAGTGTGCCGTGAAAGATAGGCAACGTCCCTGTCCATGCCTGCTGGACCATGAGTCAGCAGTAATATGCACCTTACCACTGACCGCCCTGTCCAGCGAGGCCAAGACATTGCCTTCCACATGCTGGTAGAGAGCCGGAATCGCCTTTGTGAAAAAAAGTGACGTTTGGGAACCTGCAACTGAGGTACCGCACATTCCACAAACTCACGAAAGGGGGCAGAGTCTACCAGCTGAAAAGGCAGCAATTGGAGTGCTTGCAATTTAGCCAAGCTAGCATTCAACCGCTGGGCATGTGGATGACTGGGACCGAATTTCCGCTACAATCGGACAATCGGACGTTAGTGTAGCGATAGCAGGTTGCCCGCAAGTACTTGGCAGTGGCACACCTAATTCTAAACCTTCATTCCTCTCAGTGCAAGTTTCTGAGAGGACTAAAGGTATACTGGGGTTGGAGATCCCAGCTGATGAGGAGCAAGGAGAGGTCCACTTTGTTCTTTGGTGTGGGTCTTTTAAGTACGCTTGCCAACGGACTGCATAGGAGTTCGACATATGTCTGGTCAAGCATGTGGTGCCCAAGCGGTTTCTGTTTTGGCCATGCTTGATACGCAGCAGAGTCAGGAAATCCAGGAGCTGGAACAAAAACACAAGAGAGCAAATGACAGAGAGGTAATGGTTGAATTGACAGGAAAACGCGAAGCCCTGAGGGACTTGATGGAGCATGATACTAAACAAGCCTTTATCAGAATGGCAAATAAACAGTATAAATTTGGGAATAAATCAGGGAAATTGTCGGCGGGACAGATTAAACCTAGGAGAAACCCGAACTTTATAGTAAAAACGAAAAATAAAAAAGGGGAGATGAAATACTCCACTAGGGACATCAGCAAAATATTTACGGAGTATTATCAATCACTGTACAAAGTGAATGATTTACAAGATCCCGGGGATGTACAAAACAGGAAAAACAAAATAGAACAGTATTTAAGGGGGATAAAACTGCCTGCAATATTAGAAGAGGATTCAAGGACACTGGACAGGGATATCTCTAAAGAAGAAATAGAGCAGGCAATTAAAAATAGTAAAGGAGGAAAAAGCCCCGGGCCAGACGGCTACACGTCCCTGTACTTTAAAAAATGTATTGGAATCTTGACTCCTCACTATCATTCATATATGAATTCAATAGGAGGGGGCCTTAAGATACGAGGGGAAGCCTTGGGCGCTTACATATCTCTTTTAGCAAAAGAAGGAAAAGACCCCACAATGTGCTCAAGCTTTAGGCCGATATCCCTGATAAATGAGGACATAAAAATTTATGCGAGGATACTGGCCGAAAGATTAAAGCCTTACATGCCAGAATACATAGGGAAAGATCAAGCAGGTATTGTCCCTGGGAGGGAGACTAGAGACAATATACTAAAAACAACCCTCTTAATTCATGAGGCTAAGAAGGGTAAAAAGCCAGCCCTGTTACTGTCAATAGACGCCGAGAAGGCCTTTGACAGGCTGGATTGGGACTTTATGCTGCAGACACTATACAAATTTGGCATTGGACTCCGTATGCTTAAATGGATAGAGGCTTTGTACTCTAATCCCACGGCTCAAATTCAAGTAAATGGAACCCTCTCGGAAACTTTCCGACTGTTCAATGGTACACGTCAGGGGTGCCCATTGTCTCCCTTACTTTTTGTGTTCTCATTAGAACCTTTTTTAGCATCTATAAGAGCAAATCAGGAGATTCAAGGTATAGAGGTTGGGGATCAAGAGCATAAGCTATCCGCTTTTGTGGATGATATTATGGTCTATATAATAAACCCTAGACAGACACTCCCAAAGATTATGGAAGAATTGGGAAACTATGGGAGGGTATCAAATTTAAAGATAAATATGGAAAAAACTGAGATATTAAATATCTCAGTCCCCCTAAATGAAAGTAGAGATCTTAGAAAACTCTATCCCTTTACGTGGAAACAAAGGGGACTGAGATATTTGGGAGTATTCCTGTCGAATTCAACATTAGAATTATATCAAGATAATTACATACCTCTCCTGAATAAAATTAAAAGCAAACTGAAAGGATATTCGGCACATAGACTGTCATGGTTCGGCAGAATAAGTGTGATTAAAATGATGATTCTACCAAAAGCTTTGTATATTTTTCAAAGTCTCCCAATTAATATTCCGGCGGCGTATTTTAAAACCCTGAGATCAATAATACAGAGATTTGTGTGGAACAATAGAAGCAATCGCATTGCCTATAAGACATTGACTAGATTAAAAGAGAAGGGAGGTATATTCCCCCCCGATCTCGAAAAATATCATGAGGCAGCAATTTTGCGGAGGATTATGGACTGGGTCCATGCACCTCTGCAAAAAAAATGGGTGGAATTAGAGAATAATATGAATAAACTAATGTTGGGACAGATAATTTGGATTCCAAGGCAGTACAGAGGTTCTCTAGTAGATGCGGCATCAATTACGCTAGAAGCATTGAGAACATGGGATAAATTATTTAAAAATATACAGGGACAATATAATAGCCCTTTAATGGCCCTAACAGGCAACAACTACTTTCCACCAGGGAAAGACAATAAATTATATTTAAAATGAACCACATCGATCTTTTTGAGATTAAAAGATGTTATGAAAGGGAATGTCCTCTGCTCCCTTTTGGAACTACGTGAAAGATATGGGACAACCCCATGGGTTGTCCGGAGATATAAACAACTTCAACATTTTGTAGAGTCCCTCCCAAAACCCCTTCGGGGGATGGGTAGCCTGAATGTCTGGGAAAAATTGGTAGATCAAGGAGGGATAGGTAGGCATGGAATTTCTAGTTTATACAAAATTCTGTTAACACATCCAGATGGAGGATCCGTGTGTCCTACGGAGAGCTGGGAGATGGAACTAAATCTCTCGTTGCCAGAGACAATGAGGGGTAGAGTCTTAGACTATGTCCATTCCACCTCTGTGGACGCACGGATAAAAGAAATGAACTACAAATTATTAACTAAGTGGTATTATGTCCCAGTAAAATTACATAAGGTAAATCCCCAGGTATCACCCCTATGTTGGAGGGAATGTGGGGAGGAGGGAACTCATGCCCACATATGGTGGCAATGCCCTAAGATCCAATCATACTGGGAGGAAATATTAGACCTAATTAAAATGATTAGTGGGACTGAAATTAGATTGGACCCATGGCAATGTTTGTTTCATGCAACGGCTATCCCAAGGAAGAAATACAGAACAGAAATTACCCCAATTTTATTGGATTCAGAAAAGATATTAATTCCGAGACAATGGAGGACAAAGCAAGCCCCAACGATACAGGAATGGTTGAGGGAAGTAAAAAAAATAAGATGTATGGAAGAGATAACACATTTGCATAAGGATTCTAAAATAGAATTTACTAGAATTTGGAAGGGCTGGGGGGAGTTTAGACACTCGTCGGTATATGAAGGCTACATCAGAAGAGAGGGCAGCACCTAAGGTGGTTGAAACAATGTCCCTCTTCCCCCCTCCCCCCTCCTTTTTCCCTTTTATTTTTTTTTCTCTTATTGGGGAGTTGGATGGATGTAAACGATAATTATGCCTCCTTACAAACAAATAAATCACATTCCACGGTAGTTAATAAGAGGGGAGGGGGGAGGCAAGAGGTAGGGGAGAAGGAGGACACGAGGCACCTCTAAGTTAAAATACGAGAGGGAGGGAGGGCCTGTGTAGCTCTCACAGATGCAATTTAATTTATTCACAATTTATTTTTTATTTTATTTTTTTGGAGGCAGAGAGAGGTATTTATGCCTCCTCATAAACCAATGAAAACACAGAGGACACTATTAGGCACCTAAAACTAAAAGGAGGTGGATTTGTGGGACAGTGAAGGGAAGGGGGGAAGGAAGAGGATGGGGTTTTTTTTTTTGTTTTTTTTTGTATTGGGGAGTTGGAGTGTTGTAAACAATAATTATGCCTCCTTATAAACAAACAAAACACTAATGCCACAGTAGTTAACAAGGGGGGAGGAAGATGAAAGAGGGAGGGAGGGGAAGGGAGTAGGAGAGCACGTTACACTTTTAAGTTTAAATATGAGAGGAAGGGGGGCCTGTGTGGCCTGCGGGGTTCTCACAGATATAATTAAATGTATTCACCCCCTTTTTTTTTTTTTTTTGAGGCAGAGGAAGGTATCCATGCCTCCTTAAAAATCAATGAAAACACAGAGGACACGAATATTAATTCAAGGGGGAAAAGGGAGGGTAAGGGTAGAATAGGAAATGGGAAAGAGGGCACTAGGCACTTAAAGTTAAAAGGAGGATTTGAGAGATGGTGGAGGGAAGGAGGGGAAGGGAGGAAGGGGAAGGAAGAGGATGTTTTTTTTTTTTTTCTCTCTTCCAAAGAAATGGGGGTAGAGAGGGACAGCTGCGACCTCCCATAAACAAGGGAAGGGAGGAAGGAGAGGGGAGGGAGGAAGGAAAAGGAAAAGGGAAGGAGAAGAGAGAGAAAGAAAAAGGAAAGGAGAGAGATAACATAGAGGCCATGTAAGTTAATTAAAAAGGAATAAAGAGAGGGGAGAAGAGTAAATGATGTTTCAGGACAGACCCATTTTGTTGAAAGTGTATGTATTGTCTAAGTTTTTGTAATGTATATGTGTTTATTGGTAATGAAATTAAAGATATATGTATGTATGAATAAGAAAACTTGAATAAAAATAAATGAAAACACATGCTGGTAGAGAGCCGGAATCGCCTTCTTGAAAAAAAGTGGCGTTTGGGAACCTGCCACTGAGATACCGCACATTCCACAAACTCAAAAAAGGCCCACACCAAAGAACTCTTGGAAAGCCGCACAGAGTCAGCAGCACCCTGCACATGCAGAGCTCTGCGGTGTGATGCAGTCAGTTGGCTGCCCTTAAGCTGGCCCCTGGAGGGCATCCTGCCTCGTGGGAGATGTGCCTTCTCCTCCTCCTCCTCCTCTCTCCTATCAGGCACCCAGGTAGAGTTAGTGACCTCGTCATCCCCTCCCTCCTCATCACTGGAGCAAACCTGGCAGTATGCTGCAGCTGGGGGAACATGACTGCCAGTTTGTTGTCCTTCTTGGGCACCCCCTCTCTCTGGGCTCACGTTACTGCCTTCCTCAAGCTGGGTACCATCATCGGAGCCTTCAAAACACTGCGCATCCTCCTGCAGCATGTACCCAACACTGTGGTCGAACAGTTCGGGGGACTCCTCCGTGCATGATGGTGGGGCTAGGGAAGGAGTAACTGATGACCTTGAGCCGATGGAATAGGCCACTTTGGCACCTGCATTGGCAGCCAAGGTACTCTGAGCCTGGGTGACAGAGGAAGAGGACGGCTTGGTCATCCGCTCTACCATCTCTTCTGCATGTTGTGGCTCAACACGGCCAGCTGTCGGAAAAAAGGACAAGCGTGCCCCACGGCCACGTGCTGAGGATGCACCGTGTCCACGACCAACACTGTTGCCTCTAGACACAGAGCCTGCTTGCCCTCTTTTAGTGGCCTGTGAGTGTCTGCCTCTCCTTGTTGGCCTTCCAGACATACTGTATTTGATGTATTTGAATAGGTACACCAGGAATGGCATGCAGTGAGATGTAGCTGCACAAAGCTGGGATGTATATATATATACTGAATATACTGCAGCTAACTGAATCAACTGCCTGCCTGTAGTATATTAGGATGAGAACAACAGGAATGGTCTGCAATGAGATCTAGCTGCACACTGTGCACAGGATACAGTACTTTATATACTGCAGCTAACTGAATCAACTGCCTGCCTGTAGTATATTAGGAAAAGAACAACAGGAATGGTCTGCAGTGAGATCTAGCTGAACACTGTGCACAGTATATAGTACTGAATAAACTGCAGCTAACTGAATCAACTGCCTGCCTATAGTATATTAGGAAGAGAACAACAGGAATGGTCTGAAGTGAGATCTAGCTGAACACTGTGCACAGTATATAGTACTGAATAAACTGCAGCTAACTGAATCAACTGCCTGCCTGTAGTATATTAGGAAGAGAACAAAAGTAATGGTCTGCAGTGAGATCTAGCTGAACACTGTGCACAGTATATAGTACTAAATAAACTGCAGCTAACTGAATCAACTGCCTGCCTGGAGTATATTAGGAAGAGAACAACAGGAATGGTCTGCAGTGAGATCTAGCTGAACACTGTGCACAGTATATAGTACTGAATAAACTGCAGCTAACTGAATCAACTGCCTGCCTATAGTATATTAGGAAGAGAACAACAGGAATGGTCTGCAGTGAGATCTAGCTGAACACTGTGCACAGTATATAGTACTGAATAAACTGCAGCTAACTGAATCAACTGCCTGCCTATAGTATATTAGGAAGAGAACAACAGGAATGGTCTGCAGTGAGATCTAGCTGAACACTGTGCACAGTATATAGTACTGAATAAACTGCAGCTAACTGAATCAACTGCCTGCCTATAGTATATTAGGAAGAGAACAACAGGAATGGTCTGCAGTGAGATCTAGCTGAACACTGTGCACAGTATATAGTACTGAATAAACTGCAGCTAACTGAATCAACTGCCTGCCTGTAGTATATTAGGAAGAGAGCAAAAGTAATGGTCTGCAGTGAGATCTAGCTGAACACTGTGCACAGTATATAGTACTAAATAAACTGCAGCTAACTGAATCAACTGCCTACTTGTAGTATATTAGGAAGAGAACAACAGGAATGGTCTGCAGTGAGATCTAGCTGAACACTGTGCACAGTATATAGTACTGAATAAACTGCAGCTAGCTGAATCAACTGCCTGCCTGTAGTATATTAGGAATAGTACACCTGGAACGCTCAGCAGTGAGATCTAGCTAAACTGTATACAGTGTATATATATATATATATATATATATATATATATATATATATATATATATATATATATATATATATATGTAGCGGGGTGTTCCCCTTTAATGCAGAGAGACAAGAAGTTCTAGGGGAGAGGTGAGTCAGGAGGAAGTAGAGAAAAGACATTGCTGGAGTGAGAGCAGAGGAGAGAGAGAGACTACATCACCCAGAACCACATTCTTCATATGTTCCCACCGCAGAGACTCATGGGAGGGGTTATAAAAGGAGGAGGCGAAGCTGGGCTCGGCCTCTTTGGGACACGAGACTTCACAGGCTGATCCTCCTGTGCGGATGTGTCGGAGTGCAAGGCCTGAAGCCTGAGTCCTTGCTCAGCACCAAAGAGCCTTCCACCCCTCTGCGAGCCTGGGTGGCATCTGACTTCGCTCAGCTACAGCCTTGTTGGATCGGGGACCCGATCGCTGGAGAGACCGAGTGCGTGTGACACAGCCGGTGGAAGTTTCCCGGACTGGATCCGTAGTCCGGCGGGTGAGAGGGCATATGCCCAGAACGAGATACTGTTAATGCATATAGGCCAATAGACTGCCGTGGCCCCCTCTAGTTGTTCCTGATACCCTTAGTGAAGAAGAGCCATACCATAGCTGAACTTGTAGTCGGGATAGCCAAGTTCCTGCCCATCTCTACCTACCTCACTGGATTACAAAGTTGTATTTTGTTAATGTGCACCACCGTTAAAGACCTGCCGGTGAAGAAAAAGGACTAAGTTATAGACCTCAAAAACCAGGCCTGGTGGGGTTACTAATGTGTTTTGGGTTATTGCGCCATAGGGCATTTAGCTAACGGTCGCCCGTGTGGCGCACTTGTTGCATGTCAGTTCTTTAGTGTGTTAGCATTGCAGGGCTCTGCATTACCAATGATTGAATGTAAACTGTGATCAATGTTATTATCTTTCTTACTAAGAGCTTAAGTAAAACCTTTTACCTTTTTTTTTTCTTTAGTATTGTCTCAATGCTCACTTATTCATAAGGTATAAGATAGATAGTTTACTTTTAGTACTAGCTGTGCCAGCAGAGGGTAGTGCATATTGCCGGGGGTTGGCGGAGCTGTCATCAGGGCCCAAACTAAATCTGCGGCCTTCTTAGTTGGAGGTATCGCTATATATATATATATATATATATATATATATATATATATATATATATATACAAAGCCTGGAATGCATATGCATGTACTAAATATACTGAATCTAACTGTATCAACTGCCTGCTCAATCTAGCTAACAGAAATAAAATGACACTCTCTCTCTCTCTCTCTCTCTCTCTCTCTCTGAATGCCGGAACACACTACACAAGGCCGACGCGCAGGCGGTGGATTGGCTTGTCCCTAGGAATGTTAAGGAGATACAGCGATTTGTTGGATTTGCCAAATTTTACAGACGATTTATAAGGAATTTCTCCAAGGTAATTGCTCCAATTACACAGCTGACAGTTTTTGTGGTCACCTGAGGCACAGGCTGCCTTTAGTAAACTAAAAACTCTCTTCACTTCTGCACCAATACTGGTACATCCAGATCCAGAACTACCTTTCATCATAGAAGTTGATGCTTCTAATTCCGCTGTGGGAGCTATCCTTTCTCAGCGAACTGGAGAAAAAATGCAGCTTTATCCTTGTGCTTATTTCTCTCGACTGATGTCTACAGCCGAGAAGAATTATGACATTGGAAACAAGGAGCTGCTGGCAATTAAGGAAACATTTTCTGAGTGGAGGCATCAGCTGGAAGGGGCTAAGCACCCTGTAACCGTTCTCACCGATAGGGATGAGCTCGATGTTTGGGTCGAATATAAGTTAGACTCGAACATCGGGTGTTCACCCGTTCGTCGAAAAACAAATATTATGGGGCGTTCGCAGCAAATTTGAGCGCCGCGGAACGCCCTATAATGCACTGCGAGATCGCAGTGCATTGCTGTATGATGATTGGCCAAAGCATGCACAATGACCTGCATGCTTTGGCCAATCCCAGTGCCCTCTGCTAAGAGAGCCATAATTGGCCAAAGGCAGGGTGCCTTTGGCCAATCATGGCTCAGGGGGACTAAGTCCATGCTCCACATTATATAAGGCTGCCTACACGGCGGCCCTGTGTAGTGTGTTGTTGGTGTAGACAGAGAGATAGTGTGATTTAAATTGAGCAGGTAGGTTATTCAGTTAACTGCAGTGTATTTCATATATATAAACAGACAGTCTAGTATATATATATATATATATATATATATATATATATATATATATATATATATATATATATATATATATATATACTCTGCATCCAGTGTAGTCTATATCTGACTGCAGTGCATTCCTGGTGTACTTTTTCTAATATACTTCAGGCGGTGTATTAATATATTGTGATATTGGGGTGTTTTAGCTCAAGTGGATAGATGCGTTTTTATGCAGTGAGTCCATATCAGACAGGCATTCTAGTTAAGGGCCTGGTAGCCCACGTTTATTGAAACAGAAAAACAAAAGCAAACTGTCCCTTCAGGATTCCCACGCAGGGGTTTAACTTCATTTAGCAGTCCAAAAATAAGAAAAACATACCAAGCCTCCTGGCTCTCTTGTTAGCAGTTCCTCTGCTTGCTTTAGGTACTGATACCTTTAAACCACCAGATCTTCAAGTCTCACAGTCTTGGATGCACGCAGCTTTGGGCTTCCTAAACGTACACAGCTTGAAGTCCCTTAATGCACACAGCTTCTGGCTCCTTGGACGCACACAGCTTAAAGCCTTTCAACGCACACAGCGTTTATCCTCACACAGAGACACTCACTAACAGCTACTGCAGTAAGCAAGCTGCTCACCATCCTTCACTCTCCTTCCACTCTCACCAGCCCCTCATTATATTGGTTGTGTGCACCTGAGCACACACCATGCTGGCTGTCCACAAGACCTGGACACAGGGTTGGAGATCCCATCCCACCCAAGACTCTGAAGGATCTCCAAGCCATAGAAGCCCCATGTAGAAATAGCAAAATCTGAGAAAACTGCCAGAGCAGTTTTCTCTGTTTTTTTAAATTTACGCTCTGTAGCTCTGCACTCAGCCGATATGCAGACTCTGTGTCCACTTTAACCCTTTTTTCACTGGGACAGAGCCTCGCTCTGCCACAATATATATACTGTCTAATATATATATATACTCTGCATCCAGTGTAGCCTATATCTGAATGCAGTGAATTCCTGGTGTACCTTTTCTAATATACTTCAGGCGGTGTATTAACCACTTAAGCCCCGGACCATTTGGTAGCTAAAGGACCAGAGGTGATTTCAGAATTTTGCACTGCGCTGCTTTAACTGTAAATTGTGCGGACATGCAATGTTGTACCCAAATGAAATTTGCGTCCTTTTCTTCCCACAAATAGAGCTTTCTGTTAATGGTATTTGATTGCCTCTGCGATTTTTATTTTTTGCGATATAAATAGAAAAAGACAGAACATTTTGAAAAAAAATGATATTTCCTACTTTTTGTTATAAGAAAAATCGAATAAACTCAATTTTAGTCATACATTTAGGCCAAAATGTATTCAGCCACATGTCTTTAGTAAAAAAAATGTCAATAAGCGTATATTTATTGGTTTGCACAAAAGTTATAGCGTTTACAAACTAGGGTACATTTTCTGGAATTTACACAGCTTTAAATTTATGACTGCCTATCTCATTACTTGAGGTGCTAAAATGGCAGGGCAGTATAACCCCCCCCCCCAAGTGACCCCATTTTGGAAAGTAGACACCCCAAGGAAATTGCTGAGAGGCATGTTGAGCCCATTGAATATTTTTTTTTTGTCCTAAGTGATTGAAAAAAGAGAAAAAAAATAAAAATAAAAAAGAATTACAAAAAGTTGTCACTAAATTATATATTGCTCACACATGCCATGGTTATATGTGGAATTGCACCCCAAAATACATTCTGCTGCTTCTCCTGAGTACGAGGATACCACATGTGTGGGACTTTTTAGGAGCCTAGCCACGTACGGGACCCCAAAAACCAAGCACCGCCTTCAGGATTTCTAAGGGCGCAAATTTTTGATTTCACTCCTCACTACCTATCACAGTTTCGAAGGCCATAAAATGCCAAGATGGCACAAAACTCCCCCAAATGACCCCATTTTGGAAAGTAGACACCCCAAGCTATTTGCTGAGAGGCATGTTGAGCCCATTGAATATATTTTTTTTTGTCCCAAATAATTGAATAATGACAAAAAGAAAAAAAAAATGTACAAAAAGTTGTCACTAAATGATATATTGCTCACACATGCCATGGTTATATGTGGAATTGCACCCCAAAATACATTCTGCTGCTTCTCCTGAGTACGGGGATACCGCATGTGTGGGACTTTTTGGGAGCCTAGCCGCGTACGGGGCCCCAAAAACCAAGCACCGCCTTCAGGATTTCTAAGGGCGTAAATTTTTGATTTCACTCCTCACTACCTATCACAGTTTTGAAGGCCATAAAATGCCAAAATAGCACAAAACCCCCCCAAATGACCCCATTTTGGAAAGTAGACACCCCAAGCTATTTACTGAGAGGCATGTTGGGTTCATGGAATATTTTATATTTTGCCACAAGTTGCGGGAATATGACAAACTTTTTTTTTTTGCACAAAGTTGTCACTAAATGATATATTGCTCACACATGCCATGGGCATATGTGAAATTACACCCCAAAATACATTCTGTTGCTTCCCCCGAGTACGGGGATACCACATGTGTGGGACTTTTTGGGAGCCTAGCCATGCACGGGACCCCAAAAACCAAGCACCGCCTTCAAGGTTTCTAAGGGCATACATTTTTGATTTCACTCCTCACTACCTATCACAGTTTTGAAGGCCATAAAATGCCAAGATGGCACAAAACCCCCCAAATGACCCCATTTTGGAAAGTAGACACCCCAAGCTATTTGCTGAGAGGCATGTTGAGCCCATTGAATATTTTTTTTTGTCCCAAATGATTGAATAATGACAAAAAGAAAAAAAAAATGTACAAAAAGTTGTCACTAAATGAAATATTGCTCACACATGCCATGGTTATATGTGGAATTGCACCCCAAAATACATTCTGCTGCTTCTCCTGAGTACGGGGATACCGCATGTGTGGGACTTTTTGGGAGCCTAGCCGCGTACGGGGCCCCAAAAACCAAGCACCGCCTTCAGGATTTCTAAGGGCGTAAATTTTTGATTTCACTCCTCACTACCTATCACAGTTTTGAAGGCCATAAAATGCCAAAATAGCACAAAACCCCCCCAAATGACCCCATTTTGGAAAGTAGACACCCCAAGCTATTTACTGAGAGGCATGTTGGGTTCATGGAATATTTTATATTTTGCCACAAGTTGCGGGAATATGACAAACTTTTTTTTTTTGCACAAAGTTGTCACTAAATGATATATTGCTCACACATGCCATGGGCATATGTGAAATTACACCCCAAAATACATTCTGTTGCTTCCCCCGAGTACGGGGATACCACATGTGTGGGACTTTTTGGGAGCCTAGCCGTGCACGGGACCCCAAAAACCAAGCACCGCCTTCAAGGTTTCTAAGGGCATACATTTTTGATTTCACTCCTCACTACCTATCACAGTTTTGAAGGCCATAAAATGCCAAGATGGCACAAAACCCCCCAAATGACCCCATTTTGGAAAGTAGACACCCCAAGCTATTTGCTGAGAGGCATGTTGAGCCCATTGAATATTTTTTTTGTCCCAAATGATTGAATAATGACAAAAAGAAAAAAAAAATTTACAAAAAGTTGTCACTAAATGAAAAATTGCTCACACATGCCATGGTTATATGTGGAATTGCACCCCAAAATACATTCTGCTGCTTCTCCTGAGTACGGGGATACCACATGTGTGGGACTTTTTGGGAGCCTAGCCGCGTACCGGGCCCCAAAAACCAAGCACCGCCTTCAGGATTTCTAAGGGCGTAAATTTTTGATTTCACTCCTCACTACCTATCACAGTTTTGAAGGCCATAAAATGCCAAAATAGCACAAAACCCCCCCAAATGACCCCATTTTGGAAAGTAGACACCCCAAGCTATTTACTGAGAGGCATGTTGGGTTCATGGAATATTTTATATTTTGCCACAAGTTGCGGGAATATGACAAACTTTTTTTTTTTGCACAAAGTTGTCACTAAATTATATATTGCTCACACATGCCATGGGCATACGTGAAATTACACCCCAAAATACATTCTGCTGCTTCTCCTGAGTACGGGGATACCACATGTGTGGGACTTTTTGGGAGCCTAGCCGCGTACGGGACCCCAAAACCAAGCACCGCCTTCAAGGTTTCTAAGGGCATAAATTTTTGATTTCACTCCTCACTACCTATCACAGTTTTGAAGGCCATAAAATGCCAAGATAGCACAAAACCCCCCAAAATGACCCCATTTTGGAAAGTAGACACCCCAAGGAAATTGCTGAGAGGCATGTTGAGCCCAATGAATATTTTTTTTTGTCCCAAGTGATTGAATAATGACAAAAAGAAAAAAAAATGTACAAAAAGTTGTCACTAAATGATATATTGCTCACACATGCCATGGTTATATGTGGAATTGCACCCCAAAATACATTCTGCTGCTTCTCCTGAGTACGGGGATACCGCATGTGTGGGACTTTTTGGGAGCCTAGCCGCGTACGGGGCTCCAAAAACCAAGCACCGCCTTCAGGATTTCTAAGGGCGTAAATTTTTGATTTCACTCCTCACTACCTATCACAGTTTTGAAGGCCATAAAATGCCAAAATAGCACAAAACCCCCCCAAATGACCCCATTTTGGAAAGTAGACACCCCAAGCTATTTACTGAGAGGCATGTTGGGTTCATGGAATATTTAATATTTTGCCACAAGTTGCGGGAATATGACAAACTTTTTTTTTTTTTGCACAAAGTTGTCACTAAATGATATATTGCTCACACATGCCATGGGCATATGTGAAATTACACCCCAAAATACATTCTGCTGCTTCCCCCGAGTACGGGGATACCACATGTGTGGGACTTTTTGGGAGCCTAGCCGTTTACGGGACCCCAAACCCAAGCACCGCCTTCAAGGTTTCTAAGGGCATACATTTTTGATTTCACTCCTCACTACCTATCACAGTTTTGAAGGCCATAAAATGCCAAGATGGCACAAAACCCCCCAAATGACCCCATTTTGGAAAGTAGACACCCCAAGCTATTTGCTGAGAGGCATGTTGAGCCCATTGAATATTTTTTTTTTGTCCCAAATGATTGAATAATGACAAAAAGAAAAAAAATGTACAAAAAGTTGTCACTAAATGAAATATTGCTCACACATGCCATGGTTATATGTGGAATTGCACCCCAAAATACATTCTGCTGCTTCTCCTGAGTACGGGGATACCACATGTGTGGGACTTTTTGGGAGCCTAGCCGCGTACCAGGCCCCAAAAACCAAGCACCACCTTCAGGATTTCTAAGGGCATACATTTTTGATTTCACTCCTCACTACCTATCACAGTTTTGAAGGCCATAAAATGCCAAGATAGCACAAAACCCCCCAAAATGACCCCATTTTGGAAAGTAGACACCCCAAGGAAATTGCTGAGAGGCATGTTGAGCCCATTGAATATTTTTTTTTTGTCCCAAGTGATTGAATAATGACAAAAAGAAAAAAAAATGTACAAAAAGTTGTTACTAAATGATATATTGCTCAAACATGCCATGGTTATATGCGGAATTGCACCCCAAAATACATTTGGCTGCTTCTCCTGAGTACGGGGATACCACATGTGTGGGACTTTTTGAGAGCCTAGCCGCGTACGGGGCCCTGAAAACCAAGCACCACCTTCAGGATTTCTAAGGGCACAAATTTTTGATTTCACTCCTCACTACCTATCACAGTTTTGAAAGCCATAAAATGCCAAGATAGCCCAAAACCCGCACAAATGACCCCATTTTGGAAAGTAGACACCCCAAGCTATTTGCTGAGAGGCATGGTGAGTATTTTACAGCTCTCTTTTTTTTTTTGAAAATGAAGAAAGACATTTTTTTTTTCTTTTTTCAATTTTCAAAACTTTGTGACAAAAAGCGAGATCTGCAAAATACTCAACATACCTCTCAGCAAATAGCTTGGGGTGTCTACTTTCCAAAATTGGGTCATTTGGGGGGGGGGGGGGTTTGTGCCATCTGGGCATTCCATGGCCTCCGAAACTGTGATAGGCAGTGAGGAATGAAATCAAATATTTACACCCATAGAAATCCTGAAGGCGGTGCTTAGCTTTCGGGGTCCTGTACGCGGCTAGGCTCCCAAAATGTCTCACACATGTGGTATCCCCGTACTCAGGAGAAGAAACAGAATGTATTTTGGGGTGCAATTCCACATATAACCATGGCATGTTTGAGCAATATATAATTTAGTGACAGCTTTTTGTACATTTTTTTTTTCTTTTTGTCATTATTCAATCACTTGGGATAAAAAAAAAAATATTCAATGGGATCAACATGCCTCTCATCAAATAGCTTGAGGTGTCTACTTTCCAAAATGGGGTCATTTGGGGGGGTTTTGAACTGTCCTGGCATTTTATGCACAACATTAGGAAGCTTATGTCACACATCATCCACTCTTCTAACCACTTGAAGACAAAGCCCTTTCTGACACTTTTTGTTTACATGAAAACATTTTTTTTTTTTTGCAAGAAAATTATGTTGAACCCCCAAACATTATATATTTTTTTAAAGCAAAGGCCCTACAGATTAAAATAGTGGGTGTTGCATTTTTTTTTTCACACAGCATTTGCGCAGCGATTTTTCAAACGCATTTTTTGGGGGAAAAACACACTTTTTTTATTTTTAATGCACTAAAAAACACTATATTGCCCATACGTTTGATGAAATAAAAAAGATGATCTTAGGCCGAGTACATGAATACCAAACACGACATGCTTCAAAATTGTGCACAAACGCGCAGCGGCGACAAACTACATTCATTTTTAAAAGCATTTAAAAGCCTTTACAGGTTACCACGTTAGATTTACAGAGGAGGTCTACTGCTAAAATTACTGCCCTCAATCTGACCTTCGCAGTGATACCTCACATGCATGATGCAATTGCTGTTTACATATGACGCTAGACCGACGCTTGCGTTCGCCTTTGCGCAAGAGCAGGGGGGGACAGCGGTGTTTTTTTTATTTTATTTTTTTATTATTTATTTTGCTTTTTTATTTTATTTTTAAACTGTTCCTTCCATATTTATTTCTTTTTTTACCATTTTTATTGTTATCTCAGGTAATGTAATTATCCCCTATGATAGCAATAAGTAGTGACAGGTACTCTTTTTTTGAAAAAAATTGGGGGGTTAGACCCTAGATCTTTCCTCTGCCCTCAAAGCATCTGACCACACCAAGATTGGTGTGATAAAATGCTTTCCCAATTTCCCAATGGCGCTGTTTATATGCGGGGGGGGCATTCCCTCCCACTGCTTGTAAAAGCAGTCTAGAGGCTAATTATCTGCTAGAATTGCTTTTACATGAAAGCTGGCCACTGGCTGAAAAGAATGATACCAAGATGATACCTAAACCTGCAGGCATCATTCTGGTATAAAACATTCAAAGTCCAGCAACATACCAGTATGTTGCTGGTCCTTGTTGGACATGTATTGTAATCTTTTTTTTCATGCAGCCTGTTGGCTGAACGAAAAAAAGAGATTGATCGATGGGTATGCCCACCATTAGAATACCTCCCTTCATCCACCCACTTCTAATGATGGGCATACATGCACCATTTATATATGCCGAAGCATGGGGGCATCCTCCCGCAAAAAAGTTATGCCGCGTACACACGGTCTGACTTTTCCACGGGCAAGCCTTCGTCGGAATTTCGACCGTATGTACGCGGCATAAAAGGTTATGCCGCGTACACACGGTCGGACTTTTCCACGGGCAAGCCTCCGTCGGAATTTCGACCGTATATACGCGGCATTAGGAGCAAAATCGCTCCTCCGCCCCTGCTGCCCCCATGCTTCGGCATATATGCTCTTTTTTTAAACTGTGGTGGTGAAATCACCTCCTACAGCGTTGGAGTCACGGCTTTATGTATCGTGGGAGCAAACGCTGTTCCTGTCAAGATAAATAGATCCGCTCTGCAACTGAATGGTGTACCTGCTAAGCAAATGATGGTTAACATTAAAACAAAGTAACATTACAGTACAACAGTAAGACCTTACCATACCATACCTGCAAAGCAAATACCAAAACAAAACCTAGTAAAAAATAAAACATTTTTTTAACGCAACCTGTGCCTAAAATATATATATGCCGAAGCATGGGGGCATCCTCCCGCAAAAAAGTTATGCCGCGTACACACGGTCTGACTTTTCCACGGGCAAGCCTTCGTCGTAATTTTGACCGTATGTACGCGGCATTAGGAGCAAAATCGCTCCTCCGCCCCTTCTGCCCCCATGCTTCGGCATATATGCTCTTTTTTTTTAACTGTGGTGGTGAAATCACCTCCTACAGCACTGGAGTCACGGCTTTATGTATCGTGGGAGCAAACGCTGTTGCTGTCAAGATAAATAATTCCGCGCTGCAGTTGAATGGCACACCTGAAAACAAAAAATTACATACCTGAAAAGCAAGCATGATAAAACATTGCAGAATAGAATACAGTAAAAAAGAGCAGAACAATAGAGAGAAAATAGAGAGAGAGAGAGAGAACAATAAAACAACAACTATTTTTGGTTTTATTATTTTATATTTTTTTTGTGTTTTGTTTTTTACGTTTTTTTTTTCTTTTTTACACTTTTTTTTGTAACTTCAACAACTGTAATGGTTCGGGTCTCTCAAAATGTAATGGCATCTTGGGAGACCCTGTGTAAGTGTGTCCTAGTCTGTGAAATGCTGTACCCTACGCTAAAACTTCACTTTTGAGTGGTAGCGTTCAAAACATTCACCAAGGCAAAGACCAGGTTTGTCAGGACAGAGTGGACAAAAAACACGGGTGTCACGCCTAAATCCGCGCTTGCTACAGACACGACATCTTTTTTGGGGGGTTCGTTGGGTAGGGGTACTCTCGAGGGCATACGGATAATGCCTCTCATGCAGCCGGCTTACTGCATTTGGTTGGGGATGGTGAGGTGCAGAACCGCCTGGATACAGGAGGTCTGTGACTATCTCGTTCTGGAATTTTAGAAGAGATAACGTCCCGCCTGAAGCTCTGTATAGCACATGAGCGTTCAGCAAAGCCAATTGGAATAAGGATAGAGACACTTTTTTGTACCAGCGTCTCGCCTTACGGTCAATTAGATACGGCACCAACAACTGGTCGTTGAGGTCCACCCCTCCCATATTTTTGTTATATTCGTGGACACAGAGGGGTTTCTCCACAACACCAGTCGCCGTACGAATTTGGACTGTCGTGTCTGCATGAAGGGAGGTAAGAAGGAAAACATTCTTATTGTCCCTCCACTTCTTAGCGAGCAAGTTATTATACTTCAAGCAGGCTCTCTCCCCCAGCCTAAGACGGGCATCTACAAGCCGCTGGGGAAAGCCCCGGCGATTAGGTCGCACGGTGCCACATGCTCCAATCTGATGATCAAATAAGTGACTAAACAGTGGCACGCTCGTGTAATAATTGTCCACATACAAGTGGTACCCCTTTCCAAATAAGGGTGACACCAAGTTCCACACTATCTTGCCAGCGCTCCCTATGTAATCCGGGCAGTTGACCGGCTCAACCTGACTATCTTTTCCCTCATAAACCATAAAGCTCCATACATAGCCTGTTGCCCTGTCACAGAACTTATAGAGCTTGACCCCGTATCTGGCACGCTTGCTGGGAAGGTACTGCTTGAAAGCCAAGCGGGCAGAAAATTTAATCAGAGACTCATCAACGCAGACAACTTGATCAGGAATAAACAAGGCTGGAAAACGTTCGTTGAAGTGGTTTATGAGGGGCCGAATTTTATAGAGCCGGTCGTATTCAGGGTCTCCACGTGGACGACAAAGTTCATTGTCGTTGAAGTGCATGAACCGCAAAATCTGCTCGTATCGTTTCCTGGGCATGGAGGCAGAGAACACGGGCATGTGGTCAATTGGGTGCGTGGACCAATAAGCACGCAATGACGGGAATTTATGTGTGCCCATGTTGAGGGAAAGGCCCAGAAAGGTCTTAAATTGGGAAACCGTAATTGGTTTCCAATCTTTGGCAATGGAAGGCAACTGGGGGTTAGCGGCGATGAATTGACCAGCATATAAATTACTCTGGTCCACAATAGATCTATAGAGATCTTCCGTGAAAAACAGCGAATAAAAATCAATTGGCATAAAATCAGCTGTTTCCACCTGAATACCGGGTTGGGCAGTGAATGGGGGAAGTACGGGTTCTGCAGAAGTGGTGGGGACCCAATCAGGATAGGCGAATTCTGCAGGAAGGGCACTATGGGCACGACGGGCCTGCCTTTGTCTTCTTGGTGGCAGCGGGACACTACTTGTGCTTGCCACCTCGCCAGCTTGAACTGCACTTATGGGACTCGCCACGTCACCACGTGATACTGCAGTGCTGGATGTACGCCCAGGCTGTACTAGGCCGCTGGTGCTTGCCAATTCACCAGAAGGAATAGCGGCGCTAGTACTACTCTGCTCCATGATACGAGAGCCCTGCGGTTCTTGCTCCTCAACAACCTCAGAAGATCGGGATCGGGTACGCCTGACCTTAGCAGGGACCTCAACTTCGTCGTCAGAGCTATCTGACGAGGAGCCGCTGACGTCACTGTCTTCTATGGGAAGGTATTCTGAGCCTGAATCTGACAGATGTGTGACCTCCTCTTCACTATCTGTCATGCTCAGAATCTCGTAGGCCTCTTTACTAGTGTACCTTCGTCTTGCCATTTTGGGCTCTAAATTTAGGGGTACACTAGTAAGATTCACAGGAAAAAAAAGCACCTGACTGTCAGCAAATGTATCAAACGCTACCAAAAAAACTGTTAGCGATCGCAGGGATCAGGACTGTCTCTGCGAACGCTGCAGTTATGTGTGTTGTGTTTGGTAAGTGACAGTGATCGATCGATACTGCACTTGGGTGGGCTGGGCTGGGCTGGGCTGGGCGGAGGGGCTAAACGCAGGTGCTAGCAGGTATCTGGGCTGATCCCGCTAACACTGCGTTTTTGGGAACCCTAAACCGCTGGGGACGCTAGTATAGATCTGTTCAGATACTATACCACTAAGGGAGGTGTATGCTTTGCGCGTGGGTGTTAACGTTGCTGGCACTAACCTGACGCTGCCTGGGGCGACGCAGACCCTCTCTGGTGCTAAAACCTAATTGATATCAGCCGCCGGGCGATCAGGGGGTTAAACCTTTATTGGGTTATATACGGCGGGTGCCCTGATGCTATAAAAAGCAAACTAACCAACCAGCGTCACCCGTAAAACTTATATGGTGATCACTGGTGAAAGGGTTAACTAGGGGCAATCAGGGGGTTAAAACCTTTATTAGGTTATATATGGGGGTACCTGACGCTATATAAAAACCTGACGGGTAACCTAAATAACTAAATAACTAACTGGCTAACCAGTGTCACCAGTAAAACTTATACGGTGATCACTGGTGAAAGGGTTAACTCTAGGGGCAATCAGGGGGTTAAAATAATATTTGGGGGTACCTGACGCTATAAAAACCTGCGGCGAAACTAAAAATAAATAACTGGCTATCTAGGGCACCACCGGCACTAAATACAGCGATCGGAAATACGATCGCTTAGTGACGCTGGCGTTAGGGGGTGAAAGGGTTACCTGGGGGGCGATCAAGGGGTTAAACCTTTATATGGGGGGGTTAGGGGGCTACCCTGGACCTAAACCTAACTGCCCTGCAACTTTTTACTGTCACAAATGACACTGATTGCAGTGATCAGTAAAAAAATGACCACTGCAAACGGTGCACTGTGACTGGGGGTACTGGGGGTGATCTGGGGGGTGATCTGGGGGTGACTGGGGGGTGAAAAGTGTGCCTACGTGTACTGGTGTCAGTGGGCTGTTGGTGCACTTACTGTGAGATGTCTTCACTCCTCGCGCCGGATCGAAAAGACCGACACGAGGAGAGATGACATCACTTCCTCTGCCTGTGTTTACATTACACAGGCAGGGAAGCTTTCTCATTCGACGGGAGCGATCGCGAGGGGGTGGCCGGAATCGAACGGCGTCCCCTCATTCCTGATCGCTCCTGAACAATTAACAGCCGCTCACTGTAAAGGAGGGGGGTCCGATCAAACCCCCCAACTATACAAAGGCGATCACGTACATATACGTGATTGTGCCTGTCTGTGCCATTCTGCCGACGTATATTTACAGTGGGCGGTCGTTAAGTGGTTAATATATATATACAATCTAATATATATATATATATATATATATATATATATATCAGAAAAACAAAGGTGTATATAAAGGCCTACACTACACCACTCAGAGCCAAAGGAAATTTGATACTGTTCCTAAAAATGCCCAAATGGTACCCAGAAATGCAAATAATGTTTAAAAACACCCAGTTATTTTGGCAAACAAACCGGGATTAGAAACTATCTAAGCAGCTGTTAAAAAACCATGCAAAATATAAAAAATAGTATATAAAAACATAAACAGTCCAGAAACTGTATCAGTCAGATACTATAAAACAGCGCTAGTGTTGAGCAATAATGGCTTGTGGCCAACTTCACAATAAAGTCTTTGAGAACAGTGATGAATGAAACATTAGTTCAAAATAATGTCCAAAGGTGAGCCTAGAGATAGTTTCAGTGTGTACCTTCCAACGATCACTCAAAATCCACCACGTGATACACACTTCCCTCAGGGGGTTAAACTAACCAGAGCTAAAAAATAAACCAGCCTCTAAAATAAGTGTTTCTCTGAATCATATACTGCAGTCACCACGGTCCAGGGAGACCAATTGTTAATGGGATAGGTTCCATTACGTCCCGGATGAGTTTGCAGAATAGCGTTGTGCAAACTAAGGCATATCTTAAGGACACCAAAAGCCTTTTACAGACGTTACAACAAATAGATTTAACAGGGAAGCAGCATGATGATGCACCTGGCCTTTAATTGGGCTATGTGCCGACAGGATGACATATCACATAATCAGAAGACCTTAATACGCAATGCCCTTGATTTCTGTCTAGGTCACAACTTTTTTTGGTTTAATGGTGAATTTTACACCCAACATAAAGGTGTTGCTATGGGGGCTTAATTTGCCCCCAGTATAGCAAATTTGTTTATGGGGGAATGGGAGGATAAAACAATTTTTTCTGTGGCTCGTACCCAACTCCTATTATACAAAAGATATATAGACGATTTGTTTTTTATCTGGAAGGGGTCACTTGAGTCTCTACAAGAATTTTTAAATGAGCTAAATTCAAATCAAAATAACATTAAGCTAACCAGTGAGTATAGTCAAAGCAATATACATTTTTTAGACGTCAATATTTTTAGACAAGGAAACAGTTTGGGAACTAAGGTACATTTCAAGCCTACTGACTCTAACAGTTATTTGCCTATTAACAGTGGTCACCACCCTATGTGGTTAAAAAACATTCCAAAGGGACAAATCACTAGAGTTAAGAGGAAATATTCTAATGAGACAGATTTTATATTACAAGCACATATAAAGAAAAAAATTATCGAAAAAGGTTACTTTGAAGAGGGGTTGGACTTCATCATTCAGGAACTAGCTGTGCTCCCTAGAGATGACTTTTTGAGCGACGCTTCCCCTATCCCGAATCAAAATGGTCGTGAATGGAGCTTTATCTCGGGATTTCATTCCAAATACAGCGAGGTGGAGGAAATTTTTGCCACCCATTGGCATGTCCTTCTCATGGATAGTCTTACATTCAGAATTACCCAGTAAGCCAGGTTTTATCTATAGAAAGGCTTTGAGTTTCTCTGATAAAATAATAAGGTGCTGGATCCTCCTTCCAGACCTGCCACCTTCTGGGATAGGGATGAATTTATTGCTTGCAGGAAGTGTCGGGCGTGCAAAGAAGTGAATAGGCCATTGAGGGCCCTTAAGAGATTCACATCTACCTCCAAAAATAAGGAATTTACCATCAAAGAGTTTATTACATGCAACACTTCCTATGTGGTCTATGCTCCACAGTGTCCGTGCGGGCTTATTTACATAGGCCGCACTAAGAGACTTTTAAAAATTAGAATTGCAGAGCATATAGCTAATATAAAAATAGGTTTCAGAGACCACAACGTGTCGTTACATTTTAAATTAGTGCTTATTCATTGCATGTCACTATTTTAATAATTAGAGGTTTTAACTATCATGTATTTTTCCAAAACCTTATTTTTTCCTTGTCAAAAATATTTATTTATTACACAATAATAAGTACATACATTGGTTATTTATGCAAGGATACAGATAATGACGTTTATATAAAGGTTTTTCAAAATAAATAATGGATAACATAGAATATTTAAAGAGAATTGATTAGATCTTCACTTACTAGATAGCCGGTGAGTAGCATTGTATACATGACTACCGTGCCTTAAAGTATAATTAAACTACCGTCATATTAACTACATGAGTTGTGACCTAACAACTTAAACTTATTGTAGTGAAGAACAATATATCTATAATAAATAGGGAGAGAAAAGAAAAGAGTAGTGAGAGAGAGAGAAAGTCCACAAGGGCGATCCAAGAACCAGTATGATGCGTAATGATTTTACATTTCTTAAGGATATGGGGTTTGCATTGAAGCGATTTATCAGCTACCATGGCAGAAGGACCCCATCATTGAAATCCGGAGGTAAATAGTGTTTTATCCAAGGGAGCCAAAGTTTTTTGAATTTTGGGATTTGGTCCCCGTCAGTGGCTATCATTTTGGCATGTGACATTGCGGTGTTCATTCTATGAATTGTTTCTGCCAACCCCAAAGTTGTGAATTTCCATGCTTTGGCTATCGTTTGTTTTGCTGCAGTTAGAAGTGGAATAAAAAGATTAAATTGAAAAATTGTTAAGCATTCCGGTTTTAGATTAAGTAGTGTCGTAAACGGGTCTAGTTGTAACTGTTGTCGGAACATTTTAGAGGCCATTGCAAAGATTTCTTTCCAGAAAGATTGCACTATCGGACACGTCCACCATACATGCAAGTGAGTGCCCAAATCTGAACAGCCCCTATAGCAAAGAGCTGAATGTGTAGGCGCAAATTTGGACATTCTAGCAGGTACAAGGTACCACCGCGTCAGGATCTTGTAATTTGTTTCCATCGCCGTGACATTGGGCGAGGATGATTTTATGGTTGACCAAATCTTAGTCCAATCAGCATTATCTAGGGTACGCCCCAGGTCCTCCTCCCATTTCCGCACATATCTTGGTTTATCATAATTGGGGTCTATAAGAAGTTGGGTGTAGAGGGTTGATATCATTCCTCTGGCTAATGGATCTTTTTTACAAACTTTTTCAAAATTCGATAATTGGGTCAGTGGTGTTGCAACTTGTAAAAGTGGAGAAAATAAATTTTTAATTTGGAGATATCTAAACTGTTCTGTTTCTGGTAAGTCGTGTTTCTCTCAGAGTGTAGAAAAAGGTACAAAGTTTTTTGAAGTGACCAAGTCATGTAACGTCAGTATTCCTGTTGTTATCCAAGCTTTAAAAGTGTTCGGGAAAATCCATGCCGGATAAAAAGCTGGATTTTTGAGGAAAGATAAGAGGGGATTGTGTTCCGATTGTAATTGGTGTTTACGTTTAAATTTATCCCAAAGGGATAAAAATAGGATTTTTGTACTCACCGTAAAATCCGTTTCTCTGGCATCCATGGACTGACACAGCGTGTCTTTTACACCTTTACACGTGGGTTATGTCCCTGCTTGCAGGAGAAGACCTAGGCAGAATGTGAGATGTTATACATACATTCTAAACAGCCAGAGCTGAACAGCCCCGCGTAGGGGGGCGGTCCCTCCGGACATAACCCTCCCACTGCAGTCAGCAGACCTCAGTTCGTAACAAAGCAGTACAAACTTAAAAAGAAGGGTGGGTGCTGTGTCAGTCCATGGATGCCAGAGAAACTGATTTTACGGTGAGTTCAAAAATCCTATTTTCTCTTGTCATCCATGGACTGACACAGCGTGTCTTTTACACCTTTACACGTGGGATGTCCCAAAGCAGTGTCAAGAGGGATGGGAGCAGTATAAATGGAAAACCAAAAACTTCACTCCAAACAAGGCAGAGCTCCTCAACGGAGGAGTTGCAACTTCAAACAGCGGCCTGCAACACCTTGCGGCCGAAGGAAGCATCCGAAGATGCAGCCACGGATCAACCTTATAAAACTTAGAAAAGGTATGAACAGACGACCAGGTCGCCGCCTTGCACACTTGTGCAACCGACGCTTGATGTCGGAAAGCCCAGGAAGCACCAATTGCCCTGGTGGAATGTGCCGTAACCGGAAAGGGAGGCGCCCGCCCCTTGAGAGCATAAGCTTGAATGACGGTTTGTCTGATCCACCTAGAAATGGTGGCAGACGAAACCGCTTGGCCCTGTTTTGGACCAGAGACAGCCACAATCAGTGAGTCAGACTTCCGAATAGAAGCAGTAGCAGACAGGTACACCCGCAAGGCTCGTACCACATCCAAAGTGTGAAGCGCAAACTCTCTGGGATGCGATGGGTGAGGACACAAGGACGGGAGGACAATGTCCTCATTTAAGTGGAAGGCCGAGACCACCTTTGGCAGAAAAGAAGGTCGCGGACGTAACACCGCCTTATCCTTATGGATGACCAAAAAGGGCGACTTGCAGGACAAGGCCGCCAACTCAGACACTCGTCTAACGGAAGTAATGGCCACCAAGAAGGCCACCTTCTGAGACAAAGTCAAGAGGGGAATATCTCTAATATTTTCAAAGGGAGGTTCCTGGAGAACCGAGAGCACCAAATTCAGATCCCACGGGGGGAGAGGAGGCTTGACAGGGGGGAGCACATGGCGAACCCTTAGGAACAAAGGTGCTAACCAAGGGATGACCCGCCAGCGGTCGCTGAAAGAAGATGGCCAAGGCCGAAATCTGACCCTTAATGGTACTCAAAGCGAGCTTTTGGGTCACGCCACGCTGCAGAAAATGCAGGATTCTGGGAACGGAATACGTTTGTGGGCGCCAGTCCAGCTCTTCGCACATGGCGATGTAAGCTCTCCAAGTACGGTGATAGATCTTTCTGGAGGAAGACTTCCGTGCCCTTAACATGGTCGAAATGACCGAATCCGAGAGACCTCGGTCTCTCAGCACCTGGCTTTCAATAACCATGCCGTTAAAGCCAGAGACTGTAAAGCAGGATGAAATATAGGACCTTGAGACAGAAGGTCCCCCCGTATTGGTAACCGCCAGGGAACGTCCGCGACGAGACGTACCAGATCGGCGTACCAGTGACGCCGAGGCCAATCCGGAGCAATGAGGATCACCGGAATTCCCTCGGTCGCCACCCTGCGGAGCAGGCGATGGAGCAACTGCAGCAGAGGATAAACGTATATCAGGTGATACTGACCCCATGGGGCCACCAACGCATCCGAGGCATCCGCCCAGGGATCCCTGGATCTGGCCACAAACCTCGACACCTTGCAATTGAGTCGAGAGGCCATCAGGTCCACATCTGGCGTGCCCCACCGTCTGCAAAGGAGTTGAAAGACCTCCGGGTGCAAGGACCACTCTCCCTGGTCCAGCGTCTGGCGACTTAGATAGTCCGCCTGCCAATTGTCTACGCCCGGAATGTAGACGGGCGGACACCTCAGGATGCGGGCGACCTCGGAAGCCGCAGCTGAGCTCCGAGTCCCCCCTTGATGGTTGACATATGCCACCGCTGTGGCGTTGTCCGATTGGATCCTGATGGAGTGACCCTGTAATTTCTCCGACCATGAGGAGAGGCACAGTCTGATTGCCCGTATCTCCAGCACATTAATCGGTAAGAGGGCTTCGTCCGGAGTCCAAAGCCCTTGGGCCGACAGGACTCCCCAGACTCCCCCCCAGCCCATCAGGCTGGTGTCCATCGTGATCACCGTCCATTGGATGGGGAGGAACGACTTCCCGGACCGAAGAGCCGGGGACCTCAACCACCACGTCAGGGACGCCCTGACCAGGTGACTCACCTGGATCTGAAGATCCAAGGACAACGGGGATTTGTCCCAAGTGGACAAGATCTCTTTCTGTAAAGCCCTGGTGTGCGCTTGGGCATAAGGAACAGCCTCGAAGGAGGCCACCATGAGTCCCAGGACTCTCATGCAAAATCGGATTGACGACCATTTTCGGGACATCAGCACCCGTACTGCAGACTGAAGTGTCAGTAGTTTGTCTGGAGGTAGGAAGACTTTTGCCTCCAAGGAGTCCAGAATCAGACCTAGATACTCCAGACGCTGAGTCGGGACCAGAACCGACTTCTGAACGTTCAGGAGCCACCCAAAGTCCCTGAGGGTCTGACTGACGATAGTCACACTTTCTTCCAATTCTGAGCCACTGTCTGCTCTTAGAAGAAAATCGTCCAGATAGCCCACGATAGCAATGCCTCGCTGTCTCAGCAAAGCTAGGACCGGAGCAAGCACCTTGGTGAACACCCTTGGTGCCGAGGCTAGGCCGAAGGGAAGAGCCACAAATTGATAGTGGACTTCGCCGACCGCAAAGCGCAGAAACTTCTGGTGGCTTGCGCAGATCGGAACATGCAAGTAGGCGTCCTTGATGTCCAAGGATGCCAGAAAATCCCCTTGATGGAGTGTAGCGATCACCGTGCGAATGGATTCCATGCGGAATTTTTGCACCTTCATGAAGGCATTCAGGGCCTTGAGGTCCAGGATTGGCTGAACCCCGTCCTTTTTTGGAACAACAAACAGATTCAAGTAGAACCCCTGAAACCTCTCCTGGGACGGAACCGGCACAATTTACTCCGGACCCGATCAAATCCTGTACAGCCCCCAAGAGGGCTGCCCGACGGGCAGGAAGGAGAGGGAGATTTGAGGGAAAGAATCTGTCTGGGGGCCAGGAGCGGAACTCTATTCTGTATCCTGAGGTGACCACCTCGCACACCCACCGGTCGGAGATCCGGGAGGTCCACCGATCCGTGAACCTGCGAAGTCGTCCCCCCACCCCAGAGACGGGCGGGGGCAAGACTTCACGCGGAGGCGGGCTTGGGAGCCGGCTTGTTCGGCTTACGCACCCAGGGGTGCTTGTGCCCACCAGCCGCACTGTTGTCAGTCTGGGATGGCTTACCCGTGGACTCTGACGGGCGAAAAAAACCCTTTTTTGCTGGAAAGGAAGGACCCGGTTTAGGTCGGGCCTCCTTACCCTTGATAGTTTGAGGAAGGAGAGTGCTTTTACCTCCCGTGACATCCTTGATGATGTCATCCAGAGCAGCACCAAAAAGTCTACCACCCTTAAAAGGTAGATCCGTCAGGAGCTTCTTAGAGGCTAGGTCAGCAGACCAGCATTTCAACCAGATAAGACGACGCAATACCACCGCCGAGACAGAGGCCCTGGATATTAAAGGGGCCACGTCCAACGTGGCGTCGCACACATATATCAGACTCTGCACCATCTGGTGGGCCAGAGCAATAGTGTCTGGAGGAAGGTTATGCTCCTGCACAGTTTGGTGCAAAATTTTTGCCCATTCCGTGAGTGTCTGAGACACAAGGGTCGCCGCTACTACGGGCCGTAGGGCGGATCCCAACAAGGCGAACATGGCTTTACTCACCACTTCTGACCTCCTATCAGTGGGGTCCTTAAACGCAGGAGTCCCCTCCATCGGAAGAGTGGTGGCCTTGTTTAAACGGGCGACTGGAGGGTCGACCACCGGGGGAGAAGCCCACTTTTTAAGCAGGGCGTCTTCAAAGGGGTATCTAATAGACAAACGCCGCGGGACCATGAAAGTCTTCTGCGGCTTTTCCCAGACCTGGTCAATGAGCTGGTCAAAGAAGGGTACATATGGAAAAACCTTTTTAGAAGGCTTGGTCTTAAAAGAACCAAAGGAGACTGTATCCGCCTGAGGTTCTGCAGTCGCAGCATTTAGCTTGAGAGTGTCCCTCACAGCATCAATGAGTTCACTAACAAGCGCCCTGTCATTTACTGACTCAGAACTGGAGTCTTCCTCACAAGGAATGTCCTGTTCAAAACCATCCAAATATTCAGAGCTAGGGTCCTGAGCAGCAATAGCTAGGCCCATATCTGAATCAGAGCACTCCCCTTGTGGAGATAAAGTGGGGAGGGGGCGCTTTTTTGCTCCACACACAGCTTCCATCCTGGTCAGAAATGATTCCAGGACTGCCGACAACTGGTCCATAGGGACCGCATGTGCTGGAGCACTGGCTGCTGCCTCTGGCATGTGAGGGGAAGCTGGTGACTCTGACTCCATAATGTCCCTCTCTGAGACCACCCACAGGCTGTGCTGACTGAAGTAGGGGAATGCCCAGGGAACCCACCAACCTGACCAGGACCGCTCGGTTCCGCTGCCCTGTCTCTCTGCGCCGCGCTGCTCAGCGTGAGTGAGCTGAGAGGAGAGAGTGTGAGGAGATTTGCGCCGTTCCCAGCGGCGCTAGAGGCCAAACTAGTGCTAGAAAAACGTGCGGCTACAAGAAAATGGCCGCCGCAATGTGCTCCGGCGGACCACGGCAAGATGGCCGCCATTGTAAAAAACAGCACACACACCAAACATGGCGCCGAACGGCGCCCAGGCCCCTCACATCCAAAAAAAAAAACAGCCCCAGCGAAATGTAGAGCAGCATGAGCCCCCCCCAGAACAGTATGGCCCCCAGGCACCCCACACAGTACAGCGCCAGCAATAGTGAACAGAGAGTGACATTAAAAAACACAGGGGGAGACAGGGAAATCCCCCACACAAGAAACACACAGCATGTACTCACATGCAGCCAGGAGAGACTACTTACCCGTCCCCTGAGGGACCCACTGGTGTGTTTCTGACAGAACTATCACAGTGCGGTACTGAGTAGCTGTCGGCCCGGTCCACCGCGAAAGATACAGCCGGACTGTTCAATCTTGAGAGAACCGCGGAGCTGGAAGCCCACCGGCCACCCCTGGAGTCGTGGGACATGTCGTGAACTGAGTCTCACGCACACAAGGCGAGGATCAGCACGCTCGATGGTTGGACAGGGAAGACTACGAGGATATCTTGTACCCAACCTGTTGCCCAGCCGACAGTTGATAGAAGATCTCAAAAAATAAAATAAGAAAAAATTCCAAAAGGAATAAAAATAGGTCAGGAGACTGGCTCCTGAGAGAGCCACGTCTTCTCCTTCTGCTAGGCAGAAAAAAACTGAGGTCTGCTGACTGCAGTGGGAGGGTTATGTCCGGAGGGACCGCCCCCCTGGGCGGGGCTGTTCAGCTCTGGCTGTTTAGAATGTATGTATAACATCTCACATTCTGCCTAGGTCTTCTCCTGCAAGCAGGGACATAACCCACGTGTAAAGGTGTAAAAGACACGCTGTGTCAGTCCATGGATGACAAGAGAAAAGTGTTTTGTGATAGGGTTACTCAATTCACGTCGATCTCTGGGCCGAAGCCATAGTATGTTGGAGATGAATAAAGGGTCACTTTCTGAGGCCTCTATCGATACCCATAAGGGAGATTCCTGTGTTGCGTGGTACTTTGGAAGACTAGCTAAGTGAGCAGCATTGTAATAGGTTGCAAAATTGGGATAGCCTAGTCCACCTTGTGATTTAGGGAGATGTAGTGTGCGAATCGGTATGCGTGGTTTGGAGGTACCTCATATAAAGGTAGATGTTCTTTTTTGGATCAATCTTAAATAATATGAAGGGATTGGGATTGGCAGGACTCTAAACATACATAGTAGTTTGGGTAGGATAGTAATTTTAGAAGCATTGATTTTCCCTATCCAGGACAGCAGGAGATGGGACCATTGTTTTAGTAAATTTGTAATCTGTTTTAATAGAGGGGGGTAATTAGCTAAAAATAAATCTGTTATGGCGGCTGTCATGTTTACTCTTAAATATGGTAGTGATTTCTCTGCCCAAGAAAAGGGGAGTGCTATTTTTGTTGGGATTAATTCTGCTTCTGTAAGTGAAATATTAAGCACTACACATTTCTTGGGAATGATGACCAAGCCAGAGAAGGTTGCAAATTTATCTAGGATAGGTAAAAGGTGATGACATGAAGAGCAAAATATCTTCCGCAAACATGCAGATTTTATGCGGATAACCTCCAATCTCAATGCCGGTAATTGTGGGATTGGTTCTAATATATTGGGCTAATGGTTCTAATACTAGGGCAAATAGGAGGGGAGATAATGGGAATCCCTGTTGTGTACCTCGCTTAATGTTGAAAGAATACGATTTATATCCAGCATATTTTATGTATGCTTTTGGATTGTTATAGAGTGCCTCAATCCATTTTATAAAATGAGGACCAAAACACAATTTTTGTAAAGAATAATACATATAAGGCAAGGATACCGTGTCAAAAGCTCTCTTTATATCGAGGGATAAAAAGCATGAGAAAATACGTCGCTTCCTGGCAATATGCGCAAGAAGCATTGCTCTGCGGACATTGTCACCCGCTTGCCTGTTTGGCATAAAGCCTACCTGGTCTCTATGTATAAGTTTATTTATGATACCATGAAGGCGTTTAGCCATAATTTTTGTCAACAGCTTGATATCCAGATTCAAGAGAGAGATGGGACGGTAGTTTGTACATGAGGTGTCATCGATGTGTGGTTTTGGAATCATGCAGACAATTGCCAATAATGATTCTTGTGTAAAGGAGTGTCCATTTAATAATGTATTGCATGCCCCAGCTAACATGGGGGAAAGGGTTTCTGTAAATGTTCTATAATATAATGCTGAATATCCATCTGGGCCTGGTTGCTTGATTATTTTTAAATCTTTGATGGAAAAAGCTACTTCTTCAGTCGTTATAGGTTCCTCCATCAGATTTCTTTGGGTTTGCGATAATTCTGGTAAGGTGATATGAGAAAAGAAAGATTCCGCTTCTGAGAGGTTGAATTCAATGGTTGATTCATATAAAGAAGCAAGGTGTGAATGGAATTTGCAAACTATTTTGGTGGGGTTGCTAGTATATATATCTTTTGCTAATTTTAAACGGATTGGCTTGAACTTTTTGTTTAATGAGTTTAGAGCCCGTGCCA
Source organism: Rana muscosa (assembly GCA_029206835.1). Taxonomy (NCBI): domain Eukaryota; kingdom Metazoa; phylum Chordata; class Amphibia; order Anura; family Ranidae; genus Rana; species Rana muscosa. Next base: position 174,565,663 of record CM055128.1, on the reverse strand, counting down.
TGTATGTACCTGGTTTGTTGGTTTTTGTGTAGAAATTGTGTCTAGAGCGTTTGTAAGATTTTTCCACTGATTCCGTGAGAAAAAGGTCATACTCTAATCAAGTTTTTTCCAAATGGGTTTTCGTGATTGATGATGCGTTGTCTTGAAATGCTATGAATGCTGCATTGAATTCCGTTTCTAACTTGCGGGCAAGGGATTTTCGTTCCCGTTTAAGTGTAACCATTTGTCTTTGTAGTTTACCACGCAACACAGGTTTGTGAGCTTCCCAGAGTGTTAAAGTGGATATGTCGGGGGTTCTATTGTGAAGCAAATATTCCTTTAATGTTTGTTCAATTTTTGAGCGATGGGTTTGGTGTTTAAGCAGTGTGTCAGGGAAATACCAGGTTGGATCATGCGCTTTTGGTATGGTAGATGCAATAGTTGTGTATACTGCATTATGAGCAGACCATGGTATGGGAATTATATCAGAGTCAAGGATTTCTGGAATCATTCCAATGGTTAAAAAGATATGGTCGATACGGGTGAATGATTGGTGTGGGTGGGAGAAATAGGTGAATCTTTTTTTTGTTGGGTTGCTTTCTCTCCATGTATCTACAATATTATATTTCGAAAGGAGTTGTGAGAAAGATAATTTGTTTGGGCTTACAGGTGGGACATAAGGTGATTTGTCAAGGAACGGGAGGAGGACTTGGTTCGAATACCCGCACATAATTATTGTTCCGAATTTGTGGTCATTGATCACTTGCATTAGGTGGGAAAGAAAAGAGTTGGGTTGCTTATTGGGGGCATAATACAAGACTATCGTGACAGGAGTATCCATTATATGACCCATCATTTATATGTATCTACCTTCTGGATCTGTAATGTCTTTTGCAAGAGTGAATGAAGTAGATCTATGGAACGCTATTAGAGTTCCCCTTTGTTTAGTGTTGGCAGAAGCAGTGAAAAATTTTGGGTATGAGGGAGACATGAATTTGGGAGTGGATTCTTTTGTGAAATGTGTTTCTTGCAAGCACACTATGTGTGCCCTTCGTGATTGGAACATGCGAAATGCCTTAGTCCTTTTCTGTAGAACATTTATGCCCTGAACGTTCAGGGACAGGATGTTCAGTGGTGCCATGGCAACTGATCAAACAGAAGATACAACTTACCAAATACCTTGCATTTCTGACTGGGTGGATCGACCTGTGTGGACTTGAAAGATTTGAAAGTAGAGAAGAATCCAGTGAAGCCTGGAATAAAGAAAAAATTAATAACAAAGAAATGTAATAAATAAATTTCTTGAAAAAATATTAATAAAGTTACAAAAATAGCCTGTGATAGAGGGTATAAATCTCTATTAGGGTAAAAAATGCCCACGTGGGACACCCACATATTATGGGTGGGTGTGCGAAGGAGGCTAAAGAGGGCACACAGATCTTCCGCGTACAGGAGAAAAGCTCCATGGGAAAAGCTCCATAAGGAAAGCATCTAAATGATGCCTGCGTAAATTTATCATACTGTAGCCAATGGACGTTATGTTGGTTGTTTCAGTTAGGTATGAGGGCTAAACCCATACTGCGTCAATCAGCTTAATGTTTGGTACCATTGAAATCATGGTAGGAAAGGGTATTTTAACTATTGTTTTAAAATTAAAATAACTAACTTCTAGACTAAAGTGAACCTCTAGATCAGTGGTTCTCAACCTCTGTAGTGCCGTGACCCCTTGATAAAATTTCCCAAGTTGTGGGGATATCTAACAGTAAAATTATTTTCGTAGCGTGGGTTGCCAGCACCCAAGGCAAGACAAGTAATTTTCGCCCCTAACCCATGGACCTTTAGTGCTCCCTGAGTCCCTTCCACTCGTACAGTATTAAAACCCCTTATGGTAAATTTTAGGATGTACCACTCTTTTTTTTTTTTGTTCTCTTATTTTTTCTCTCCCTTTTTATTTGTTCTTCCCCCTCTTTTCCTCTCCCTTCCATGTATTCTCTATTTTTATTCCTTCTCTTACTCCTTGCTGGGAGGGTGGGGGGACTTGGGATGAGTGACAATGCTGGTGGGAGTTCTGATCAGCCAACTTAGGTGCTCTTGATCAAGGTCATCCGCTGATCTGAGAACTGTAGTGGGGATTTTTAATGGCAACTATAATCACAGGTAGTGTTCCTCACTTTGACTCCGACTTGGTGGTGTCTCGTAGCAGTGACACCTATGCCGAAATCTGAAGATAGGGTCTCCTCCAGCCCCTCCCACTTCACATTCCTCACCAGTTGCTGACCTCCAGTCTCTGCCCCCGAGCAATGCCGTGAACTGCGGCTGCAAAGAGGCTAAGTGGGCGGTTGCGGGCTCCAGGAACAGCCCAGCTGGGCGGCCACAGGCTCCAGGGACAGCCCTGCTGGGTGGCCACAAAAAAGGCTGGGAGAGCGGTGCGGGCTTCAGGAACAGCTCAGGATTCAGTGACCCCTGGCAAATCATCATATGACCCCCGAGGGGGTCCCGACCCCCAGGTTGAGAACCACTGCTCTAGATAATCCAGTGACAGGATTTAAATAATTTGTTTGCTAACACAATATACTTACTTATTTCACAGGTGTATTGTATGGTCTTTATTTTATTTATTTTATTTTATTTAGTCACTTAGGCAGGCTGATGCTAATTGTAATTTTACTGTTCTATTAATATATTACTATATTTATAGGTACACCATTGCTACTATATTTTCACTAGCGCCCCCTTACACCTATACTTCACAATATACTTACTACCTGTTTTAATTTATTTAGGCAAACCGTTAAGTTATCAATACTTATGACAACCTTTCCTTATAAAGTAACCCTAATTTTCCAGGGAATATGGGGAATAAATACAAATTAATTGTGATAATAGTGAGTTGAGGGATGCAAGTAGGGGGTAGTTGCATATGCCTCAAACTTCTGTTCTACAACCCTACAGTGAATATATCACTGATTATTGTTTTGAGTATATAGATTCATGGGAAGGAGATACCTCTAGGGACATTAGGGGACTTAAAGGAGGTTAACTAAATTAAGACATTGAGTTTTTAGTGAGCATAACCTTGTTTAGGCTATGAGAATATGAAAATGGCCTAATATTGTCATTCGACCAGACTATTGAAGAACCACTTGTGTGGCAGTCCAATGATAGAAGAATAGAACTGGTGCAGATCTTCAATCCATCGAGTCTTCTAGCTCTACTGGGGGAGAGGCATAGCAGCTCCTCTTGTGTGAATGGTGACCTCCTTTTTTCTCCCATGTTTGTGAAGCCTTGATTGGAGGTGAGGATGAGGCTGCTCTTCTTCTTGCTGAAGAGGTATTAGTTGAAGCTTCTGTCAGATGTAGTTCTAACAAGGTTTGTTGTAGCTCCTCAGCAGATCTACATATGTATCTGGTACCTTGGTAGGTAAATCGAATTGAAAAGGGGAAGCCCCATTGGTAGGTTATATTGTGGCGTTGCAGCTCCATGAGCTGAGGTTTCATAGATCTTCTCTTTGCGATAGTAAGCTGGGATATGTCAGCGAACAATTGATAATTATGGCCTTGGAAGGTTAGATCTTTTTTTCTCCATTGCTGCAGCCATTAGTTGTTCCTTTGTTCTGTAATAATGTAGTTTTGTGATTATATCACGTGGAGGTCCATCTACTTTTTTGGCTGTGAGTTTACGGTGCACTCTATCCAGTTCCAAACGTTCAATGGGGATTGTTGGCTGTAGCTCTTGAAAAAGGGCTGTGACTGTAGATTGTTTCAGGAATTCCTCTTATGCAGAGGTTGGAATGTCTGTCCCTGTTATCTTGGTTTTCCAATCTAGATTGAAGTGATAGGTTCTCTTCTTTTAGGTTTTCCAGTTCTGCCATACAGTCCTGTGAATTAATTTAAATTTCTTCCACTTTGAGTTCCAGCGCAGCTGTGCGGTTTCCCAGCTCTCTAATCTCTTTTGTAAGGCTTTTAGTTATTTTCTCTGAGGTCTGTTTCAATGATTTATAGAGCATATGTTCAAATTGCTGTAGTATAGCAGGAGGTACTGAGGAGACTTGTGAGGAGTTTTGTGAGGGAATTTGTTCCGTTTCTGACTCACCTGGGGAGTCTGGTTGAACTAGCTGTGTGAGCGCACTGAGGCAGTGTGTGAGGAGATGACAGGTGCCATTTTAGCTGCAGTGCGCGCCTGAGTGTCCCTTCTGAGGGGATTCTTTGTTTTGCCACGGCCGCCTGCCAAAACCATTATTCTGGTCCAAATTGTGCCAGCTAGTTCCCGGGTACTTAGTCTTCCCGTCTGGTACCTTTCTGTAGCTTTGTCACCGTTAGAATTGCGGCTTTTCTCCTCAGCGGAGCAGAGCTCTAGCTATGCATGTCTGCTCTGCTAGACTCCGCCCAGTGCCCCCTATCCAAAACCTTATTTTTTTATTGTGTTTATATATTTTCAGGGATTTATTTATACCATGATTAATGATCGTTCTTTGCTATGTGATGATTTTAGCCTTGATTATGCACTTTGAAAGTATGCTATTATGTGCTAACTAATATGAAAAATGAAATTATGCTCAAATATGAGATGGTATATGATTTTTATTAATGTTCGTAGTATAAATTGTATTAGTTTGCTTTCAATGCAGCATTTCTGATATATTGGTTATCTCTATTATTTGATTAGTGCAGTGAGGCTTTTTGTCCCTCTCCCCTGCCTGTAGGATGCCGTCAGTGTTTACTCTGGTCGTGACGAAGTGCACCTGTCGTCATCTTGAGTGATCTCTGATTGACTCTGGCGGAGTGGGGCGGGATAATATAAGCTCGTCTCTACGTCGTGTGGGCATGCCCTCTGTTGAAGTCGGATATGACGAAACGCATCAGGTCATGACCCACACGACGTTATACCGGAAGTGACACGTGCGCTTCACCGCTGCTGGATCCGGAATAAGGAAGTGATTGCAATCGCTCCTTGGCCACACAGATCTACACGCCGGACGGCTTATACAGTGAAGTGCACCCAATTTTACTTTCAAAGCTCCATTGATTGCTAAGTTTTGTACGTATATTTTATGAGGGGATATTTGATGTGAGGGGTTTTAGATTTAAATAAACAAGATTACACTATGTGCTCTCTCTTTTGTTTTATGACCTTTATTGGAGCCCTTATCATCCATTGATCTCCTGGAATGGTGGTGACTGCAGTATATGATTCAGAGGAACACTTCTTTTAGAGGCTGGTTTATTTTTTAGCTCTGGTGAGTTTAACCCCCTGAGGGGAGTGTGTATCACGTGGTGGATTTTGAGTGAGCGGTGGAAGGTGCACACTGAAACTATCTCTAGACTCACCTGTGGACATTATTTTGAACTACTGTTTCATTCATCACTGTTCTCAGAGACTTTATTGTGAAGTTGGCCACATGCCATTATTGCTCAACACTAGCGCTGTTTTATAGTATCTGACTGATACAGCTTCTGGACTGTTTATGTTTTTATATACTATATATATATATATATATATATATATATATATATATATATATGAAAATGAGGTAAACAATAAACAAAGCAATAAGCTGGATTATTAAATTACACCAAACAGCGCTAAAAATTAAAAGACTCAAATAAGACTCGTGGTCAAGCCACTGGTAAAGTCCAAGACGTAGGTTTGTGACAAAGTCAGTCCAGAAAAAAGATAGTGAGTATCAACAATTGTCCATGTGAGCACCTTCCTTCACCAAAGACATGTATTGCAATCCTCCACGTGATGTAACTCTCCCCTTAGGGGTTCACACTCACCAGAAACACATAACAAATATGCCTTGTATGTAAAAGTGGGTACATCCGTTAATCTGTTTTGGCTTGTCACTTCTTATCAGGGTCCACAAATGGAATGGGCTCCACAGCAGGTCATAAAATAACAGAAAAATAACAGCAAATAGCGTAATCCTGTTTATTTATAGAACTGATTCCCATACATTAGGAGACCCCTTTAACTAACTACTTACAATAGTGCAGTAAAAAACAAGCATTGAGTGGCCCCAGAGGGCGCTATCACCATATATGGCCGTCGCTCGGAGTGTGTGTAGATCCTGCAGACACTTCCGATTCAGGGGATGGGCGGTGGAGCGCAACGATGGAGCACACTCGTCACTTCCGGGTCGCGTGTTGTCGTAGTTACGCCCTGACGCGTTTTGTCATCCGACTTCGACAGAGGGCGTAACGTGACGACGCACACGGGATCCTTAAATTACCATGCTCACGGAGTAACAACCAATCAGCGTGCCTGGCAACAGATGACGGGTGCTGGATACTGTTGCCTAATAGGACGCTGACGGTGCACTCAAACAACTTGAAGCACGGATGTAAACATTAAAATATAATTTAAAAGGTAATGGTATATTAAAAGTAGAAAACCAATATGTAAAAGCTATAAATTAGTAATCCACATAAAACTAATAAAGTACTGAGGAATGTGTGCAATTAATCAATAAACTACTGTGGACATGCATCACAATCTCAAACATTATAGGGGATCATACCGTGACCTCTCACACAGAGAGTACCAGAGATAGACAATATTATGGTGCATACTTTAACAGTTATAGACAATCAGTACGTGATATATATGAATATACCATATTTTTGATTGTTATGCAGCTAGCAATGCAAATGATGGAGACTGGAAAACGCACATCAGAACAGTCCCATCACCAACATACAGCTCATCAACAAAAATAGAGCTGTTGTAGCCAATAGTGATCAATCATAATTAATATACCAATTAAATACAGTGCATATCAGCATAATCATGAAAAATAATAAACAACCAATATCATAAGAACATTAACATAGAAGCATATAGGTATGTATAAAAAAATTATTAATTCATATACATAAAAAATAATTCATATATTAAAAAATTAATAAAAACAAATACCTAAAAAGTATATATAAAATATACATAACAAATACTGATAAGCTAAAAACACAAACCCAAAATTTAAATATATATATATTGTGAGGGGGTTAGCTCGGCAGCGGGTGTGTGTGACCCCCGAGATGGGCTCCCCACACAAAAACAGGCCCAGCAAACGGAGGTTGTGGTTTTCAAAATCAAAAAGGTGCGGTTTATTTTCTATTTACAGTGACAAAACACAGCAAAGCAAAAGAAACATAAACAAAATAAATCCTGGTCAACTTGACCTCTGACTAAACATACAGGTTTCCTAACTAACAACTGGGATCAGCCTAGTGCTGTCCTAGTCCCTAAGTCCCTGGTTTTAAATGTCCAAGCAAATAGCCACACAGGCTTTGTCTCACCGCACAGGGGTTCACTCTCCCTAGACAGTCCACACAGGTCTGGTTCCAGGCATGAGCTAACATCTAATGAAGCTGGGAGTTCTTATAGAGGCCTTAATGAGCTGACAAGCTTCAGCTGGTCTCATCAACTCCCTGTCTGTACGACGCCCCACACTCTCCCTAGAGGTATGAGTCATCCATGAGCCCACTAGCCTTATACAACTCTCCACCTAGTTGTATAAGTCGGCGTAAAGCCTGAATCTGGGCGAAATATATCTACCCCCCTGGATGCAACCAGGTGACTTTACCTTCCTGCTGTCACATACCCCCCCCCCTCTTGTTTTAACCTCGGGGTTGGAACACCAGCAATCAGGCATTCATGTACTCGAGACAAAGCATCCACATTCCCCATTTGAACGCCAGGGCGATGCTTTACTGTGAAGTTGAATTCCTGGAGGGCCAGGAACCACCTATTCACTCTTCTATTTGTTTCCTTGTTTTGAGCCATCCACTTTAACGGAGCGTGATCCGTAACCATGTCAAAGTGCCTACCTAGCAGGTAGTACCGAAGGGAATCTAGAGCCCACTTCACCGCTAAACACTCCTTTTCAACGGTGGCGTAATTTACCTCATGGGACTTCAACTTCCTGCTGAGGTAAATGACTGGGTGCTCTTCCCCGTTCCAGACCTGGGACAATACTGCTCCTAACCCCACATCTGACGCATCACTTTGTACGACAAAGTCTTTAGAGAAGTCGGGTGAGTACAACACTGGCTGGCTACATAAGGCTTGTTTCAAGAATTGGAACGCTGCCTCAGCCTCGGGGGTCCATTTAATCATGACCGACCCTTTCCCCTTCGTCAGGTTGGTTAGGGGCACAGCCTTAGAAGCAAAGTGGGGAATGAATCGCCGATAATACCCAGCGATTCCCAGAAAGGCTCGTACCTGCTTCTTGCTGTTGGGACGTGGCCAACTCTGGATGGCCTCGACTTTGTTGAGTTGGGGTTTTATTACTCCCCTCCCAATGGTGTACCCAAGATATTTGGCCTCCTCCTGCCCAATGGTACACTTCTTGGGGTTAGCCGTAAACCCCGCTTCCCGAACAGAGTCCAGGACTGCTTGCACTTTTGGCAGATGTGAGGCCCAATCTGTGCTATGGACAATTATGTCATCCAGGTAAGCCGCAGCATACTTCCGATGGGGCCTCAGCATCTGGTCCATTTTCCGCTGGAATGTGGCCGGCGCATTCTGTAACCCGAACGGCATTCTTTTATATTGGAACGCCCCGTCTGGGGTTACAAATGCGGTTTTCTCTTTGGCCGACTTGGCCAGGGGGATTTGCCAATACCCTTTTGTGAGGTCAAGAGTCGTCATGTATCGGGCTGTTCCCAGCCGGTCGATCAACTCATCTATACGTGGCATGGGGTAGGTGTCAAATTTTGTAACTTTGTTCAACTGTCGAAAATCGTTACAAAATCGCCAGCTCCCATCCGGTTTAGGCACCAACACAATGGGACTAGACCAATCACTTTGGGACTCCTCTATCACCCCTAAGTTCAGCATTTTCTGTACTTCCTCCCGTATTGCCTCCCGTCGGGCCTCTGGGATCCGATAGGGTTTTAACTTCACCCTTTCACCGGGCGGGGTAATGATGTCATGCTCTACCCCAGATGTTTGTCCCGGCAGCTCAGAGAATACCTCCTTGTTGCGAAGCACAAACTCCTTAACCTCCTGTTGTTGGGGTTGTGACAAGGTGGCTGCTATTCCAACCTCCGGAATCACGCAACCAGTTTGAGCTGGTGACCAAGTGTCTGCGACTAGGGACTCTCTATCCCTCCAGGCTTTCAACAGATTAACGTGATAGATCTGTTCGGGCTTTCGCCTTCCTGGTTGTCTGACCTTGTAATTCACTTCGCTCACTTTTTCCATTATCTCGTAGGGGCCTTGCCATTTGGCAAGGAATTTACTTTCAACCGTAGGGACAAGTACCAGTATCCTATCCCCCGGGGAAAAGGTACGGGTCTTGGCTGCACGGTTGTACACTCTCTGCTGTGCTAACTGCGCTTGGGCCAAATGTTCCTTCACGATGGGCATTACCTGTGCAATTCGGTCTTGCATCAGGGCGACATGCTCAATCACACTCCTGTGGGGAGAACTCTCACTTTCCCAAGTTTCCTTGGCAATATCCAACAGCCCTCTTGGGTGTCTCCCATACAGTAACTCAAAGGGGGAGAATCCCGTAGAGGATTGGGGGACCTCCCTAATAGCAAACATCAGATAAGGAAGTAGACAGTCCCAATCCTTTCCATCTCTATCCACCACTTTCTTCAACATTTGTTTTAGGGTTTTGTTGAACCTTTCAACCAGCCCATCGGTTTGGGGGTGATACACAGATGTACGTAATTGCGTCACTTTGAACAATTTACACAGCTCCTTCATAACCCGGGACATAAAGGGTGTACCTTGGTCCGTAAGCAGTTCTTTACAAATACCCACCCGGCTAAACACAAGAGATAGCTCTTTGGCTATGGTTTTGGCCGAGGTATTTCAGAGAGGGATCGCTTCTGGATAACGGGTGGCATAGTCCATTATAACTAATATGTACTGGTGCCCCCTAGCGGACTTGATTATAGGACCTACCAAATCCATGGCGATCCTCTCAAACGGGACCTCAATGATGGGTAGAGGGACCAGCGGGCTACGGAAATGTGGCATCGGGGCCGACCTCTGACACACAGGGCAGGAGGAACAATAATTTTCTATGTCCTTCATCACCCCCGGCCAATAGAATCTCTGTAATACCCTCTCTCGGGTTTTCTCTGTCCCCAGATGACCTCCAAGAATGTGCCCATGGGCCAACTCCAACACCAACTTCCTGTAAGGTTTGGGCACCACAAGCTGCTCAACGGTTTCTTCTGCCCTTTTTGCCACCCGATACAGTAGGTCCTTCTCTACGCTGAAGTATGGGTAAGTGCAGGTATTATCTGGGTTCACTAACTCGCCATCTATTTTCACTACGTTTTCCCGTGCCTTTATTAGGGCGGGGTCTTTCAACTGTTCTGTGGCAAAGTTTTCCCTGTGAACCTCAAGATCAGAAAACTCCACAGACGGTAGGTTTTCGTCTGAGGAGGTGGGCTCCTCTCCAGTTTCTTGAGTCTCCCCTGCCAATACTGATAAGGGAAATTCCGGAGAGTCCTCACCACTCTCAGGGGAGTTCTGGCTATCACATTCCTGGTACATAGGGGCACCAGTGGGGGGCTCAGGATCATCCCACAGTTCCCAGAACTTCGGAAAATCCCTTCCCACAATGGCGTCATGCGGTAACTGAGATACTAAGCCCACTGGATGAGAGAGGGTACCTTTGGGGGTCTCGAAACACACTGTAGTCACTGGATACTCTCGGGTGTCCCCATGCACACAAATAACAGCTACCTTGCTATTCCCAGAGACCTCTGTTTTAACTAACTCAGCCTTTATCAGGGTCACAAGGCTACCTGAATCCAGCAATACCACAACATTTCTACCATTAACACACATTTTGCATAAATGTTTCTCAGTTCCTCGAATGGCAGTGCATGCGACTGTCGCACACAGCGACTGACGTCTGCCCGTCAGAAAGTCACACTGCATGGGTTCCTCCACAACCGGGCAATTGGCTGCAATATGTCCCGCTTGCCGGCAGCGGTAGCAAACGATCCTTCTTGCCGCCTCTTGAGCCGCTGATTTCCCAGGCTGTTCTCGCCAAACTTGGGGTAGAGCTCCCACCCTCTCACTCTCTCCACCCTCACCCCTTGGAATCCTCTTATCTGCCCCTGGGGATGGTCTGGTCTTAGGGTGGAAAGTCCGAGTGTCTCTGGAAGAGGCCGTCAGGTTCTCTGTAGCCAAGTATTTCTCCACACGATCCACAAGACCATCGGCCGTCTCTGGGTCTCCATGGCTTACCCACTTTTGGATGGCAGTAGGAAGAGCTCTCAAAAACCGATCCATTACAACCCGTTCCACAATCTTTGGTGCGGACAAAGTCTCTGGCTGTAGCCACTTTCTGCTCAGGTGAATGAGATCATACATTTGAGACCTGGGGGGTTTTCCAAGCTGGAAAGTCCAGTTATGCACACGCTGAGCCCGGACAGCCTGGGTGACACCCAGCCTTGCCAATATTTCAGCTTTTAGCATCGCATAGTCTTTTGCTTGGTTAGGCTCTAGGTCATAGTAAGCTTTCTGTGATTCACCAGTTAACAGAGGAGCCACCAGTCCAGCCCACTGCTCCTCAGGCCACTTTTCTCTTTCAGCGGTCCTTTCAAATGTGGTCAAAAATACCTCTGGATCATCCTCTCCAGTCATTTTTGTCAATAAACGACTCACCCCAAAGGACGCGGTATTAGTGGGACGGCTTTCCTCACTGGTCTGCGGACGTTGCTGCATTGCTGCTTCCATCTGTTGTTGTAGTCTCTGCTCTTGCTTCTGTAACAGGTCTATGAAGCGGGCCTCAGATTGCTGCTGGGCTTGTTGCTGAGCCTCCAGACTCTGTGGCAAAGTTGCGTTTGTCTGCTGCTGGGCTGCAAGGCTCTGTTGATGAGCTTGCTGCTGGGCTGCAAGGCTCTGTTGATGAGCTTGCTGCTGGGCTGCGAAGTTCTGTTGTTGAGCTGCAAGGCTCTTTTGCAAACCTGCATTTGTCTGCTGTTGATTGGCATTTGCTAGAGCCAGCTGCTTCAGTATCTCCTCCATGCTGGCTTAAAAAAAAACTGCCACTGGTTCTCCACCAACTGTGAGGGGGTTAGCTCGGCAGCGGGTGTGTGTGACCCCCGAGATGGGCTCCCCACACAAAAACAGGCCCAGCAAACGGAGGTTGTGGTTTTCAAAATCAAAAAGGTGCGGTTTATTTTCTATTTACAGTGACAAAACACAGCAAAGCAAAAGAAACATAAACAAAATAAATCCTGGTCAACTTGACCTCTGACTAAACATACAGGTTTCCTAACTAACAACTGGGATCAGCCTAGTGCTGTCCTAGTCCCTAAGTCCCTGGTTTTAAATGTCCAAGCAAATAGCCACACAGGCTTTGTCTCACCGCACAGGGGTTCACTCTCCCTAGACAGTCCACACAGGTCTGGTTCCAGGCATGAGCTAACATCTAATGAAGCTGGGAGTTCTTATAGAGGCCTAAATGAGCTGACAAGCTTCAGCTGGTCTCATCAACTCCCTGTCTGTACGACGCCCCACACTCTCCCTAGAGGTATGAGTCATCCATGAGCCCACTAGCCTTATACAACTCTCCACCTAGTTGTATAAGTCGGCGTAAAGCCTGAATCTGGGCGAAATATATCTACCCCCCTGGATGCAACCAGGTGACTTTACCTTCCTGCTGTCACAATATATATATAAAAATAAAATAATTATATATATATATATATATATATATATATGTATATATGTAGAAAAGTGTCATCAAAGCATTAAAAATATATAAAATGCTAAAATCTCATGTAAATAAAATCTAGAGACACCTCTACGTGTATATAACACCATATATGTGTATATATATATGTGTATATGTGTGTATTTTAGAATGTGTATTTAAAAAAACAATAGTATAGATTGTCTTTCATACAACATAATCAGGTTGGATATGTGTAATTCACCACTGTTTACTGAATCACTAGAATGTGGGAGAGAGGTGTGTATATAATAAAACAGATCTAGAGTAATGTATATGCAGACGAGATATTGAGGATATGTAGGTCAATAATCACTTATAAAACAATTGATGTCTAAGTCAACATTCAACCCTTTCGGTGCTAATGTGTCAATCAGGAAAATCCATTGGGTTTCACGTTTGGAAAGTTCTAGTACAAGATTTGATCCTCTCCAAAAAGGTTTGAGATGATCAATACCCCAAAATTTTAGTCCTATAGGGTCCTGATTATGGTGAAGTTTAAAATGTAGTGACACATTATGGTTTTTGAAACCTAACTTAATGTTGGCTATATGCTCAGCAATCCGGATTCTCAGAAGTCTTTTAGTCCGGCCTATGTATATTAAGCCGCATGGACATTGAAGAGCATATACTACATATGCCGTGTTACACGTAATAAATTCCTTTATCCTGAATTCCTTTTGATTTGAGGTGGATGTAAATCTATTCAATGCTCTTATTGGTGTTCTGACCTCTCTGCATGCCCGACACTTTCTACATGAATAGAAACCATCCTGATCCCAGAAGGAGGGGGGTTTAGCTGGAGGGTCAATAACTTTTTTTACAATTTTATCAGCATAGTTAGGAGATCTTCTATAGATGAAACCAGGGGTGTTTGGTAATGAGAGATGCAGTATTCTGTCCATTAATAAAACATGCCAATGATTGGTGAAAATAGCTTCCACTTCCTTATACTGGGAATGGAAGCCAGACACAAAGCTCCATTCTTGGTTATTGGTGTTGAGAGTATGTATTGTTTCCACCAAGAGGTCTGTTCTGGGAACTCGGGCAACTTCTTCAATAATTCGATCAAGAATGTGTTCATGGTATCCTTTCTCCTCGAATTTTTTTCTTAATAATCAAGGCCTGTGATTTATAATCGGTAGTCTCAGTGCAATTCCTTCTGATTCTGGTCAATTGGCCCTTGGGAATATTTTTTAACCATAGGGGATGGTGACCACTCTGCATAGGGAGGTAGCTATTAGAGTCTGTGGGTTTGAAGTAAACAGAGGTACCTAGTTTATCTCCACATCTGTATATGTTGACATCAAGGAAATGTATCTTGGTTTCACTGATTTCACAGGTAAGTTTAATATGGTTAGTGTTATCATTTAATTCATCCAAGAATAATTGTAGAGATGACAACGAACCTGACCAGATGAAGATAAGATCATCTATGTAGCATTTGTAAAGTAAGAGTGCATCTCTTTTAATCGCAAATATGGATTTATCCTCCCATTCCCCCATAAAGAGGTTAGCAATGCTTGGGGCAAACTTCGCGCCCATCGCTACACCACGTTTCTGTAGGTAGAAATTGTCATCAAACCAGAAGTAGTTGTGCCCCAAGCAAAAATCAAGCGCATTTCTAAGGAAGATCTTATGGTTATGTGTGATGTCATCCCTTTTACTCAGAGCCCAATTCAGAGCTAGGAGAGCGTCATCATGCCGAATGATCGTATATAAGAAGGAGACATCTGCCGTTACAAGGTACACTTCCTTTTTCCCTGTTAGATCTATTGTTTCTAGGAGTTGTAATAAATTTTTTGTATCTCGTAGATAGGCCTTGGTCATGATGACACTTTTCTGGAGGAACACGTCTAAATATTGTCCAACTCGTGCCGAAACAGATCCTATTCCATTCACTATAGGTCTCCCTGGGGGGAAATGGACGTCCTTATGGATTTTCGGGAGAGTGTAGATCGTTGGTATCCTACTACTGCTAGGGATCAAATATCTTCTTTCCTTATCTGTGAGTACCCACTTGGAGTAACCAGATTCAATCAGAATTTTTAAATCGGACTCGTATTGTGCGGTAGGATCCCTCTCCAATTTTTTATGTGTCATCGCCAGTTAACATATCCAGTAGATGTTTGTGATAAAAAACTTTCGTCATTAAAACGATTCCTCCTCCTTTGTCCGCTGGTCGTATCACCAAATCTTTCCGTTTCTCAAGCAGTTCGATCCCCTGCTGTATATGGCGTGGGTTCACATCTTTTTTAGGGATCAAACTTTCCAGATCTCGCAACACTAAACCCTTGAAGACATCAACCTGTTGGTTAGCAGCATTGAGTGGATTGAAGAGTGATTTATTCTGAAGTCCACTATCCATTGGCACAGACGATAGACTGGTGGTTGGTTGTGAATTTTTATTCAAAAAGGATTTCTTAATATTCAATTTCCTTACATATCTGTGGACATTAATGAAAACGTCAAACTTATTGACTGGTCTTCTCAGACCACATTTCAGGCCAAGATGTAGAATATTTGTTTCTTTATGTGTTAGTTGGAAATCTGTTAAATTGAAGATACCGCCTATTCCCTGTCTCTCTTTTTTCTTTTTCTGGAGCCTTCTCCCGGCTCTACACCCTCTTGGTCTCCTCTCCTTTGGTCTTGATAAGGGGTTTGTTCTCTCTCCCACCACGGTGGTGGATTGCAATACATGTCTTTGGTGAAGGAAGGTGCTCACATGGACAATGGTTGATACTCACTATCTTTTTTCTGGACTGACTTTGTCACAAACCTACGTCTTGGACTTTACCAGTGACTTGACCACGAGTCTTATTTGAGTCTTTTAATTTTTAGCGCTGTTTGGTGTAATTTAATAATCCAGCTTATTGCTTTGTTTATTGTTTACCTCATTTTCATTTAATTCTCTATTTTAAACAGCAGCTTAGTAATTTTAGAATATTTTGAGAAGAATATTTTATCATTTATCATTTTTCAGTATTAATTAATATGTGCTACTGCTGAACACTGTTGATTTGAACTGGCGCTAAGTGTGTGTTACATTGGGCCTTTCTTTAACACACCTCTTCTATATATATATATATATATATATATATATATATATATATATATATATATATATATATATTGTGACAGCAGGAAGGTAAAGTCACCTGGTTGCATCCAGGGGGGTAGGTATATTTCTCCCAGATTCAGGCTTTATGCCGACTTATACAACTAGGGAGAGAGTTGATGAAGCCCAGCTGAGGCTAGTGGGCTCATGGATGATTCATACCTCTAGGGAGAGTGCTGGGCGTCGTGCAGGCAGGGAGTTGATGAGACCAGCTGAAGCTTGTCAGCTCGTTTAAGGCCTCTATAAAAACTCCCAGCTTCATTAGGTGTTTGCTCATGCCTGGAACCAGACCTGTGTGGACTGTCTAGGGAGAGTGAACCCCTGTGCGGTGAGACAAAGCCTGTGTGGCTATTTGTTTGGACATTTACTAAACCAGGGACTTAGGGACTAGGACAGCACCAGGCTGATCCCAGTTGTTAGTTAGGAAACCTGCATGTTTAGTCAGAGGTCAAGCTGACCAGGGTTTATTTTGTTTATGTTTCTTTTTGCTTTGCTGTGTTTTTGTCACTGTAAATAGAGAAATAAACCGCACCTTTTTGATCTTGAAAACCACAACCTCCGTCTGCTGGGCCTGTTTTTGTGTGGGGAGCCCATCCAGGGGGTCACACACACCCGCTGCCGAGCTAACTCCCTCACAGTTGGTGGAGAACCAGTGGCAGTTTTTTTTTAAGCCAGCATGGAGGAGATACTGAAACAGCTGGCTCTAGCAAATGCCAATCAACAGCAGACAAATGCAGGTTTGCAAAAGAGCCTTGCAGCTCAACAACAGAGCTTCGCAGCCCAGCAACAAGCCCAGCAGCAATCTGAGGCCCGCTTCATAGACCTGTTGCAGAAGCAAGAGCAGAGACTACAACAACAGATGGAAGCAGTAATGCAGCAACGTCCGCAGACCAGTGAGGAAAGCCGTCCCACTAATACCGCGTCCTTTGGGGTGAGTCGTTTATTGACAAAAATGACTGGAGAGGATGATCCAGAGGTATTTTTGACCACATTTGAAAGGACTGCTGAAAGAGAAAAGTGGCCTGAGGAGCAGTGGGCTGGACTGGTGGCTCCTCTGTTAACTGGTGAATCGCAGAAAGCTTACTATGACCTAGAGCCTGACCAAGCAAAAGACTATGTGATGCTAAAAGCTGAAATATTGGCAAGGCTGGGTGTCACCCTGGCTGTCCGGGCTCAGCGTGTGCATAACTGGACTTTCCAGCTTGGAAAACCCCCCAGGTCTCAAATGTATGATCTCATTCACCTGAGCAGGAAGTGGCTACAGCCAGAGACTTTGTCCGCACCGGAGATTGTGGAACGTGTTGTGATGGATCGTTTCTTGAGAGCTCTTCCTACCGCCATTCAAAAGTGGGTAAGCCATGGAGACCCAGAAACGGCCAGTAAACTTGTGGATCGTGTAGAGAGATACTTGGCTGCAGAGAACCTGACGGCCTCTTCCAGAGACTCTCGGACTTTCCACCCTAAGACCAGACCATCCCCAGGGGCGGATAAGATGATTCCAAGGGGTGAGGGTGGAGAGAGTGCGAGGGTGGGAGCTCTGCCCAGGGTTTGGCGAGAACAGCCTGGGAAGTCGGGGGCTCAAGAGGCAGCCAAAAGGATTGTTTGCTACCGCTGCCGGCAAGCGGGACATATTGCAGCAAATTGCCCGGTTGTGGAGGAACCCATGCAATGTGACTTTCTGACGGACAGACGTCAGTCGCTGTGTGCGACAGTCGCATGCACTGCCATTCGGGGAACTGAGAAACATTTATGCAAAATGTGTATTAATGGTAGAAATGTTGTGGTATTACTGGATTCAGGTAGCCTTGTGACCCTGATAAAGGCTGAATTAGTTAAAACAGAGGTCTCTGGGAATAGCAAGGTAGCTGTTATTTGTGTGCATGGGGACACCCGAGAGTATCCAGTGACTACAGTGTGTTTCAAGACCCCCAAAGGTACCCTCTCTCATCCAGTGGGGTTAGTATCTCAACTACCGCATGATGCCATTGTGGGAAGGGATTTTCCGAAGTTCTGGGAACTGTGGGATGATCCTGAGCCCCCCACTGGTGCCCCTATGTACCAGGAAGGTGATAGCCAGAACTCCTCTGAGAGTGGTGAGGACTCTCCAGAATTTCCCTTGTCAGTATTGGCAGGCGAGACTCAAGAAACTGGAGAGGAGCCCACCTCCTCAGACGAAAACCTACCGTCTGTGGAGTTTTCTGATCTTGAGGTTCACAGGGAAAATTTTGCCACAGAACAGTTAAAAGACCCCGCCCTAATAAAGGCACGGGAAAACGTAGTGGAAATAGATGGCGAGTTAGTGAACCCAGATAATACCTGCACTTACCCATACTTCAGCGTAGAGAAGGACCTACTGTATCGGGTGGCAAAAAGGGCAGAAGAAACCGTTGAGCAGCTTGTGGTGCCCAAACCTTACAGGAAGTTGGTGTTGGAGTTGGCCCATGGGCACATTCTTGGAGGTCATCTGGGGACAGAGAAAACCCGAGAGAGGGTATTACAGAGATTCTATTGGCCTGGGGTGATGAAGGACATAGAAAATTATTGTTCCTCCTGCCCTGTGTGTCAGAGGTCGGCCCCGATGCCACATTTCCGTAGCCCGCTGGTCCCTCTACCCATCATTGAGGTCCCGTTTGAGAGGATCGCAATGGATTTGGTAGGTCCTATAATCAAGTCCGCTAGGGGGCACCAGTACATATTAGTTATAATGGACTATGCCACCCGTTATCCAGAAGCGATCACTCTCCGAAATACCTCGGCCAAAACCATAGCCAAAGAGCTATCTCTTGTTTTTAGCCGGGTGGGTATTTGTAAAGAACTGCTTACGGACCAAGGTACACCCTTTATGTCCCGGGTTATGAAAGAGCTGTGTAAATTGTTCAAAGTGACGCAATTGCGTACGTCTGTGTATCACCCCCAAACCGATGGGCTGGTTGAAAGATTCAACAAAACCCTAAAACAAATGTTGAAGAAAGTGGTGGATAGAGATGGAAAGGATTGGGACTGTCTACTTCCTTATTTGATGTTTGCTATTAGGGAGGTGCCCCAATCCTCTACGGGATTCTTCCCCTTTGAGTTACTGTATGGGAGACACCCAAGAGGGCTGTTGGATATTGCCAAGGAAACTTGGGAAAGTGAGAGTTCTCCCCACAGGAGTGTGATTGAGCACGTCGCCCTGATGCAAGATCGAATTGCACAGGTAATGCCCATCGTGAAGGAACATTTGGCCCAAGCGCAGTTGGCACAGCAGAGAGTGTACAACCGTGGAGCCAAGACCCGTACCTTTTCCCCGGGGGATAGGATATTGGTACTTGTCCCTACGGTTGAAAGTAAATTCCTTGCCAAATGGCAAGGCCCCTACGAGATAATGGAAAAAGTGAGCGAAGTGAATTACAAGGTCAGACAACCAGGAAGGCGAAAGCCCGAACAGATCTATCACGTTAATCTGTTGAAAGCCTGGAGGGATAGAGAGTCCCTAGTCGCAGAAACTTGGTCACCAGCTCAAACTGGTTGCGTGATTCCGGAGGTTGGAATAGCAGCCACCTTGTCACAACCCCAACAACAGGAGGTTAAGGAGTTTGTGCTTCGCAACAAGGAGGTGTTCTCTGAGCTGCCGGGACAAACATCTGGGGTAGAGCATGATATTATTACCCCGCCCTGTGAAAGGGTGAAGTTAAAACCCTATCGGATCCCAGAGGCCCGACGGGAGGCAATACGGGAGGAAGTACAGAAAATGCTGAACTTAGGGGTGATAGAGGAGTCCCAAAGTGATTGGTCTAGTCCCATTGTGTTGGTGCCTAAACCGGATGGGAGCTGGCGATTTTGTAACGATTTTCGTCAGTTGAACAAAGTTACAAAATTTGACACCTACCCCATGCCACGTATAGATGAGTTGATCGACCGGCTGGGAACAGCCCGATACATGACGACTCTTGACCTCACAAAAGGGTATTGGCAAATTCCCCTGGCCAAGTCGGCCAAAGAGAAAATCGCATTTGTAACCCCAGACGGGGCGTTCCAATATAAGAGAATGCCGTTCGGGTTACAGAATGCGCCGGCCACATTCCAGCGGAAAATGGACCAGATACTGAGGCCCCATCGGAAGTATGCTGCGGCTTACCTGGATGACGTAATTGTCCATAGCACAGATTGGGCCTCACATCTGCCAAAAGTGCAAGCAGTCCTAGACTCTATCCGGGAAGCGGGGTTTACGGCTAACCCCAAGAAGTGTACCATTGGGCAGGAGGAGGCCAAATATCTTGGGTACACCATTGGCAGGGGAGTAATAAAACCCCAACTCAACAAAGTCGAGGCCATCCAGAGTTGGCCACGTCCCAACAGCAAGAAGCAGGTACGAGCCTTTCTGGGAATCGCGGGTTATTATCGGCGCTTCATTCCCCACTTTGCTTCTAAGGCTGTGCCCCTAACCAACCTGACGAAAGGGAAAGGGTCGGTCATGATTAAATGGACCCCCGAGGCTGAGGCAGCGTTCCAATTCTTGAAACAAGCCTTATGTAGCCAGCCAGTGTTGTACTCACCCGACTTCTCTAAAGACTTTGTCGTACAAAGTGATGCGTCAGATGTGGGGTTAGGAGCAGTATTGTCCCAGGTCTGGAACGGGGAAGAGCACCCAGTCATTTACCTCAGCAGGAAGTTGAAGTCCCATGAGGTAAATTACGCCACGGTTGAAAAGGAGTGTTTAGCGGTGAAGTGGGCTCTAGATTCCCTTCGGTACTATCTGCTAGGTAGGCACTTTGACATGGTTACGGATCACGCTCCGTTAAAGTGGATGGCTCAAAACAAGGAGACAAATAGAAGAGTAAATAGGTGGTTCCTGGCCCTACAGGAATTCAACTTCACAGTAAAGCATCGCCCTGGCGTTCAAATGGGGAATGTGGATGCTTTGTCTCGAGTACATGAATGCCTGATTGCTGGTGTTCCAACCCCAAGGTTAAAACAAGAGGGGGGGTATGTGACAGCAGGAAGGTAAAGTCACCTGGTTGCATCCAGGGGGGTAGGTATATTTCTCCCAGATTCAGGCTTTATGCCGACTTATACAACTAGGAAGAGAGTTGATGAAGCCCAGCTGAGGCTAGTGGGCTCATGGATGATTCATACCTCTAGGGAGAGTGCTGGGCGTCGTGCAGGCAGGGAGTTGATGAGACCAGCTGAAGCTTGTCAGCTCGTTTAAGGCCTCTATAAAAACTCCCAGCTTCATTAGGTGTTTGCTCATGCCTGGAACCAGACCTGTGTGGACTGTCTAGGGAGAGTGAACCCCTGTGCGGTGAGACAAAGCCTGTGTGGCTATTTGTTTGGACATTTACTAAACCAGGGACTTAGGGACTAGGACAGCACCAGGCTGATCCCAGTTGTTAGTTAGGAAACCTGCATGTTTAGTCAGAGTTCAAGCTGACCAGGGTTTATTTTGTTTATGTTTCTTTTTGCTTTGCTGTGTTTTTGTCACTGTAAATAGAGAAATAAACCGCACCTTTTTGATCTTGAAAACCACAACCTCCGTCTGCTGGGCCTGTTTTTGTGTGGGGAGCCCATCCAGGGGGTCACACACACCCGCTGCCGAGCTAACTCCCTCACAATATATATACTCTGCATCCAGTGAAGCCTATATCTGACTGCAGTGCATTCCTGGTGTACTTTTTCTAATATCCTTCAGGTGGAGTATTAATATATATATATATATATATATATATATATATATATATATATATATATATATATATAAATATACACAGTCTAGTATATATATATTGTGACAGCAGGAAGGTAAAGTCACCTGGTTGCATCCAGGGGGGTAGATATATTTCGCCCAGATTCAGGCTTTACGCCGACTTATACAACTAGGTGGAGAGTTGTATAAGCCCAGCTAAGGCTAGTGGGCTCATGGATGACTCATACCTCTAGGGAGAGTGCTGGGCGTCGTGCAGACAGGGAGTTGATGAGACCAGCTGAAGCTTGTCAGCTCATTTAGGCCTCTATAAGAACTCCCAGCTTCATTAGATGTTAGCTCATGCCTGGAACCAGACCTGTGTGGACTGTCTAGGGAGAGTGAACCCCTGTGCGGTGAGACAAAGCCTGTGTGGCTATTTGCTTGGACATTTAAAACCAGGGACTTAGGGACTAGGACAGCACTAGGCTGATCCCAGTTGTTAGTTAGGAAACCTGTATGATTAGTCAGAGGTCAAGTTGACCAGGATTTATTTTGTTTATGTTTCTTTTGCTTTGCTGTGTTTTGTCACTGTAAATAGAAAATAAACCGCACCTTTTTGATTTTGAAAACCACAACCACCGTTTGCTGGGCCTGTTTTTGTGTGGGGAGCCCATCTCGGGGGTCACACACACCCGCTGCCGAGCTAACCCCCTCACAGTTGGTGGAGAACCAGTGGCAGTTTTTTTTTAAGCCAGCATGGAGGAGATACTGAAGCAGCTGGCTCTAGCAAATGCCAATCAACAGCAGACAAATGCAGGTTTGCAAAAGAGCCTTGCAGCTCAACAACAGAACTTCGCAGCCCAGCAGCAAGCTCATCAACAGAGCCTTGCAGCCCAGCAGCAAGCTCATCAACAGAGCCTTGCAGCCCAGCAGCAGACAAACGCAACTTTGCAACAGAGTCTGGAGGCTCAGCAACAAGCCCAGCAGCAATCTGAGGCCCGCTTCATAGACCTGTTACAGAAGCAAGAGCAGAGACTACAACAACAGATGGAAGCAGCAATGCAGCAACGTCCGCAGACCAGTGAGGAAAGCCGTCCCACTAATACCGCGTCCTTTGGGGTGAGTCGTTTATTGACAAAAATGACTGGAGAGGATGATCCAGAGGTATTTTTGACCACATTTGAAAGGACCGCTGAAAGAGAAAAGTGGCCTGAGGAGCAGTGGGCTGGACTGGTGGCTCCTCTGTTAACTGGTGAATCGCAGAAAGCTTACTATGACCTAGAGCCTAACCAAGCAAAAGACTATGCGATGCTAAAAGCTGAAATATTGGCAAGGCTGGGTGTCACCCAGGCTGTCCGGGCTCAGCGTGTGCATAACTGGACTTTCCAGCTTGGAAAACCCCCCAGGTCTCAAATGTATGATCTCATTCACCTGAGCAGAAAGTGGCTACAGCCAGAGACTTTGTCCGCACCAAAGATTGTGGAACGTGTTGTAATGGATCGGTTTTTGAGAGCTCTTCCTACTGCCATCCAAAAGTGGGTAAGCCATGGAGACCCAGAGACGGCCGATGGTCTTGTGGATCGTGTGGAGAAATACTTGGCTACAGAGAACCTGACGGCCTCTTCCAGAGACACTCGGACTTTCCACCCTAAGACCAGACCATCCCCAGGGGCGGATAAGAGGATTCCAAGGGGTGAGGGTGGAGAGAGTGAGAGGGTGGGAGCTCTACCCCAAGTTTGGCGAGAACAGCCTGGGAAATCAGCGGCTCAAGAGGCCGCAAGAAGGATCGTTTGCTACCGCTGCCGGCAAGCGGGACATATTGCAGCCAATTGCCCGGTTGTGGAGGAACCCATGCAGTGTGACTTTCTGACGGGCAGACGTCAGTCGCTGTGTGCGACAGTCGCATGCACTGCCATTCGAGGAACTGAGAAACATTTATGCAAAATGTGTGTTAATGGTAGAAATGTTGTGGTATTGCTGGATTCAGGTAGCCTTGTGACCCTGATAAAGGCTGAGTTAGTTAAAACAGAGGTCTCTGGGAATAGCAAGGTAGCTGTTATTTGTGTGCATGGGGACACCCGAGAGTATCCAGTGACTACAGTGTGTTTCGAGACCCCCAAAGGTACCCTCTCTCATCCAGTGGGCTTAGTATCTCAGTTACCGCATGACGCCATTGTGGGAAGGGATTTTCCGAAGTTCTGGGAACTGTGGGATGATCCTGAGCCCCCCACTGGTGCCCCTATGTACCAGGAATGTGATAGCCAGAACTCCCCTGAGAGTGGTGAGGACTCTCCAGAATTTCCCTTATCAGTATTGGCAGGGGAGACTCAAGAAACTGGAGAGGAGCCCACCTCCTCAGACGAAAACCTACCGTCTGTGGAGTTTTCTGATCTTGAGGTTCACAGGGAAAACTTTGCCACAGAACAGTTGAAAGACCCCGCCCTCTCGGTGACCTTCCGCAGGGAATCCGGATCATTCACGCTCCAGACCGCAACTGACCTGCCTGCCTTATTCCGGTTCCTGGAGGTGGCACCAGTCCAGGTCCCGGACTGGCTTCAGATACTTCCACGCCAGATGGGCAGACCGGGACCAGCCGCCCAACAAGGCCCGCTGCCGCCCCGCCGGCAGAGGGGTAGGCGAAGACGAAGGTCGGCATCTGGAGGAGAACTACGTGAGTAGGCCCTGGGCCGCCCTAACTTGACAATTACGCACCAGACAGCCCTGAGATGCCCGTGAAATCCCGCCTGAACGGTCCCCCCGGCCACTCTCCCTTCCCCATACGATTTGTTGTGCGGCGCCCTGCAGGGAGTCATCCGCCCCCCTCCCCCTGTCCCGGTCCATACAGAACACTGTGCAAGTGGGGGGAGAGGGGAGACAACACATAGCTGGAGAGGTTGATGGAACTATATTCATGAATTCCCCCGAGACGGCACACGCGATGTTGGTGGCCTGCCCGGGAGACCGGAGCGGGACGGCTACGGGGGGCCGCGCCCCCCCCCCCGGGGTGGGGTAACCCTACAGGATTCAGGAAATGGATGTATTCCTAATGATGCCTTAACACACTGGCATTCAAACACTGGACCGATCGACATGGTGCCCTGCCCCGGGAGGGGGAGGGGGAAGGCAATCAGCGGACTGTGGAGGTGTACTCTCGCGGCTCTAGTTCATCATTATCGATTTCTTTTTGGTTGTTACACATTCCAGCTGCCCGGAGCTAATAGCAGCCCGACACACTGACTGATGCACGCTGTGGATCTCCTGCGGGAGCTGCACACTAATGGGACACGGTGCCCGCGTCTGATTTGGGGGTGTGGGGAGGGGGGGAGGAGGGGGGAGAACGACAGATGGGAAGGGGCATGGGGCTCGGGGCCTCTGTGATGTTGCACTGCCTGAAGTAATGCTATAGCTTAAGCCTGCACTACATGGTTCAATGTTCTAGGAAGGACATCCCTATATGCCAATGTTAAATGTTGCTTGTTAAATTAATACGGTCTACCACTTACATTATGTTCATAGGTTGCCGGGGGTGGGTGGAGAGGGCCGGGGGGCTCGTATCACGGCCTTGTCTACCCACTACCCCAATTAGGACTGCGCTCCAGCTCTGGGATCTTCCCAGGGAGCGCCCAAGCCCTTAGGGCTAATTTAGTTTCTCTCTAGCTGCTGCACCCTCTGGTGCTGGCCTCCTAATCTTACTGTCTCTCTCTTTACTCTGATTTATCTTTCTCTTTATCTATCTCTCTTTGCTACTCTTCAGCCCCGTCTTACCTTACTGGTTTTTATCCAAACCCCACGTACCCCCCTCCCCTACTTTCCTCCCTCCCCCCCTGGTTCAGTGCACCTGACCCGACCTAATTCACACTAGACAATGGGAGACATACATGTTGTGTCCCTGAATGCTAAGGGTCTCAACACCCCCGAAAAGCGGCGGATGCTGCTACAGGACATGAGACGCATGAGGGCGGACATAGTTCTTGTCCAGGAGACGCACTTCCGGGAAAATAACATACCGATACTGACAAATAGACACTTTCCCTCGGTGTTCCATTCAAAGTACACAGACGCGAAATCTAGGGGGGTGTCCATCCTCATCTCGGCAAGGGTCCCATGGAAGACTATAGACACTGAGACGGATGTGCAGGGCCGCTACTTATACTTAAAAGGCATGTTGGGGGACAAAAAGATCACCCTAGCTAATCTTTATGCCCCGAACGATCACCAGGACACATTCATCAGGAAGCGCATGGAGCAGCTCCAACGCTTCGCTGTGGGACAGCTCATAGTGGGAGGGGACCTGAATTTGCCAATGATCCCGACGGAGGATACTTCATCCGGGACTTCCTCTACCTCTCGAGACATGCGCAAGCGTATTGGAAATACGCTTAGTTCTGCCCAATTGATAGACGCCTGGCGCCTTATGCACCCAGGAGAACGTGACTTCACCTTTTTTTCAAAACCACATCAGTCATACTCGCGTATTGACTATTTCCTGATTCCCCATAGGCAATTACACGCGATCCGGGAGACCTACATCGGATCTATCACGTGGTCCGACCATGCCCCAATTGGACTTAGGTACTCACTGACCGACACAACGATGGGGCACCGCCACCCGTGGAGACTAAATGAAAGCCTCTTACAGGACCCGGTGGTTCTGGCCGACTTGGTCAGGGAATTGGAATGCTACTTCAACACAAACAAGACCGGAGATAGCGACCCCGGGGTGGTGTGGGAGGCCCACAAGGCGGTGATACGGGGGACCCTCATCAGCCATGGTTCCAGGCTAAAACGCGAGCGAACAGCGCAGCTTGACCTACTCCTTGCCAAATTACAAGACCTTGAAGCAGCCCATAAGGCTGCACCATCTAGACAGGTGGGAGTGGAACTAGACTTGGTACGGTCACAGCTGAAAGATCTCCTCCTATTTAAGGCTAAAGCGGCGATGCAGATTTGCCGCAGGAAATCATACGAGGCAGGTAATAAATGTGGTAGGATGCTGGCCAGAACGCTGCAGGCGCAGCGGGCGGCGGCCTACATACCACACATTCTGGCCACAAACGGGCAGAGGGCTAGCCTTCCCCAACACATCACGCGAGAGTTTGGGGCCTTTTATCGCACACTCTACAATCTACCAGACGCTAATCCTACACCAGAGACCATACAGGATTACCTAGACCGCTCCCTCATGCCCTCACTCTTGGGGGCGACACGTACCGCCCTCGAGGAACCAATCACGCTGACGGAAGTCCAGGTGGCCCTTAAGAGCACCAAGCCGGGCAGGGCCCCAGGCCCTGACGGCTTGACCACTGCCTATTACAGGACCCTGTTGCCCTCACTGGGACAGCATATGGTGGATCTCTTCAACAACATAGGCACGGGGGCACTCTTTCATGACACCACACTCCTGGCACAGATCTCCGTCATACCCAAGGAGGGCAAGGACCCGGGGCTGTGCGGGAGCTACCGCCCGATCTCCCTACTGAACACAGACCTCAAGATTTTTACCAAGGTCCTGGCCTCTAGAATGCAAACACATCTCCCCGACCTGATCCATCTGGATCAGGTGGGCTTTGTCCCGTTCAGAGAGGCCAGAGACAACACCACTAAGGTCCTCAATCTGCTACACATCGCGGCCCAATCTAAGACGCCCTGCGTATTCCTGGGTACAGATGCCGAAAAGGCTTTCGACCGGGTCCACTGGGGGTTCCTGTTTGCTACACTGAGGCACATAGGACTGGGGGCGAAGATGTTAAATTGGGTGAACGCAGTCTACACGGCACCGACGGCCAGGGTGAGGGCAAATGGGGTGCTGTCGGACCCGTTCCCCATCCGGAATGGGACCCGACAGGGCTGCCCCCTGTCACCGCTGTTGTTTGCCCTGACCCTGGAACCCTTCCTTTGTCACATACGCCGGAACCCGGACATCTCGGGGGTGGAGAAGAAGGGGTCGCAGTATAAGGTCTCGGCATACGCTGACGACCTGTTGTTCTCCCTTACAAGCCCCGAGAGGTCCCTCCCGAATCTTATGAGAGAGTTTGGGATCTATGGAACCCTCTCTAATCTAAAGATCAACTTCTCCAAATCGGAGGCCATGGGAGTGGGGATGGCTCAATCCCTACTTAAGCAACTTAGGGAAGACTTTAGCCTGAAATGGACTGACACGGCCCTGAGGTACCTGGGGACCTCCATACCCATGTCCCTAACCAAACTGTTCACACTTAATTTCCCTCCCCTACTGAAAACGGTCAGGGGACTTTTGGAGGGCTGGGACAGCGGTCTACATTCGTGGTTGGGCCGGTGCGCCATCCTCAAGATGACGATACTGCCTAAGTTCCTATACCTCCTGCAGGCCCTCCCGATAGCTATACCGGGGTCCTATTTCAGACAGGTCCATGCTGTGTTCACCAAGTTCCTATGGGCCGGGAAACACCCACGCCTGAGCAGGAGCGTACTATGCCTACCAAAGTTATATGGGGGCCTGGCACTGCCGGATGTCCGTGCATACTACAGGGCGGCCCACCTTAGTCGTCTCCTGGATTGGTGCAGACACAGAGACGCCAAGCTGTGGACGACTATTGAACAGGACCAGAGTGACATACCCTTGGACAGAGCTCCTTGGTGCCACTCAGATTTACCACCACCCCTGAAAAGGCACCCCTTGATAGGCACCACCCTGGGTATATGCTCGACATTGCTGACTCGGCCTTCAATTTCGACGCCAGTCTCCCCGCTGCGGCCGGTTCTGGGCCACCCCCGTTTCTCCCCAGGGCTACAAGATAGGAGATTTCTCACACTAAGGGAGGCGGGGTTCTACCAGGCATCCCACTTTAGTTCCCAAGGGAGATGGAGGTCATACGAGGAGCTGTCGGACCCGAGGGGCATGTACGGCCTTGACTATCTGAGAGCTCGACAGTTAAGCCACTTCCTCGCGAGTATCCCACCCCCACCCAATGACGCCAGCCATCTCCCCACCCAGTTGGAGGAGATGTGTATGGCATCGGGAAGGACCCAACACACGCTGTCGGTGTGCTATGCAATGTTGGTGACACCGTCGGGATCCCTACAGGTTCCCTGTCTGGCTAGATGGGAGCGAGACCTCGACTGCCAATTTACAGACGGCATGAAACGACATATACTGCAGTTCACCCATAAATCGTCAGTGTGCTCCAAAACCCAGGAAACCAATTTCAAACTGCTCACGCGATGGTATAGGACCCCTTCCATCTTACACAAAATGTTCCCAGACACCTCTGACCGCTGCTGGAGATGCCAGGGGGAGGAGGGGACGCTCTTGCACATCTTCTGGTCCTGCCCACGACTGCAGAGTTTCTGGGAGGGAGTGAGGCGAGTGACACAGAAATTCACTGACCGTATCGTCCCAGAGACACCGGCCTACTTCCTCTTTCATGCAAATGACACACCTGCAAAGGTATATAGGAAATCAGTGATCCGTCACTTACTGGACGCTGCTAGAGCATGCATACCCCAAAACTGGAAGTCCCCCACCCCACCGACCATTGCACAATGGCTCAGAAGAGTAGACGATATCAGCCTCATGGAGGACCTGATCCTGTCTAGTCAGAACAGACGAGAGACATACTCTAAGACCTGGCAGTTATGGAACATCTTTAGATTTTCAGACGAAGGGCGGACCCTTAGGGAGGCTGAGCAGCCCACCTGAGCCCCTGCCTGGAACACCCACACCCCGGAGGGGTCGTCGTATCGGCGCCCACTGCCCTCGGTGTGCCGGAGACCCACAGGGGACTTGGAAATTGTATAGTGATGTCATCCGGGGAGGGAGACAGGTATACCTGACCCCCCTAACACCCCCCCCTTTTTCCTCCCCTTTTTTCCTTCTTTGCCCCCCCTTGACCTTTTCTCTCGCTCGTTTCCTGCTTTTAGCTTTCCTCTCTTTTCTATATCTTTCTTCTTTCTTTTGGGCTTTACCCAACTCACTTCACAGGAGGCACTATGCCCCCAAGTTCTGTTTCCTTTTAGATAAACGGGAAAATAAAGGGGGAGCTGTGTCCACGGGACCAGGGCACTCTGGCATCTGCAAATCCCTGACGGATATATCCCGAAGGTAGATGAGTAGCTATATTGGAGCCCCGGGGGACCTCACCCCCCCCCTGAGGAGTGTATACATACCAAAGGGGCATGGGTGGGAGGAGGATTCCACCTTATGCTTCCCACGAGAATTGCCAGCTGTATAATTTACTGTATGTGTATGTAAGATATGTACTACCGGGGTCCATGTGGGCCGGCTTCCCTGATGAAAAATAAAAAAATTTGAAAAAAAAAGAAAGACCCCGCCCTAATAAAGGCACGGGAAAACGTAGTGAAAATAGATGGCGAGTTAGTGAACCCAGATAATACCTGTACTTACCCATACTTCAGCGTAGAGAAGGACCTACTGTATCGGGTGGCAAAAAGGGCAGAAGAAACCGTTGAGCAGCTTGTGGTGCCCAAACCTTACAGGAAGTTGGTGTTGGAGTTGGCCCATGGGCACATTCTTGGAGGTCATCTGGGGACAGAGAAAACCCGAGAGAGGGTATTACAGAGATTCTATTGGCCGGGGGTGATGAAGGACATAGAAAATTATTGTTCCTCCTGCCCTGTGTGTCAGAGGTCGGCCCCGATGCCACATTTCCGTAGCCCGCTGGTCCCTCTACCCATCATTGAGGTCCCATTTGAGAGGATCGCCATGGATTTGGTAGGTCCTATAATCAAGTCCGCTAGGGGGCACCAGTACATATTAGTTATAATGAACTATGCCACCCGTTATCCAGAAGCGATCCCTCTCCGAAATACCTCGGCCAAAACCATAGCCAAAGAGCTATCTCTTGTGTTTAGCCGGGTGGGTATTTGTAAAGAACTGCTTACGGACCAAGGTACACCCTTTATGTCCCGGGTTATGAAGGAGCTGTGTAAATTGTTCAAAGTGACGCAATTACGTACATCTGTGTATCACCCCCAAACCGATGGGCTGGTTGAAAGGTTCAACAAAACCCTAAAACAAATGTTGAAGAAAGTGGTGGATAGAGATGGAAAGGATTGGGACTGTCTACTTCCTTATCTGATGTTTGCTATTAGGGAGGTGCCCCAATCCTCTACGGGATTCTCCCCCTTTGAGTTACTGTATGGGAGACACCCAAGAGGGCTGTTGGATATTGCCAAGGAAACTTGGGAAAGTGAGAGTTCTCCCCACAGGAGTGTGATTGAGCATGTCGCCCTGATGCAAGACCGAATTGCACAGGTAATGCCCATCGTGAAGGAACATTTGGCCCAAGCGCAGTTAGCACAGCAGAGAGTGTACAACCGTGGAGCCAAGACCCGTACCTTTTCCCCGGGGGATAGGATACTGGTACTTGTCCCTACGGTTGAAAGTAAATTCCTTGCCAAATGGCAAGGCCCCTACGAGATAATGGAAAAAGTGAGCGAAGTGAATTACAAGGTCAGACAACCAGGAAGGCGAAAGCCCGAACAGATCTATCACGTTAATCTGTTGAAAGCCTGGAGGGATAGAGAGTCCCTAGTCGCAGACACTTGGTCACCAGCTCAAACTGGTTGCGTGATTCCGGAGGTTGGAATAGCAGCCACCTTGTCACAACCCCAACAACAGGAGGTTAAGGAGTTTGTGCTTCGCAACAAGGAGGTATTCTCTGAGCTGCCGGGACAAACATCTGGGGTAGAGCATGACATCATTACCCCGCCCGGTGAAAGGGTGAAGTTAAAACCCTATCGGATCCCAGAGGCCCGACGGGAGGCAATACGGGAGGAAGTACAGAAAATGCTGAACTTAGGGGTGATAGAGGAGTCCCAAAGTGATTGGTCTAGTCCCATTGTGTTGGTGCCTAAACCGGATGGGAGCTGGCGATTTTGTAACGATTTTCGACAGTTGAACAAAGTTACAAAATTTGACACCTACCCCATGCCACGTATAGATGAGTTGATCGACCGGCTGGGAACAGCCCGATACATGACGACTCTTGACCTCACAAAAGGGTATTGGCAAATCCCCCTGGCCAAGTCGGCCAAAGAGAAAACCGCATTTGTAACCCCAGACGGGGCGTTCCAATATAAAAGAATGCCGTTCGGGTTACAGAATGCGCCGGCCACATTCCAGCGGAAAATGGACCAGATGCTGAGGCCCCATCGGAAGTATGCTGCGGCTTACCTGGATGACATAATTGTCCATAGCACAGATTGGGCCTCACATCTGCCAAAAGTGCAAGCAGTCCTGGACTCTGTTCGGGAAGCGGGGTTTACGGCTAACCCCAAGAAGTGTACCATTGGGCAGGAGGAGGCCAAATATCTTGGGTACACCATTGGGAGGGGAGTAATAAAACCCCAACTCAACAAAGTCGAGGCCATCCAGAGTTGGCCACGTCCCAACAGCAAGAAGCAGGTACGAGCCTTTCTGGGAATCGCTGGGTATTATCGGCGATTCATTCCCCACTTTGCTTCTAAGGCTGTGCCCCTAACCAACCTGACGAAGGGGAAAGGGTCGGTCATGATTAAATGGACCCCCGAGGCTGAGGCAGCATTCCAATTCTTGAAACAAGCCTTATGTAGCCAGCCAGTGTTGTACTCACCCGACTTCTCTAAAGACTTTGTCGTACAAAGTGATGCGTCAGATGTGGGGTTAGGAGCAGTATTGTCCCAGGTCTGGAACGGGGAAGAGCACCCAGTCATTTACCTCAGCAGGAAGTTGAAGTCCCATGAGGTAAATTACGCCACCGTTGAAAAGGAGTGTTTAGCGGTGAAGTGGGCTCTAGATTCCCTTCGGTACTACCTGCTAGGTAGGCACTTTGACATGGTTACGGATCACGCTCCGTTAAAGTGGATGGCTCAAAACAAAGAAACAAATAGAAGAGTGAATAGGTGGTTCCTGGCCCTCCAGGAATTCAACTTCACAGTAAAGCATCACCCTGGCGTTAAAATGGGGAATGTGGATGCTTTGTCTCGAGTACATGAATGCCTGATTGCTGGTGTTCCAACCCCGAGGTTAAAACAAGAGGGGGGGGGGTATGTGACAGCAGGAAGGTAAAGTCACCTGGTTGCATCCAGGGGGGTAGATATATTTCGCCCAGATTCAGGCTTTACGCCGACTTATACAACTAGGTGGAGAGTTGTATAAGCCCAGCTAAGGCTAGTGGGCTCATGGATGACTCATACCTCTAGGGAGAGTGCTGGGCGTCGTGCAGACAGGGAGTTGATGAGACCAGCTGAAGCTTGTCAGCTCATTTAGGCCTCTATAAGAACTCCCAGCTTCATTAGATGTTAGCTCATGCCTGGAACCAGACCTGTGTGGACTGTCTAGGGAGAGTGAACCCCTGTGCGGTGAGACAAAGCCTGTGTGGCTATTTGCTTGGACATTTAAAACCAGGGACTTAGGGACTAGGACAGCACTAGGCTGATCCCAGTTGTTAGTTAGGAAACCTGTATGTTTAGTCAGAGGTCAAGTTGACCAGGATTTATTTTGTTTATGTTTCTTTTGCTTTGCTGTGTTTTGTCACTGTAAATAGAAAATAAACCGCACCTTTTTGATTTTGAAAACCACAACCACCGTTTGCTGGGCCTGTTTTTGTGTGGGGAGCCCATCTCGGGGGTCACACACACCCGCTGCCGAGCTAACCCCCTCACAATATATATATATTGTGACAGAGCATCCCAGAGAGAGCCTGGGAAAGTCCTATTCGGGGTTTATACATCTCCCAGGCTCCTCTCATATACATTCAGGGATCTCTGAGCCAGGGTCCAGTTCAGGTGTTGGTTCTCTCCCACAGGTTAATTAAAAGCTCACCTGAGCAGACAGCCTTTGCTCAGCCTGGGAAACACCGACAATGTTGGTTTGTGAGAGCAAGAAGGTTGGTAAAACTTGTTACTCTGTGAATGTGGAAGCTGACAAGCGTTAGGCTTGTCCAGCCTGGTAGTGAGGGCCTGTACATACTGTGTAGTTAGAGCCGAGACACGGCTAGGCTTTTGTTTAGCTATTTTTTCTTCTGTTTGTTTTCAGCACACTGTACAGCACCTGTCATTAGACTTTGTATATAGCACCAATAAACAACACTGTTTTCACTGATCCAATGGACTTGGTATCTGTGCCTGCTCATCCCAGGGAGTTTTTGTACCCGCTACCTGCCCCCCAGGTTACATATGGTGGAGGCTGCGACCAGCTGTAGTAAGTTACTACTTAAAAGGCCAGTACCTAAAGTGACAACATGGAGGACCTCCTCAAACAAATGGTGTTGGCAAATGCCGCGTTGCAGCAAGCAAATGCTGCACAACAGCAAACTAACGCTACACAACAGCAAACTAACGCTGAATTGCGGCAAGCAAACGCTGCACAACAGCAAGCCAACGCTATCGCACAGGAGCAAACCAAGGTGCTGTTCCAACAGATTGGTGCTGTACAGGAGCAATCGCAGAGGCTGTTTGAACAGCTTGCCACTGCTGCAAAAGCGGATAGGAAAACCCTTACTGAGGTTTTGGAGACGCTAGCACAGGGGTCACCTGCGATAATGAAGGATATTGGAGACAAGCCCTCAACCATCCATGTGGGTCGCTTTCTTTCAAAGATGACGGCAGATGATGATCCAGAGGCTTTCCTACTAACATTTGAACGGACCGCTGAGAGGGAAGGTTGGCCCCAAACCCAGTGGGCAGGACTGATCGCCCCCTTACTTTCTGGAGAAGCGCAGAAGGCCTACTATGATCTGGAGTCAGCAGAAGCGGGAGATTATGAGAAGGTCAAGCGGGAAATCCTGGCACGACTTGGCGTTACCTTGGCTGTTCGAGCTCAGCGGGTCCACAGCTGGTTCTTCCAAGAAAAGAGGCCCCCAAGATCGCAGATGTTTGATCTGATCCACCTGGTGCGGAAATGGCTACAGCCGGAGTCCCTGTCTGCGCCACAAATAGTGGAGCGTGTGGTCATGGATCAATTCCTGAGGTCACTGCCAATTCCCCTGCAGAAGTGGGTGAGTCAAGGAGACCCCAAGTCAGCAGACAACCTGGTGGAGCTCGTTGAGAGGTACTTTGCTGCAGAGAACCTGGTCACCACCCCTACAGCCGCACGGACTTTCCATCCAAAACCACGGTCTCCCCAGGCAACCGGTAAGACTGTTCCAGGGGAAGTGGGTGGTAAGCATGGCAAGGAAATAGGGGGGAGGAATTTTGGTGCCAGGACTGAAGTTTGGCGGCCCAAGCAAGGGAAGCCACTGCCTGTCAGCAAACCAGATTGGGGAAACATCAGGTGTTTTCGTTGCCAAGAACTGGGACATGTTGCAGCAAACTGTCCATTAACAGATGAACCAATGCAGTGTGATCTATCTTTTAGAAGGCAGTCTATGTTTGCTGCCGTTTCATGCGCTGCAGTGCCAAATGTGGGAAAACATATGTGTCAAGTGACTATTAATAATAAGCCTATTACGGCCTTGCTGGACTCAGGAAGTCTAGTTACTTTGGTTACAGCTGAGATGGTTGAAACTGTGAATTTTCATGCAAAAAAAGTTGCTGTGATCTGTGTACATGGGGATACCCGCGAGTATCCAATAGCCACTGTTCAGTTTAAAACTAGCTTAGGTACGGTGACCCATTCGGTCGGACTGGTGCCCCACTTGGTGCACGAGGCTATCATTGGTAGGGACTTCCCTAAGTTTTGGGAACTGTGGGATTGTCCCGACCCAGTCGCAGTACCTAACTCAGTCGCAGAGCCAGAACTCATGGCCATTACTGACCTTGTGAGTTCAGGGGACTCCTCTCAGGGCTCTCCGGGTGATCCTTTCTCAGTTATGGCAGGAGAGCTGGGGGAGCCTGAAGAAGTCCCCACAACCAGTAGAGCTGGACAGCCGTCTGCTGAATCTGAGCCTACGTTAGAGTTTACCGATCTAAATGTGCACAAGGAAAATTTTGTTACGGAACAGAGAAAAGACCCTACCCTTGCCAGGGCCTGGGAAAATGTGGTGGTGGTTGATGGGGTACCTGTCGAACCGGGGGACGGGCCCTGTTTTCCATATTTCTGCAGCAATGAGGATTTATTGTATCGTGTATGTAAAACTAATGATGAAGTGGTTGAACAGTTGGTAGTCCCTAAGCTATACAGACGGGTGGTGTTGGAACTTGCCCATGGGCATTTGCTAGGAGGCCATTTAGGGGTTGAGAAAACCACTGAAAGGGTGTTGCGCAGGTTTTACTGGCCTGGGATATGGAAAAATATCGAGAATTATTGTCAATCCTGTCCTATATGTCAGATGTCAGCCCCCCAACCCCACTTTCGAAGTCCGTTAGTGCCCTTGCCCATTATTGAAGTGCCCTTTGAAAGGATTGCCATGGACCTGGTGGGTCCACTCCCCAAATCTGCCCGCGGTCATCAACATATCCTCGTGATCATGGATTACGCTACCCGTTACCCCGAGGCTGTTCCCTTACGCACTGCATCTGCTAAAAACATTGCCAAAGAGCTGTTTATGGTGTTCAGTCGGGTTGGCATTCCGAAAGAAGTCCTTACAGACCAAGGTACCCCATTCATGTCACGAGTAACTAGGGAGCTCTGCAAGTTATTTAAGGTGACGCAGTTGCGTACCTCAGTGTACCATCCTCAAACGGATGGCTTGGTGGAACGCTTCAATAAGACATTAAAGAGTATGTTAAAAAAGGTTGTTGATAAGGATGGGAAAAACTGGGACTTCCTGATACCTTACTTGATGTTCGCCATCAGGGAAGTTCCCCAGTCCTCTACGGGGTACTCTCCATTTGAGCTGCTTTATGGGAGACACCCTCGGGGACTCTTAGACATAGCCAAGGAAACTTGGGAGGGGGAGCAGACACCTCACAAAAGTGTTATTGAGCATATCGCTCAAATGCAGGATAGGATTGCAGCAGTCATGCCGGTAGTAAAAGAACATTTACTGCAGGCCCAAGCAGCCCAACAGAGGATATACAACAGGGGGGCCCAACTTCGTGTTTTCTCACCTGGTGACCGGGTCCTCGTGTTAGTTCCCACTGTTGAGAGCAAATTCCTGGCTAAGTGGCAGGGACCCTTTGAAGTAATTGAAAGAGTTGGGGAGGTCAATTACAAGGTGTATCAACCAGGTAAAAGGAAGCCCGAACAGATTTACCACATAAACCTGTTAAAGCCCTGGAAGGATAGACTGGCATTAACTGCCAGGTCTCTCCCGGTAACCCTTAAGGGTACTGAATCCCCTCTGATCCCTGAGGTCACGATTCCAGACACCCTGTCATGTTCCCAGAAACAGGAAGCTAGAGAGTTCCTGATAAGGAATAAAGAGAAATTTTCAGAGTTGCCGGGCACGACTTCAGCAGTTCAGCATGATATTGTTACTGAACCTGGGGTCCGTGTCAAGCTCAAACCATACCGAATTCCCGAAGCTAGAAGAAAGGACATCAGTGAGGAAGTTAAAAGTATGTTGGAGCTAGATGTTATTGAGGAATCCAATAGTGACTGGTCTAGCCCCATTGTATTAGTCCCAAAACCGGATGGCACTTGGAGGTTTTGTAACGACTTCAGGAAGCTTAATGCGGTAACAAAGTTTGACACATACCCAATGCCCAGGGTAGACGAGCTTATAGACCGACTTGGCAAGGCCCGTTATCTGACCACTTTGGACTTGACCAAAGGATATTGGCAAATACCCCTGACTGGTAGGGCCAAAGAAAAGACTGCATTTGTGACCCCGGAGGGGTCGTTTCAGTATAAGAAAATGCCTTTTGGGTTGCAAAATGCCCCTGCAACATTTCAGAGGGCTATGGACAGGACCCTAAGACCTCACCGACAGTATGCTGCAGCCTATCTGGACGACATAGTGGTGCATAGCACTGACTGGGAGTCTCACTTGCCCCGTGTCCAGGCTGTCCTGGATTCCCTTTTCAAAGAAGGGTTTACGGCAAATCCCAAAAAATGTGCCATTGGGCTAGAGGAAGCCAGGTATTTGGGCTACACTATTGGCCGGGGTGTCATAAAGCCCCAGGTGAATAAAATAGAAGCCATCCAGGAGTGGCCACGTCCTGCAAACAAGAAGCAGGTCAGGGCCTTTCTTGGCATTGCGGGGTACTATAGAAGATTCATCCCAAATTTCGCAACTATAGCTGCCCCACTGACAGACCTTACAAAAGGGAAAGCCTCCGTAATGGTGAAATGGTCTCCAGTAGCAGAAGAGTCTTTTCAAGTACTGAAGAAGGCTCTTTGTGCACAGCCAATCCTATACTCCCCCGATTTCTCCAAAAACTTTTTGGTCCAGACGGATGCATCTGATGTGGGTATCGGGGCAGTACTTTCACAGGTACACAATGGGGAAGAACACCCTGTGGTGTACTTAAGCAGAAAGCTCAATGACCATGAAAAGAAGTACGCAGTCATTGAAAAGGAGTGTCTGGCCATAAAGTGGGCCGTGGACGCGCTCAGGTACTACTTGTTGGGGCGCCAGTTTGAGTTGATAACTGACCATGCTCCCCTGAAATGGATGGCCCAAAAGAAGGAGACTAATAGGCGGGTGAACCGGTGGTTTTTGGCCCTACAAGACTACGCCTTTACAGTAAAACACAGGCCAGGTGTTGAGATGGGGAATGTAGATGCCCTCTCCCGTGTTCACTCCTGTTGGGCTACAGGTGTTCCAACCCTGGGGTTGAAACAAGGGGGGAGGATGTGTGACAGAGCATCCCAGAGAGAGCCTGGGAAAGTCCTATTCGGGGTTTATACATCTCCCAGGCTCCTCTCATATACATTCAGGGATCTCTGAGCCAGGGTCCAGTTCAGGTGTTGGTTCTCTCCCACAGGTTAATTAAAAGCTCACCTGAGCAGACAGCCTTTGCTCAGCCTGGGAAACACAGACAATGTTGGTTTGTGAGAGCAAGAAGGTTGGTAAAACTTGTTACTCTGTGAATGTGGAAGCTGACAAGCGTTAGGCTTGTCCAGCCTGGTAGTGAGGGCCTGTACATACTGTGTAGTTAGAGCCGAGACACGGCTAGGCTTTTGTTTAGCTATTTTTTCTTCTGTTTGTTTTCAGCACACTGTACAGCACCTGTCATTAGACTTTGTATATAGCACCAATAAACAACACTGTTTTCACTGATCCAATGGACTTGGTATCTGTGCCTGCTCATCCCAGGGAGTTTTTGGACCCGCTACCTGCCCCCCAGGTTACATTATATATATATATATACTCTGCATCCAGTGTAGCCTATATCTGACTGCAGTGCATTCCTGGTGTACTTTTTTTACTACACTTCTGGTGGTGTACACAGTACACAATACAGTGCA
Source organism: Rana muscosa (assembly GCA_029206835.1). Classification (NCBI taxonomy): domain Eukaryota; kingdom Metazoa; phylum Chordata; class Amphibia; order Anura; family Ranidae; genus Rana; species Rana muscosa. Next base: position 174,526,914 of record CM055128.1, on the reverse strand, counting down.
CCCGTAGTGCAGTTTCTACTACTTTTCTGGTGGTGTACACAGTACACAATACAGTGCAGCTGTAGTGCACTAGCTACTACACTTCTGGTGGTGTACACAATACAGTGTACCCGTAGTGCAGTTGCTACTACTTTTCTGGTGGTGTACACAGAACACAATACAGTGCAGCCATAGTGCACTAGCTACTACACTTCTGGTGGTGTACACAATACAGCGCACCCGTAGTGCAGTTGCTACTACTTTTCTGGTGGTGTACACAGAACACAATACAGTGCAGCCATAGTGCACTTGCTACTACACTTCTGGTGGTGTACACAATACAGTGCACCCATAGTGCAGTTGCTACTACTTTTCTGGTGGTGTACACAGCACACAATACAGTGCAGCTGTAGTGCACTAGCTACTACACTTCTGGTGGTGTACACAATACAGTGCACCCGTAGTGCAGTTGCTACTACTTTTCTGGTGGTGTACAGAGTACACAATACAGTGCAGCCGTAGTGCACTTGCTACTACACTTCTGATGGTGTACACAATACAGTGCACCCGTAGTGCATTTGCTACTACTTTTCTGGTGGTGTACACAGTACACAATACAGTGCACCCGTAGTGCAGTTGCTACTACTTTTCTGGTGGTGTACACAATATACAATACAGTGCAGCCATAGTGCACTTGCTACTACACTTCTGGTGGTGTACACAATACAGTGTACTCGTAGTGCATTTGCTTCTACTTTTCTGGTGGTGTACACAGTACACAATACAGTGCACCAGTAGTGCAGTTGCTACTACGTTTCTGGTGGTGTACACAGTACACGATACAGTGCAGCCGTAGTGCAGTTGCTACTACTTTTCTGGTGGTGTACACAGTGCAAAATACAGTGCAGCCGTAGTGCACTTGCTACTACTTTTTTTGGTGGTGTACACAGTATCTAATACAGTGTAGTGTGGTGTTGCAAAACAAAATTTACATCATGTCCGGAAGGCCTCCAAGGAGAGGCAGACGCTCATAGGCCACTAAAAGAGGGCAAGCAGGCTTTGTGTCTTCAGTCAACAGTGCTGGTCGTGGACATGGTGCATCCTCTGCACGTGGCCGTGGGGCACGCTTGTCCTATTTTTCTGCTGCTGGCCGTGTTATTGAGCCACAACATGCAGAAGAGTTGGTGGAGTGGATAACAAAGCCGTCCTCATCCTCCTCATCCTCTGTTACCCAGGCTCAGAGTAGTTTGCCTTCCAATGTAGCTGCCAAAGCGGCCTATTCCAACGGCTCCTTGTCCACAGTCACTCCTTCCATAGCCCCACCATTATACACGGAGAAGTCCCCCAAACTATTCGACCACAGTGTTGGGTACATGCTGCTGGAGGATGCACAGCAATTTGAAGGCTCCGATTTTGATACCCAGGTTGAGGAAGGGAGTAACGTGAGCCTAGAGAGAGGGGGTGCCCAAGAAGGACAAGAAACTTGCAGTCATGTTCTCCCAGCTGCAGCATGCTGCCAAGTTTGCTCCAGCGGACGAGCAGGGAGGGGATGATGAGGTCACTGACTCTACTTGGGTGCCTGATAGAAGAGAGGAGGAGAAGGAGGAGGAGGCACATCTCCAATGAGGCAGGATGCCCCCAGGGGGCAGCTTAAGGGCAGCCACCCTATTGCATCTGTGAGGGGGTTAGCTCGGCAGCGGGTGTGTGTGACCCCCGGGATGGGCTCCCCACACAAAAACAGGCCCAGCAAACGGAGGTTGTGGTTTTCAAAATCAAAAAGGTGCGGTTTATTTTCTATTTACAGTGACAAAACACAGCAAAGCAAAAGAAACATAAACAAAATAAATCCTGGTCAACTTGACCTCTGACTAAACATACAGGTTTCCTAACTAACAACTGGGATCAGCCTAGTGCTGTCCTAGTCCCTAAGTCCCTGGTTTTAAATGTCCAAGCAAATAGCCACACAGGCTTTGTCTCACCGCACAGGGGTTCACTCTCCCTAGACAGTCCACACAGGTCTGGGTCCAGGCATGAGCTAACATCTAATGAAGCTGGGAGTTCTTATAGAGGCCTAAATGAGCTGACAAGCTTCAGCTGGTCTCATCAACTCCCTGTCTGCACGACGCCCCACACTCTCCCTAGAGGTATGAGTCATCCATTAGCCCACTAGCCTTAGCTGGGCTTATACAACTCTCCACCTAGTTGTATAAGTCGGCGTAAAGCCTGAATCTGGGCGAAATATATCTACCCCCCTGGATGCAACCAGGTGACTTTACCTTCCTGCTGTCACATACCCCCCCCTCTTGTTTTAACCTCGGGGTTGGAACACCAGCAATCAGGCATTCATGTACTCGAGACAAAGCATCCACATTCCCCATTTGAACGCCAGGGCGATGCTTTACTGTGAAGTTGAATTCCTGGAGGGCCAGGAACCACCTATTCACTCTTCTATTTGTTTCCTTGTTTTGAGCCATCCACTTTAACGGAGCGTGATCCGTAACCATGTCAAAGTGCCTACCTAGCAGGTAGTACCGAAGGGAATCTAGAGCCCACTTCACCGCTAAACACTCCTTTTCAACGGTGGCGTAATTTACCTCATGGGACTTCAACTTCCTGCTGAGGTAAATGACTGGGTGCTCTTCCCCGTTCCAGACCTGGGACAATACTGCTCCTAACCCCACATCTGACGCATCACTTTGTACGACAAAGTCTTTAGAGAAGTCGGGTGAGTACAACACTGGCTGGCTACATAAGGCTTGTTTCAAGAATTGGAATGCTGCCTCAGCCTCGGGGGTCCATTTAATCATGACCGACCCTTTCCCCTTCGTCAGGTTGGTTAGGGGCACAGCCTTAGAAGCAAAGTGGGGAATGAATCGCCGATAATACCCAGCGATTCCCAGAAAGGCTCGTACCTGCTTCTTGCTGTTGGGACGTGGCCAACTCTGGATGGCCTCGACTTTGTTGAGTTGGGGTTTTATTACTCCCCTCCCAATGGTGTACCCAAGATATTTGGCCTCCTCCTGCCCAATGGTACACTTCTTGGGGTTAGCCGTAAACCCCGCTTCCCGAACAGAGTCCAGGACTGCTTGCACTTTTGGCAGATGTGAGGCCCAATCTGTGCTATGGACAATTACGTCATCCAGGTAAGCCGCAGCATACTTCCGATGGGGCCTCAGCATCTGGTCCATTTTCCGCTGGAATGTGGCCGGCGCATTCTGTAACCCGAACGGCATTCTTTTATATTGGAACACCCCGTCTGGGGTTACAAATGCGGTTTTCTCTTTGGCCGACTTGGCCAGGGGGATTTGCCAATACCCTTTTGTGAGGTCAAGAGTCGTCATGTATCGGGCTGTTCCCAGCCGGTCGATCAACTCATCTATACGTGGCATGGGGTAGGTGTCAAATTTTGTAACTTTGTTCAACTGACGAAAATCGTTACAAAATCGCCAGCTCCCATCCGGTTTAGGCACCAACACAATGGGACTAGACCAATCACTTTGGGACTCCTCTATCACCCCTAAGTTCAGCATTTTCTGTACTTCCTCCCGTATTGCCTCCCGTCGGGCCTCTGGGATCCGATAGGGTTTTAACTTCACCCTTTCACCGGGCGGGGTAATGATGTCATGCTCTACCCCAGATGTTTGTCCCGGCAGCTCAGAGAATACCTCCTTGTTGCGAAGCACAAACTCCTTAACCTCCTGTTGTTGGGGTTGTGACAAGGTGGCTGCTATTCCAACCTCAGGAATGATGCAACCAGTTTGAGCTGGTGACCAAGTGTCTGCGACTAGGGACTCTCTATCCCTCCAGGCTTTCAACAGATTAACGTGATAGATCTGTTCGGGCTTTCGCCTTCCTGGTTGTCTGACCTTGTAATTCACTTCGCTCACTTTTTCCATTATCTCATAGGGGCCTTGCCATTTGGCAAGGAATTTACTTTCAACCGTAGGGACAAGTACCAGTATCCTATCCCCCGGGGAAAAGGTACGGGTCTTGGCTCCACGGTTGTACACTCTCTGCTGTGCTAACTGCGCTTGGGCCAAATGTTCCTTCACGATGGGCATTACCTGTGCAATTCGGTCTTGCATCAGGGCGACATGCTCAATCACACTCCTGTGGGGAGAACTCTCACTTTCCCAAGTTTCCTTGGCAATATCCAACAGCCCTCTTGGGTGTCTCCCATACAGTAACTCAAAGGGGGAGAATCCCGTAGAGGATTGGGGCACCTCCCTAATAGCAAACATCAGATAAGGAAGTAGACAGTCCCAATCCTTTCCATCTCTATCCACCACTTTCTTCAACATTTGTTTTAGGGTTTTGTTGAATCTTTCAACCAGCCCATCGGTTTGGGGGTGATACACAGATGTACGTAATTGCGTCACTTTGAACAATTTACACAGCTCCTTCATAACCCGGGACATAAAGGGTGTACCTTGGTCCGTAAGCAGTTCTTTACAAATACCCACCCGGCTAAACACAAGAGATAGCTCTTTGGCTATGGTTTTGGCCGAGGTATTTCGGAGAGGGATCGCTTCTGGATAACGGGTGGCATAGTCCATTATAACTAATATGTACTGGTGCCCCCTAGCGGACTTGATTATAGGACCTACCAAATCCATGGCGATCCTCTCAAACGGGACCTCAATGATGGGTAGAGGGACCAGCGGGCTACGGAAATGTGGCATCGGGGCCGACCTCTGACACACAGGGCAGGAGGAACAATAATTTTCTATGTCCTTCATCACCCCCGGCCAATAGAATCTCTGTAATACCCTCTCTCGGGTTTTCTCTGTCCCCAGATGACCTCCAAGAATGTGCCCATGGGCCAACTCCAACACCAACTTCCTGTAAGGTTTGGGCACCACAAGCTGCTCAACGGTTTCTTCTGCCCTTTTTGCCACCCGATACAGTAGGTCCTTCTCTACGCTGAAGTATGGGTAAGTGCAGGTATTATCTGGGTTCACTAACTCGCCATCTATTTTCACTACGTTTTCCCGTGCCTTTATTAGGGCGGGGTCTTTCAACTGTTCTGTGGCAAAGTTTTCCCTGTGAACCTCAAGATCAGAAAACTCCACAGACGGTAGGTTTTCGTCTGAGGAGGTGGGCTCCTCTCCAGTTTCTTGAGTCTCCCCTGCCAATACTGATAAGGGAAATTCCGGAGAGTCCTCACCACTCTCAGGGGAGTTCTGGCTATCACATTCCTGGTACATAGGGGCACCAGTGGGGGGCTCAGGATCATCCCACAGTTCCCAGAACTTCGGAAAATCCCTTCCCACAATGGCGTCATGCGGTAACTGAGATACTAAGCCCACTGGATGAGAGAGGGTACCTTTGGGGGTCTCGAAACACACTGTAGTCACTGGATACTCTCGGGTGTCCCCATGCACACAAATAACAGCTACCTTGCTATTCCCAGAGACCTCTGTTTTAACTAACTCAGCCTTTATCAGGGTCACAAGGCTACCTGAATCCAGCAATACCACAACATTTCTACCATTAACACACATTTTGCATAAATGTTTCTCAGTTCCTCGAATGGCAGTGCATGCGACTGTCGCACACAGCGACTGACGTCTGCCCGTCAGAAAGTCACACTGCATGGGTTCCTCCACAACCGGGCAATTGGCTGCAATATGTCCCGCTTGCCGGCAGCGGTAGCAAACGATCCTTCTTGCCGCCTCTTGAGCCGCTGATTTCCCAGGCTGTTCTCGCCAAACTTGGGGTAGAGCTCCCAACCTCTCACTCTCTCCACCCTCACCCCTTGGAATCCTCTTATCCGCCCCTGGGGATGGTCTGGTCTTAGGGTGGAAAGTCCGAGTGTCTCTGGAAGAGGCCGTCAGGTTCTCTGTAGCCAAGTATTTCTCCACACGATCCACAAGACCATCGGCCGTCTCTGGGTCTCCATGGCTTACCCACTTTTGGATGGCAGTAGGAAGAGCTCTCAAAAACCGATCCATTACAACACGTTCCACAATCTTTGGTGCGGACAAAGTCTCTGGCTGTAGCCACTTTCTGCTCAGGTGAATGAGATCATACATTTGAGACCTGGGGGGTTTTCCAAGCTGGAAAGTCCAGTTATGCACACGCTGAGCCCGGACAGCCTGGGTGACACCCAGCCTTGCCAAAATTTCAGCTTTTAGCATCACATAGTCTTTTGCTTGGTTAGGCTCTAGGTCATAGTAAGCTTTCTGCGATTCACCAGTTAACAGAGGAGCCACCAGTCCAGCCCACTGCTCCTCAGGCCACTTTTCTCTTTCAGCGGTCCTTTCAAATGTGGTCAAAAATACCTCTGGATCATCCTCTCCAGTCATTTTTGTCAATAAACGACTCACCCCAAAGGACGCGGTATTAGTGGGACGGCTTTCCTCACTGGTCTGCGGACGTTGCTGCATTACTGCTTCCATCTGTTGTTGTAGTCTCTGCTCTTGCTTCTGCAACAGGTCTATGAAGCGGGCCTCAGATTGCTGCTGGGCTTGTTGCTGAGCCTCCAGACTCTGTTGCAAAGTTGCGTTTGTCTGCTGCTGGGCTGCAAGGCTCTGTTGATGAGCTTGCTGCTGGGCTGCGAAGTTCTGTTGTTGAGCTGCAAGGCTCTGTTGATGAGCTGCAAGGCTCTTTTGCAAACCTGCATTTGTCTGCTGTTGATTGGCATTTGCTAGAGCCAGCTGCTTCAGTATCTCCTCCATGCTGGCTTAAAAAAAAACTGCCACTGGTTCTCCACCAACTGTGAGGGGGTTAGCTCGGCAGCGGGTGTGTGTGACCCCCGGGATGGGCTCCCCACACAAAAACAGGCCCAGCAAACGGAGGTTGTGGTTTTCAAAATCAAAAAGGTGCGGTTTATTTTCTATTTACAGTGACAAAACACAGCAAAGCAAAAGAAACATAAACAAAATAAATCCTGGTCAACTTGACCTCTGACTAAACATACAGGTTTCCTAACTAACAACTGGGATCAGCCTAGTGCTGTCCTAGTCCCTAAGTCCCTGGTTTTAAATGTCCAAGCAAATAGCCACACAGGCTTTGTCTCACCGCACAGGGGTTCACTCTCCCTAGACAGTCCACACAGGTCTGGGTCCAGGCATGAGCTAACATCTAATGAAGCTGGGAGTTCTTATAGAGGCCTAAATGAGCTGACAAGCTTCAGCTGGTCTCATCAACTCCCTGTCTGCACGACGCCCCACACTCTCCCTAGAGGTATGAGTCATCCATTAGCCCACTAGCCTTAGCTGGGCTTATACAACTCTCCACCTAGTTGTATAAGTCGGCGTAAAGCCTGAATCTGGGCGAAATATATCTACCCCCCTGGATGCAACCAGGTGACTTTACCTTCCTGCTGTCACACATCACACCGCAGAGCTAAGCAGGTGCAGGGCGCTGCTGACTCCCCGCTGATTTTGAAAAGTTCTTTGGTGTGGGCCTTTTTTGACACATGTGCAGCAGATTGCACTGTTGCTGTTTGCAACCTATGTCTGAAGCGGATCAAGCGTGGCCAAAACAGCAGCCGCTTGGGCATCACATGCTTGACCAGATATATGACGACCTCCCATGCAGTCCGTTGGCAACAGCGCTTGAAAGACCCACATTAAAGAACAAGGCGGACTTCTCCTTGCTCCTCATCTGGGATCTCCAACCCCACTATACCTCCAGTCCTCTCAGAAACCTGCACTGAGAGGAATGAAGGTATAGCAATAGGTGTCCCAAGTACTTGCGGCCAATCTGCTAGCGGTACACCACCATCTGATTTTAGCTGGCAAATTTCCCTACCCCAGTTGCTAAACCGTAGAAAGAAATTCGGTCCCAGCCATCCACATGCTCAGCGTCTGAATGCTAGCCTGGCCAAATTGCTAGCACTGCAACTGCTGCCTTTTCAGCTGGTAGACTCTGCCCCCTTTCGCGAATTTGTGGAATGTGCAGTACCTCAGTGGCAGGTTCCCAAAGGCCATTTCTTTTCACGGAAGGCCATTCCGGCTCTCTACCGGCATGTGGAAGGCAATGTCTTGGCCTCGTTGGCCTTGTCGGTCAGCAGTAAGGTGCATATTACCGCTGACTCATGGTCCAGCAGGCATGGATAGGGACGTTACCTTTCTTTCACGGCGCACTGGGTAACTATGCTGGCAGCTGGGAAGGATGCAGGACAGGGTTCAGTATTGCTAGAGCTTGTTCTGCCACCACGCCTCCAAAATGCTAGTGGTGATTCTGCCACAGCTCTCTCCTCCACCCCCTCCTCTTCTTCCTGTATGGCCTCTTCCTCTGCAGATTTGTCCTCTGAACCAGCGGTGCTCCGTAGGTGTTCAAGGGGCTACACAACCACTTAGGCAAAAAGATGCCATGCGGTGCTTGAGTTGGTCTGCTTAGGGGACAGGAGCCACACTGGGGCAGATATCCTGTCAGCTCTGCAGGGGCAGGCTCAGAGGTGGTTGACACTACGTAGAGTTGCCACCTTTTCTTCAAGCCAAACCCGAACACTTTAGCAGCGCAGGCAAATAATTTTTTTTCGTAGTACATTAAATTCATGACCTCAATGCAATGAACGCCAATTTTTTATGTAGTATACACTATACATATAGTTTTGTGATTAAATAACATTTCTGGAGGGTTTGATGGGGGCAGTATGTACGGGAGAGGAGTGTGGAGGGGATGATGGGGGCAGTATGTACAGGAGGGAAGTGCGGAGGATATGATGGGGGCAGTATGTACAGGAGAGGAGTGCGGAGGGGATGATGGGGGCAGTATGTACGGGGGAGGAGTGTGGAGGGGATGATGGGGGCAGTATATACGGGAGAGGAGTGCGGAGGGGATGATGGGGGCAGTATGTATGGGAGAGGGGTGCGGAGGGTATGATGGGGGCAGTATATACAGGAGAGGAGTGCGGAGGGTATGATGGGGGCAGTATGAACAGGAGAGGAGTGCGGAGGGGATGATGGGGCAGTATGTACGGGATAGGAGTGCGGAGGGGATGATGGGGGCAGTATGTACAGGAGAAGAAAGTGGAGGGAATTATGGGGGCAGTATGTACGGGAGAGAGTGTGGAGGGAATGATGTGGGCAGTATGTACGGGAGAGGAGTGCGGAGGGGATGATGGGGGCAGTATGTACAGGAGAGGAGTGCGGAGGGGATGATGGGGGCAGTATGTACAGGAGAGGAAAGCCTAAAAAGGGTTTGGGAATCCCGGTCCTGCCCCAGGGGACATGTATCAATTTAAAAAAAAGGTTTTAAAATTGACGTTTTTTCGGGAGCAGTGATTTTAATGATGCTTAAAGTGAAAAAATAAAAGTGAAATATTCCTTTAAATGTCGTGCCTGGGGGTGTCTATAGTATGCCTGTAAAGTGGCACGTGTTTCCCGTGTTTAGAACTGTCCCTGCACAAAATGACATTTCTAAAGGAATAAAAGTCATTTAAAACTGCTTGCGGCTTTAATGTAATGTCTGGTCTCTGCAATATGGATGAAAATCATTGAGAAAAACAGCATGGGTACCCCTCCCCCCTCCAGCCCATTACCAGGCCCTTTGGGTGTTGTATGGATATTAAGGGGAACCCCGAACCCAAATAAAAAAAAGAAAATGTGTGGGGTAGGGATGAGCTTCGTGTTCGAGTCGAACATACGTTCGACTCGAACATCGGCTGTTCGATCGTTCGACGAAGATCGAACGATTTGGGCCGTTCGCGCCAAATTCGAGTGACGCGAACGGCCCACAATGCACTACGCCATCGCAGTGTCATCCAGGCGCTGTGATTGGCCAAGCATGCACTGTGACCCCGCATGCTTGGCCAATCACAGCGCCGGCAGCGAGGAGAGCAATGATTGGCCACAGGCAGGATGCCTGTGGCCAATTATTGCTGAGGGTGTTTAGTACATGCCCCACACTATAAAAGGCTGCCAGCACGGCGGCCTAGTGTAGTGTGTTCCGGAGCAGGGAAAGACAAGCATAGGCAGGGACAGTGACATTTATTTCTTTCTTGCTTAACCTGGATTCCTTTAGTTTAGGGAAAGAGAAGGATAGGTAGGGAGAGTGTCAGTGTGTTTTACTGTGCGAGTCCTTGTTTCTAGGGACAAAGAAGGAAAGTGAGGGGATTTCTCCTTGTGCTATAGTGTGCTTTAAAAAAACATTTTTTCTAGGGACAGAAAACTCTAGGTAGGGAGAGTGTCAGTTTCTTTCACTGTGCCAGTCCTTGTTTCTAGGGACAAAGAAGGAAAGTGAGGGGAATTCTCCTTGTGCTATAGTGTGCTTTAAAAAAACATTTTTTCTAGGGACAGAAAACTCTAGGTAGGGAGAGTGTCAGTTTCTTTCACTGTGCCAGTCCTTGTTTCTAGGGACAAAGAAGGAAAGTGAGGGGAATTCTCCTTGTGCTATAGTGTGCTTTAAAAAAACATTTTTTCTAGGGACAGAAAACTCTAGGTAGGGAGAGTGTCAGTTTCTTTCACTGTGCCAGTCCTTGTTTCTAGGGACAAAGAAGGAAAGTGAGGGGAATTCTCCTTGTGCTATAGTGTGCTTTAAAAAAACATTTTTTCTAGGGACAGAAAACTCTAGGTAGGGAGAGTGTCAGTTTCTTTCACTGTGCCAGTCCTTGTTTCTAGGGACAAAGAAGGAAAGTGAGGGGAATTCTCCTTGTGCTATAGTGTGCTTTAAAAAAACATTTTTTCTAGGGACAGAAAACTGTAGGTAGGGAGAGTGTCAGTTTCTTTCACTGTGCCAGTCCTTGTTTCTAGGGACAAAGAAGGAAAGTGAGGGGAATTCTCCTTGTGCTATAGTGTGCTTTAAAAAAACATTTTTTCTAGGGACAGAAAACTCTAGGTAGGGAGAGTGTCAGTTTCTTTCACTGTGCCAGTCCTTGTTTCTAGGGACAAAGAAGGAAAGTGAGGGGAATTCTCCTTGTGCTATAGTGTGCTTTAAAAAAACATTTTTTCTAGGGACAGAAAACTCTAGGTAGGGAGAGTGTCAGTTTCTTTCACTGTGCCAGTCCTTGTTTCTAGGGACAAAGAAGGAAAGTGAGGGGAATTCTCCTTGTGCTATAGTGTGCTTTAAAAAAACATTTTTTCTAGGGACAGAAAACTCTAGGTAGGGAGAGTGTCAGTTTCTTTCACTGTGCCAGTCCTTGTTTCTAGGGACAAAGAAGGAAAGTGAGGGGAATTCTCCTTGTGCTATAGTGTGCTTTAAAAAAAAATTTTTTTCTAGGGACAGAAAACTCTAGGTAGGGAGAGTGTCAGTTTCTTTCACTGTGCCAGTCCTTGTTTCTAGGGACAAAGAAGGAAAGTGAGGGGAATTCTCCTTGTGCTATAGTGTGCTTTAAAAAAACATTTTTTCTAGGGACAGAAAACTGTAGATAGGGAGAGTGTCAGTTTCTTTCACTGTGCCAGTCCTTGTTTCTAGGGACAAAGAAGGAAAGTGAGGGGAATTCTCCTTGTGCTATAGTGTGCTTTAAAAAAACATTTTTTCTAGGGACAGAAAACTCTAGGTAGGGAGAGTGTCAGTTTCTTTCACTGTGCCAGTCCTTGTTTCTAGGGACAAAGAAGGAAAGTGAGGGGAATTCTCCTTGTGCTATAGTGTGCTTTAAAAAAACATTTTTTCTAGGGACAGAAAACTCTAGGTAGGGAGAGTGTCAGTTTCTTTCACTGTGCCAGTCCTTGTTTCTAGGGACAAAGAAGGAAAGTGAGGGGAATTCTCCTTGTGCTATAGTGTGCTTTAAAAAAACATTTTTTCTAGGGACAGAAAACTCTAGGTAGGGAGAGTGTCAGTTTCTTTCACTGTGCCAGTCCTTGTTTCTAGGGACAAAGAAGGAAAGTGAGGGGAATTCTCCTTGTGCTATAGTGTGCTTTAAAAAAACATTTTTTTCTAGGGACAGAAAACTCTAGGTAGGGAGAGTGTCAGTTTCTTTCACTGTGCCAGTCCTTGTTTCTAGGGACAAAGAAGGAAAGTGAGGGGAATTCTCCTTGTGCTATAGTGTGCTTTAAAAAAACATTTTTTCTAGGGACAGAAAACTGTAGGTAGGGAGAGTGTCAGTTTCTTTCACTGTGCCAGTCCTTGTTTCTAGGGACAAAGAAGGAAAGTGAGGGGAATTCTCCTTGTGCTATAGTGTGCTTTAAAAAAACATTTTTTTCTAGGGACAGAAAACTCTAGGTAGGGAGAGTGTCAGTTTCTTTCACTGTGCCAGTCCTTGTTTCTAGGGACAAAGAAGGAAAGTGAGGGGAATTCTCCTTGTGCTATAGTGTGCTTTAAAAAAACATTTTTTCTAGGGACAGAAAACTGTAGGTAGGGAGAGTGTCAGTTTCTTTCACTGTGCCAGTCCTTGTTTCTAGGGACAAAGAAGGAAAGTGAGGGGAATTCTCCTTGTGCTATAGTGTGCTTTAAAAAAACATTTTTTTCTAGGGACAGAAAACTCTAGGTAGGGAGAGTGTCAGTTTCTTTCACTGTGCCAGTCCTTGTTTCTAGGGACAAAGAAGGAAAGTGAGGGGAATTCTCCTTGTGCTATAGTGTGCTAAAGCATTCCTCATCAACCATCTTTGAAATCCTTGTTTTTTGGACAGTCAGGGAAATTGTCGTTGTGCTATTCTGTGCAAAAGCAATAATCCTCAACCATATTTAGAAATCCTTAAGTAAAGGGACAGAGAAGGACACCTGAAGGTAGCCCTTATTGCTTTTTTCCCATCTCCCTGCAGGCCATCTATTAGAATGTCTGGAAGGCAAACAAGGAGAGGCAGACAGTCAGGAGGCAATAAAAGAGGGCAAGCAGGCTCTGTGTCTGGGGGGCAACAGTGCTGGTCGTGGACGCGGTGCATTGTCATCAGCACATGGCCATGGGACACGCTTGTCCTTCTTTTCGGCAGCTGGACATGTTGAGCCACATCATGCCGAAGACTTGGTAGAGTGGATGACCAAGCCCTCCTCCTCCTCCTCATCCTCTCTCACCCAGGCTCAGGGTACTGGCAAAGCAGCTGCCAAAGCGTCCTCTTCCCTGGTATCAATGTCAGACTCATCATCAGTCACTCCTTCCCTAGACCCACCATGTCCTCCTCCTGAGGAGTCCCCCGAACTGTTTGAGCACAGTGTTGGGTACATGCTCCAGGAGGATGCCCAGCGTTTCGAAGGGTCTGATGATGAAACCCAGCTACAGGAAGGCAGTAGCGTGAGAGCAGACAGAGGGGATGCTCAAGAAGGACACCAATCTGGCAGTCATGTTCCAGCAGCTGCAGCATACTGCCAGATTGGCTCCAGTGATGAGGAGGGAGGGGATGATGAGGTCACTGACTCCACGTGGGTGCCTAATAGGAGAGAGGAGGAGGAGGAGGATGAGGAGGAGGCACATCTCCAACGAGGCAGGATGCCCTTTGGTGGCCAGCGTAAGGGCAGTACACCGACGGAATCACACCGCAGAGCTCCGCCTGTGCAGGGCGCTGCCTCTGCCCGTCATTCAAAAAGTTCCTTGGTGTGGGCCTTTTTTGAGGCTAGTGCATCAGATCGCACAGCTGCTGTTTGCAACATATGTCTCAAGCGTATATCGCGTGGCCAAAACATCAGCCGCTTGGGTACCACATGCCTGACCAGACATATGTTGACCTGCCATGCAGCTCGTTGGCAAGCCTACCTCAAAGACCCACACCAAAGAACAAAGCGGACCTCTCCTTGCACCACATCAGCTGGGATCTCCAACCCCACTATAACTTCAGTCCTCTCTGAAACATGCACTGAGAGGAATGAAGGTGTAGAATTAGGTGTGTCACAGCCAAGTACTTGCGGCCACTCTGCTAGCAGTACACCGACGTCCGATTCTAGCAGGCAAATTTCCCTGCCCCAGCTGCTGGACCGTCGAAAGAAGTTCACTCCCAGCCATCCACATGCCCAGCGGTTGAATGCTAGCTTGGCTAAATTGCTAGCGCTTCAACTGCTGCCTTTTCAGTTGGTAGACTCGGCCCCCTTCCGTGAGTTTGTGCAATGTGCGGTTCCTCAGTGGCAGGTTCCCAAACGCCACTTTTTCTCACGGAAGGCTATTCCGGCTCTCTACCGGCATGTGGAAGGCAATGTCTTGGCCTCGCTGGACAGGGCGGTCAGCGGTAAGGTGCATATTACCGCTGACTCATGGTCCAGCAGGCATGGACAGGGACGTTACCTTTCTTTCACGGCCCATTGGGTCACTCTTTTGGCAGCTGGGAAGGATGCAGGACAAGGTGCAGTAGTGTTGGAGGTTGTTTCACCGCCACGCCTCCAAAATGCTACTACTGGTTGTGACACACCTCTCTCCTCCACCCCCTCCTCTTCTTCTTCCTCCATGGCCTCTTCCTGTGGTTTGTCCTATGAACCAGCGGTGCTCCGTAGCCGTTCACGGGGCTACGCAAGTACGCAGGCAAAAAGATGCCATGCCGTGCTTGCGCTGGTGTGTTTGGGGGACAGAAGCCACACTGGGGCAGAGGTCCTGTCTGCTCTGCAGGGCCAGGCCGAGAGGTGGTTGACGCCACGCCAGCTTAAGCCAGGAATGGTGGTTTGCGACAATGGCACCAACCTCCTCTCCGCCCTCCGACAGGGACAACTGACCCATGTGCCCTGTGTGGCTCACGTCCTTAACCTGGTGGTGCAGCGCTTCTTGGGCAGGTACCCGGGCTTACAGGATGTCCTGAGGCAGGCCAGGAAAGTCTGTGTGCATTTCCGCAGATCTTATAATGCCAGTGCTCGCCTGGCTGAGCTGCAAAAGGAGTTGAACCTGCCCAAGAACCGCCTTATATGTGACATGCCCACCAGGTGGAACTCAACGTTGGCCATGCTGCAGCGGCTGCACACGCAGCAGAGGGCCATCAATGAGTACCTGTGCGACTACGGCACCAGGACAGGGTCAGGGGAGCTTGGTTTTTTTTCTCCACGCCAGTGGGGCATGATCAGGGATGCATGCACTGTCCTGGCACCATTTGAGGAGGCCACGAGGATGGTGAGCAGTGACAGTGCATGCATCAGTGACACTGTACCTCTTGTCCACCTGTTGGAGCACACGCTGCGTGGAATAATGGACAGGGCACTTGAGGCAGAACAGAGGCAGGAAGAGGAGGACTTCCTTGCCTCTCAAGGCCCCCTTTACCTAGACAGTGTTCCTTCTGTCCCACCCATCGCACAGGAAGAGGAAGAGGAGGAGGAGGAGGAGGAGGAGGATTGTGTCAGCATGGAGGTGGAGGCTGGCACTCAGCATCATCAGCAGCAGTCTTTTAGGGATGATTTACAGTCCCAAGAAACCAGTGGACTTGTACGTGGCTGGGAGGAGGTGGCTGCGGATCATGTCGTCCTTAGTGACCCAGAGGACTCCGGAGCGAATGCCTCAGCAAACCTACGCTGCATGGCCTCCCTGATCCTGCAAAGTCTGCGGAAGGATCCTCGTATTCTTCGGATCAACGAGAGGGACCATTACTGGCTGGCCACTCTCCTTGATCCACGGTACAAGGGTAAGGTTGTGGACCTTATGTTACCGTCGCAGAGGGAGCAGAGGATGAGACAACTCCGGGAGGCCTTGCAGAAAGGTCTGTGCAACGCGTTCCCAGAGACTGGGAGGTTACAAACTCCTGGTCCTGGACAACGAGTTGCTGAGGCTTCGGCCAGTCAAAGAAGGAGCGGTGGGGAAGGTGGCCGTCTGACCGATGCGTTCAGACAATTCTTTAGTCCGCAGCCCCAAAGTATGATCGGTTCCAGCAACCATCGCCAGCGTCTGATAAACATGGTGCAGGAATATCTAGGGGCAAGGTCAGACTTGGACACCTTCCCCACCGAAAATCCTCTGGCTTACTGGGTCTTGAGGATGGATCACTGGCCAGAGCTTGCACAGTATGCAATTGAGCTACTGGCCTGTCCTGCATCCAGCGTTCTTTCGGAACGCACATTCAGTGCTGCTGGAGGATTTGTCACGGATCACAGGGTGCGCCTGTCCACCGACTCGGTTGATCGACTGACTTTCATCAAGATGAACCAGTCTTGGATCACCACCAGCTACCACACACCTGATGCTGATATAACAGACTAATTGATTTTAACATGTCACATCCCTTCAAGACTGATGCTGATGCTAAGTGCCTGTGCTGTTATGTTGACTGGCTATCCTCCTCCTCCGAGTCCTCAATGATACGATTGATGATGATAGCTTGGAAGATCATTTTTGTTTATGGGTGCCGCCACCAGTGGCTAAGGCCCAATTTTTCAGCCCCTGTTTTACAGGGGCGTGTAATTACAATTTTTTTAGCAATAATTTGCCATAGGGCTCATTGCTGTGCTCCAAGTACAGTATCTGTGAGGGGTTGGAGTGTTGTGGCACCAGTGCCTAAGGCCCAATTTTTCAGCCCCTGTTTAACAGGGGCGTGTCATTACAATTTTTGAAGCAATACTTTGCAACAGGGCTCATTGCTGTGCTCCAAGTACAGTATCTGTGAGGGGTTGTAGTGTTGTGCCACCAGTGCCTAAGGCCCAATTTTTCAGCCCCTGTTCAACAGGGGCATGCAATTACAATTCTTGATCTAATAATTCACAGCAGGGCCCATTGCTGCACCCACCAAGAGTAACTCTGAGGGCTTACAGTGTTGTGGCAACGCCACCACCACCACCACCACCACGAAAGGCCCAATTTTTCAGCCCCTGTTCAAAAGGGGCATGTAATTACAATTCTTGATCTAATAATTCACAGCAGGGCCCATTCCTGCACCCACCAAGAGTAACTCTGAGGGCTTACAGTGTTGTGGCAACACCACCACCACCACCACCACCACGAAAGGCCCAATTTTTCAGCCCCTGTTCAACAGGGGCATGCAATTACAATTCTTGATCTAATAATTCACAGCAGGGCCCATTGCTGCACCCACCAAGAGTAACTGTCAGGGCTTACAGTGTTGTGGCACCAGCACCACCATCAAAGGCCCAATTTTTACTACCACTGTTCAACAATTATATGTAATTAAAATTCCTGATATAATAGTTGACAGCAGGGCGTTCCAGCACCAACCAAGAGTAACTGTGAGTGCTTACAGTGTTGTGCCAACACCAACAACTAAGGGGCCTATTTCTGCAGAGTATATACGGCAGGTCCCTACTTTCAAACATCCAACTTACAAACGACTCCTACTTGCAAACGCAAGAAGACAACAGGAAGTGAGAGGAAATCTACCACTAGGAAGGAAAATTCTCTCCTGTAAGAATAAATATGGGAGAAAGGTGTCTCCTCTGTACTGATGCTTTATCAAAAATCCTTGTTTCAAGAAAAACACCACATTTCAAAAACAGTTGTCATTGGGACGGAAAGTGAGGTGAAATGTTCTGAACAGGGGCACAGACAGCAAAACAAATGTTACAGGGGTGATAACCCTTACCTATGTTTTCCAAAAAGTTTAAAAATAGATTTTTGGGCTGGAGCTACACTTCAACAATGTACCTGTTCAAAATTACAAACAGATTCTACATAAGAACAAACCTACAGTCCCTGTCTTGTATGCACCGCCTGTATACGGCTGTTCAGAGTATATAGGGCCTTTTTTATTTTATGTGCGGGGTTCCCCTTAATATCCATACAAGACCCAAAGGGGCTGGTAATGGGCTGGGGTAGGGGGGGGGGTCATGGGGTAGCTATGCCATTTTTATTAAAGATTTTCATCCATATTACCGGGACCAGACATTACATTAAAGCCGCAAGCAGTTTTAAATGGCTTTTTTTTCCTTTAGAAGTGTCATTTTGTGCAGGGACAGTTCTAAACACGGGAAACACGTGGCACTTCACAGGCATACTTTAGACACCCCCCAGGTACGATATTTAAAGGAATATTTGACTCTTTTTTTTTCACTTTATGCATCATTAAAATGACTGCTCCCGAAAAACGACCGTTTTTAAAACTTCTTTTTGCATTGATACATGTCCCCTGGTGCAGAACCCGGGTTCCCAAACCCTTTTTAGGACAATAACATGCATAATAGTTGTTATAATTAGCACTTTAGAATTCGAACGTTCGCATCCATTGTATTTAATAGGGTTCTAATGTTCGTACGAACTTTCGGTCCGTTCGCGGGTTCTGGTGCGAACCGAACCCGGGGGTGTTCGGCTCATCACTAGTGTGGGGCCCCCAGGCCCTATATACTCTGAACAGCAGTATACAGGCGGTGCAAACAAGACAGGGACTGTAGGTTTGTTCTTAAGTAGAATCTGTTTGTAATTTGGAACAGGTACATTTTTAAAATGTAGCTCCAGCCAAAAAATCTATTTTTAAGCTTTTTGGAAAACATAGGGAAGGGTTATCACCCCTGTAACATTTGTTTTGCTGTCTGTGCAACTGTTCAGAACATTTCACCTCACTTTCCGTCCCGATGACAAATGTTTTTTGAAAATTTGTTTTTTTTATTGAAACAAGGATTGGTGATAAAGCATCAGTGGAGAGGAGACACTTTTTTCCCATATTAACTCTTACAAGAGAGAATTTCCCTTCCTAGGGGTAGATTTCCTCTCACTTCCTGTTGTCTCCTTCCGTTTGCAAGTAGGAGTCGTTTGTAAGTTGGATGTTTGAAAGTAGGGGTCTGCCGTATATACTCTGCAGAAATATGGCCCTTAGGTGTTGGTGTTGCCGCAACACTGTAAGCCCTTACAGCCCTTGGTGGGCGCTGGAACGCCCTGCTGTGAACTATTATATCAAGAATTGTAATTACATGCCATTGTTGAACAGTGGTAAGAAAAATTGGGCCTTTGGTCCTCACAGTTACTCTTGGTGGGCGCAGGAATGGGCCCAGCTGTGAAATATTAGATCAAGAATTGTAATTACATGCCCCTGTTGAACAGGGGCAGAAAAATTGGGCCTTTGGTGGTGGTGGTGTTGCCACAACACTGTAAGCCCTCACCGATACTCTAGTTGGAACGCAGGAATGAGCCCTGCTGCAAAGTATTGCATTAAAAATTGTAATTACACGCCCCTGTTAAACAGGGGCTGAAAAATTGGGCCTTATGTCCCATACACACGATCGTCTTTCATGCCGTTAAAAATGCCATTTTTAAAAATGGGCATTAAAACCTATCGTGTGTATGCTCCAGAGCATTTTTAATGACGTGAAAAACGGCCATTAAAAATTTCGAACATGCTCTATTTTTTCACGTTGTTTTTCATGTCGTTTTTTTTAACGACGTGAAAAACGATAGTGTGTATGCTTTAACGATGTGAAAAAAAAGTGCATGCTCAGAATCAAGTATGAGACGGGAGCACTCGTTCTGGTAAAACTAGCGTTCGTAATGGAGATAGCACATTCATCACACAGTAACGGACTGAAAAGCACGAGGCTGAAAAGCGCGAATCGTCGGTCAACAAACTTTACTAACATGAAGGGTGGCGCCATTCGAACGGAACTTCCCCTTTATAGTGCCGTCGTACGTGCTGTACGTCACTGCGCTTTGCTCGAGCGTTTTTTTTAATGATCGTGTGTACGCAAGACAGGCTTGAGAGGAAACATGAAAAAAACCGACAAGAAAAACATTGGTTTAAAAAATGGCATGAAAAATGATCGTGTGTATGGGGCATTAGCCACTGGTGGCAGTGCTCAGAAACAAAAATGTTCTTACATGCTATCAGCATGATCATTGAGGAGGAAGAGGATAGTCACTCAGCATAACAGGATAGTCACTCTGCATCAGCATAGGCAGTCTTGAAGGTATCTGACAAAGAAAATTATTCTGTTACATCAGTATTAGGTGCTTGGTAGCTGGTGGTGATCCAAGACTGATTCATTTTTATGAAGGTCAGTCGATCGACCGAGTCGGTGGACAGGCGCACCCTGTGATCGGTTACAAAGCCTCCAGCAGCACTGAATGTGCGTTCCGAAAGAACGCTCGATGCAGGACAGGCCAGTAGCTCAATTGCATACTGTGCAAGCTCTGGCCAGTGATCCATCCTCAAGACCCAGTAACCCAGAGGATTTTCGGTGGGAAAGGTGTCCAAGTCTGATCTTGTCCCTAGGTATTCCTGCACCATGTAAACCAGACGCTGGCGATGGTTGCTGGAACCGATCATACCTTGGGGCTGCGGACTAAAAAATTGTCTGAACGCATCGGTCAGACGGCCACCTTCTCCACCGCTCCTTCTTTGACTGACCGAAGCCTCAGCAACACATTGTCCAGGACCAGGAATTTGTAACTTCCCAGTCTCTGGGAACACGTTGCGCAGACCTTTCTGCAAGGCCTCCCGAAGATGCTTCATCCTCTGCTCCCTCTGCGACGGCAAGATAAGGTCCGCAACCTTACCCTTGTAACGTGGATCAAGGAGGGTTGCCAGCCAGTAATGATCCCTCTCCTTCATAGCACGAATACGAGGATCCTTCAGCAGGCTTTGCAGGATCAGGGAGGCCATGCAGCGTAGGTTTGCTGAGGCATTCGGTCCAGAGGCCTCTGAGTCACTCAGGACGACATGATCCACAGCCACCTCCTCCCAGCCATGTACAAGTCCATGGGTGTCTTGGGACTGTAATTGATCCCTTGAAGACTGCTGCTGATGCTGAGTGCTAGGCTCCACCTCCATGCTGACACAATCCTCCTCCTCCTTTTCCTGTGTGATAGGCAGGCCAGCAGGAACACTGTCTGGATAAATGGGGCCTTGAGAGGTAAGGATGTCCTCCTTTTCCTCCCTCTGTTCTGCCTCAAGTGCCCTGTCCATTATTCCACGCAGCGTGTGCTCCAACAGGTGGACAAGAGGGACAGTGTCACTGATGCATGCACTGTCACTGCTCACCATCCTTGTGGCCTCCTCAAATGGTGCCAGGACAGTGCATGCATCCCTGATCATGGCCCACTGGTGTGGGGAAAAAAATCCAAGCTCCCCTGACCCTGTCCTGGTGCCTGTTACGTACCTGGTGGGATTAGCCTGATTAGCGGAGGAAGGCTTCTCTTACTCCTCTGACTCGGGGCCCCTGATAGAGCAAACAGGTGGCGCAGGAGTGCAGAGTCGCACGAGGGCCGGTAGTCGTGCTATCTTCTGGGCTTCCAGTTGAATGGTGTGCCAGATGACAGTGGATGACAGAATGCAGGAGATGCAGGTCAGCGGTACCAGAACTCCACGGACTGGAAGGCAGAGGCAGGGTCAGGCAAGCCGGGTCATACACAGGACAGTCAGATAAGGTACAGGTTCAGAGGCTGGAGAATAGTCAAGGTTCAGGCCGGGGTCGATGCAGGCGGAGAGCAGGAGTAGTCAGAGCAGGCCGGGTAGGTAACAGGAATCAGATGCAGGTTACAGGAAACAGGAGTCTCACGGGAACGCTGTAGACAAGGCAGCACCGGGTCTGTGCCTGATCCGGTTTAAATAGGCACTTCATTGATCACATGGTGCGCCTTGCACGCTGATGCGCTGTGCACACTGATGCGCCGATGCGCATGCGCTAACCTACGTTAGCACGCGACAACGCAGCTTCTTTGACACAAATTCGGGGAGCAGGAGTTAGTCTGCAGGGAACATTCCTTCCTCAAGCCAGCCTTTCCTGACAGTGCCATATTGCAACAGATACTCATTGATGGCCCTCTGCTGCATGTGCAGCCACTGCAGCATGGCCAAAGTAGAGTTCCACCTGGTGGGCATGTCACAGATTAGGCGGTTCTTGGGCAGGTTGTATTCCTTTTGCAGGTCAGCCAGCTGAGCACTGGCATTATATGACCGGCGGAAATGCCCACAGAATTTCCTGGCCTGCTTCAGGACCTCCTGTAAGCCCGGGTACCTTCCCAAGAACCGCTGCACCACCAAGTTAAGGATGTGAGCCAAACAGGGCACATAGGTCAGTTGTCCCTGTCGGAGGGCGGAAAGGAGGTTGGTGCCATTGTCGCAAACAACCTTTCCTGGCTTAAGCTGGCGTGGTGTCAACCACCTCTGAGCCTGCCCCTGCAGAGCTGACAGAATCTCTGCCCCAGTGTGACTCCTGTCCCCCAAGCACACCAGCTCAACTACCGCATGTCATCTCTTTGCCTGCGTACTTGCGTAGCCCCTTGAACTCCTACGGAGCACCGCTGGTTCCTAGGACAAAACACAGGAAGAGGCCATGGAGGAAGAAAAAGAGGAGGGGGTGGAGGAGAGAGGTGTGTCAGAATCACCAGTAGTAGCATTTTGGAGGCATGGTGGCGAAACAACCTCCAACACTACTGCACCTTGTCCTGCATCCTTCCCAGCTGACAGCAGAGTCACCCAATGCGCCGTGAAAGATAGGTAACGTCCCTGTCCATGCCTGCTGGACCATGAGTCAGCGGTAATATGCACCTTACCGCTGACCGCCCTGTCCAGCGAGGCCAAGACATTGCCTTCCACATGCGGGTAGAGAGCCGGAATCGACTTCCGTGAGAAAAAGTGGCGTTTGGGAACCTGCCACTGAGGAACCGCACATTCCACAAACTCACGGAAGGGGGCAGAGTCTACCAACTGAAAAGGCAGCAGTTGAAGTGCTAGCAATTTAGCCAAGCTAGCATTTAACCGCTGGGCATGTGGATGGCTGGGAGCGAACTTCTTTCGGCGGTGCAGCAGCTGGGGCAGGGAAATTTTCCTGGTACAATCTGACGTTGGTGTACCGATAGCAGTTTGCCAGCAAGTACTTGGCTGGGACACACCTAATTCTACACCTTCATTCCTCTCAGGGCAGGTTTCAGAGAGGACTGAAGGTATAGTGGGGTTTGAGATCCCAGCTGATGAGGAGCAAGGAGAGGTCCGCTTTGTTCTTTGGTGTGGGTCTTTTTTGTATGTTTGCCAACGGACTGCATGGCAGGTCAACATATGTCTGCTCAAGCACGTGGTGCCCAAACGACTCATGTTTTGGCCACGCGAGATACGCTTCAGACATATGTTGCAAATAGCAACGGTGTGATCTGCTGCACACGTCTCAAAAAAGGCCCACACCAAAGAACTTTTTGAATAATGCGCAGAGACAGCAGCGCCCTGAACATGCAGAACACTGCGGTGTGATGCAGTCGGTTGGCTGCCCTTAAGCTGGCCTCTGGAAGGCATCCTGCCTCATTGGAGATGTGCCTCCTCCTCCTCCTCCTCTCTCCTATCAGGCACCCACGTGGAGTCAGTGACCTCATCATCCCCTCCCTCCTCATCACTGGAGCAAATCTGTCAGTATGCTGCAGCTGGGGGAACATGACTGCCAGATTGCTGTCCTTGTTGGGCACCTCCTCTCTCTGAGCTCACGTTACTGCCTTCCTCTAGCTGGGTACTATCATCGGAGCCTTCAAAATGCTGGGCATCCTCCTGGAGCATGTATCCAACACTGTGGTCAAACAGTTTGGGGGACTCCTCAGGAGGACATGGTGGGGCTAGGGAAGGAGTGACTGATGCCATTGAGCCGAGGGAAGAGGCCGCGTTGGCGGCTGCTTTGCCAGACTAAGTACCCTGAGCCTGGGTGAAAGAGGATAAGGAGGATGAGGACGGCTTGGTCATCCACTCTACCAAGTATTCGGCATGTTGAGGCTCAACATGGCCAGCTGCCGAAAAGAAGGACAAGCGTGTCCCACGGCCAAGAGCTGATGAGGATGCACCGTGACCACAACCAGCACTGTTGCCTCTAGACACAGAGCCTGCTTGCCCTCTTTTATTGCCTTGTGACTGTCTGACGCTCCTTGTTTGCCTTCCAGACATACTAATGGCCTGCAGTGAGATGTAGCTGCAGAAAGGTGGGATGTATATATATATATCTATACTGATTATACTGCAGCTAGCACAATCAACTGCCTGCTGTGGTATTAGTATGAGAAAAGCAGCAATTGTCCTCAGTTAGTTTTAGGTGCACACTGTGCAGAGAACACAGTACACTAACTGAAAATACAGCAGCTCCCTGCCTGTAGTATTGGTATGAGAACACCACCAATTGTATTCATGTGCACGCTGTGCAAAGGACACAGTACACTAAGTGAAACACTGCAGTTAGCGCAATCACCTGCCTGTCTGTCAGTATAGAGAATAACAGGAACGGATCTAACTAAACTGAATACAGTGTGTAAATATATATACAACACCTAGGATGCATATATATCCTCTACACACTGTAACTGCAGCTACCTCGCTGCCTACTCTATCTAACTCAAAATAAATGACACTGTTTCTCTCTGTCTTTAAACTCTCTCTTTAACCACCGCAACACACTACACAAGGCCACCACGGAGGCGGCCTTATATAATGTGGGGCGTGTACTAAACCCCCTGAGACATAATTGGCCAAAGCCACCCTGGCTTTGGCCAATTATGGCTCTCCATTTTTTTGCGCGCTGTGATTGGCCAAAGCATGCGGGTCATAGTGCAGTCTTGGACAATCATGAGCCAGCAATGCACTGCGATGCCGCAGTGAATTATGGGCCGTGACGCGCCATTCGAATTTGGCGTGAACGGCCCATAATGTTCAAAAATCGGCAAACAGCCTAACAGGCGATGTTCGAGTCGAACATGGGTTTGACTCGAACTCGAAGCTCATCCCTACAGGAGAGGAAAGCGGAGGGGATGATGGGGGCAGTATGTACGGGAGAAGAGTGAGGAGGGGATGATGGGTGGCAGTATGTACAGGAGAGAAGTGCGGAGGGGATGATGGGGGCAGTATTACAGGAGAGGAAAGTGGAGGGGATGATGGGGACAGTATGTACAGGAGAGAAGTGCGGAGGGGATGATGGAGGTAGTATGTACGGGAGAGGAGTGCAGAGGGGATGATGGGGGCAGTATGTACAGGAGAGAAGTGCGGAGGGGATGATGGGGGCAGTATGTACAGGAGAGAAGTGCGGAGGGGATGATGGGGGCAGTATGTACAGGAGAGAAGTGCGGAGGGGATGATGGAGGTAGTATGTACGGGAGAGGAGTGCAGAGGGGATGATGGGGGCAGTATGTACAGGAGAGAAGTGCGGAGGGGATGATGGGGGCAGTATGTACAGGAGAGAAGTGCGGAGGGGATGATGGGGGCAGTATGTACAGGAGAGAAGTGCGGAGGGGATGATGGGGGCAGTATGTACAGGAGAGAAGTGCGGAGGGGATGATGGGGGCAGTATGTACAGGGGGGATGATGGGGGCAGTATGGGGAGGGATTTCTTGCAGTGTCTGTGGGGTGACCAGGAACTGATGTCCCTCAGCTGGGACGGGGGGGTAGGAAGCAGCTCTGAGTGATGTCTGTATGAAGTGGTGTGGGGGGTGATGTAAGCTGGGGGGAGTTGGGGGCTGAGAAGTGGTCAGATAGTGATCTCTATAATAAAAAAAAGCTATTGTGGTCATCTACTAAAATATACAATACTGCTCAATGACAACAATCTGTTATAAGATGCCAGCCTGCAGCACTCTGAACGTCCAGATGATGTGAAGGTAATTGATGGCCATCAATGAGTACCTGTGTGAGTATGGCACCAGGACAGGGTCAGGGGAACTTGGCTTTTTTTCGCCACGCCAGTGGCTACTGATCAAGGATGCATGCACTGTCCTGTCACCATTTGAGGAGATACTGTCTCTCTTGTCTTCCTGTTGGAGCACACGCTTCGTGGAATAATGGACAGGGCACTTGAGGCAGAACAGCGGGAGTGTTGTAAGGAATATAAGTTCTGTGTTTTGTACATATTCTGTGGCATTCCAAATGGTCAGATAAGCTGAGGCTTGTCGTGCCCGGAGGACAGGATGCCCCCCCTAAGGAATGTAATCTGTTAGACCCGACTCCGCAATGTCTGAAGATCCTGTTAATTAGCACCTTCCGAATACAAAAGGGAAGTGCAGCTGTCAACACAAGTGCAATGATCAAAGGCACCAGCAACCTATTGGAGATTATATGGGCAACATCGCCCCCAGAGGCCAGGTATGGCAGGACAATCAGTAACAAGACGAGGAACATGAAAGTGCAACGATTGGTCGAGAGGCAGATGGACGGGCAATAGGAAGGGTTTGAATGAGGTATGAATGAGGTCCTTTAAAACAGGACGTTTGGGAATGAGAGAGCCCTCTATTACATCTGGGAGCTCAGCAAGCAGGACTTTGCCTCGAATAGAGAATAAGAATCATTTTCATTATTACTGTTGATATAGGCTTTATAGATATCGGTTGTTAGTATGTGATATTCCTACGTTTAGGAAATAAATGTAATTTATTTTACTAAGCAACTGTGTCTGTCTTCATAAGTAACATTGTATCATCAGGCCTAGCATTCTCTGATAGGTTAGACTAGCAAACAAGGGACAAATACAATTAATACATAGTTTGCGATAGATATATGTATTATAGATCACAATAATATATACATATATTAATACATCGCGATATAACATTTGGCACCCTATAGGACTGTGGGATTTATTTCTGCACAGAATTCACAAACCCTAATGTATTTTGTTCTGAGTCCATGTAAGCTAGGGAATCAAATAACCCAGAACTGGAAGTCGTCCCAAGTGTGGACAAAGATCTGCGCTGGCTCGCGAATTCTGAAGCCTTCTTTGACGGTCCAGAAGGTCCTGTGAAATATCTCATCGGCGAGCGGACGCGCAAAAACCTGGTGAGTTTATTTTTGGCTGATATATGTTTATATGTTAAATGTTTATTGTATTGTTAATGTGTGTTAGGCCTGTAGCCGGTTAATTGTACTGGTGAGTGAGGGATTGATCATCCCTGGGGTATCCGATATAGCCTGCAGATTGACAGGATAAACCACACATCTTTGCGGAAAAAGTGGGGGAAATATAGATTGTTTTTTTATGAAACCTTTTAAAAAATATATATATATTTTTTTTTTTGAAGTTTTTGGATAATTTGAGGAAAAAAAATTATGATTTTTTTTTAAATAAGTTTTTAGAGTTTCTGAAAAAAAATGTAAATAATTTTTTTTAAGTTTTTATATTAATTTTCCCCAAAAAAATGTTTTTCTTTTATTTATTTATTTATTTTTATTTTTTAATTTTTTTTTATTAATTTTCATTTTTGTTACAAATTATTTTTAGTTAGTTTTTTTATGAAAAATATATATTTTTTTTAAGTTCTTTATATTAATTTGTCAATTTTTTTTTATAATTTTTTTTTAATAATAATTTTTTATTTAAAGTTTTTTTTATTTTTACCCATGTGGGAGTGAAAGAGCTTTCTGTTCCTACAGAAGTTCAATGTGGCCTGCAATTTGACAGGAGAACGTTGATTAAGAGTGCGCTCTGTAGAACTACAAGTGGTAGCAAGTTTTAAATAAGCTTTATACCTGTTTTTTTCTTTGTTGTTTCCTGTGGGTCTGTGTCTCTGTGTATTGTCTAATCAACTGTTCAGTGTAGCTACTTGCAGATTAGCATAGCAATGGATATTCTTGAACAGTTTATTGGGAAAAATGCGTGCATCCAATTTAATAATATACAAAAGAATGCATTAGTACACCAATTCAATGATCTATTAACCACTTAACGACCGCCCACTGTAATTATACGTCGGCAGAATGGCACCGACAGGCAGAATCACGTATATGTACGTGATCGCCTTTGTATAGTTGGGGGGTCCGATCGG
The DNA here is from genome assembly GCA_029206835.1 of Rana muscosa. Taxonomy (NCBI): domain Eukaryota; kingdom Metazoa; phylum Chordata; class Amphibia; order Anura; family Ranidae; genus Rana; species Rana muscosa. Next base: position 174,499,499 of record CM055128.1, on the reverse strand, counting down.
ACCCCCCTTCTGTACAGTGAGCGGTGGTTAAGTGTTCGGGAGCGATCCGGCATGAGGGGACGGCCGTTCGATTCCGGCCACCCCCTCTCGATCGCTCCCAGCGAATGAGAGAGCTTCCCCTGCCTGTAATGTAAACACAGGCAGGAGGAAGTGATGTCATCTCTCCTCGTGTCGGTCTTTTCGATCCGGCGCGAGGAGTGAAGACATCTCACAGTAAGTGCACCAACAGCCCACTGACACCAGTACACGTAGGCACACAAATCACCCCCCAGTCACCCCCAGATCACCCCCCAGATCACCCCCAGTACCCCCAGTCACAGTGCACCGTTTGCAGTGATCATTTTTTTTACTGATCACTGCAATCAGTGTCATTTGTGACTGTAAAAAGTTGCAGGGCAGTTAGGATTAGGCCCCTTTAGGTCCAAGGTAGCCCCCTAACCCCCCTAATAAAGGTTTAACCCCTTGATCGCCCCCCAGGTAACCCTTTCACCCCCTAACGCCAGCGTCACTAAGCGATCGTTTTTCCGATCGCTTTTTTCTTGTTGCTGGTGTCCTAGATAGCCAGTTAATTATTTTTAGGTTCGCCGCAGGTTTTTATTAGCGTCAGGTACCCCCATATATTATTTTAACCCCCTGATTGCCCCTAGAGTTAACCCTTTCACCAGTGATCACCGTATAAGCGTCACTGGTGACACTGGTTACCCAGTGAGTTATTTCGTTATTTAGGTAACCCGTCAGGTTTTTATATAGCGTCGGGTACCCCCATATTTAACCTAATAAAGGTTTTAACCCCCTGATTGCCCCTAGTTAACCCTTTCACCAGTGATCACCATATAAAGGTTACAGGTGACGCTGGTTGGTTAGTTTGCTTTTTATAGCATCAGGGCACCCGCCGTTTATAACCCAATAAAGGTTTAACCCCCTGATCGCCCGGCGGGTGATATCAATTAGGTTTTAGCGCCAGAGAGCGTCTGCGTCGCCCCAGGCAGCTTTAGGTTAGTGCCAGTAACGCTAACACCCACGCGCAAAGCATACACCTCCCTTAGTGGTATAGTATCTGATCAGATCTATACTAGCGTCCCCAGCGGTTTAGGGTTCCCAAAAACGCAGTGTTAGCGGGATCAGCCCAGATACCTGCTAGTACCTGCGTTTAGCCCCTCCGCCCAGCCCAGCCCAGCCCACCCAAGTGCAGTATCGATCGATCACTGTCACTTACCAAACACAACACACATAACTGCAGCGTTCGCAGAGACAGTCCTGATCCCTGCGATCGCTAACAGTTTTTTTGGTAGCGTTTGATACATTTGGTGACAGTCAGGTGCTTTTTTTACCTGTGAATCTTACTAGTGTACCCCTAAATTTAGAGCCCAAAATGGCAAGTCGAAGGTACACTAGTAAAGAGGCCTACGAGATTCTGAGCATGACAGATAGTGAAGAGGAGGTCACGTATCTGTCAGATTCAGGCTCAGAATATCTTCCCGTAGAAGACAGTGACGTCAGCGGCCCCACGTCAGATAGCTCTGACGACGAAGTTGAGGTCCCTGCTAAGGTCAGGCGTACCCGATCCCGATCTTCTGAGGTTGTTGAGGAGCAAGAACCGCAGGGCTCTCGTATCATGGAGCAGAGTAGTACAAGCGCCGCTATTCCTTCTGGTGAATTGGCAAGCACCAGCGGCCTAGTACAGCCTGGGCGTACATCCAGCACTGCAGTATCACGTGGTGACGTGGCGAGTCCCATAAGTGCAGTTCAAGCTGGCGAGGTGGCAAGCACAAGTAGTGTCCCGCTGCCACCAAGAAGACAAAGGCAGGCCCGTCGTGCCCATAGTGCCCTTCCTGCAGAATTCGCCTATCCTGATTGGGTCCCCACCACTTCTGCAGAACCCGTACTTCCCCCATTCACTGCCCAACCCGGTATTCAGATGGAAACAGCTGATTTTATGCCAATCGATTATTATTCGCTGTTTTTCACGGAAGATCTCTATAGATCTATTGTGGACCAGAGTAATTTGTATGCTGGTCAATTCATCGCCGCTAACCCCCAGTTGCCTAAAATTGCCAAAGATTCGAAACCAAATACGGTTTCCGAATTTAAGACCTTTCTGGGCCTTTCCCTCAACATGGGCACACATAAATTCCCGTCATTGCGTGCTTATTGGTCCATGCACCCAATTGACCACATGCCCGTGTTCTCTGCCTCCATGCCCAGGACACGATACGAGCAGATTTTGCGGTTCATGCACTTCAACGACAATGAACTTTGTCGTCCACGTGGGGACCCTGAGTACGACCGGCTCTATAAAATTCGGCCCCTCATAAACCACTTCAACGAACGTTTTGCAGCCTTGTTTATTCCCGATCAAGTTGTCTGCGTTGATGAGTCCCTGATTAAATTTTCTGGCCGCTTGGCTTTCAAGCAGTACCTTCCCAGCAAGCGTGCCAGATACGGGGTCAAGCTCTATAAGTTCTGTGACAGGGCAACAGGCTATGTATGGAGCTTTATGGTTTATGAGGGAAAAGATAGTCAGGTTGAGCCGGTCAACTGCCCAGATTACATAGGGAGCGCTGGCAAGATAGTGTGGAAATTGGTGTCACCCTTATTCGGAAAGGGGTACCACTTGTATGTGGACAATTATTACACGAGCGTGCCACTGTTTAGTCACTTGTTTGATCATCAGATTGGAGCATGTGGCACCGTGCGACCTAATCGCCGGGGCTTTCCCCAGCGGCTTGTAGATGCCCGTCTTAGGCTGGGGGAGAGAGCCTGCGTGAAGTGTAATAACTTGCTCGCTATTAAGTGGAAGGACAATAAGAATGTTTTCCTTCTTACCTCCCTTCATGCAGACACGACAGTCCAAATTCGTACGGCGACTGGTGTTGTGGAGAAACCCCTCTGTGTCCACGAATATAACAAAAATATGGGAGGGGTGGACCTCAACGACCAGTTGATGGCGCCGTATCTAATTGACCGTAAGGCGAGACGCTGGTACAAAAAAGTGTCTCTATCCTTATTCCAATTGGCTTTGCTGAATGCTCATGTGCTATACAGAGCTTCAGGCGGGACGTTATCTCTTCTAAAATTGCAGAATGAGATAGTCACAGAACTCCTGTATCCAGGCGGTTCTGCACCTCACCATCCCCTACCAAATGCAGTAAGCCGGCTGCATGAGAGGCATTATCCGTATGCCCTCCCGAGTACCCCCACCCAACGAACCCCCCAAAAAAGATGTCGTGTCTGTAGCAAGCGCGGATTTAGGCGTGACACCCGTGTTTTTTGTCCACTCTGTCCTGACAAACCTGGTCTTTGCCTTGGTGAATGTTTTGATCGCTACCACTCAAAAGTGAAGTTTTAGCGTAGGGTACAGCATTTCACAGACTAGGACACACTTACACAGGGTCTCCCAAGATGCCATTACATTTTGAGAGACCCGAACCATTACAGTTGGTAAAGTTACAAAAAAAAGTGTAAAAAAGAAAAAAAAAAAGGAAAATACAAAACACAAAAAAAATATAAAATTAAAAAACCAAAAATAGTTGTCGTTTTATTGTTCTCTCTCTCTCTCTATTTTCTCTCTATTGTTCTGCTCTTTTTTACTGTATTCTATTCTGCAATGTTTTATCATGCTTGCTTTTCAGGTATGTAATTTTTTGTTTTCAGGTACGCCATTCAGTTGCAGCGCGGATCTATTTATCTTGACAGCAACAGCGTTTGCTCCCACGATACATAAAGCCGTGACTCCAACGCTGTAGGAGGTGATTTCACCACCACAGTTTAAAAAAAGAGCATATATGCCGAAGCATGGGGGCAGCAGGGGCGGAGGAGCGATTTTGCTCCTAATGCCGCGTATATACGGTCGAAATTCCGACGGAGGCTTGCACGTGGAAAAGTCCGACCGTGTGTACGCGGCATAACTTTTTTGCGGGAGGATGCCCCCATGCTTCGGCATATATATATTTTAGGCACAGGTTGCGTTAATAAAAAATGTTTTATTTTTTACTAGGTTTTGTT